>JAPTHN010000055.1:1781271-2413771 GCA_026936325.1 Platynereis dumerilii
TTTTCGCTTTAAAAAAATCCAGTGGTTATTGCTCTAGGCCTGTTGACAGATTGTTTATGTAGAAAAATGGGTTTTGTGGATTAGGACGAACTCCATGATCTACCATCTAAATAGCATTATCTTATTAGTCTGGCAGTAGGCTGGCCTAACCCAAAAATGCCGGTTATAGTTTTTTTCTCTTTTGATTCATGGCCTATGGACCTTCCCTTAACACATCCTGGCGGGTGTGTTTTGTGCCACCCTTGGGCATTTTGAAATATTCAAGATGGCCGCCAAGATGGCCGCCGAAAGTGAAATTTGCCATATCTCAGTCCCTAGTTAATTCACATTGACTTATAATGGGTCATTTTCTATGTTTTTGATGTCAAGGAATTTATTTATCCACTTTTAAAACTTGTATATATGATACTTAGCTCATAAATTTAAAAAAATTGCCCCTGAACGCTAATTACATGCACATTTTCTCTCATTTTAGTCCACATTTGACAAAGAGTAACAAACGACAGAACTTTTTCTGTAATTTATGGGTAAAGGCTTTAATTCATACACTCTATAAAGCCATGGAAGTTAAATCTTGAATTAAAAAGGTGAAAATGCAAAAGTATACATCATTTTGTTTCACACACAATGCCATACAGAAGTGCCCATAGAGGAACTTCTCCGTTCTTTGACAGAATTTGAAACATATATATACAAGAAAGTCAATGTCAAATTGTTGTACTACAAGGTCAAAAAATGTTTTTTGACGGTTGTGTCAGAGGCCATACTGACTATTTTACTAGAAGTAAAGCAACTAACACTTACTAACAGCCTCCAAAAGCATCACAAAATGTATAAATATGAGTTTAAACAAGAAATATAAGAGTATGAGGAATTTTTTCAAACTCTGCCTCATGCGGCATCACAAAATGCCTATAAAATTGTCATATGTATTCACCAATATAATTGAAAAAAGAAAATCCATAAATTTGGTTTTGTGAAAGAAATATGTGTCACAAAATAATTGCATTTCGACAGTTGGACCATTATCATTTCAGTTATGCCCAAGAATGTTTTCTGTTGTCTTGGGATTCATGCACTCATCATCACCTTTGCAAGCACAGAAAATTGTGCATCTCATATTGCTGCTATTACAGCTGCACCGTTTGGTTTTGCAGGGCTGATTACTGCTGCATGTGCATTTAATCATTTTGAGCAATTCTGGAGGAGCTAAAGCTGTATCTTGTGGAACTGTTTTCGGTGTCAGAGAAGAAGAGCCTGAAGCTCTCTGCCATCCATAGACCAGAGGATCCAACTTTGGATAATCTGGCTTGGACGATTCCCGCCAAATGGCTGCTTGCAAATGTGCCCTGGCAACATTCTCTTTGAAGGCTTCATTTGTTGGTGGAAGTGTTGCAAGTTTTGGAGCGCTGATGCTACTGGCAATTTTTGCTGACCATGATTTTTGCCTAGCTGTAGTAAGTGATTCACACTGGAATTTCAATAGCATGCCAACATGTAGTTTGTAGCTTGTTGAAGTGCTTCATCAAAATCACTGTTGACATCACCAATCTTGTTCAGTGGGTACTTTCCCATCTTGAGGACACGGAGGGCTGTACTCTTTCCAACACCATAATATGGAGCCACGGAGTCGCATCCGGTAAGAGCATGTGCTGCAAGCAAATTATCCATGACATCTTGATGCTTCAGGACGGTTTTGCTGACATCTATTGGTGCCCTTCCTTTCTGAGGGGAAGTCATGAAGGTTTTGCAGGTAATCTGGTTGGTGTGACAAAATGACACAAGAGTATGAATATATCTGTATCATCTGCCACAACATTTGCCACTACTGCATTTGAGGAGATCACCTGATTTATGATCATAGTGTCTGCTTCGTCATGATGGATAGCTAGGTCAGAACGTCTGATGACAATGCCGTGGTTCAACTCAGTTGGAACAGGATAATTGGCAGTGATAACAAGCTTGGATGTGAAAGTGTCCTCGTGATTAAGCAAATCAGTCAAAATCAGCTCTATTAACTGCTTCTTGTTGGCGCTGACAGTTAAAACCACTTTCTGCTGGGGAAGAAGAGATGAAGGCTTCAGGCTGTATACTCGACAAGCTCCTTTGTCCCGCTGATTCCTAGCAGATTCCTTGATGCTGCCATCAGTGTACCTGCAAGTTATGATAGATAAATTAGGAGCCCAAATTGATAACATCATATTTTTTAATTTAATTTGAAAAATTCATGTTAAGTTTTTTCTATCAAGTATGCACACCTGTCAAAGGTAAGGAACACGTCTCCTGCTGAAAGGTAGCCTTCCACATGACGCCTGAAGTTGTCAAGAAAGTTCTGCAGAACTCCCTTCACAGGCCATGGAACAACCCAAAGTATGGCACATCCATCTAGAAATTGGGTTCTAGCATCTGGCATAGTATTTTCTATTTCCACTTTCATCAGATTCTTCAACGTTGACTTAGTCTTAGCTTCTCTCATCTGACCCTTTTCATCAAACATGGATGGAGGATAAGATGAAATTTCATATGTCATTAGACTCATTGCGTCATATTCCCTTGAGCTGCATTGCAGACCTATTGCTCTGGCATAGATCATTTCAGGGTCAAAGACATCAGCTTCTGCCAGTTTGGAACTCTTGCGTGCTGATGCCATGGTTACAACTTTACCATGAATTGTTTCGTGGAAACTTCCAGGCCATGATTTCTCAAAAGACTCCATTTGATTCTCTCCTATGGCGACAGCCTTTTCAACATTTATTGATGGATGACTCAAAACCCTGCCAGTAGCAATATTCACCAAGGATTCAATGTGCTCATCTTCATGAAGGGGATCAATGCAGCATTCTAGCTTTTCTCTTAAGTTCTTCCTGTCTTCTGAGTCTCTCTTTAGTCTTGATTCTGCTTCCACTTTGTGTTGAGTTTGTGAGTGTGACTCACTACCGTCTTTCATGTTTGATAGAGACTGTAACAATTTGTTACAGGCATAGATGCTGAAGGTCCAGGTTTTAACAGTGTCTTCCTTCAATGTTATGCCTATGATTCCATTCTTACTGTGCCCATGACGCATATATGTCGTCTCGATGGTCATGTCAGATCAAATCCCATTGAAAATTCCACTTTTATGGTGCATTGTATGTTCACCATTCATGAAATGTTGCTGGACATTCAAAGGCATCTCTTCCATGGACCTCAGATAATAAAGTGCATATCGCGCATAGTTAACGTGATTTGCGGCAAAGAAGAGAGGAAGCATTTTTTTCACTGTGAACAAGTGCAGAGCCCAGTCTGCCTCACGTTCCGCTCTTACAAACAGCATGATGTTTAAGACAGGCTCTATCAAACATGAGATCCACAATTTTGATGTTCGGCTCTTCAAAGAGAGGTTGAACAAAGCTTCTTCAAGGGCATTCATATCATTGTCAAGCAACTGGGCATCTGCAAAAACTGGACGAAGTAATTCTTCAACCAGCATCCTCAAGGCTCGAACATTGTCTGGAAATTTTTTTCCACTAAGCATCTTTAGAACTCCTCCAAACGTCGAGCTGAGTACCTCTACAATGCCACTATCAGCCATCAGAGTCCCAATACTCCCAACATAGCTCATGAGGAGATGCATTCCTCCTAGCCGGAGGTAATAATCCTTGAATGTGTCAGGGTTGTCCCATTTGATGTGAACTGCGACTTTGTAGAGTTGCTGGTCTGCTGTCAGAACAACAAATGTTTGACGGCTAGTTCTGTTTGAACTTTGGCTCTTTTCATTGCTGTCAAGATGGTGCCAGGATCTGATGGAATTTGGTCAATCATGGGGAGGTACACCACATTGGTCTTTGGTCGAAAAGTGTGTCCTTGCTCTCTGGCTATCATGGTATTATACCCATTGTATTCGGGACATTTCTCAGACATAATCACATCTCGCAAGAACTCGAAGTCAAGCTGCCTTGCTCTATCATTAGAAACTCTCTGCTGTTCAGTTAATTCAACTGACAAGTTCCTTTTTGGAATGTGATCCATTTCAGGCTTTCTACTTCCGGAGTAGTTGGATTCTACTCCTACACAATCATCTATGATTGGAAGTTTCATTTCCTCATGTTTGATTCTTGGAATTGACTCTCTTGAAACAGTATTGCCAGCACTGCTTGGTTGCGTCACTATCATCGCCAGTGAATGAGTTGAGAGCTTGCCGTTAGGTGAATGTATTTCGGCATCAAAGTTATCGATGACAATTTGAGTCAATCCCCTGTCATTGGATATGCCTTGAAGCTTAATATCCTGTGTTGTAGCTACTGCTGCAGACTTTTTGGACCTTAGAACTTCATCGTAACTGCACGTTATACCGAAGGAATGCGTATAACCAAGCATTGCTTTGGAATCTCGCAGGAGTATAGCAAAGGCCATTTGCAATTCTGTGGGCTGGTTCTTAATTGCTCCTACAACCATGTTTCCTATCATTAATGCTGGGAGAGACTTGTTCAGTCTTGGAGATAATGCTGACAGTAAATTTTGAAGTGTCGGTGAGGTGCAAGCTTCTGCAGTTTGGCAGTCAATGTCGAGTTGATACTCTGTCTTGTCAAGTTCAAGAGATTTGCACTCCTCTTGGATAATCTTTGCAACTTTAGTGACAAACTTCTCTGACTCAGACTCATCATCATCTTTTACAATTTTCAACAAATTTGCTGTATGATGATGAAAGGAAATAATGCTGGCATAACCAGGTGAGCGAAGAACAACTATGTCTTTCCCAAAATGGCTTTGGACTTCATCAAGGAGTTGTTTTTTACTTGAAATTTGTCCTCCGAAACCTAGATATTCATTGAGTAACTCAATGGAATTCCACACTGTGTTTCTGTTTTGATCCATTTTTTCCAAGACATCTTGTAGTGCAGGATCAGGATTTTTTTCTTCACCTTTCGAATTGACAACACCCTTAGGGTTCTTCTTGCCTTGAAAGTGGCACATGCAATCTTTATGATAGCGTGCATCCTGAGCATGCAAGTCACTCACAGCTCCAGCAATTCGGATCTCTATTTCCTTTGCCCAGTCATCATTCCTCCCTGAACATATTCCTAGCAGAAAATCTTTGTACGGTTGCCCAAGCTTAGAAACTGTGGTTCGACATAGGTACGCTGGTCTCCATCTTTTTGGATGTTTGGGGTCCTTTTCTATTTCACAGTCTTCCCCACAATAAAGGCATTTCGATTGGAAATCGTATTTCTCAAATGACCTTCTCAGTTTCTTTGGGGGAGGAACATCATCAACAGTAGTTTCATAAAGTTTAAAATTCGACTTCGTTGTGTATCTTGACACACAGTTTTTGTGATACTTCACTTTGAGATTAGGATTCTTGGTTAATTGATCCTCGAGGACATGATAGAGGTGGTCATCATAGGACCGACTAGCTGTTATAATCGACAGAATTCTGGCCACATCCTTGTTTTCAATGCAATTTTCTGATTTGTTGCATCCATACTTGAATTCCAGAATACATGACTGCTCGGCCATCATGCATTGTATACCTGGAATAAAAACACCTCCACCGTTAGCCTCTAAAACCCATCACCACAAAAAATGTATGAAAGATAACATTGATCTCTTCTCATAAAATTGTCAAAAGGATGCCTTAATTCGTTTTGAGTAGATGTAACAAATCGCCCAGCTATGATATGAAGAGATGTATCTGCACAAATTTAAAATTTACACAATTGACAATTAAATGCAAACCTTCACATAGATAGGGCTTAATCTTGTGACTTTGGATTTCTAATGACGGACACTATCAGGATTGTCTCATTAAAAACGTATTTCTCACTCATATCATTTGGAAAAAAATACTTTTTGGCAGTGATTGTTAGCCATTACAGGTGATTTCATTAGCATGCGATTCTGGTCATTCACAGTTGCTTGTGAGGAATCAATGCAAAGCAGGGACTTACTATGTCTGATACATTGTGTGACGTTCTGTTGCTTCTGAACCAATCAGATTAACCTGAAGTGCTATGTATTTAGTGGGAAAAGAACCTTGAAATCGCGTACTAATGAAATTGCCTGTAAAATCAGACATTTGCACCGTATCTCATTTTTAGGACCCATATATCCCCACATATCGGCTCTACCAGGTGATGAGAATGTGTGTAAATTGTGGTGTGATAGAAAAATAGCCCAGTAAACCAAGTAAATACAACATAAGTATACTTACACTCGTATTCTGCACGAAAATCATAGAAACTTGGTCAATCAAATTCTTTCTGGATATTTTTTATCACAAGAGGGCACTGTATGCCTTTCTCAACAGGTGGCATCAGAGTGAAATTTCAAAAAGAGGCTCTAGCACAATCGTTGGTATCTACATGAATTAACAATGTTGTACATAGTTCTGAACCTTCAAAAAGAAGGTTAAACATGGCATGAATTGGGGGAGATACATCTCTGCTATAATTAAAGGTTTATTAACTGTATTTACTTTAGTCAATGTGGTTTGGTAGCTGTTTTGGTCAAAACAACAGGGAGATTTGGTGATGGTGCAGTGATAGGTACCATGGTTTCTAGTGCAGAAACTAATAGTGCCTTAGACTTGCTGTTCCAATTTTGAGTAAATTTTGGGGTTTTTTCACCATTTTCGGAGGCCATCTTGAATTTTACACACAAAATATCATCTGTATGTCTTTGAAAACGTGTTTTTTGTAATCCTTAGCCCAAAAAACACCGAAAATGACTCCTCATTTATTTTTGTATAATGACAGGGGCTGGTTAAAGAGCCAAATTCACTTTCGGCAGCCATCTTGGCGGCCATCTTGAATATTTCAAAATGCCCAAGGGTGGCACAAACACACCCGGCAGGATGTGCTTAAGGAAGGTCCGTAGGCCACAAATCCATCAAAAAAAAAACTATAACCGACAATTTTGGGTTAGGCTCATTTTTTGAAGTTCACTGCCGGACTATATTGGAAAGTCACATTTCACATATGGAGAACATCTACAGTGGTGTTTAGGAGCATTTTGGATTATAAATAGGGTATTAAGAGAAGGATGTTCTCATTTATAGCCAAAATTACAACAGTGTTTTTATGATGGTCCGGAAAAAGTAAGATTTCTTTTTTCCTGTTTTCCTTATGTGTAATAAATAAAAAAAATACATTCTATATACCTATTTTTGCTTACAGTCGTGTTCAGTGCTCCATATCTGGTTACAGATTGTTTTCGTAGATGAGTTTGTGGATTGGACGGAGCACCTTGATCTTGCCATTTGAATATCATTGGCTGGAGAATTCTGGAGAATTCTCCAGCCTTTTTAATAATGGGTTTTGGGGGTGTGGTCGATATCTGGAGGTGTGGCGCATAATGACAGGTATGCATTTTTGGCCATCATGCGTTGAATTTGTGTTTGTGGTAATTGCTGGTTAGAAGCAATCTTATTTGGCTAATTTGACAGCATTAGGCAAGGTGTAATGGGTTGACAGTTGTTCGGTTGAAACTGTGGGAGAACTTGAAAATTTTTAATTTTTGGGGGTGTGGCCATTTAGAGCCAATGAGAATGAGGGACTAGGTGGATGTGGCCATTTCAGCCAATAGGGAGACATGTAGAATGCAAGGCCTGGGGGGGGGGAGGACACATCCAGGGGGGTACTTGCAGAAATTATTTTTTGTGCTAGTTATATTTCTAGGCTAGGGGTCACCTCGGAGGGAGGTAATTAAAAAATTTTAGATTTTACAAGTCCTGAGGGGGGTCACCTCGCAGAAATTTTTTTTTTTGCTACTGATATCTCTAGGCTTGGGGTCACCTCTGAGCAGGTAATTTAAAAATTATAGATTTGACAAGTCCCGAGGGGGGTCACCTCGGGGGGGGGGGTACTCACAAAAAAAAATTTTCTGCCTGTTATATTGCCAGGCTGGGGTCACCTCGGGGGGGGGGTCACATCCGGGGGGTTGCTTGCAGAGGGGGGGTCATTTCGGGGGGGGTACTTGCAGAAATTTTTTTTTTTTGCTAATGATATCTCTAGGCTTGGGGTCACCTACGAGGGAGGTAATTAAAAAATTTTAGATTTTACAAGTCCTGAGGGGGGTCACCTCGGGGGGGTACTCGCAAAAAAAAAATGTTCTGCCTGTTATATTGCAAGGCTGGGGTCACCTCTGGGGAGGTATTAAATTTTATACTCTATACAAGGCCCGGGGGGGGTCACATCCGGGGGGGTGCTTGCAGAAATTTTTATTTTTGCTAGTTATATTTCTAGGCTGTGGTCACCTCGGAGGGAGGTAATTTAAAAAATTTTAGATTTTACAAGTCCCAAGGGGGTCACCTCAGGGGGGGGGGTACTCGCAAAAAAAAAAAATGTTCTGCCTGTTTTATTGCCAGGCTGGGGTCACCTCGGGGGAGGTATTAAATTCTATATTCTATGCAAGGCCCGGGGGGGGGAGGACATTTCCAGGGGGTACTTGCAGAAATTATTTTTTTTGCTGGTTATATTTCTAGGCTAGGGGTCACCTCGGAGGGAGGTAATTAAAAAATTTTTGATTTTACAAGTCCCGAGGGGGGTCACCTGGAGGGGGGGTACTTGCAAAAAAAAATGTTTTTTTTTCTGCTAGATATATTGCTAGGCTGGGGTCACCTCGGGGGAGGTATTAAATTTTATATTCTATACAAGGCCCGGGGGGGGTCACATCCGGGGGGAGCTTGCAGAAATTTTTTTATTTTTGCTAGTTATATTTCTAGGCTGGGGGTCTCCTCGGAAGGAGGTAATTTTAAAATTTTAGATTTTACAAGTCCTGAGGGGGGGTCACGTCGGGGGGTGTCCTCGCAAAAAAAATTTTTTTGCTAGTTATATGCTAGGGGTGAAAGCAGAAGAATGAGTAGCCTACCTGTCGAGACAACTGAGATAGCGGGCATTTTAGCAGCCATCTTTCTTCATTCCTGGACTGCCAAATGTGACCTTAATATTTCACTTAAGAGTTATAAAATTTGGTTCAGGTATACATACGCCTGTGGGTATTGATTGGGAACATGACGATAAAATTCAAGATGTAGGCCTTTTTGGCAGCCATCTTTTGTCATTCTTGAACTGTCCGTCTGTGACCTTAATATTCCGCTTATTTTAGAGTTTTGGTACAAGTATTCCACATTATGAATTTGTCGGCCTATAGCTCTATATGGGCAGCGACTCTGTTAGACACTAGTGTCTGCTGTCATGCTCTACTCAAACACTTGCGCAATGCTCACTGCAGCAAGGTGCACCTATACTTCATTGCTATACCCTCACGTCAAGAGAATCTAGTTCATGCAGACATCACCCTACTATACCTCAAGCTCCAGTTCCACTGTTCCTACTCATATTTTTTGCCTCAGACGCTCTCCCATGCTGCAAATCACACCTTCTACTTTCCCATAGGATTAACCAGCCATTGTATCCGAGGATGCTTGTTTTCAGATTTTCACTGATGGAGAGCATCTGCAATGGCGTGTATTAGCATTATGGGATGTGTATAGGGTATTAGGAGACAGGATTTTCTCATTTATTGATATTAACAAAATGATGCCCTTCTGACAGCTGAAAAATAAGACCGGAAACAGTTGTTTTTTACCAACGCCTGAAGTTTCGGAACTCATATGCATATGAAAATCCAAGTTTTGAAAACATTGTGTCAAACGCAACCCTACAGTAGAAAATTCCACCTGCATTATGCAACCTGCGGGTTCTTGTTTTCCAAATAGCTATATGAAGGATTTATCTGATGAAAGGGGGGGGGGTTGCGCCCCCTATATATGCCCCCTAGATCCGCCTATAGTGTTTTGTTCTGTAAATAACTCCCAGAGTCTCTTTACTTTAAATTGCAACCCCTTCGGGCCAAATAATTTCTCGTTTACCCAAATTAGGCAATTTCTTAATAATGAAGCAAATTTTGAACACAATCTCCATCAGCGCAAACATCTATTCCATAGGCCTACATCTCTAAATCTTGTGGTGTCATTTTGCTGAATTTGTCCACTCCATCAAATCCCCCAGCAAGTTAGTAGGAGGAGCGCCGTGGCTTGGCCAATTAGCAAGGTCTCGAACATAATATTCATGAACATCTTCATGACAGTTTCAACGTTGTGCATGTGCAATTGCGTTATTTTCACTGTTGATGAGAGGAACATGTCAGAAAAAAATGAGCAGTGAAAGACCACGGTGAGTCCCACAGAGCTGTTAAGTCCTTTCATTTGAAGCCTTTACTATGTAATGGGAAGATAGAGCTGTGTTTTTTTTTTCATCTCTCAGTAACTAGACGTGTGTGAATATGACAGCAAACATGTCAAGTGGACACCGCAAATTCCTTATTATCATGAATATATTTATATGACAATTTAAGTTTCTCTAATTGTGATGAATAAATTGATTGACCGATTGAGTCAAATTGATCTTATTATTGGATGACTCGATTTTGAGTGCCAGAAGATTCCTAATCAACGTGTCCGATTCAATGGTTTATTGCACGGTCCTATACTGGGGCCTGTGTACGTTTCTCTTGCCTCCTGCTCTGAGCATGGCTCTTCCTGATTGGCTGACCTTGCAAGCCCAGGCCAAACCTGAAGGGCATCTGGAAGTTGAGCTTATGCTTTTGCCGAGCTGCTGTTATGAGCCTTCCCAAGTCCTGCTGTGTGCTTTTGATGTAGCTGGCCAGGTCAGGGTGATGGGGCTATCACGTATGACCGGCTGCTCTCCTGGCCGATACCTCACCCCCTATCTAAGCCCTTTCACCCCAACCCTCCCCTGGGCCCCATCTACAAGTATCTGGCTTTTTGATGACCTCTCATTCCACAGGCAAAACACTAACACAGTTGCTGCTTAATGACGACCTCCTTTCTCTCCTGCTGACACAATTCTGCAACCAAAGCCGTCTCTCTGCTCTTCCCATGTAGTTGGCCTGGATACACTGGCCCACTGATCTCATAGGGCCAGGCGCCATTGGGCAACCATGATAGTTGCAAGGACAAGATAGAATGGTTTTAAATAATAACTTTTATTTTAAAAACACCATATCTTCTTTAGTGGTAGTCCTATTTAAATGAAATTTAAACATGATCTGTGCTTGCTATATTAGGCTATAGAGCGGTTCGGCGGGAAATTGTGACGGTTTCAGATCCTTCACACACTAGTCACATGTGTTTTGAAAAGTCATTTTTGTGGAGAAATTCAGTTTTATTACTAGAGAGCAGCTTTTATATTCTGATCTGGTTGTCCAATTTACCATGTCGTGAGACTCTTATGCATATGTGAGAAAATGCCTTGACTAGACGGAAACAAACTGCAGGGCAGTTAGTGATACGCTGCAGCAGGTTTAGAAATTAAAGTTTGATTCGGCAAAAGAAAGGAAAATTTTTGGCCAGAAACTCTCATTGACAAAATAATTAAATACAACACCAAAATGAAACATTAGTTTTGAGTTTGAAAGGAGTCATCGCATCCATGCATGCACAGGGACAGATGCCTTGGGGGGGGGGGGATGTCGGATGGGGGATGCGCTATATTTCAGCTACTAAATTGTCACAAAAAAGCAGAAAATCGTCTTGAGGTTTCTTATATGGGGTCTGCCATATCTGTACACCCAATGTCTAATGTCTGCCAAATTGTTGTCACTGTTATCACTGTGCAAAGTTTTGTTGACGAAACCATAACCCTGCCTGCAGCAGCTGCGGAGTAATAGCAAAGAAGCTGAGGCTCATCCATACTCATAAAGGCCCTCTCGAACTTTCCCTTTTCTTATGACTCACCTCAGTTTAGATGAGGGAGTACAATTGACTTATTTCAATTTGAATATACTGATCTTTATCTGCATATGCTTGATTAAGGAACTGTTTCGATATTCTTGCAGGCATTTGTGATGGTCATCACATGCCCTGCGTGGTGATTCCCACATGAATGTTTGATGAACGCAGTTTTGCAAAATTCAGATGGAGGCAGAAGGCCCACAATCTTCTTAGGCTTATCTGATTTGCTGATTTTGTTTCCCGCATTTTTAATTGCTCGAACAGGACATGGTTTATTTTTCTGGTGACGATGTGACAAATGGATTTTGATTCATCTGAGATAGAAGCATTTCTGGACACACTTTAAGCCTTGTTTCTCGCTACATCCCAAACACAAGTTTCAAGAACAAGGGTTGGTCAAGGTAGAATGGACATCACAAGGGTCGCAGATCTAAAACATTCAATTTTACCAATTATTAATTTCAATTTGGTATGTTGCTATGTGCTTTAAAAAGTCACAAACCCAAATTTCTTGAATGTCTTTTGAATGATACAGTATTTTAGAGGCAAATATTACACAAAATTTCATGTTCAGCATGTATTTCAAGGATAGTATCAGCTTCCATGGTCATTAATGGAGGTGTGTACACATCTCCATTTATGCAGTCACTTTGACAAAATGGAAAGTTTTGGCGGGAAATTTGAAATTTGAGCATTTTCAGAATGTCTTTTGGGCCCTGACTTGGCCATTTTGTTTGAAGAAGTTTTGAGTCAAGAATGCACCATAGCTTGATTATAGAGCAAGCATCTGGCATTGGAATGAATAACTGGCATGTTGTTATTTGGACGTGACTTCGCTTTTATCTTGCTTGAATCCATTACGGGCAGCATCACACATTGTGTATTGTCCACTGTGCCTAAACTATTGCACTTGTATATATGATATTTGGCACATGAATGGGTCTTGTAGAATATATGTGTCTTTTTGGTGTTCATATTTAAGCAATCGGTACTGTTTTTGTAAAATATGGAAATTAAAAATAACGTTTTTTTTCCTTTCCGGAGCAGAACTCCGAAACAGTTGTATGTATGAACATGAAAATCTGCCATAGTATGCGTTAAATACTCTAAATGTGCCTTTTGGAGGTCTTAATGCTCTTACAGAAATTAGTAAGAGCATATTCAGCAAAAAGTGAAAAAAATGTTAGTTTTTTAATGCTCCATGATTCCGTCAGTTTTGGAGTTAGACCTCTCAAATTTTGCATTTAGGTGTCTAAATTATACCTCTTTAAATGACTAAACTCTTAACTTTTAACTTTTGGTTTCTTGCTGATTAATGGTAATGAATAAATTGGTGAACTTCAAAAAATATTTTAGTTAAACATATTAGTAACTTTTATAGCCAGATATTCTTTAGTTTAGTGTAGATTTTGTGTTGGGAACTTGGGACTCAGTTTTGTCTCAGCCAGTGTCGGAGCCCATTGGATTTTAATGGATGTAGGTAACTGTTATATCAGGGGTTCCATACTGAGACAGTTAATTCTACTAGTGGATAGAGTACGTCTTACTCTATGATTCCCAGTCTTCTCATTGTTTATCATATGATATGCACCAAAATGAATGTGCAGCTCCACGAAAAGGAGGTTGAGCTACCTGGCAGATCACACACATTTCCATGCATAATTTTAAAGCTCTTTCCAAGTTCTTTTATGAAATGTATTCTTTTTCCATATCGCATCTGTCACATGGTCATTTTGTGGCTTGAAAATGGATTATTTGTAAAATTCTGAATATAGCACACAATATATTAACAACACCTGGTACTGGCACTCAGGGAAATAGTCATTATCAGGGGATATGAACTTCAACTTAGGACACTACACCACCTCCATTTTGAACCCCTGGGTTCTTGTTTTATTAGTATGATTGATTTTGAAGATAATTTAGTCTCATAATGGGGCTGTATTTAAAAATGAGATTATTCAATTTCCGATTCCTGATCTTGTGGCAACATAGCGGCTACACTGAACCGCGAGTCCACTACGTTTCTGTCAGGTGATTAATGCCTGGTGCGTTATTAGGGAACAACCAGAAAGAGAACTTCAGAGATTAGAAGAGACAGATAGCTGAACAGATGGCTAGACACCTGTAGACAGACAGACTAGGAGTGACATAACACCAGACTGTCATCCTCAGGTTGGAGGATACTATAGAGAAGGAGAGGAGAAGCATAAACAGAAGTAGTTGGTGCTGGAGACAATGTGGCGCCTTGGGTGACCACTTTCGCGTGAGTCACAATACTTAAAGCCTCGTTGGAGTAGCTGGGAGTAGCTAGATGAATGTCCTTCTGCCCTTCTAAGCAGTCAAAATTTGTTAGGCTAAAAGGTTGTGCAGCACCAAGAAATCAAGCACTGCCTTTTTTGTGCCCCAATATGCACAACCACATGAAAAGCTTCCTCCAGGTTCTACTACTGCGGCCGCTATGAAAAAAAAGAAGTAGTTTGCTAATCTCTCGGTATAGCATCGATTTTGCTGGCCAGCTAACTTATAAGTTATGGCTTAATTTCGTCTTTTAAATTTCATTTCTTGTTACATAACAAAATGTGGTCAGCAACTTAGCATGTCTGCCCTGTGCGCAGTGGATGTGGGGTTTGGGAGAAATTTGTTCAAACCCCACTCTGGCCATATCCAGTATAATTGGGAGGTTAAACGAACTTACCTTTGAATATCGCGGCGATGCCAAGATGACAGGGACTTGACAGCAAACCGCCCTCGACTCGAAATAAGAGAACGAGTGGTGTAGCCGGCTGAGATGACATATCCAAGATGGCACGCAAGAGGCGTTGCGAGCAGCTTTTTTTTTGAATGTGAATTATGTAAGGCTTGGTGTACAAATATAATACAAACATAATACTGTTTGAAAAACCACAGGTACCACCCCACAAATTTGGCAATACATGTGTAAATATATACAAGGTGGTGCACTGCTCACTTGGCCTGAGCCCGATGCGACCTGACCCATTTCTCTGAGCTTCTCTGACTGGCTGAACAGGTCATGCATATATTGACAACATTTTCATATTGCAGTATGTATTTGAAGTATTCAGCCATCTTGGGCTGGTTGTCTTAAATTAATAGGTTGTACTAACTAGATTTGGACCTGAAAGATGGATGGCATAGAAAACCTCAGGCGATCATCCTCAGGCGCTCCGTACAAGTATCACGTAACAACAATCCTTCAGTACAAGTATCACGTAACAACAATCCTTCAGTACAAGTATCACGTAACAACAATCCTTCAGTACAAGTATCATGTAACAACAATCCTTCTGTCCTTATTTTAATAAGTTTGTGTTTCGAAGAGGCCTTGCCCATTGGCTCACTCGAATATTACAAAGTCTCTGTTAGACTGTTAGTGGTACTTTGTGGTGCTTTTATATGAGAATACACATAATAATACTTAAATCTATAACTTTCCATTGCTATTCTGCCTTGCTTAGCAAGCGTCCCATTGCATGTTTCCTCTCCCACTTTTTGGGAGGTTAAAATGCATGGAAAAGTACAGTTTGAATAGTTCATGTGGTACTTCTTACATGGCTTGAGAGGGATGTAGAAGACAAGTGCAGATTGTGGGAGAGTCCTCTGGCATGCAATGCGACTGATGGGCAGAATGGGCAGAATGGGCAAATACCGGGTAACTGCACCCAAACGCTCCCTTTCTTCTAGTAGACTTCTACTCTAAATCACATTAATTGACTAAAGCTGCTGCAAATTGCATCAGATGTTGCCTCAGGGGCAGGGAGAGGACTTCCATGCCATCAATGGCGTAGCACGAAGCCGCTTTTCATGTTGCTAAATGCCAAGTTATCTGCTTTCCCAACTTCTCTTATTGGAATGTGCGAACGACATGACAGACATTTTCGGACGACTCCTCACTGAACCGGTCAACTTAAATTCAGTTTACGCTAACTCCACCTAGAGAATCTTCCATGGAAGAATTTTTGAGTGAATGTATATTATCATAGATTACATCACGAGCGTCTTAGCCAATCAGCATGCAGTATTTCTCTCCACTTTAAATGTTTAACAGCATATTGCGTAAAAAGTATTAGGTCGTCAGAGACCTAACACCTATCATTTTAAAGCTTTTGAAAAAATATGTCTATTGCTGTAAGAATCGTGGCTATGCGCTGTATTGGAGGTGTCTCACAATGTATGCTGGAAGTTCCTTACATGCTTAACTTGACATTCCGAATTGAGTCTGATTCTGATGGTTTTTTTTTCAGCCGAATTCCCCTCCTCTCCATACTCGGATATAAGTGGTAAGTGATAATTTTCTGCCTTCCATTTTTATGAAAAATAGAGAAAAACTGTGGCTCGTCCTCGGCGTCTTTCAAAATTTTCAACAAGCTGAAAGTTTTTTGATTGGCCCGGAGGAATTCCTCTGATTAGTAGGAACGCCTTGTAACAAATTTTTGCTCCGCCTTGGCTAAAAATCACCGGCGGGATGTCACAAATTATTAAAAAATCATCCAAATTCCCGGGAAATCCTGGCCCGCCGGCGCAAAAAGTTCTCCGGATCTCCTTGTGAGAATGGCCGGGGCGGGGCATAAGATAAAAATCCTCAATCAGGGTGAAAAGAGGAAGATTGATACATGGGATGTGAGGAACCATGGATAAATGTGGATATGCACAGAAAGACAAAATTTGGGGAAAACTGTCAAGGGGGGGTGGATTTATCCTTATGCAACAGTACAATAATGTACCTCAATGATGAGGCTTTGTTGCAAGTTACTGCCCAGTGCAATGACAAGCTGGTCTTGGCTGTGTCACCTTATAAAAAAAAGACCTTATCACATTTGTAGAGAATGGCCATGTCCTAGACCAATCAGATGCAAGTAAGTTGCTGAGTATGGTAATTGGAAAACAGAAGAGGCTGGTCTTTGAGACGCTATGACTGCCCAGTTGTTTCCCCTTAGCCAGTGTGTTCTTTTGTTCAGAGATAACTCCTCCCGTGGGAATGTCTCAAAAGTGACTGATTGCAGGCCATCCAATCAAAATGTCTTGATTTCAAATTTTCCCATGGATTATGAAAATGTGTTATTCTTTACTGTCTTGCCTGAGTCTTTTTCCCTGAGTGGGCTGTGTCAATTTTTCAGACAACATGCCTTGGCCGTTTGAATGATGTTGTTTTTTCCAATCCATTCCACCAGGTCCAGGTGCACAATTGCAACTCAACACCAAGTGCTCAACATGTATAAAACTGTTTCTCTCCTAATCCTAAGATAGATAGTACCTAACTATGCTGCGTCAAATACTTGTGACAAGTTGTGCATCTATGTTTTAGTAAATGAGGTAAACCGCTAAACCTATCTTAAAAGATTATGTGGTAATGTGCTAACTTTCTTTGGGGCTAACTTTCTGCTGGGGTTGTCAAGAGAAGTTCATTTGGAAAGAGAGAAACCTTGGGTAAGAGATTCCAGTGTCACGGGCTGATTCAGAGCATCCTCTCGGCATCAGTTGCAGCATGGCATCAGCTGTTCGCATCCGCCTGGCCGGAGTTGCAGAAGATGGCCAGCCCTGCTCTTGCAAGGCTGGGATGACTGGCACATGTGGAGACCCAACACTCCTCAGACAACTCTGGCACACGGCTGTCGTTCTCGGAGTCTCACAGCATTTCAGTCTCGTTGTCTTGCCATATTGCTTTAATTTGAAGGATATTATCACTAATTTACTTTCCTCATGCCTTCCGGATTTCAGGTTTAAATTACTTAGGTCATGTATTAGATTGGTTATTTCCTGAATTGGAAAATGTTAAGTCTTTTAGTGGATACTCACTGTGGTACACTTTAAAATGCTGGTTTACCACCAGCTACCAACGGGCAAGGATTTTACCATAATGTCAAACTGATTTGGCTCTGATCATCTCGATTACTGTAGAAACCAATTTTAAGACCGATGTGTCATCTTGGAGATTTTTTTTCCAAAAGTGTAAATCCATGCCCAGAATTGGAAGTGTCTTTGATTTGGGCATTCGGGAGAAAAGTGAGATCAGTCGCCCTAATCGCATCGCATGGTCAACCAGGCTGAACCAGTTAGTGCAGCTGATTGACCTTCCCATGAATGATTTTGAAGCCTGCTTGTATGTTGGATTTCAAACTGGAAGAGCTTGACATTATTCGAGGGGATTAATACCATAGTGGTGCGGATTGATTTGAGCATTGATGGTCAGCTTCATCTATTAGGCATAAGTTGGCCTAGATCAGTTGAGCTAGCGCTGATCCCTTGGGTACTTCATCATCAGCGGCGTCTGCACGCAGAGCTACGCATGATTATGTTTCGTCTCAGTCTAATGACCCCCCACAGCATATGCATGGCTAATGCTCCTCTCTGATTCACTCTTACTCATTCTCTGCTTGGTCAAGGTCCTTCATTGACCGTTGGTTCTTCATTGACCGTTGGTTCTTCCATTCATATCAAAATCAACATATAATGTGGTATACCAGAGGAGACACCCAATCCTTTGGTCAGTCACAGAGATCTTTCATGGACCTAATAATTGTTGAAAGTGCTTCATAGTTGGATGGACTAGAATCTGATTGATTGCCCTGTGAACTGCTGTTTGCTTTAAAACACAGATTGGCCATGAGCAGGACTGACTGCAGTTCTGCGAAGATGGGATGGGCTGCCCTACAAGTGGGTGGTAGCTGTCTGTTGCCTGCAGCGTCACTTGTAGCATCATCACTTGTAGCATCATCACTTGTAGCATCATCACTTGTAGCATCATCACTGGCGCTGCCTCTGTCAACCGGTGTTGGTAATCAGCTGCAGAAGCAACTCTTGGCTACACTTGGACAAGTTGGACTTAGCTGAAAGGAATACTTCACCTGGTATTTTTAGTCTCAAGTGTCTTTTCAAAGATACTCTGGCATCAGTTTCAGCTTAATTGAAGTGACCTGTGATGCAATTTTGAATTATTTTGTAGTCATTTCATTGGATTATAAAACCTAACCATTTTATCATTGGCTGTGAAAGTGTCTAAAGTATGTAATGCTGATGCATCAAGCAATGTATACGTGTATTCCCTCAGCCAATAGCAGCCATTCATTAATGAAATAATCAATCTGACTTTTGCTGTGAGGAGAGGATGAGTTTGTCATCCCAAGAACTGAATGTGGACCAGCTTCGTGTGCTTTTTGTTCGGACTGACATAGACTCATCTCATCTCAGTGTTGCATGGTATGACTGAAGACCAGGCGTAGAGGTGCCCATTAGATGTCTAGAAAACCTCCAGAAAGGTTTAACCAAGGCTATTCCATCACTCGCTGGTGGATTGCAATTGTGCGCAACAGTTAAGCATGACGGGGTTTGATTTCGCTACAACCTTGACTAACTTCGAAGGGCACACGCAAAATCAAGATTCCGTGCAGCTTGTTGCACCTTGCAGATATTGACGAAATGGAAAGATCAGGCAAGGAGAGTTTTGTTCAAATTAGTTGTGTAGCTGTGATGTGACAATGATGTTGGCCCATGAGGAATACAACAACCAAGCCAGGAACCACCAAGCCGGCAGCAACAGGACCATGAGGTTTTCCAAGCCGCACAAGTTTCCGGGGAAGATGTTCAACCTCAACCTGTTCTGGAATGGCTCTGCGTACAGGAGGCTGAGCAGGTGGGAGAGGAGTTGGACATTGCACAACAACCCCCTGCACGACCCTTACGAGGACGACTTCCTCAACTGCAACGATGACATCCATGGTGCGTGCCCTTTCGTTATATTTGGGGGACACCTGCAGTTTAAGAGTTGTGTTTCCTGGTTATTGGCTAATACTAGAAGAGAACCACTATTTAGCCCATACACATATGGCTCAATCCCAGTTAAATGGGCAAATTCCTGTCTAAAAAAAGTGAAAAAGTGACCATCACGGATAGGGAAATTTTTGCTCAATATCTTTTATACATGGTCAAGAGGTGCAATTTCTAGAATATCTTTCACTAATCTTAACTTTTATTTTGCTCATTTCCAATGCAATTTCACAGGTTAAAATGAGAAATGGTAACGTAATTTACACTGTTTAGAATAAATTTACACAAATTTGGACACTTTGTCCCTTCTCAGTTCAAAAATAATCATCACAAATTCATGAAATTTACCATATGATTTCAGACATCCAGGGCCTACAAAAATCATTGTTTTTCTATCTCTATTGGTCTTTTCTGTAGGCTATGGTAACGTAATTTACACCTAAAAACGACAAAATCACTTTTTGACCTTCTTTGGCCTCCTGTGAAGAGAGTTTTCAATATATTTCAAAACCGTAAATTGCACCATAAACTAGACTTTTCAAACTTGGCAATGAAGTTCTTAAATTTGAGAATTGGCAAATATTAACATGATTAAAGTGGCGTCGAATCTTGGTAACGTAATTTACAAGAATTATGTGACTTTTTTTAAATAACCTTAAAAACGTATTTATAGATTTCAAAATGAGTTATGAATTTTTTTGTTTGAAAGACAGTATTGTTAGGCACATTTTCATTCATTTCTCAAGTCAATACAAGCAAAAATAGTGCCACAGCGTCATATTATATGAAACCACACAGCCATTGGACATGCCATTTTTCCATTTTCGGCCATTCTACATGGTATTTACCCCAGTTCCTATCCCATATTGTATGTGTATTGTATATGAATACATTTCTATATAAGTATTCTAAATAACTGCCAAATTTCAAAATTGTAAAATGATTCTACTAGAAATGACAGCCAATACTCTTTGAACATTCTTTATTTTTGGAATTTGCCTGTTTAACTGGGATTGAGCCATATATATATATGTTTTAGTATGTCATTGTGATTCTGTTATTTTGGACAGATCTGTTATTTTGCCTACGAGTTAGACCAGTCTCCATGAGGCGGCTTGTGTATTAGAGGCAGTGCAAGCATTGCATTGCAGTCTCCGGGAACTGGCCATTCAAATGAGCACAAGCAGCATGCAAATCAGCATGATATGACAGAATGAACTTCAAACAAAATTGTTTTCTTTAGAGTGTGGGAATTTTTTAATTATTAGATAACAAGGTAATTGTTTATAATTTTAGTTATCAGTCCCAACTGCAAGTTACAAGGTGACATTAGCAGAAATGAAACAAAGTGACATAACAGGTTTATAGATAATTAATCACACAAGTGTTTTGGACATGCAAATCCAAAACAAAAGCCAATGTTGATGAAAAGTTATGTACCAATCAGTAAACATTTTTGGAAAATAATCATTGTAAATTAAAAGTTATATAACCAATCAGTCCACATTTTGTCAACATTTTTGGACAATCCAATATCTGGAGTCCCTCTGACACTGCGTGTCATCGGAAAAAGATACTAGAGGGACTCATGGAGTCTGGAGTTAGACATTCATCTATTCCTGTTAGTGGGGTGCTGAATGGCAGAAAAACTAAAAAAATAGGATACATATAACCTGATTAGATTGGTTATATAACTCTTTATCAACACTAATTATTTTCCAATTGGTTACATAACCTTTCATAAACATTGGTTTTGTTTAGGATATTACGTCCAAAAAACATTGTGTCAGTAATTGTCTGAACTTCTTATGTCACTTTGTTTTATGTCTCCTGTTGTCACCTATTAACTTACAATTGGCTCCGACAACTTAAAATTAAAATCATTTACCTTGTTATTCAATGTTTTTGTTAAGAATGAATGACAATTAAAATTCCCACACTTGAAGAATACTATTTTGTTTGAAGTTCTCTCTGCCATACCTTGTTCATTTACATGGCCAATTCCTGGAGACTGCAGTGCAATGCTTGCACTGCCTAATACATATCAAAGCTGTCTCATGGCATTCTCTCTCAGTCTGTCACTCTATCTTGTTGGATTTTCACTTGCGTGGTATTATTTTGGAGAATTGTTATCCATCTGTATGATCCTTTGGAGAATTTACTTTCGAGTTTCTCTTGGTTTGTAAGGAGTGCGCTAAATCTTTGAAATGGGCCATCTTCTTGCTGCAACCATTTAGTCTGATAAGGCTAATGTCCTGCAGAGGACCAAGAAGTCCCTCTTGTCTCTTGCTCCCATAATGTATTTGGTAAAATCTGTTGTTTCCTAAAATGGAATGACTCACGGACCGATTAAAACATGAAATCATTTTCGTAGAATTATATTTCACAGAAATTTTGTCTATCCAGGATTCCAGGATGTTTTTTTTGGCTGGTGGTATGAGACATTTTCATGCATTTCCTTCTGTTGATAATTCAAGTCTACTGCCACATCTGATATTTCCTATGATTTTGCATCGTTTTTGCCGATTTTGTATACATCCGCTAGGGGGGCTATCATTTTGGCCCACACTCTGGCGCATTAGTGGTAGCCTACGTCACAAACTGATTTTCTGTGTGCGACTCACATCTTTCAAGTGTGACGCATGCGTAGGTGAAAAATGGTAGCGCCCATGTGTAGGGGAGAGCGGGGCACCATGAGCCACGGGCACCATGAACCATGGCCCCTACAAAAAAAAACGGCAAGATAGAACTGCTTGATAGGAAGACCATATATTCCTTTATTAGTGTAGAACTGGCTAGGGTAGCAATCAATACCCCATAACGTTTACAATACCACATGAAAAAGCAGTGGATATATCCCATGTGGTATTGCATTGTATACTCAATGGTTTTTTGTATACCACATGGTTTGATCATTGTTGATGATGTCATTGCATTGTTTACCATTGTGACATCATGGCCATGGTGACGTCACAACATTGTGACATCATCAGTTGAGCTGCTATCTGTGCTCTGATTGGCTGAGGCTACTGTTGAGTATTGATCATCTCAGTGAAGTTCAGCTTTCTTTGGATTTACATAATGGGGTATAAATAAGACCAAATGGTTGTATGGTGGTATTTTGAGATGTACTTCCACTCGTGAAGATATCCTGACGCACTCGTGGGTACAGAGGACTCAGGATATCTTCAACTCGTGGAGTACATCTCAAAATACCACCATACCCATTTGGTCTTATTATAATCTTTCTTTTCAATGCAGGACCAAGAATTGAAAAAAATACTTTTGACCAGTGAATTTGAGTGAAAAGTAAACATATTGGGCGGTGGAACTTTTACTTCTGGTACTTTAACTATTTCTGGCATCGTCATAAAACTTAGTCTTCTTAGAGAAGGTAAGGCATGTGCTAGGATGATGTCATAACATTGATACTATGATAAACTGGAAAATGGTGATATGCACTAATAAATGAAATTTACAAATGGGGCACCATGAGCCACTTGGAGGTAGGGCACCAAGAGCCATTTTCTATAAAGTTTTAAAGTACAATTAAAGCTGAATTGTAACAACTCAACTGTTGTAAGTCCAGAATTATAGTGCAAGACATTAGCAGCTGTTTAGGACACATTTGTGCTATTTCATAGAAAAATATGTAAAATCTATGTGATCAATATTGTGGTGTATGCCAAGGGAAAATTTCAAGTAAAACATCTGGTTTATGAGGTATCAGTTCTTTACAGTTGAATGAGAAGGATAATAGATGTTTGTAATCAACCCCCCCCCCCCATGGCTCATGGTGCCCCAGGGTCGGGGCACGATCAGCGACTAGACTACTTTTTTTAAAGACAATGTTTTGAATATTAAGAATTAAGAATATAATGTAACAACACTGGATATTGTAGCAAAGAGGTCCTGCTATGATTATATAAAGCAACCAGCTATTTACCATTGAAACTTAAGGCTCAGGAGCTTAATTTTGGAAAAGCGGCTCATGGTGGCCCGCTCTCTCCTATCACATAATTGAAAAATCAAAGATGGCAATCCTACATATTCTTTGAAGGCATCAACTACCATGATTTTTCGATGCATAGGCCTGCATGACTAGTGTAGGAAGGATCGCTAAGCGATTGCAATTTGCCACTTGGCGGCAAGTTGCTCTCGCTTACCGCGCTATTAATAATATAGTATGATTTAGCCCCCATTCCAGATAAATCTGCTCACCGGCATGACCTGCAATCATTATAGGGATAACCTAGGTGTGGCCGACACAGAGTTTGAACTCACATCCTCATTTGTACGAGGCAGACATAAGCTATGCTGACCACTGTGTAGTGTGTACAGTACTTTGGAGCCACACACAATGTTGACGCCAAATATTATGATGTACAATTTGATAGAATATGGCAACTTTATATGCCTGGCCATGTTAATATGTGTCAGCGTTGCTTGACCTGGGGGACGCTGTTCAAGAAACGGGGACAGAACAGCCCGGGCAGACGGTGACCATATCCAAGGAGTGCTGTGGTCATACAAGCAATATTCCTTACAGGGTAAACGTGTTCTGGGAACTTGTTAATACCTAGTAGTTATGGCACCCAAGAAATGGACCTGGACCTGTCATGGTCTCCTGGCAACGATAAATTGCAAAATTATAGCAGGGCAGGCTCTTATTGTCTTGCCTTTTATCGCAGTTTTTATGAATGGCTGGAATAGAAAACTCAACCTGTCGACCATTACTGGGGTCATTATGGGTTCCTGATGAATGAGGTTTTCGCAACTGGCCCCCGAAGAAGCAAAACACACAAGGTCGTGACAAACTGCTTGTCTGACTTGCTTTTGAAGTGCACCCAATTCAGCCCCCATGGCACTTGCAGGAGGTTATATGCATGCCAGTTGCAAATGTAGGCTCAATTCTACCCAACATGCTTTGGGAACTTACTGGCTTGCTTTACAAGCTCTATCCGGGTGTTTTTACAGCATCGTGCCATGCCAATGTGATCGGAGGAAAGCTGTAAAAAAAATGTAGAACGGCTTAAATGGTGAAGGAGAGTGTCGGTTATGCTGTGGCACAGATGATGGCAGGGAATCAGTGTGGGCTAGTTTACACCCACTTTGTTTCTACGGGCTAGTTTGCCAAAGACTAGTTTTAGGCACTTTTCTGCTGTAGGCAGTTGCCCCCCAATTATTTAGGAAACACATAAAACTAAAAATTGGACAAGGAGGCTGACAATTTGGGAAGATGACCAAAGCAACATTATTAAAAACTTCTGGTTTTCAAATGATTTCATTTGACATGGTATAAATTCTAGATCATGAAATTCAGGCAAATATTGCTCGCCCTCCCAAAAATTGTGCTCGCAGTACGTCCCTGGGTCCTATGCCACATGCAGTTGATGTGACATGGAAATTGGAACCCTCAACCTTATTCCATTCACCTGAGATTGGGCAATCATTGGCCTGCAGTGCAGTCCACTTGGAAGATTGCCAACCCGCAAGCCATCACTGTCTCATTTCACTCCATCATCCCCAAGATGTTTATAGCAGTCCCTCTGTCTGTTTGCTGGCCTTGCTGGTGACATTTGCTTGCTCTGTTCCTTTCTGCAACTGCTGCTAACAGCTGCATCTTGATTTACTTCTCTCGTTATTTTTCGTCATTCCATGAGGCCTTGTTGTGACCTTATTTTGCCCCAACTGGATGACAATAAAAGGTTTCCCAGTCTGTTTCCCAATGCGATGATGTACATATAAAGGCTTGCTCACTATGAGCCGATCTGTTAGTCAGTATGTAACATTGTGAGTTGATCTTTCAAGAATAACGTGATCCCTGTCATGGTGAAAAAGACCAGGATTGGTAGAAGCATAGTCTAGTTCAGACTGACTCCCAAAAATTTTGTTTGGTTTCAGTTCTTACCCTAAGTACCTATTTGCCCTCAATGCCCTGATATTGACAAAATATTTAAGCGATCCAAACTTTTGTCAACTACTGTAGGCAGTTGAATGGACAGTGTAATAATCAAAAGAAGTTCACCAACTACTGGTCTTATTATCATTGCTTGCAATTCTAGTTCAATATATTAATAAGGAGAAAGGAGTCCAGTGATGTAGTCGAGGTCGGGACATCCGAGACCGAGGCAAAGCCAAGGATTTGGCATCCGAGACCGAGCCAAGGCCAAGGCCATCAATATATGGCCCCAAAGCCCGCCTCCAACACTGGCCCAAAGACACCTGATACTGGGGCAACGCCAAGGATTCGGCATCTGAGACGGAGCCAAGTCCGAGGACATCAAAATATGCTCCGAGGCCGGCCTCAAGGACGAGGCTGGCCTCGAGACCTCCCAACACTGATTTGAGAATGAAATAAAGTGATGCAGAAATACCGTAATTAATGGCCTGCTATAATAGAAGTTGAGGTATATTGACATGATCAAGTAGTAACTCTATGCATCACCTAGTATTAGGGCTGTTAGTGCGCTCCTGGCACGAGTGTTTACATAGCAGATCGGATTATCCCTGCCTCTCTCACCATAAAACTGCTCTGAAGGAAAGTGCAGCAGGCTGCCTGCCTGGGTTAGACGTAATGCCATCAATTATGGACATTTTTCCTGCGCCAAGCTGCTATAAGCTCATGTGGGAGGAGGTTCGCAGTTTGAACCTTCTCCACTTGGTTGTTTGCTCACCAACCTTCTGCCTGTGGGTTGTTAGCAAGTTGGTAACACAAATCACAAATGATATAACAGTTAAAACACTCTTTAAATAATCAGCTGTGTCATTTTCTGGATATTCTTCCAGCTTTATCAGAAGCATTTAGACAATGTCCTGATTACTTTTCGATTCAGCTGATTATACTGTGTCCCAAAAATCTGTTCACCTGGTGTTAGGCCTTTATATAAACAATTGCTGAAGTTCCATTTCTTTTTACCCTTGATATTGTAGAACTTTATTATCAGACTATGGGCCACTGCGCTAAAACTATTGCGCTTCAATTTATGATATTTGACTCATGAATAGGACTTGTAACATATTTGTTTCTTTTGGGGTTCACATTTGGATAACAAGTAATACTTTTTGCAAAAAATCGAAAATACAAAAAAATATGTATTTTTTGTTTCTGGATGGTGTTAAATGTATACCTAGATGTGCCTTTTGGGGGGTCTAAATGCTGTGACAAGAACATAATGCAGCAAATTCGGCAAAAATGTGTAAGATTTTTTCTACTCCCACGACCCCAACAGTTTTGGAGTTGGAGTTATGCAATGTTGCATTTTGATGACTAAAGTATAGCTCTTCAAGTAGCTGAAGTTCGTTGGAGGGTCCATTTTATGAGTATTGACAAAAACCAAAATACTGAAAAATAAATTGTGGAATTTTGACATTTTTCTCGAATTCTTGAAAAAAATTATGGAATTTTGACATTTTCTTGAATTTTAGTCTATAGCACCGAAATGGAAATGGCCAAGTTAGTATGCAGAGGTTCTGTGGCCCAGTGGATAGGGTGCTCGTCTGGTAACTGAGACGTTACAGGTTCGTCTCCCAACCACATCCTCCCATTGCAGGGTTAGTTTACACTTACCCTGCCAACAAGCACGATAAAATTACAGAGTTTTATGAATGTGCCAATCTTTTTGCAGCTTTTTTCCGGTGTTTAAAATCCATGACTTAAATAATTGTCAGTGGTTTTCTACAAAGAAAATACTTAAAACAAAAAACAAGACAACAGTGACAACATTCAAACATTCATTCAGTTGCTTTTAACAATGTCAAACTGTGAATTATGTTTTTCACACCAGAGACTTGTTAATCTTTTAATGACTACTTCACTGAAACACAACCCATGTTGTCAGGGTAGACCCACACCATGGCACAGAGGAACTGAGCAGATGCTCCATAATTCTTTTTCTTCTCTCCACCCAGGTGTAAAAGGGTACTTGGCAAGAGGCCGTGACAGCAATTGAAGAGTGACTTAGCATTCTGAGCGCTGGAAGCGCATACTACCTGGGGAGTTGAGAAAGGCTCTTGCTTGAACAGGCCTGCCAAGGGTGTAATTGTAAAGTCTGTTGAGACTGACTTCGTCGGTGTACTGAACTATATAATATCCTACATTTACTTTTGTATTTACATTGACATATTTACGCTCCAAGCAGTACTATGGAAGGAACTTTTATCACCATTACATAGTTGGTATAGCAGTTTATGTCATCTATAGGCTAGGACAATCAGAATGGCCTCCACACAGACCACAAACTGCGGACTAAATGCAGAAATAATATTTGTTGATAGATTAATTGCCGGCCTGTCTTGTTTTTTTTTGAAAGCGAAGAGCTATTGTCGCAACTATTTCATTGTCATCGTTGTCGTCTTGTTCCCGGTTATAAAAGGTTTGTAAGTATCCATTTGTGAGCTTAGTATTTCACTTACAGATATGAATTTGGTACAAGTGTGGTTAAGGATCAGGAACATTTGAATTATATTAGGACATTTTTGCCTCTCATGATGACCAGGTGTCCACAAGGGCCAGGACAAGACCAGGAACTATTAGGAAAGTAAAATTGACAATTCCCCATAATTTCACTAACTAGTTCTTCATGCTGTCCTCGTCTCTCCCGAATGCTTCCTGCATGACATTTCCGTGCTTTGACGAAAGGCAGATGTTTCTTGATCCAAATTTTGTTCAAGAGCCAATTCTAGATGCTGTCATTGACTTCCTGGTACCTTGACTTCCTGGCAACTTGTCCTTGTTGTCCTGACGAATGTGACGATACCTTCAATGCTTCCTAGCTTTCCCGGGCCATTCATTGTCTTCTGGAAGCATTCCTTGAAGCTTCTGTGCTGCTGACAGCCTCCAGAATGTCCAGGAAGGCTTGATGAAGGTACATTGATGTGCTGGAGGCATTTTGACCATGCTGAAGGCATGAGGAACCAATGCAGAAAATATCCTAGTGATATGATATAGTTTTGATATAACCACAGATGTGAAAATAATGTGCAAGCACTTTTAAGCAGCACAGACAGTGCATGGTTCCAACACAGGCACAACGGTCACGGATATACTAAGGAGAAGAAGGCATGGTTGACCTTTGACTCATGGAAGCCAGTCCATTTTAGTTTCTTTATAATTGTTTCCAACACAGAAGGGCACCAAAAGTGACTGGTCGAAAGTTAAAAACCTAGAGAGAATGTGGAGTAAATTTCAATGAGATTGGACGGTGAAAGAGAGTGACCTCCACAGTGCTCACGAGATTGCATGTAATTCTTGGGGTAAGAGCAGCTGTGCTGCTAAAAACCCCATACCATGCAATACTATACAAACTGCCCTTGATAGTCTTGAAAAAGTACTGGAATTGGTGCTTGTTATATGGCTTGCTTGCCCAAATTGCCCTATGAGTAAACATATAACCACATAGTTCAATTGCCAAGTTTGCAGAAATACTGTCCGGTTTGGTTGATGTTGCAATGAAAAACAGCCTACCAGCCTTGACTGAACACCCCTCGCCCTAAATCTATTAGTGACAAAGCCCAGAAAAAGTGCTGCTAACTCACGAGTGATTGGTCGAGGATGTCTTTTATTGAGTTAATGGTCGATTTAGGTATTTGTTGATGAATAGTTTGTTTGCTGGTCAGGAAAACATCATGTAATTCACCACAGCATCAAGTGTATCATTGGCCATCTGCTTCCCTCTCCTTGACTCCCCAATTCTGTTCATGTGCCTGGCAGGATAATGTGTGCTTTTACCCCGATTTAATTGCAGGATAGATGGTTTATCCTCGAGGCTGATGCTGACTTTGGAAGTTAAGGTTATGGAAAAAGCTGGTGATTTAAAGTATGAATTTACAGGACAGCTGTGTGATTAAATCTGGAAGTGGCGTTGAATTAGAGGCCATTTGGAATGAGGTGTTGTGCCAGAGTACTGTTTCTATGCAGAAAGGGCTTGGTGGCATGGGAGGCACATTCTTCATGGCCCGGCCTAGATGGTCTGTTGGTTCTGTTGGCCGGGTAGATAGCAGTCTGTTTTATAGAGGATGAGTGGGAGCCTGGGTCACAAAGAGCAACCCCGGCCCAGTATTTAACCCATCGCAGACTTGGATGGCATCTTAAGCAAGCACCTCTGGCCGAATTGCAATGCGGGTCACTCCTCCTCAAATTGCTGTTGCAGAAGGCTTAGTCGAAATAGTGTGCAGCAGCAGCTGACCAGCATCCCTGGATGGCCCGCCTCATCCTCATCACCTGTGTCACATCTCCCAATCTCCATCTGCTCACCCCTCCTTGACCCTCACTTCTCCTCCAAGGCGTAATTACTCATGTTACGTCATCCTTAAAGTCGCAAAAACTCGAAACATGCGTCTGTTTTATCAAGCCTTGGTATCAAAATTTGACATGAAAATCAAAGCATTGTTTATTAGACTAGGAGGAGGCTAGTCTCTAGAGACACTAGAAGTTGTCAGGATCCTGTTGCCACACTCAATGTTTGTACGTACACACTTGTTGTCTGCTAACTCATCATCACATGAGCTCAAGTAGCAGCTGCAATCGTCGTATTTCCACATTGCCTACCTGTCAGTCAAGTGAACTAAACCTTGATAATGTGACATGCCACATTCTTAAACAATTATTATACTTAGATCCGTATTAAATTGCTTTATTTAGACTGCAAATGCACAAATCTCCATGTACTGAAAGAATAGTTCATCGTGTATCCACTAGATGGAGATTGACAACGTTGCATGTCAATTACACTAGGTGGCATCTTGGGGCCAATATGGCTGCTCTCATCATGCTGTTGCACAGAACATTTTCAATCAAGCTATTTGTTGTCATTAAAGACACAGGAAAGACACAAAAGTACATTGCAATGCTATTTAAGTTTTGTTTAGGGAAAAATCTACAGTTCTGATAAGTTTTTAACAAAGCAACTCATTCGTTTTTCATAAATTTCATTCCCATTTCTTAATGGGTGATAATATGACTTTCTATGTTAATGATCTATTGACAAACATACATTTCCAATCAGTGATGACCATCAATGATGGCAATCTATTCTGGCAATCAAGTGTAAGCTACCTGCTGATTGCCTTTGTTCTTCTTCTTCCATTTCTTGCCTTTTAATTACACTTCTCAGTGGGTGATAATTATTTCATTAATTACACATATGACTATTTCTCTCTGAATTTACTTGAAAAGTATAACATATTTTCAATCAATGCCCGCTATCACTCATGACATTTAGGCCACTCAATGCTGCTAACCTGTTGAGGCCCTTTTGCTATCTTTCACATTGGGAGGCAATGGCCCAAAAGCACCTCCCTAAATATGCCACGGCCTGCTAGTCTTGCTAATTTTAATTTGCCTTCATCTAGTTAAAAGAGCAAAAATACTTAGTTTAACTTGTCAGGGTTTATCATGAATTAGCACAGGTGACAGACTCTATTGAATTCTTATGCATCAGTAGTACCAGATGTAGAAGGAAGGTTCTGCACTGCGGTATATCTTGATCCTGTCAGAAGCTAAGGACAACCTCAGTGTCTCATTTCATTGGTCGATCTGATCTGGGCCAATAAATTGGGGCAACAAAGGTCATGAAAGCTTTTAGCCAATGGTGAAGTGTCTTATTAATTGATCAACCTTGACATAATCCCCAAATTGACTGTGATTGTTTAGTGTTGGTTTCTCTTGTTAAAACCTGTCCAATGCCCAAACACACATTTTACTTTAAAATTAATTTTGTTACGCTGACAGTATATGCGACAATTCTTACAGTTGATGTATTAAATTTTGTGATTGCTAGTTTAACTGTCAAATTGTACCATCCGCCGCAAAGGAAATGCACAAAGGCTCTGCGCTTCAGATGTAATTTGCTGCCAGTGGCACACAACGAATTACTGATATGTGTCACAACACTGGGGAATTGTGCAGTCGTAAGATGTTTGCGATAGGGATTTTGTCCCATTGATGGATTGCCTTATAAGTACATAATAGCAAAATTGTGTCTTGCAAACACATCTGTTGCTGGCTGTCTGTTGCTGGCTGTCTGTTGCTGTCTGTTTGAATTGCTGAAATCGTCCTGAAACCATCTTGACATAGGCAGGCCCTGACAATCCAGCCTGAGATTCACTGTATATAGGCCAAGTAATAAATCTACTGAATTTGAAATTCAGGGTTGGTCAGCCAATGAGACATTTGTTGTTCACACATTAGCCACACCCCAGCCAAGTCACCCCACTCTTTTATCTTTGAGTGACACCTTTAATTTCTTAAATCTGTTTGGCCACTGGCCAGGCCATTTGGGGAGGGGGTAAAAATGGTAGACAAGTAGTAAAGGGGTGTTGTATGGCCTTGAGTGATGCGTCAAGACCCTTGATGCAGAATACTCAAAAGTCCAGGCTGAGTTGTCAGGGTATTCCCTGTCAGGATGCCTGAAACATGCTGTAGTCATGTAGTTGACAATGATGTTATTTGGAATTTTTTCTAGCCAAGTGATGGATAGAGCAGAGGACTTATTTGCCTTATACTTGGCTGGTCATTGTGGCTAACTAGCAATGGTAGGGGCAGGGCCAGACTTGGGCAGGGCCATGGAGGAAGGGACTGGGAGGACAGTATGCTTGGCAGGAAGGGTGAGCTGACGAGAGGTGCAAGTGAGGCAAATGTGTGAACATGATCTATTGGGCTGCCGGCTTTATGGGCCCCAGCCCAACTCACCCAGAAACCAGATAAATGCAGCAATGTGCTAAAGCATTGGAAGTATAGGCCAACCCCCTATGACTGGCAGAAAGAGAGCATGCCCCTCTCCTCCACTGATGTATTTTAGAACCAGTTGATCCTATCTTGGCTGCAAGCTCTTCTTATTCTAACCTTGCCACAAGTTTTTGGTTATTTCTTTCCCTAAAACCGCAGTTTCGGTTCCGGTTCCAGGCGATTAGCAAGAAAACCTGTGATGCGCAATGTGAAAAATACGTTTTTGCAATCTGCGGTTCAGTGCCTTGTCTGGAACCCCTTTTTCTGCCCAGAATTTCATTTGAAGGTAGCATTGTACCATGGCGCGTGCTTGAGAAGAGTTGACAGGTCACAATTTTGCCTATAATTGTGTCGTTTTTTTAATAAAATGGGAAAAAATAGGACACCTGAAAGACTCGGTTGTCAGATTGAACTTCGGTTCGATTTCAGTTGCAGTGGTACAACCTTGGTTTTGGTATCGGTTTTGTGAACTGGGACAAGACTATACTTGGCAACCTTTAATATGTAATCTGCCATGGCAGGAGAGAGGGGTAAGCAACTCTATACACTTACTGGCCTGTGGGCATGGATCAGGAAAATGTTGAGAAATCAAAGATTTCTTCATTCTTGAACTGCCCATTGTAACCTTAATATATCGCTTAGAGTTAGAGTTATGAAATTAGCTACAGGTATTGGCCTGTGGGTGGTTATGAGGCGCACATTGATAGATTTCACATTAACAGATGAGCGTTGAAACTGTTTGCGGTTCTGGTTAGAATAAGGTGTCGCTTCAGGATTTGCAGTGGGTAATGATGAGGATTGATGGAAGAAATATTTTATCAACATGGATATGAAAACATTCCGTTTGCTCATGTGCACTGATATTCACTGATATGGGCAGACATGGGCACTGATAACATCAGGCTGTGTCATTTAATGAAGGCACACATGCTGCAGTCCTGTCAAATTCTCAGTCTGTAGATATCAGTGATATGACACTGGCAGATGAATGTGCTTGAAGTCTGGACTATTTCGTTCCTTTATTTGGATATCGTACTTTCTTGGTCTTCTCAGAAATCGGCCACTTCCTATCTGGCAGGACATCTCTGCCATGTCACTCTTGCCTAGATCTCACCTAGATATCTAAGAATAACCCATGCAGCAGGACTGCATGTTGTGAAATGCTTGCGGCTTGAAAAAAAGTTTCAACAAGCAGAATCTTTTTTGACTGCTACGGCGGAGTTCCCCATTTCTAGGAACCCCATGTATCAACTTTTTGTTCCGCTGATTTGCTAAAAATGACCAGCGGGATGACACAAATTATCAAAAAATCATCCAAATTCCCAGGAAATCCTAGCCCACCGGCGCCAGAAGTCCTCCGTAACGTGCCATGAGACCCAAGCACAAGTGTATAAGTCAGCTGCCTTTATTGGGTTTTTGTCCATTTGAAATACTTTGATTCTAGGTAAAAAAAAACAAGTCTATCATCTTGTTTTGATGATTCTTTTTAAAAGCAATATTTTGAAAGATATTCTTTTTTTGGTCAATACTTTGCGTATTATGCGCCTTGTTCAAAGCACTGCTATCATTCTGCACATGACTGTAAAAATACGGTATCTGATTGATGGGGCATTTGGTATTGGGTACAGACTTAATATTGCTGTAAAATTCTATGCTATAAGTCTGTTGTGCTCTATGTTTCGAATCAGGGGCGTATCTAGAAATGGCCTGGGGGGGGGCATCACATGCGGTGAATTTGCGGCGCTTCGCTGCATTTCCTCTCCCATGTTCATTTTTGGCCTCGGGGGGGGGGGGCATGGCCCAATGCCCCCCTAAATACGCCACTGCCTTCAATTCTGCATGAATCAAGGAGTCCTTTTGCCAATCTCTGAAGTTTCACTGACTTCTCCACAGTCCCTGGTGCTAAGACAGCTCCACAGCAGACTCCATGAGTCCCTCTATAAGCCGATGACACGAAGTGTCAGAGGGACTCCTTGAATTGGATTGTTTGGATTCTCCAAAAATGTTAACTGATTGGTTACATAATGTTTTTATAAACATTGGTCATTGCCAAATAATTCTAACTGATTGGTTATATCTTTTGTGACTAATTATCAAAACTAGTTATGTCACTTTTTTTTGTTCCTCCCATTGTTACTGTATAACTTGCAGAGGCACTAATAACTTAAAAGTATAAACATTCATTTTGTTATCCAATGTTATTGTTATTAATCTAAGATTCCCACAGTATGAAAGAAAACAATTTTGTTGTGCCAGATCATACTCATTTGCATGATTGTGGCTGTTTACATGGCCAGATCCAGTAGACTGGCTCCACAGTGCCTTGCACAACGCAGCCCCGATTCCCTTAGAAGTAGCAGATGGTTCTCCCTTAGCTGAAATTGTGTAATTGTCAACAGCGGTTTAAAATTCTTGACCTCTCTTAATACTCACGTGACGGTTGGTGCATATTTACTGACGATGTCAATGAGCTCTAATCGATTTTGAAAACCAACTAAACTCTGTAAATAGCAAATAGTCCAGGAGCTTATGGGGATAATTGTGCATATTTGTCTACAAGCATGAAATTTGGCACAAATGTTGCTGAGGGTATATAGATTCAAATTTTTGAGGGCGCCGGAGCGGGCGCTCGTCTTGGTTGCCATAGCAACAAATTCAAAATGGCCGCCGCTCGATATCTAAGTTTGAGTATAACTCAGTAACAAAAGGTCATAGGATTGCAAATAATAGCTCTAAATATATGTTTTTGATGCCAGGGAATCTGATTCTGCCATTATTTTTAATGTCAAACACATACTTTGGTCTATAGAGCCAAAATTGCCTGTATATTGGGGTTATAGAGCTCATTTTATCGAAATTCACCACAAATCTTCAACTCAAACTATTGCAAATTGTTCCTAGCAGCAATTCATCAAGTTTTGACAACAAAAATAAACACCAGCTTTATGTAATAGACATACATCAACATATCATCTGTACGATGATACCAAGTAACCAAACAAATGTTGCAGAAATTGGTATTGTCAATGCAGATGAATGACGCACACCTACCGGTTCTTTTGCGCATGCAATCCTCTCCACGAAATCTTTCAAATCCATAGCCCTACATGCTGCATGCCGATAATTTATATGGTATACCAAAATAAACCTGTTGCTGTTTCAAGTATAGGCCAGTATGACATCTATTATGTACTTACCCTCTCCTGTTTTCCATCCCCTTCCATTGAAATCTTGGATTTCCTAAAGATACAATGGCGATTGATTTGAAGAAAGACTTGTTTGCAGTTACAACCTTTATCTGTGCTCAAGCATAAATGATTCTTGGCCTGAGATCAGATTGCCTCATCCCAAAAGCACCACATCCTAACTCTCATTTGAAATGCTCCAACGGGTCGAAGAAAAATAAAAATATTGTACAAGCGTAGCGAGCAGGCTGATGCATAGCGAACAGTCTGATACATTTCAGCATGAATTGCAGTCCTATGAAGGGGGAGGGGAAAATAGAAAGCCAAATAAATAAGTGAAATAATGTGACGTTGCCAAGTTGACTGTCGGAAACTGATGTGTTCAGTTTCAAAGGGTGAGATTGGGGACTATTTTCATCAGTGTAATAATTGAATGGTTTTTATTAAAAGACTAGCAGACTATGTTCATTGCATCTTAATGCTTAATTGTAAACAGGTGTGACAAATTAATGACCCTTTCCTTTTTTCAAATTTTTAATCTTTTTACATGTCATTAATTTTGTCATTTGTCTGGTGTATCACTGTCTGATTTAATGGTTCATGGACAATTGCATAGTATTCTTCCTCTGATACATTGGTCTATTTGCTTTCACAAAACAGACCGACGGTGGAGGTTTGTTTTCAGAGGAAGCGACTGACAGGTACAGTCTGTATCCAAGGGATACTACCAAGAGATTTTCGTTTCTACTTGTGAACAGACTCATGTTTCATTTTTGCCAACCAACATCCCACAAATCTTGAAATTATTGGCATGCAATATCAAGACAATATTCACTTGTGGAGGATTAGTTTTCAAAAGGACCAAGGTATCAGTAATTCTCCTACATGTAAGGTGACCAAGAAGGTGACCAAGCATGCTGCTTTCCAATACCAAAGGAAAAGGAAATTCTCACACTGTAGATAAGCATGGAAGAAGGACAATACTAGACAGATATATGGTAAGTGCAGCACTCTAACCCCCAATCTGGGCTCACAAGGGTTGATTGATGAGATGCGAGAGAGAGCGGGAGTCCTCAACATGTTACACATTTACCCCACCAATGCCATTCCTCTGGCCAGGCTCAGTTAGACACTAGTTTGATATGTACCAGTTTTAGTACAAAATTTACTAACTCAAATTTAAGTCAGGCCAAGTTCAAACGCAAATCCAACAGCATTTACCACCATTCGACTGTTTAACATTTCACACAATGGCTACTGTGTGACTTTCTGCATGTAGATAATAAGGAGTAGCCTCAAGTTCATTATTGAGCTGGAACATGCAATTTTAGTTATCCTTGGCAAGACATTGGTGGTCCATTTCACATGACTGGAATACTTTAGAAAGGACAATCATCAATTTATCGAAAAAACGCTTTATGCCTTTCACCAATCAGTCCTGAGGTTGCTTGGATGCTGTTCACTGTAGTTCTTACCTAGGACAACTTCCCTTATGATGTTCATCAATGTACTGGTAGGACTCTCTAAACCTACATTTTAGATGAGCAAACACAGGCATGGTGGGAATTGCAGCCAATATTTCAGACAATAAACAAAAAGAGGTACACATTTTCCTGATGAATATAGAAGTCAAAAGTTTTTCTTTTATTCAACATGCAAGATCTTGGTGACACACTATTAGGCAGCACTAATTTCAAGATTGTCTTGTCAAAAAAATCTTCTTGGATCTTTCAACTCCCACTAGCTATCACTTTTAGGCACAAAAACCCTCTTCCCTTATCTAAGTTATCTTCTACAATCTACATGTAGCAAGTAATAAAACAGCTAGCATATACCACTCTACCAGTGTGTGAACTTCGGATGGTGAAACAGTGGTAGGCCTATAACAGTCCCAATGTTAAAGGACTGCTTCTTCTGCATGAGTCAGGCGGTCTCTCGTGCACTTGAATTCTCTTGGAACTGGCAGAAACATATGTGACATCCCAGCAAATTAAATTTGCGCCGAACTCGGCCAAGCTAAATGTTTGGTCACTTGGTATTGTACTTCATGCTTCATTTGGGTGAGACATGATTTTCCTTTGGTATTGCCTGTTGGAAAACAGTCTCCTTGATCAGATTAGGAGAATTGTCCTCCAGTTACTAATACCATGGTCTTTCTGAAGAATGATCCATCACAATTCTGTATTATTTTGACATACCATATTAACAATTTAATGAGTTCCCTGTGATTGAATGGTTTAGAGTGCTTGATAGTGCATGCACAGGTTTCAAGAACTTAGGTTCGGACCCCTACCCTTGAACTCAATCTATTCCAAGCCCATGAGATATTAGATGGAGTGTTCTGGGGCTACTCAATGACCCTGGACAGCACTGGTTTTTTAGCATGACTCCTGGTCCTCTCATCACTCATCATGCATACAGCGATCACCAAAAGTGAAGGTGTTATGGCAGGGAACCTTGAGCAATGTTCTCTTGTTCCCTACCAATGGTAACTGCACTGTGGCTGCCCTGAGCAGTGCCATTGTTGGAAGGCTCTCCGCAAAGTCCATGTGCCACATGTCTGATCATAATAAGAAACCCTGACTGACAGCAGTCTACTGTAGAGGCAGGCGAACTAGCAAGGCTGCAGACTGAAGATATTCACATCGAATTGGGTATGGAATTGGCATCTGGGGCACTAGTGCAGTTGCCTTTCAGGTCCGCGCTCAGCAGAACTCCGCAGAACTGTGCTGGGCTGCCTCAAAAATTCATGTATGCTTACATGGACATGATATACAGTGCCTCTACTGAAATGTTTTAGCCCGCTCCCTCCTGTCGCAATAGAACAGGCTGCTGCATCATGCAAGAAACCAAGTCAAATCAATTTCAAGCCTTGTGAGATGTGACTGAAGTTAATCAAACAAGACAGTCTGTGCAAAGTCACTGCACATATGAAACAATGTCTTGGTAGTGTGATAGTATCCCTCAGATATTATAACAAAACAACCCAAGTCAGGGTCACTGAGTAACAATATCACGAGCTGTTGTGTGAATTAATATCACTCGAGCCCTGCGGGCTCGAGTGATATTAATTCACACAACAGCGAGTGATATTGTACGAAGTGCCCTGACGCGTGGTTGTTTTGTTTTTATCACCTGGTTTTACCTCAAATTTTCAGTTATAAAGAGGGACTATTTCTGCCATTACAAAAATGTGACGTCACCATGGAGCAACAATGGACATGACGTCACAATCCCATTATTCTGGCCCTTGTTTTGTTTGTGACATCATCAGGCAGCTGAAATGCTGGAGATGTCATAAACATTGTTAAAAAATATCGCCCTTGAAGGGTGGTATTTTTTACAATATCATAGACCCTGTTATTTTGACTGTAAACAGTAATATTCACAGCCAACCAGGTGATAAATACCCAAGAAGCATCTACATGTATTGCTGAGCACAAATAAAGGTTGTAACTGAAAAAAAGTCTTTGTTCAGGATTTCAAAGTATGGAGATGGCAAACAGAAGTGGATAAGTACATCATAGATTTCATAGGGGCCATCACACAAAGACAGCAACAGGTTTCTTTTGGTATACTACACAACTTATTGGCTAGCATCATGTAGTGCTATGATATTTAAAAGATTTAGTGGCGGGAACTGCGTGCGAAAAAAAAAGGAGTGCATTAACAATACCCTTGTCTGCAACATTCAATTGGCTACTTTGGTATGAATATACATATTATATATATATAATTGATAATTTGGTTCTTGTTAGAGTGAACCATTATCAGGAAATTAAAAATATTTTGAAAGTTTCGATAAACTAGGCTCTATAACCCCAATATACAGGTAATTTTGGCTCTATAGACCAAAATATGTTTTTGACATTAAAAATAATGGCAGAATCAGGATCCCTGGCATCAAAAACATATATTTAGAGCTATTATTTGTAATCCTACGACCTTTTGTTACTGAGTTATACTCAAAATTAGATATCGAGCGGCGGCCATTTTGAATTTGTTGCTATGGCAACCAAGACGAGTGCCCGCTCCGGCGCCCTCAAAAATTTGAATCTATATACCCTCAGCAACATTTGTGCCAAATTTCATGCTTGTAGACAAACCTGCACAATCCACCCCTTATTTCCCCATAAGCTCCTGGACTAAAAGGAAACTGGAAAAAAATAAAATTTAAGTTAATAAAATATTTTAAATAGTCTACTGAATGAAATATTAGTGAGACTTGAGTAGTCATTTAGTTTGCATCATGTAGGCCTACAAGTAAACTGTTCGAGATCCCAAGAAAGTCTGCTTCCTTGAGAATGTGATTGGCTCTCATTACAAAGCTTGTTGTTACTGATGTTGCGGTCCGAATTTTAGGTAACTCTGCTGCCATGAGGTATTTGTAAAGAACCTGGCCATTCATTGAGAGCTTGTTTCGAATTTATTTGCTGTGATCATTGAGGAGTGTGTGGTTGAGTTTCAGAGAAATTACTTGCATTCGTGTTTTTATTTTATTGGTATTGGGAGAGCAAGGGTTATTATGAAATTCACCAAGTGAAAATTGAGCAATTGGTGATTTTGGCACTGAGAGTGATTAAATTGAAGGTGTACAGCAAAACACCGCTTCTGGGCATCATTCTGCCACACGCGGATTTCATGCACCAAGGCTTTTTGGGTTGTTGTGTGTCCCAAAAGGTTGCAGTGTCGTTATCAAGCCAATTTTCGTGACTTCTGGTAGCTGATGAGTTGGAGCAACTAAATGATCTAGCTCATTCAAAGAACTCTTTGTTACTGTAAAAAGCCAGGCAAATACATTTTAATTGGATCATCGTAGGATTGGTCATCTGAATGCAAAAGAGGCAGGACGACAATTATGTTGATTCGAAGGTCTCAGGCGCTTGGGCGGGGTGAGAATGCCTGTTGCAAACTAATCCGGCAGACTTAAGGATCAGTACCGTGGTGCGATTTTGTAATGCGAGATTAAAGCTTAGATGAAGATATGCCTCGTCTCCTCTTAATTCTTCTTTAGGCTAATCCAGTGGTGAGCATGGCCAGCCTACTGCTGCGGACGGTCTGCTCCTGCATCCACCTCCTCGAGCCAAGCCTTGATCTTGTGCAGCTGTAGGTGGATGTCTCCAAGGCCTAGTTAATGATGCTGAAAACAAACTCCCCTCTTTAAATGAGTTTGCTGAAAATAGCTTCATCAGTAGAATCATCACACCACTGGCCGTAACCTGTCTCCTAAACTGAAACATAGAAGAAAATTGCTTCAAGCAATTGGGTGTTGCTTCAAGCAATTGGGTGTTGTGTCACCTGTGGATAAACACAATTGTAAGACCTCTAGTGAAAGCAGAAAACAGAGCAGTACGGCCTTCAATGTCTGTGTTGTTCAGCTCGAGTGTGAAGCTCCGGCAAGTGGGGATGACAGTTGGAGGAGATAGGAGTGGGTGCTAATAAGATTTAAAGACAATATTAAAGTGTAAGAGGATATAACAGTAGTTATTAAATAATAAGATGAGACAGACGTATGTGGAGATACTAGTAGGAGGAGCTATGAGAATGTAGAGATAAGAGTATGAGGAGAGAAGTGCAGGTTGAGAAAAGAGTAGTAGATACGTCGAGGAGGAGCTACGAGTTGGAGGAAATGTGAGTATGCAGAGGAGACTCAAGAGTAGGTGGATAATAGACAGGGTTGCGATTTTTATTGATTTTTATAAAAAAAATTTAAAAAATCGGATTTTTTTTATTTAAATCGGATTTAAATCATTAATGGAAAAAGTTCATTTTCCGTATCAATTTCACCAACTGTTATTAATTTTTATGCATTGACATATTATGAATAACACATAATATTATATGGATGTCAATAAGGCATCTATATATATTATATAATAATAATTTTGTTTAAATTAGAGAAATTATAATGCAAAATGATGAAATCAAGGCAGGTGATGTGTTAAATATAATAATCACAATATAAGCTACGGCAGCAGTTCCACATTTTGATATAGATGTGTTAATAAAATTTCAATAATGTCTTTTTCACTGAACGTCAATCATAACTATACAGCTTACTTGTAATAGAAGTACACCTTCTAAAAGATAAAAAGGGATGTCAAAACGAGTCATCATTTTCCCTACTCTGCAATGAACTGAACTGCTACGTTAAATCACCAGTCTCAGCACTCAGTCTCGCGATGCCTGTTAATTTTGTTTCACATGTAGTGTATTTGATATCAGTTTAGCAGTAGGGGCTTTGGGGACAGTGCTGCATTTGCAGAACATGGCTTTGTTTTTCATTGCAGCAATGAAATTGTTTAGAGAATCGTGAGAATGCCATGATTGAAATAAAATTGTTTAACTCTTTATTTACATGTATGTAGTCATTCTACTCGGATATATTTATCAGAAATATTTTATCATACATGTATATATCTAAAATTATATCTTATAAATATATTTATACCATACTCGCTGATAAATCCTTCAATATTTACCATGATATATATCGCCATATATCACGTATATTTAGTGGTCACGTGACAAGTGGGGATGTCACAATGCACAAACACTGAATCAGCCAATCAGAAGCCAGCGTTTGAATCATGACGTCATGACAGATGCCATTGAGCCTCACTCTGGAGTTTACAAGAGCTTTTGTAGCTTGAACATAATTTAAGTTATTGACACTGGAATATTGATTTAAAAAATAAGTTGTTAACTTTGTTAAATAAAGAAAAATTTTATGACCATTTTGGAATCTCTGGTAATAAAATAGAGGCATTTTTAGTAAATCGGTCTTCATCTCCAAACACATGATAACAAAATAATCCTCTGAAACCGCGAATAATGGTATAAATCAGTTATACCAAAGGCATATTTGTGGTATACGGGATATATACAGCCTCGGTGATAAATATAACCCTCGGGCTACGCCCTCGGGTTATATTTACCACCTCGGCTGTATATATCTCCGTATACCACATATGCCCATGGTATAACTACTATATATATATACAAGGGGCCTGTGTGATATGTCATTGGACATATTTATGAAAAGAGTATTGCTAAATGGTAGGTTGCAAGCTGTAATATCTCACTGCCAGCTTTATTTGTGCTTTTTTAAGCCTTTTTATCACAACTTTGATTTAAATCATGATTTTTATTGAGTGATTTAAATCATGATTTAAATCAATGATTTAAATCGAATGATTTAAATCCAGCAACCCTGATAATGGAGATATGAGTATTGGTGGACCCCGGGTCAGCTGATGATGAAATGAGAAGACTGGGGAGTCTGGCACAAGCCCTATCAATTCAGGAATGTCCAGGATCTTTCAGTTGCCCCAGCATAGAACATTGGATGCCACCGGCCTCCATTTAATGTTCCTTGGGCTCAGACTAAAGTAAGTTCCCAGGGTGAGATTTGAACCCACGCCCTCAGAGTCAGTGGACAAGCACTCTTGACCATTAGGCCTTTGGGAGAGTAGGTCTCAAGCCAGGGTTTGCCATGGACTGGTGCATGTGGAGCCTTTGTCATGAACTGATAAGATCTGACTTTATGGGTTCTTGTTGGAAATTTATCATATTGATATTTCTATCTGGGAGGGAGGCAGGCCGACATATTTAGTGACCCATGAGCATAAAAATGAGACATTTACCAACTGGTATCTTTCTAGCAGCACCTATCAAAAGGCAGATTTAGGATGCCTTCTGTGTAGGGCATGGCAAGGCAGTCAGTGTCACTCTACTCTGATTTATGTTGGGAAACAGAGCAGTACAGCCTTCAATGTCTGCATTGTTCATCTGGAGTGTGGAGCATTCATGTCATCAGCTAGCATCTTGGCCATGTTCCACTTTTAGGAGCTTGCATGCGAAATAAATACTGATGGCATTATGGTATTAACAACTTATCTTGAAGGTTATCTACTTCTTTTTAGCGTTTTATGTGTGATTACAACAGAAAATTGATTTATGTACACATTTTAATTAATTTAAAGTCTGCTACTTACTTGGAACGAGGTGTGCTCAAAATCTGGCAGGTACATCAGATTAGCGCCAGCAAGGCCCAGCATGTTTTCATCAACAGTTGCTTGAATTCTCACCTAGTTTGTATGGTACATTTGAATACATTTCGTGGTGCCTAGTTGTTTAAAATACATTTTTTATCAAGGCGTAGCCCAGATCCTGCTTGTACAACTTGCTATTTCCTTGTCTTTCAACTTCCTGTCAGTGGTAAACATGACACATAGGGCTTTACTAGGTTTCACCAATCACCATCTCCCATTGTACCCACACCATCCCTGCAAGCCTTTAGGTGATGGATTAGGTATGGATCTATGGAGTGCTAACAAGTTCTGCATTTAATTCTTGGGGGTAACAACTTTTGGTGGCTGATAGGTTTTCATATCTGAAAAATTGTAAGCATTAACAGGATTGTTTTTGAATTGCTTGACATATGAATTGCCAATTGCTGACTGGATTCGCTGAAGCTAAATGTAGTAGTGGTTGCAATGTTTGTGAGTGATGAAGATTTGTAAGGGTAGCTGGTTGAAGATATTTAACCAGGGATTTTGATTCGCAATGGCACTTCTTTAAAGGAGGGTAGAGGGTAAAAACATTTGTATTTATGTATTTGCAGTACAACAACATGTCATATAGATTAAGAAAATCAATTTAAGACTGTATGCCGAGCATTGAGATGGCAAATGTTGTTTTTTCCAATGGCAATGGTATGATGATCACACTTGCTATTCCTGTCACTGTGCTGCTTTGGACCATATTTTGTATCAGTCCTTCTTAGCAGGAACACGAGAACAGCCTATGGCCACATATCTAGGGAAGGAGTATTAATGAGCAGTGATTAAATACAACACCGTTCCATTGTGTCAGGACCTTATCGTTGGGAGTTGCTTGATGTAACACACCAGTTTGTGTTGATACAGGCTGTGCCTGGGAAATAGGCTTGGTAATATACAACCAGGTGACCATGTTTGCTCAATGACTTATCCAGACTGGCTGGCTTCCCCTTGCTGTTATGCTCTGGGCCCTGCACATCTCATTGCTTCTCTTTTATTGCCAACATTCTGTGTGTTATTACTGTTTTTTCTCAATGGTCAGCCATTGTATCCAACCAAAGGAACCAGCCGAGGGTAAAAAACTGATTTGTGATTAGGGCTGCAACGGTTTATTGCGGTACGAATAAACCGCGGTTTCATGCGTCACGATACACCGTACCGTCAAAACGACGAATAATTCGGTTTACCGCAGTTCCAATTTCCGCCGCTAGGGGCGCCGCCGTCGCGCAAGTTTTACCTGCTGACTGTGTTGAGCTGATGAGTGACACAGAGGAGCAGAGCAATCAGCTGAGTTGGTGTCAAGCAATTGGAGCGTTCAAGCCCCTTTGGCAGTTAATTACAATTGATACTTTACCCCCTGAACTACTTCAAGTCTAATCTAATTAGCAAAGGTGTGAAATCATAAGTGCAATTATAGGCCTGCCTTCATTCTATAGCAACAAAAAGTATCTAGATCAATCAAGCATTCAATTCATCAGCTGCCACTTCAATGAAATGTGATTGCTCTTAAAAAGAAATGGCATTACTTGCTATTGATCTTTTGCATAGGCCTAGATGATTTAGGCCTACTTGTATATGAAATTCATAGTTTTAGTAATTCAGTTTTGGCCTAAATACACTTATTTATGTTTTCAAAAAGGAGGCTTTAATATGCACATTACACATGAACTACCCAATGCCCATCCCACAATAGGTAATTAATGAATCCTTGCATTTATTTATTTATTTCTGTGAGGGAAATATTCATAGAGTTGCTGTTAATAGCCGATCTGAAAAGAACCGTGAAAAAACCGAACCGTGGGTTTATAACCGAAAACCGTACCGAACCATGAAGTAGTGAACCGTTGCAGCCCTATTTGTGATTTGACTATCTTGAGCTATATTGTCTGGTTTTGCAGCAGAGGGAGCCACAAACCATCTTTCCTTGTAACACTGCCGTCTCGTGTTTTATTGAAGAGTTCAATTGGTTCATTGCTCCTCCTTGAGATACACCTTTTTTGCAAGGTCCTGAGTTGTAGATATTATGAGTTTTTATTTGTGTTTTCTTTTTATCTTTGCAGATAACGACATGATAACAAGTTTCTCCAATCCCAATTACGATGCAGATGCCCTCAACTCCAACCTTCCCTCCAACCAATATTATTCTGACACAGACATTTATGAAAGCATGGACTATCCTTCTTCTAGCAATGACATTAATTCCAAACATAGGCGAAAATACAATGAATCAGGAGTTGAATCAGCTGCCCTGCTGTCGCGCGGGAGCAGCTTAAATTCTCCTGACAGTACTTTCTCTGACAGTCGCAACTCCCTGGACTCGGGACTGACCAGCCCCACCGAGAAGACTAACCTGTTGGTTGAGGTGGAACATGCCGAGTCCGACTCTGGGGATGACGGATGCAAGCCGCAAGGATTTCTGGGATACTATGCTAGTCTGGAGAGGTCGGCTCGGTCGCGGCAGTCCAAGTCAAAGAGGGTGGTGGACAGTGAGGATGAGAAGTCAGAAGATGAGAGTGAACAGCACAGCCAGGCCCAGTCAGACAAAAGCGAGGACAAATCCAGCAGGTCAGTTTATATTTGTGTCTCAAGTAACACTCTCTAATTCAGCAAACTTAAATTTCTCCTCCTATACTTAGGAGTAATACTCCTATTTGTTCTTGACATGTCTTCCTATATACCCAGTGTATTGGAATATTATCCTTCTTGTTTGGGTATCTTTAGCATTATGTAAGATGACCCCATATTTATTGATGGTCAATAGTCAACTGTTGACCATTTGCAGTCACACCATGTTACTCGGCATCTCTAGTTTTGATTATTTTTTTACCCAATCACAGCACAGAATGAACGCTGTGGGTATACTAAGGGACTGTTCAGAATTTATGACCGGAAACTGGAACTTTCTGTCAAAAATTGATTACCCCCCCCCCCCCTTGAGTTTCATACGGATTTTTAGCCTGGCTCTCCAGGCTAATTCAGGAGATACTGTCTGATAATATTGTCAGTCATCGCTATTGTTCAAAATGTATATAGGTTCAATATATCTGTTTTTGTGTTTTAAGTGTTTGTTTGTGATGCTAGATGTATGGAATGTTGTTTTTTTTTCAATTTCAGAAAAAAAAAATTTTCCCAAATTTTTTCCTCCAATTTTTTTTCTTTTTCAAAAGAGGAAAATGGGCAACCTCAGGATAAAAAACAAATCGTACACATTCTTTTCCCCTAATTATTTCTTTTTCAAATTATTTATTCAAATTTTTTTACCGTCATTTTCCCCCAAAATCTTACCATATAAAGGCAGCTTTCTGGATGCTCCAGTCCCTGCTACGAAGTGTCTGTTTGAACCACGACCGCCAAACTTGCACAGAGTCAACATTGTTTACCCGAGGGGACTAGGGCTATTACAATTACAGAATTTAGAAATCGATTAATCTATACCCTAAAATCGAATCGTAATCGATTAATCGCCGTTTTCCAGCCATTTCAATAGTAAGGTAACAGTTCTGGTACCCTTCACATATGAAAATCTTGTGGTGAAGACAATAGCCTCAAATTTGACAATGAAATACTAATTGCAATGAAGACTTCACACTTCACCCTCTGTAATCACCTTCAATCAAGGAAAACCAATCCAATTGACAAATCCAGTTGCAATTCAGAATTCACCCTCTAACCTGGGATTTGGAGTCATACACAGTGTCTTCCAGGTAAAAATATACAAATAACAGATAAATCGATTTTTCAAACTGGAATTGAATTTTCAGCAAAATCTAATCGGCGGCGATTGATCGGTTAATTGTGAGAGCCCTAGAGGAGACGGGGATATCTTTTTTTCCCACAGCGCACTTACATTGTTATCCTGAGGGACTGAGCTACTGCTTTTTCCAATATGTTTTCCCCAAAATTTCTTACCACACTGCCTAACTTAATTTCACACAGTTTTTAGCTCGTCTGTTTTCTTTGAAAACGAAGAGCTATTGTCGTCACTCGATCTCAGTTTTCAACTTAGAGTTATGAAATTGGTACAGGTATGGTACTGTGGGTATGGATCTGGGACATGTCAAGAAATCCAAGATGGCTGCCAAAATGGCCGCCACAAAATGGCCGCCATTCTTGAACTGCCCACTGTGACCTTAGTTTTCCACTTAAGAGTTATGAAATTTGGTACAGGAATGGTACAGTGGGTATGGATCGGGGACATGTTGAGAAATCCAAGATGGCTGCCAAAATGGCCGCCACAAAATGGCTGCCATTCTTGAACTGCCCACTGTGACCTTAAGTGTTATGAAATTTGGTACAGGAATGGTACTTTGGGTATGGATCGGGGACATGTCGAGAAATCCAAGATGGCTGCAAAAATGGCTACCACAAAATGGCCGCCATTCTTGAACTGCCCACTGTGACCTTAGTTTTCAACTTAGAGTTATGAAATTTGGTACAGGAATGGTACAGTGGGTATGGATGGGGGGAATGTCGAGAAATCCATGATGGCTGCCAAAATGGCTACCACAAAATGGCCGCCATTCTTGAACTGCCCACTGTAACCTCAGTTTTTCACTTAGAGTTATGAAATTTGGTACAGGAATGGTACAGTGGGTATGGATCGGGGACATGTCGAGAAATCCAAAATGGCCGCCACAAAATGGCTGCCATTCTTGAACTGCCCACTGTGCTGCCATCTTTCTTCATTTCTTGCCTGTGGGCATGGATCGGGGAAATGTCAAGAAATCCAAGATTGTTGTCATTTTGGCAGGCATCTTTCTTCATTCTTGAACTTCCCATTGTAACCTTGAAATATCGCTTAGAGTTATGAAATTAGGTATTAGCCTGTGGGTTATAATCTGGCACACATTGATAGATTTCACATTAACAGAAGAGCGTTGAAACCGCTTGCGGTTCTGGTTAAATACCCTTTTTGCCACAATTTCTAGTACATTATAGGCTTGTGCTTGTCCGTGGAAGTAATTTTGACAATTGTTTTACGCATTTCTCTGTTTTAAAATAATAAACGCACACAGATTTTCGGACTTTTGCGCTTAAAATATGTGTATTAACTGAGTGTGGGCCTATGCGCGTTTTATTTCGTTTTTATTTTGTTAAAATTGCTTACTCCTCCCCCTTGACATGGTGTCAAATATTAGTACCCCCCCCTTTGAGACACGTGTGAAAAGTTAGTACCCCCTTGGACAAAACTCCCTTCCCACCCCCAGTCATAAATTCTGAACGGTCCCTAACATAATCTGACATATTTTCAAGAAAGTAGGTCAAGGTCTAGATTGTACATGTCCATTTTCATTGCTAGAGGTCTTGGTACTGAATGTCAGAATTTACTGACTTACTTAGTTGGTGCCAAAAGTTGCCCTGACATATAAGGCAGGCCTGATCACTAAAATTTTGATGACCCCATGACTGGTTTATGCAGTCATGTAAATTATTATTTTGATGTCATTGTAAAAACCGCCGACCTTGAATTTCACCTTGAAATATTTCAGACTATAACAATATATAATGACAATTTTTTGGGTCATCAACGGGCCCTCCAAAAGTATTGTGTGCCATTCCACAGGGTTGCCACAGGTCAAGGAAAAGTCAGGGAAATTCTGGGTAAGGAAAAATCTGGGAAATTTGAAGTCAGTCACTGTAATAGTGGGAAATTTTTGATTTTGTGAAAAGTCAGGGAAATTGGGCTTAAAAACTAATGCGCGGCGCAAATGGTGATTATTGTGTGATAACAATGATGACGAAATATACAACATTTGTGCATCTAACTTGTTTGATGGTGGTGAAATGGCATTAAGATCATTGCATCTATTGATCAAGGCATCTTTTGCGGGCAGCCTGGTATCATCCCTTTTAATTTTGTTTCAATTTGTAACACTAATTTACAAAAGCCCGTGAAACGCGATCAAAAATTTTGTGCCATTTTGTGCTAGAGCCTTTTTTACTGTCAGGGAAAATTTGTTTGGAATTCAGTGAGAAGTCGGGGAAATGTAAGGGAATTTCGAAATCCTGTATCGGTCGACAAGTTTTGCAGCACTGGTGTTCCTTTTTCTTGTCAGGCTGGTCCTGTGGCCTTGCTAATGCTGGTGATGACTAGCTGTCTAGACATATCGGGAACTGATGGAGCCGTTATCTTGCTCAGTGGCTAATAAGAAGGAGCAATATGGGGAAGGTTGCCCAGAGAAGACTGCCCCTTACAGCGGCTTGCTCTCTAATTCCTCCGCGTTAGCTGTGGCCCTGGACCCTGTGTGATGGAGTCTGGCAAGGATCAATACAGGAACATATTCACGGCCTGCTTAGAAACCGTTGCCTCAGAAACAAAAAAGGCAAACGAATGTTGGACCAGTGAGGACAACCTTGCAGCTTGGTGGTGTCAGAACAGTAGAACAGGCTTGCTATTCTCCTGTGATTTGCTTGTGGCTGGGAAGTATTGATGGTGTGTTGGATGCACGGTGCGTCACGGCAGCAACCGACAGCAGATTCAGCAGCAGCAGCAAAAGCAGCAATAGCAGCAGCAGAGGAGGCAGCAGAAGCTGCATCAGCCAACAGGGACTGAATTGAGTCAGCAGCAGTTGGGACACACAGACGGATGGAAGCAGCCGCCATGTTGAATCATGGAGCGTCTTACCGTATAAGGATGAAAATCTGAGGAAATGCTGTGATCTGGTGCTAGTGGTGACACAATACAAGGAGAGACAGGGTGACCGAGGACACTCGCTGCCATGGAGCCTTGGTTTATAGAGAACCAAGCTTTCAATGTGGTCAGCAATTATGAACTGGTTCTTTTCGCTGCCAACATGGTGAGTCAAGGAAGCAGGGATGAGGATGAGGAAGATGCTGACTGGACGTCGGACTTGACCTCTCAGTCCACCACTGACCTCACTATGATGGCTGAGCAGTTGGCCGCAGAGCAAACGATTGGCCATACTGACCTCCGACTGCAGGAATCTGACAAACCAGATGTGGTTCTGGAGCCCGATGAAGGGTGAGTAGCCAGATAAAAATGTTGTCAAGGCTGAGTGTGTCATCAAATGGAAAGTATGGTTTTAACCCAACCAGAGAATTCAGAAACAGCTCAATTTGCTACCATCCTACATGATATGAATGAATGTGAAACAAAGGCTGGAGAATGTTGCCAGGAGGAGGCCATTTGTTTGTATACAATATACATCCATGTGAATATAATGCATTTCTATTGTACGATAGCCTTGGAGGCGTAGCTGGTTATCATTATGTTTTACCATACTGACCAAGATGCAGTTGAGAGGCTGTAGGAGTCGAATGTTGATGCTTGGGAGACTGCGATTGCAGCAGATGATCAGGAGTCATGCAATGCTCACGTCATTGGGGAAATGAAGTAGGAAGCTGCTGCATTTGATGGAGCCATTATCATCGGGGAAACAAGGCTGGAAAACCACGCTGCTTGGATCACAGGCCTTTGTATTTATTCTGTTACTTTATAGAGATTTATTAACTAGGACAACAATATAATTTACAATTTCATAAAAGCTGTGTAACACTCAAAAAATGCCTTGTCCATGCCACAAGTGGCCCCCTCTATACTGGCATTATATGTGAGCTACAATGTATACATCCTCCATGATAAAAAATAGTTCCAACTTATTTTGGTATTTGGAGGCTGTCTGCTTAAAATTGAAGCTAACCAAAGTCAGATTAGACACTCTACAGAGTATTTGGAAATAAACTAGAACTGTCCTGGTTTCTCCCAGACACTGTCCGGTTTCTTCCAGAGATTGAAATTCTGTTGACCGCTCACAGGAGCTCGCGAATTTTGCACCTAGGTGGCAGCAAATAGCGGTCAACTTGTAGACAGATGAGTCCCTATTTTTGCCAATGACACAAAGTGTCAGAGGGACTCCTTGAATTGGATTGTTTGGATTCTCTAAAAATGTTAACTGATTGGTTATTTAACTTCTCATAAACATTGCTTTTTGTTTATGCCCAAAAACACCTTGTGTGATTAATTATCAAAACTTGTTATGATTCTTCCATTGTCCACTATAACTTGCAGAGGCACTGACAACTTGAAAGTATAAACATTCATTTTGTTATCCAAAATTATGTAACAATTCAAGATTCCCACAGTATGAAAGAAAACAATTAGGTAACAAGTTTCCTCTGCCATATCTTGCTCATTTGCATGCTGCTTGTGCTCATTTACATGACCAGTTCCAGTAGACTGAGATTATGTCAAGGTTGATCAATTTGTAAGACACTCCACCATTGGCTGAATGTCTTCATGACCTTTGGTGTCCCTATTTTGTGACCCAGATCTGATCTACCAATGAGATGAGACACTGAGGTCACCCTGGGCTTCTGACAGGATCACAGAATTCTTGAGTAATCAACCTGGTAATATAGGGTAATGCGGGGCTGATCGCCCCTTGAGGTCATGGCCCAAAATGTAATTGACAACAAATATTTCTCATGCCGATTGCTTCTGCCGTGTCATAAGGTTACTGAAACACAGGGATTAGGGTATAACACATAGTTTTGTTTGGACCACAACTGCGAAATGAGACAGGCCTCCCATCACTAGGCAATTTCAATGTGCAATTGAAGTTCAAAACAGAGGTGTTTTACAGGAACATTTTGCATGAACACGTTACTTATCGTCATCAATAGCAACATTGTTCATGACCTTACATGTACAAGAGATTTCACCGATCAATATAATGCTTATTTAGGAAATAAGCAACTCACATTTGTATAGGTTATTCACCACGGGAGAGGGAATATGTGATTTATCAACCGAGGGCTTTAGCCCGAGGTGTGATAAACACATATTCCTGATCCCATGGTGATTAACTGGCTTATACCATGAGACAAACACTCAAACAGTCAAACATGAGAGGATAACTGGACAACAAAGAATATGGGAATTATTTCCCTGCAATACAGGTATGTGATTGGCTGACAGAGGTGTCGAATGGTATAATGATTTGAATTGAGATGAAGTTAAGAATTTTGCCAGATTTTATGGAATGGCGAATATACCACCTGCAAACTTTCCTTGATCTCACAAATAAATTTATGAAACAATCCTTACAAATTGTTAAATAGACCCTTAAGAGTCGATGCTTAGTTGGAGAATAAAATTTACTTCAGAAACCAAATTTTTGTCACCAAACTTCAAGGGGGGCGGATTTGCCCCACACAACCCCTGAGATTGAACATTGATATGGTGATATCAGTTCAAAGGTGTCTAATTAAAGCTTGCAAGTTTCCAGACATATTTAGATGTATACATTCCATCATTCTCTGAAATAAAGTTTATGTTTTTTTCATGAAGGTGAGGGACTGTCTAATCTAGATATATATGTGAAAAGGGCGGATTTCCCCCACCTTACCCTAGTTGTACGTGTGTGTCAGAATCCTGCCAGAAACTACCCCAACCCAAAGGATGTCGCCTGTGCCTGGATCTGGTAAAGAGATAAAGGACAAAAGCGTCAGAAGAATACTTTCAATTTTCTCAGACTATACCTTTGTCAATGCTCCTTATGGGTGGTTTGCTGACTGATCGACAATATTAGACTATTTTGAACTTGATAAAGTGGTTAAAGGAATTGATGCCATGCATAACAAAACCAACAAGAACTAGTACACTTGTAATTGTGCACAATTACAAAGATAAATTCCCCCCTTCCCTTCCTCTCCCTTGCCCCCTTACATCCCCCTGCCCCCTTACATCCCCCTGCCCCCTTACATCCCCCTGGCCCTTCCCTTCTACCTTCCCCATCCGATGATTCACACAGAAATGTAATTGGGTCAGCATTTATTTCAACAAAGAAAATGTGCAGCCAGTGAAGTATGAGAAGCGATGAAATTGGCATATGGCCAGGAAAAAAGTGTTTCCAGCCATAAGAAGCATTTGGGGAGGAAAAAAGTGAGATAACATTTTCAGGGTCCACCGCGATTTTTAACGGACGGCGCTACAGTAGAATGCTATATACCACGTGAAAGCTAAGAAACAGAGCTTTCTGATGGTGTTTTTAATTTTTCTGTAGCTTTAATACACTCTAAACTGACCTAAACAAACTCTAAACATTTCAAATGTTTAATGTTTAGGTTCTCCATGGATGTTGCTTTCAAATGTTGTCAATGACAACACCATGTTCAATATGAAGACATGACGTTTATAGTCTAAATGGGTTGTTGAGCATTCTAAACAACATGTATATCTCACTTAAACAAACTGCGTAGCTTTGCTAAACATTTGTGGAATCAGAATTGGAATATGTGGAGCTCCTAAACACATTATGTAGAATTGTAGATATCTACATGATCTTTTGTACAGACTAAACAAGTTGTTGAACTGGGTAACTTGATGGCAGTGCCACCTAACTTTATTATTGGAAGACAGTTGCTGTGGCTCCACCTGACAGACACTAATAGTGGCCTTGAATCCTTGCTTTGGTGCTACTGGAATTTTATTCAGGTAACTACTTAAAAACAAACCAGTATTGCTATTTTTGACAATGTCCATCATATGGCTATATAACTGGTTCATCATGCTGACAGTATATCAATGGTCCAGATAACAGTGGCAGTGCAATGGCACATTATAGACCATCCAGACCAGAATGGTTTCATATTTCACTACAATATCATATCACTCAGTCTGTGGATTTGATTTGGTATTCTTGGAGTATAGTAGTTTACTCTTAATCATTTTTTGCATCACTGGAAGTAGATCAGAGTCTAGAAATTGGGATATCCCATGACATGGGATTGATTACATAAAAAGCTGATACTTCTGATTTAGTGGCTGGTTGTTTTTATGGTGTGGATTGCTGTAATTCAATTGAAACAATTAAGTCAGTCAATTGAAGATGTCAAATGACGGTTTGAATTGCCACCAGCCAGGGTATTCCGTACTCATTTTCATTATAAATTGGACGATTTTGAAGTAGTTTACTCTCAGAGTAGAAACATAATTTCTGGAGTAGGCCTAGTTAGAGTAGATGCAATCAAACTTACCCAATCTTTGATCAAATGATCGATTCCAGGCATCCATGCCATCACTAATCACTTCACAAAAGGACATGTCAAGGGAAAATCTTGGACTAAGTCAAAAGCAAATTTTCTATAAGTGCCATTGCCTTAAAATTTGAGTTGGACCAGCAAAGATTTTCAGAAAGTAGTAAGAGCCATTGATATGTTGTCAGACTTAGATTTTTTGCAATCATTTAAAATTAATTCTAAAATACTGATGAAAAATTGTTAACACTGTCTCTTCTGTATAATAACTCAGAAGGTAATGATGGCCTTCTGCCTGAATACCAGTTGATATTGTTATTAGCTGTTCACGTACATGGTGTGTATGTCTACTTTCAGGCTCATTGCATTTATTCAAATTATGAAAATGGCATGTGGAATGGCCAGGACCTAGAGAAATCACGAAGCACTAGCTGTCACATGTGCCACAAACTGTGATGGTCTCCAAGGACAAATAATTGATGCTAAAGTAGAATGTCTGGATCACTTGGCCAGCTTCACACAGAGACAAAGCCTGTAAGTGGGGATTAAGCGCATGCATGGACAACGGACACAACCTTCATGAGCTCGTAAAATGTTGTTATACATACGCACTGATTTTAACCATTAGGACCACATTTTTATAGGCTGTGTTATGTGGTTCATGCACACATGTGCAGTCCTGCAGAGCTCAAACGTTCAACACATGAACCCAGCTCTCACGTGGAAGAAGAAGAAGTTTGGAAATGCAGAGATGTTTGAAGGAGACTCTCAGAATTGTCCAGATAGCAGCAGGATCATTCGTTGAGGCTAGGCCCTTACTAAATGTATTTGTGGCCTCTCTTCGTGCAAATTACAATGATGCCATCACAAAACAAACAAAACTTGTGCAACATTAGTGCCGTTCACCTCAGGCCAATCCAATTAGTTTTGGCTCTAACTGGGACGATTTGAGAAATTGTATATATGATATGTGAAACTGCACCGTGAAAAATGCAAACTGTGCACAAAAAAAGGTATTTTGTAATTGTATTTAGAATAGAATAATAAATGTTGTTGATATTTTAGTAAAAGTTTTAACGCAAAAGAGTTGAATTATGAATTTAATTAATTGTAATCCAAAAAGTTGTTTGTTTTGATGTGTGAAGTTTCCCGCAATTGATCAGTAAGGTTTTTACAAAATGGTATTTATTTCAATTTTGTAATTTTGTAAATGTTAAGTCTCAAAATATTATTTACAAAAAAGAAACAGTCATCGATTTAGCTAGTCATTATAATAAAGTGCTTTCAAGTACAGAATATTTGTCAATGCTACTTATTGGGAAGTTAAATTGCTACATTTTTTTAGGCACTATCATTAGATATGGCATGTAGGCAGGTAAACTATTGGACAGGAGGTGTTATACAATTATGATGAATTGTGTCTTTTGCATGAGAATATAATTTATAAAATGCTGAATTAATTTTTCATAATTACGACAGATCGTAAGTACCGTAATATGGGGTGAATAGGGACACTGGGGTGATTCGGGACAGAACAGAGAATCGTTTTATTTGCTAAATAAACACCAATTTCTACTAGCCCTAGGAACTAGATTTTTGGTACACATATAGCAAACATACAAGCGCATAATTTGATAGAATTTTGTACTTCTAACTGCAGTCAGTGAGAAGCTGCAGCAACTTAATCTTGGCACTGTGGAATTGCCATTTTACAAGCTGGTCAAAACTTTGCTTGTGCCATATGAAGTATAAATGATAGAGCCATCAAACTTGCTGCAAACTTTAAAATTATTCTGTTGTGGTTTTAAGGGATCATAGTTAAAGACTGGATATTGGATTGTGTATGTTTGGTCCTGGATTCAAATCCAGGTCAATGACAAAGTTTCGGAAATTACCAAAATAACCCTACTAATTTTTAGCCTGGCTCACCAGGCTAATTCAGGAGTAATGGTCTGAAAATATTGTCTGTAAACTCTACTGTTCAATAACCATAGGTTCAATATATTTTTATTGGGTTTTATTGGTTTGTTAGGGTAGCTAGATGTATGGAAATTACTTTTTTTTTTCAATTTCAAAAATTTTTTTTTTTCACAAAATTTTTTTTTCCAAGATTTGAAAAAAAAAAATAAAAATTTCAACTTTTTTTTCAATTACAATAATTTTTTTTTCTCAAAAAGAGGAAATCGGGCAACTTCTGTTTTTCATATTTAAACATTTTTTGTTCCAAGATTTACAATTTTTTTTTCCTAAATTAAAAAAAAAAAGAAAAAAATTGTTTTCCTAGATAAAAAAAACGATTTTTTTTTGTTCCAAATTTTTTTCAATTTCGCTAATTTTTTCAAAGGAGGCAATTGGGCGACTTCACGATTTTATCGTACACATTCTTTTCGTCGTTATTTGGATATTATTTTGTACATGGAACAACTACAATAACAACACTTCACTTGCCGCAATTCAGAACCACCTCTCTCTGCCATTTCCAAACCATAAAGTCGAGTTAACTATTTCACCAGCATTGCTACATATTTTGCCGTCATCACTGCCACTTGAGCCAGGCTTTGAATCCGCGGATTCTTGTTATTTGAGTGTACTGGCGTGGCTTTTTAATGAATACTATTGAACTTGGCATCATTTAAAGTGGATTAAGTCCATAATTACCAGTTACCAAGAAAATTTGAAGAAAGTTGCATTTTTAATAGATTTGTCCCATTTTTTGCATTTTTTTGAAAACTGCATTTTATTAATAAATTTAATCTAAGATTTTCGTCAAAATAAATTTTTGGCATGTTGAACATCTTTTCTAATGTTTATTCACAAGTAGAAATCACTCAAAGAAGGTAGGAGCTATTAATTGTAGAAATAATGGAGTGTCCCGATTCACCCCAAAGTATGGGGTGAATTGGGACAGTGGTTTTTGGGGCCTTGAGCATTGGGCATTTGAAATACCAAATCAAGCTCCAAGGGGTACTTAGACCTTGTGCCCAGACACAATTTGACACCAAAGTTTAATTTCTGGATTGATTTTTGTCCATGCTATGACAGAAAAATGGCCAATTCTGTCCCAATTCACCCCATATTACGGTAATGAGAATGTGGGATTATTTGGAAATATACTCTTGGTATGTAAAGCATAGAACTGCTGCCTGTACAGTCACTATCAATGCATAGATAAAAGTATGGAATAGCTTTTTTTCACATGACATAAACTTTTATTGAAGATATACGCATTTGTTTACAGCCTAAACATTTACTTTTTGTACGCACTTTTAAATGCGCTCAAAGCGCGAATTTTGTACGCACATTAGTTGTTGAGATTTTGTTTAAGTTGTCAACATTTAGTAGTTTAGGCATTAGACACTTGGTTGTTTAGACTATGCACCTAATTGTTTAGGTATTGTTTAGTGTTCTAAACAAATAAAACGCTAAAACTAAATGTTTTTTGTCATAATTGTTTAGGTTGTATCTGCGCAGTCGCTTACGCAGCTTGTTTAATTTGGCTAAACATAGTGTTTATAAAGAAAAAGCTAAACACCAATAAACGCGCTCAAAGCGGGAATGTTTAATGTTTAGGTTTTGTTTAGGTTGTACGCATTTCCAATTTAGAGTGTAGGAGCCGAGTTATCGGCGCTTGAAAATAGCGTTTTTGTGGTGCTATAGCGCCGATACCGTTAACGCTAGAAAGTTGAAATTCTAGTGGATTGTTACACTATAGTATGACTGTAACTGCATACAATTTCAGCTTGATTGGAGCATTTCTTCCTAGTTTTTGGAAAATTTTAGTAGCAATTTTGGGAATTCCCTTATTTGAAAAATTCACATAAAAAAAACTTTTAGAGATATTGCCAAAAGCCGCCTTTCCGCACTGCGTATATCTTTAGAGATGATTGTGTGAAAATTTGGTGTAATTTCACTCATTGGTGCTTCTAAAACCGTGCACACAAATTTTTTATGCATTTGCTGCGTAATTACCAGTTCCCTAAAAATTACGCTGTGTAATTCCGGAAAATAAAATTGTTCACCAAAAGCAATATTACTCTGCAATTTCAGGTAGTGACTGTAAATAGTGTCGAAAATACAGCCTGTCAAAGTGTTGACGAAAAATAAAAAAAACAAAAAAAAACAAATAACTAGTACACCTGTAATTGTGCACAATTACAAAGATAAATTCCCCCCTTCCCTTCCTCTCCCCTGCCCCCTTACATCCTGCCCCCTTACATCCCCCTGCCCCTTCCCTTCTACCTTCCCCATCCGATGATTCACACAGAAATGTAATTGGGTCAGCATTTATTTCAAAAAAGAAAATGTGCAGGCAGTGAAGTATGAGAAGCGATGAAATTGGCATATGGCCAGGAAAAAGTGTTTCCAGCCATAAGAAGCATTTGGGGAGGTGAAAAGTGAGATAAAATTTTCAGGGTCCACCGCGATTTTGAACGGACGGCGCTACAGTAAAATGCTATATACCATGTGAAAGCTAAGAAACAGAGCTTTCTGGTGGTGTTTTTAATTTTTCTGTAGCTTTAATAGGGGCCGAGTTATCGGCGCTTGAAAATAGCGTTTTTGTGATGCTATAGCGCCGATACCGTTAACGCTAGAAAGTTGAAATTCTAGTGGATTGTTACACTATAGTATGACTGTAACTGCATGCAACTGCAGCTTGATTGGAGCATTTCTTCCTAGTTTTTGAAAAATTTTAGTAGCAATTTCAGGAATTCCCTTATTTGAAAAATTCATATAAAAAAAACTTTTAAAGATATTGCCAAAAGCCGCCTTTCCGCACTGCGTATATCTCTAGAGATGATTGTGTGAAAATTTGGTGTAATTTCACTCATTGGTTCTTCTAAAAGCGTGACGACAAATTTTTTATGCATTTGCTGCGTAATTACCAGTTCACTAAAAATTACGCTCTGTAATTCCAGTATATAAAATTGTTTAGCAAAAGCAAAATGGTTCTGCAAGTTCAGGTAGTTACTGGAAATAGTTTCTGAAATACAGCCTGTCAAAGTGTTGACGAAAAATAAGAAAAAAAATAAAAATAATAGGATGCTGAAAAAAAAAACCGAACAAAAACAATATAAATTCCCCTAACGGGGGAATTTATAATAATAGGATGCTGAAAAAAAAAACGAACAAAAACAATATAAATTCCCCTAACGGGGGAATTTATAACTAGTACACCTGTAATTGTGCACAATTACAAAGATAAATTCCCCCTTCCCTTCCTCTCCCTGCCCCCTTACATCCCCCTGCCCCCTTACATCTCCCTGCCCCTGCCCTTCTACCTTCCCCATTCGATGATTCATACAGAAATGTAATTGGGTCAGCATTTATTTCAACAAAGAAAATGTGCAGCCAGTGAAGTATGAGAAGCGATGAAATTGGCATATGGCCAGGAAAAAGTGTTTCCAGCCATAAGAAGCATTTGGGGAGGAAAAAAGTGAGATAAAATTTTCCGGGTCCACCGCGATTTTTAACGGACGGCGATACAGTAAATTTTTCTGTAGCTTTAACAGGGGCCGAGTTATCCGCGCTTGAAAATAGCGTTTTTGTGGTGCTATAGCGCCGATACCGTTAACGCTAGAAAGTTGAAATTCTAGTGGATTGTTACACTATAGTATGACTGTAACTGTATACAATTTCAGCTTGATTGGAGCATTTCTTCCTAGTTTTTGGAAAATTTTAGTAGCAATTTTGGGAATTCCCTTATTTGAAAAATTCATATAAAAAAAACTTTTAGAGATATTGCCAAAAGCCGCCTTTCCGCACTGCGTATATCTTTAGAGATTATTGTGTTAAAATTTGGTGTAATTTCGTATTGCGGTTATTCCAGGACCGTTGACACAAATTTTTTATGAATTTTGGACGTAATTTCCAGAGTACTAGTAATTACGCTCTGTAATTCCAGGATGTTAAAGTACTTTGCAAGTGCATTATAGGTATGTATTTTTATGAAGATATCATAAATAGTTCCAGAAATATGAGCTCTCAAAAGTGGTGATGAAAAATAAGAAGAGGAGGAGGAGGAAAAAAGATGATGAAAAAAAAAAACGAACAAAAACAATATAAATTCCCCTAACGGGGGAATTTATAATAATATTGTTCTCATATTTACTTCGAAATAAGAAAGGAGTAGGTTCACACCGCCTTGTCATCAATTAGCTCCAATCTTTGTTTACACAGTTTACACCATAATTTCTTTCTGCATGTTCCGTTGGTGCTCTGAGGGCTATTTTAAACTAACATGATGTAGTTTGCCTGGCAATTGAGCGCTTCCACATTTCTTGTGACAATGTAATGGGTTGAGCAAAACTCCTTCTGACATCTTTCGGTGAGATCTAAATGTACTCCGCCATTAGTGAATTATAGCATGAGCCAATTTGATCATTTGATGTCTATTTATATCCTACTACCATGTGTGGCCTCGACCATCGATTGGCAGGAATGTTCAGGTGACATCACCAATGAAGAATTCTGTATTGGGCGTGTGTAACATGATGACAATAGGGCTGTCCACCAGGCCTTGTGCAGGTCTGTAAACATCTTTGCTCACTGGACCCAATTCCACTATTGGTCATAGGTGCAGTAATTGGCCAATTGTCTACCATTGAGTGACAGTAATCATATTAAATGTGCAACTATTGGACCATTCTTGATTGGCAGGATTGAGTGTTGTTCCCTCCTGCTGTGGTTCAGTTACTGTTGGCCAAGATGTCTTGCCTTTGCTGGTGAGCCTTTGTTGGTTCTATGACTAGTGTCATTGAATGAATAAATACTAGTTGAATATAATAATTATTATTATACATGGTTTCTCATTGTTGACCTGATGATACTTTAAGTTTAAGTGCCATCTATTTTTTTCTGAAGCCTTTAAACACAATGATTTTTCAATATGTACTGACTAGTGTGGGAGGGATCGTTAAACGATTGCAATTGGCTGCCTTCTGGATTACCAGCTCTTACTGCTCTATTAAGTTTCAAGCCCCCTTTCAGCTCCTTTCCCAGAAACATTAAAACCTATAAATCAAGACTAAGAGTGTCAAGTGTGTGAACTTTCTGGTGAATCTATTTTACCTGAATTGGATAGATGATTTGTCCGTTTATAAAAATGGATATTGATTGATGATTCACTTTCAGTGAGGATGGTTCCGGGCTGTTCTGTCTCATTCCCTGCTGCTGTGTAAACAAACCTCTGGTTCTTGCAATCAATATCTCTGCTGATGCTGGCACGCGATGCACTGGCCTATGTAGCAACACTCCAGACTAACCTCCATTGTTCCGCTCTCCTATGTCCACCGCTCTATAATTACCGGCCATGCTATGCATAGGACGGTTATGCAGTGATATCCATCACATGTGAATCACGAGCCTCCTGGCCCAACCAGACCATTCCAAGGGCTTATTTTATATGTATTTCTTAGTTATAACACATAGATTCCACCAATTGTGTCTTTTTACAATTAAATGTAATATTGTTAGATTTATGAACATCCCTCTCATGCCTAGCGCTAGGTGATTTTGCGCCGCCATTTTTTTGTGTATTCACGCTGTCAAGTGCTGCAGGCCTATTTTGACTATGTACATTGTACAGCCATCAAATTGAAACAGGAAATTGAGGTGTGCATGTTTGACACTCATATAATTACAGGGTGTTGATTGGACACTCTATCTTTATTGTATTTGCTCCATTCCAATCAATTAGGGCCTAAAGTGCAATTCACTTTCACCCCTCCCTGTCATCTGTCATTAGACTGTCAACTCACTTGAACCTTAGGTTTTCAATCAGCTTCATACTTATTTCATTCCAAGTAAACTTCATGCATAAAATAATATTAGTGGAAATATGAAAGTTATCAGGCCTAAAGTAAAAACAACACTAAATATTCAGGCCTAGAATATTAAAAATCCTAAAATGCATTGCAACAGCAGACCTTAATACAATTGTGAACCTTAAATTACAAACACCATGAAAAGAAACTGTTCTTTCTGGTATTAAATAAAACTACACACATGTCTACCAGCTAATGTAAACATTGTAAGAAATTAATTATTTTTAAATTTTCCCATCCACCATATATATATGTATATTAATTATGTCAATTCTACTGAAAAAAATATGAGCAGCATGGCCGGTGCTGCAGCTCAAAGAGTGCTTGTTATATACACCGTGGAGTATCAATCAAAGTTTAAATCTTGTTATTTGGGTCATTCTCCCAGAAACGTGAACAATGCATCATTAGAAGGCTGAAAATTGTACTTTCCTAATAAGTGACTAGTCAAAATTTTGGATAAATAAATATAATTGATCATGTTCAACCAGTGTCTGGAAGTACGTCATAACCTGCTGGGGAGGCAATATTAAGGCTGGAGATAAGAGAAAAATAACATGTATTAAACAAGCCAGTCGAGTAATTGGTATCAAACTTGTTTCCTTTGAGGAGTCAGAGGGTAGACTAACAGCCAAAAAACTTGAAAGATTCATGAGAGACAGTAGTAGTCCATTATTTGAAATTTTCAAGAAAGTCAAGAAGTCAACGAAGTGGTCGTATGCTTTACCCACCAGCAAATACAAACAGACACGAATCAAGCGTGGTGGTCAGGGCCATAAGACCTTTTAATTATAAACACCACCGTTGAGATATGATATTGAACTCTCGTTTGCCAGGAAATATTTTTGATGATTCATACAACTTGTTGATGTACAGTGGCAAAATCGTAAACGTCAAAAGTTGAGTTTTCTTTCATGGAAAGCAGTTTAAATGCTCGTTGTATGACCATAAAATATATTTTCATGTTTAAAGTGGCAAATAAAGTTTTGTTGGGTATATACAAACTCAAACGTAGGCTGCGCAGCAGCCAACCTTCAGCGAATAACACCTTTAGAAGATGGCAATTACACCATAGAATTGGTGTGTTTACCAAACTGCATATACGTATATATGGGTCAAAATTTGGTAAAGCTGAAATTCTTGTCTCCAGTGTCTTAGAGCAATTCACACGGACATGAATGCACGTACAAGGTTCATAGTGGTCATTTCTTTTAGAGCAACATATCAACCAAAAATTTGGCCCAGGAAATGTGTGGCAGATAACTTTTATCCTTTCCAAAAATTGAATAAAAGTGCCCTACCCCCTGAAAATGGCCTGTCTCCACTAGAATTTTCCTTGACAAATCAGCTCAAATAATTTTCCTTGCTACCTCAATCCACCTCATTTGTACCTCAAATTGGACCTTGACCAACACCCTTTCAAATTCCAAAACCAATGACTTGTGTAATATTGTTACCCAACCACAGGGGGCTCTTGTGTCTTTGTCTCCAATTTCATGTCATTAACGTCACACCCAGTGATTTTTCTCATAAAAAATCAACCGACAAACATTTTTTTATACGACTTTAATTTTGATGACCTTTGGGAACCCTACAAGCTGACTGAATCATCTGCAAGTCCATAAACTTCACGGAATATAGATAATTACACTATTTATAGCAACATGTCAGTTGTCCTACCTAGATTTGTCATTAACAAACGCCCTCCTAGTTAATTTCGGCGATGTATGTGGGGACAAAATTCACTGCGGAACTTAGCTTTGGTGTGCACAAGTCTTTATGTGAGCCAAGATTGACATCATATAATTTATTCACTGGTTCAAGGAAATATTTGCTTAAAATTGTCATTAACGTCACATGTCATTAACGAACATGGTTTTAGTGAAATGTGTCGTACTAATGGTAGTTTTGGTGTTATCATTCTAAAATCCCAATGGAAGTGACTCTAGTCATTGGCGAACAAGAATTCACAAGTATTTTGGAAGTCCTGATTTATTTCCACTTTTGCAGCAGTGTACCACTTCAGGTAGTTTCCTGGGTGCAGGATACATATTAGAAACAATACAATTTCGTACATTTTCCAATAATTTTCGCACTTATGACATTTTACTAACTTATATGCAACTGCAGGCTCAGGAGCAATTTATCCAGCTATTAGTGTCATGAACATCATATTTTGTCATTAACGTCACAGATTCACTGATCAAAAATAGCTAATTTTGGGGTGTTTATTGCTTGATTTTAGGTTTCAAAAGTGTTGCATAGGATCTTTTTTCGCAGGAATCATTTGGCATGTGTACAATTCAGTTACTGAACCAAGTGTGGTGTACTGAAATCAAGTAGTGTGAAAGAAAAACTTAATGGAAGGGCAGAAAAAATGAAAAATGTTATAATTTGCCATTTATTTTCATTGTGGTTGCTGTCAAGCAGATAGCAGTACTCTTTTTTTGACATGATTGTTCTGGCTGTACCTCATGCTCCCTCTGCATTAGTCCAGGTGACACAAATGTGTGAATTCTGAGAGATATTGGGGGTTTTTACAGTGTGATGTTAATGACGCCTAAAGCATTACCCCTGTATTTACCTCCACTGCACATAAAAACTGTGCTTCCTGACCCTTGGACATCAAAGTACAATTAAAGGTGATTGTTTTACCTACCAAAATAAATCAAAAGGAGCTCCTTTAAACCTCATTTCAAATCAACTTTTGCCCTGAGTGAAATTTCACCGTTTTCAAATTTTGACCCATATATATAGATATGCAATAGTGGTCGAATCACCGTTTGCAGTGCGCTAGGGCTAAGACACCAGTGTGGCTGCTTTCTTTAAGTGAAAAATAAGGATTTTTTTCAAATGCAAATGTTAAACCTCTAAACTTGAAGTTCCCCAATGGTCTAAGGCCTAATGATTAAGCGCACTTGCTTGTGCAACGATTGGAATCCAATTTAGTCCAAGCCCATGAGATATTCAATGGAGGCTGGTTGTATCCAGACTCCAGTTTTCTGTGCTGGAGCAACTGAAAGACCTCGGACATTAGAAAGATTAGGTATCACTTATCATCACATGGCTATCAGAAACATTGGAGAATGTATTCCAGTCGGTCTTTAACGAATGTATTCAATTAATAAAAATGTAAGCTGGGTTTATTTCATTCTTTTGTAAATACACATGCTTTGAAGCCTTTTTGCTTTTTTGCAGCTATGATGATAAACTGAAGGACATCAATTCCCCTGACTCAAATGACAGTGGCATCCAGCCGGACGTGCAACACATTCATGGACCAGTCACTGATGACATTTATGCCGTGGTCGACAAGTCCAAGAAAAAGTCGCAGGATGATAATAAGGTAATTCCTTGTAAAGTGAGTCCTTTCAGGGGGCTGATGAGAGCCAAGTGCATTGTTCTGCTCTCTTCATAAGCATGATTTTAATTAGACATCACATATAACGCCTGATACCCTAACTGCCGCCTCTGGGCCCTTGCCCTCTACCTTTCTCCCAAGCCCTCTTCCTTGCTCTCTTCCACAGGTCTCTGATTACAGCTCTGTACTTAATTGATAACTAGTAAAGGTGAATTACTAAAGGGATTTATTTAGGCCTATATTTTTGGATTTCTGTTTGGCAGTGTTTGCAAAGAGCTATTATATATTGATGAACAATATAGATATTTTTGCTAATATCAAATGTGTTAATCGCCTAATTGGCCTATGTCAAATGCCTATAACCTCTCTCATATTTAATTTTATCTATATGATCTGTAGCAACAATTAGGCCTATGTATCATGATTATGGTTTGCGCTTGCGTTTGCCCTAGCTATTGTAAAATTTTAAAAAGTTTGCAGATTTGCGTTTGTGGAAGTTGTAGATCACGTTTGCTGATTTGCGTTTGTGAAAGTTCAATTTTGTTTGCATGGCACAGCGCTGGCTATAACCGGTAGCCTGTGTCTCTACTCTGCCCTCCAGCTAGTCATCTTCCTTGCCCTGTATTTTGCCCTCTAACCAGATTTGGCCTTCTGTGACTGTTCACTTGGGTGATACTAAAATATATATACCAGTTCACAAATTAATGATATTCAATGAGAAATAAACCGATAACCACATATACTGAAATTCCACAATTTAGGAACAGTTCAGTTTGCAGGACCTTGGTGATTGTTTAAGTGCAGGATTAATCTGATTCATAGTGGCTTTACTTTAAACATAAGAGAAAAACTTCAACATTATATCATCAGTCTACCAAATGGTATTTTTCATGATCATCCATTGCATATTTACAGTGAATCCTAGGATTATTTACATGCCTAGACACTTGAATTTGGGCTAACAAATTGAGCTGCGCTGTTGTGCACTGACCTTTTGTTCCATGGCAACTGAAAAGTAATTTGAACACTTCCAACGGGTATTATATTTTCAAAATATACACAATGTAGTAAATATACACAATGTAGTAAAATACCTGAAATTATTTGCACAAGTGAGCTGTGAAAATATCATTCAGGTACTTCAAATGAAAAGGTTTCCCAAAAGAATGGTCAGACCGTTTGGGACACCCCTGTATATTGGGCTTTTTAGACTATTGACAAATGTTTTAAGTTAATTTTCAGTAGTATGAGGTGGGAAATTTAAATTGCAATCACAATAAAAGTGCCTTTTACAAATCTAATTACTATGCCCTACCCTCCTGTACACAGACTTGGCCTACATGGCTGCAGTAATTAATTAATTAGGGTGTTTCTGGTGCCCCCAATATTTTCCGATCCAGCTTGACCTTGGTCTGGAATTGCAGTTTATATAGTAAAAGTCACATGTAAATTTTGGCCCATTCTATAAATACTCCATGGATAAATGTTTTAATTTTTAGAGGTGCTTGCTTACAAACACACCTCTATTGTAGGAGGAAAGTTGGGAAGGCTTATGACCTCTTGCAAGGTCGCACTGTTTCAACTATGTGACCTATCTCATTGAAACTTAGCATGCCGTGTCAACAAAATTTATCTTGCTGCCATGAACTTATGGTACAATTTGATGACGATAAATGTTAATTACTAAATTTAAATGTTTGTTTTTCCCACAAATTTCGTATACAGTATATATATATGTGCTGCTGCAGTGATAGCAGCAGCAACAGCAGCAGCTCAAAAAACACTGTATAGAACATAGAAGGAAGGAATAAACGAAGGAAGGAAGGAAGGAAGGGAGGATTCATAGATTAGATAGATAGATAGATAGACAGATAGATAGATAGATAGATAGATCATGTAGATAGATCATGAAGATAGATAGTTAACCTACAAGCACCTCTTAAGGTGCTTGCACATTATCTTTGATGTTGTAGTTCTTCAAAATATGCCACTGGCAGAGTGAAAACAGATAATATTAATAGAAGCAGTATGTGTAACCTCAATCATCCATCCCCCAAATTCTCCTAAAAGTTTAGTTTTGGGAGTTCTCACAGTCAGTTGAAATTGCTGTCTTTCTGTATGACAGTACCATACCTGTTGTTGCTTATTTGGTTGGTTGTGAACAGTTTTCTCAGAATAGCAGTGAATAGAAGAAAGTCCTTGGCAATATTGTGGAACTGTGTAAAAGAGCTGATGAGCATATTTGTGCTGGTTGAATCAGCTGCCGATCAGATTTAATAAGCTAAATGGTGGATCAATGGGGAGTCAGCTGGGAGACACCCTGTCTCCTGGGTTATTCCCCCAAGTTGTTGCTGCGCATCATATCAGCCACTACCTCCAGCCACTACCTCCAACAAATTTGAGTGTTGCTATGTCAGTGGTAGGTGTAGACAACCTCTAGAACACTTGGCTACTCCAGTACTACACCATGTTTACATCCATCTTCGTGTGTTGCAGGTTGTAAAAGCCTGGTATGGATATCTTTGGCATCGCCTCATCTGATGTACTGTTCTGAAGTTTCATGGCTTTTTACCAATTACACTCCTCATGCTATTACTTTCTAGAGTTATTGCTCACTGAGTCTTGCAGAGAGAATAATAGTATAGCTAAGCCATTTTATCATTTATGTATTACAGGATTCTGACAACAGTGAACCCGAACTGCCACAAGGATGGGAGAAGCATGAAGGTGAGTGTGGTTGGAATGTGTCGTACAAGAGTGATCAGCATGAATGTTGTGCAATAAATGTGCATGTTTGTGGCTCTCTGCCAGGTTTGTTTTGTTTTTCAGGAGGATATATGGAAGCAGTTCTGTGCTGAATGTAAATTCAGTGGTAGGCATTGGTAGCCTCCCTGGGTCTGCTCAGGTCTGCTGGGTAGCTCCATCATTAGGGAATTACAAATTTATCAAATGATGCCTTCTCTTAATTGCATATTCAATTTGCTAGAGTTGCCTGATTAGATGGGTTTCGTAACTTATTCATGGTGTGTGATTCGGCATGTCTAAAGTTTAGAAGCCCAAGAAATGACATCAGTTTGGCTTGTTTGATTCCTCTTTCTGTTTCGAGACGTTTTCTTTGAAAGTAATCTTTTGTTGATTATTCAGAGGTTGATATATAACTAAGCTACCAGGCAGCTGTAAGCAGAAAGCTCACATTTAGCTATAAGATATTGACTGCCAAGAAGTGTGTTAGACTGCACATGTTGAGTTGCTGGAGCTGGGTAGCATCCTGGGGCAGCATCCTGGGGCAGCATCCTGGGGTTGCATCCTAGCTCATCCTGGGGCAGCATCACTGATGCAGGCTGAGTGGGTGGATGCTTGTCTATTAACCTTGCTCATTGCAAAAATGCCTTCCCTTTATACAAACATCACACAAAGTGCAAAGGGACAATAAACCTATCAATTCACTAGCTTCCCCATCAAGTGTGACAGTCAGTGGAATGTTTTGTTGCCATCCTTTATGATAGTGTAAACTAAAAATTGTCAGATGTACGCCCGCCCTATATATCAATCAGTCTATCTCTCTATTTAGTATACCTTTTGGGTATAGCTATATGAATATTTTATAGGTTTAAGTAATGTAGCACCAGTTTTCCAGGTGATTTAGGTGGTTTGTATGCCAAAGAAATATGGAGGCTTGAAATGAGTTTTTGCTCTGAAGTGGTAACACCCAATTTGTGTTGATGGTATTTTTGCTTCCCCTTGTGGCACCCGTAGCTTACATTTTAGCTGACTGCAACCCCATTTCCAAACCCACTCCCTCAGCCATCCTGATTTTCACAATGTCAGCTGAAGTGTAGCAATGTAGTTTTCCTGGGTTATTCAAAGTTTAGCCAGTCAATGAGCAAGGTTCACTGCACTTAATAGCACATGAAACCCTGAAGTAACTAGCACAGGAGAAGAAACATCATTAACTGAGATATGACACCACTAATTTTTATGACTTAATAGCTGAAAATGGTATCATATTTAGCCCAGGACCCTGGAGAGCAACTCTTCTTTGATGTACCATGTATGTCGCTCTAGCCCTCATTAAGCTGCACCCCTCTAATTGCTGATCTCTGGAAACCCCCAACCCTTATGAGGATCTAACTTTTTGGGGCACAAATTTTGATCAAAATGTTTATCATTACCTTGAGTATTTTTAAATATAAACCATTACTGTCTTTTTCCCAATAAAATATGACCATTTTTCAAAAAGTTACATCAAAACTTATATTTTAAAAATGCAAAAACATGACATCTTAATCATCAAATTTGACCAATTTCCCCAAATTTGGCAGTGATGACACTTGGCATACTATCTGGTCTCAATGTCACCTTAAACATACCCTAAATTTTATTTTGTTCCAAAATGTTCCAAAGACCTAAAATTCCACTTAAAAATTCTCTATTTTGGCGCAAATTTCTTCTTGATTAAGACCCACAAAACAGAATTTAGAGTCACATCATCACCATGAACATTTGTGAGTGGGATCATTTTAGGGTGTTATAAGTGTACATTGTACAATATTGTCTTCAAAAGTAAAACTTATGCCTTAAATTAGCATAAAAGTTGAAATTAAAACTTCTCTTAGATATTAATTTTGTGGCTACTTTTCTTGATGGGGTAAAATTCTTGAGAAGAACAAAGGGAAAGATGAGAGAGAATGGGTGGGGTTATCTGGTCATTAGGACCTCATAGTGACGAACATAGAACATCATAAAACTATAGCTTGCGCCTCCTGTGCTAGTTTCTTCAAGATGAAACTGTTTCCCAGAATCTCTCTGCGTTGATAAAGGCAAATATGCATGCATTGGCCTCAGTCTGCCTTATCTATATTTATATTAAATCAGAACACTAAAGAATTAGTTAATTACTTTCAATCATGAGAGTGCTAACATATTGTTACTGATTGTAATGACAAAATTGAATCAATGATTATTATCATCTTGTCTTCATTAAGTATGAACTTAGTTGAGAATTAAGAATTCTCAAGTGTGTATGGTTGAGAATGACGGTAATGATGTACAATAGGCTTACCTATATTTTTTGCTTGCAGATGAAGATGGAGCATACTACTGGCACATCAAGAGCGGCACCATACAGAGAGAGGCACCCCCTCCGGCCCCTGCAGATTGCAAATACTCAAGGCAGAGCTCAGATTCCAGCCAGGTATGCTTGTGTGTCTTGTTGCAAATTTAAAGGCATTGCTTTATATATTGGAATGCTGGTAGATGTTTGAATCCTAGGCGGAGGAGGGATGGGATGGCCACCAAGGGATGACATGGGTTGCCTTAAGCAGCTTAGACTTAGTGATTATCTTCTGGTATAAATTGTGACAATTGGAGGCACTGAAATTTCAAGAGTCGGCGGAGGCCTTTTTCGGGCACTTAGCAATGTATGCCATTTTGAAATTTGAAAACCTGTGCCGTGACTAAGGAAGGAAGAGCTTAACAGAATAAGGAAGAGTGTATCAGATGAAGAAGTTATTATGAAAAAGTATTACTTCCTGCAATGTGTCTGTTGATGATATGTTTATAAGAACACCTCTATTTATCCCGAGTAGGCTCACTAAATTGGTGTATTTTCGTGAAGTGAGAAGTTTCCCCAGGTGCTGAGCTTCAACTGAGCATTTTATTTGTTTCAGAGTTCATCGCGGAGTGACCTGGAAGTGGACAAGGCGGTGTCGCAGCAGCACCTGCAGGAGTTTGAAGGACATGCTTTCAAGTACGCTTCTGAGTCACTGAGGTCATTGTAAGTTGCAGCTGCATGTGGTCACTCACGCCCCCTTGTGGATGTGTCTGTACCCTGCCGCCTGCGCTGCTGTGATCCTCCCCTCATTTTGTATCTCTCGCTCAAATAGCAACTAATCAATAGTAGTAATAATCATCATGAGAAAATATCTTCTTGCTCAGAATACCACTTAATTTTGAATCATAATCCCAAAATTTGATAAAGGCAGATTTTTACAGCATTGAACATATCACAACAGACATTTTGTTATGTCTATATACAGAAGTAAATTCTCATGATGGTTATTTTCTTAATGGTATGATAAAATAATACACTCAGTGACAATGGATACTTTCAACTTGCATTACATACCAGTAGTCTCATGGGTTAGTTAGTGTAGTTTGTCGAGAATGCTGTGTAAGAAGGAATGTGCATTTAATATATTAATATATATGTGCAAAGTAGTGCATTTCTCTTATATTTCCAACCTGCACTCAGATATGATTCGCGGAATGTGTGAATGAAGACATTAAAAAAATGAAGAATCTTTGACAACAAGATTTTCAAGAATTGCTTGCAATGACTTTGTACATATTTTTCGTCTTTGCTGCTTTGAGTGTGAGACATTCTGAATTCTTTGTAAATCCACCTATGTTGTGTGACGTGATTGCAAATAATCTTATGATAAGTTTGATCAAAATTTACTTAATTTTCTCTTGAATTTTGTATTTAAGTAATTTCATTCAGTCTTGGAATTTTGTTGTAGCGAGTTGATGTAATGATATTAAATAAATGCTAATGGCATTTTCCTGTATAATTTTAGCACCCAGAAAAAGACAGACAGTTTGCCTGAATCAGAGAGCCCAACAGAAGGTCAAGAAAAGGCGATCAGATTTGCTGTTCGGTCTCTGGGATGGGTGAGGATTGCAGAGGATGACCTGACCCCAGAGAGGAGCAGCAAGGCCGTCAACAAGTGCATTGTGGATCTCTCATTAGGACGCAATGACATCAATGATGTTGTGGGGCGGTGGGGAGATGTAAGTGTTCAACTGAATTACAAATTAACTTTTCGCACCTGTTTATGATACCAAGTGTATAAATACGGGAATGTATGGCAATACCACAATCATCCATCAATCCCAAAGGTTCAGAACTCCTTAGTACACTTTGAGTCTATTTACTATTTTAGCAAAGAATACAATTTCAAATGTGGCGTTATGCGTGACCTTACCTTTCAGGGCAAAGATTTGTTCATGGACCTTGATCACCAGAATCTGATGCTGATAGATCCACAGGACATGACCATCTTGAACGTTCAGCCTATCCAGTCCATCAGGGTATGGGGTGTTGGCCGAGACAATGGCAGGTGAGGAGATTTTCTCAAAAATGTCATTTATATTTAGTGGAAAAATGTCTTTGGAAATTGATGATATTGCCGTGATGATGTCTCTTCTAATAGTGCTCATGATATATCATACACTCTTTCTGCGATCATAGGGAAAGGTAATCCAAATGTTACTACAGCTTCAGTATGGTTTTGTGTTTGTGATTTCATGGTTGCTTGTACTGAGTTTATAAGTATTGTACAAGTTCAAGTTGTAATTTTGTTCTTTGAAAGATAATAAATATTGATTTATTGCATATTTTAGAATTTGTTGAAAAATGTTGAGTGATTTTTTAATGTGGTTTTTTCTTTTATTTCTTGTTTTTATTTTATTTTTCACTTCTAAACTCCTCTTTGAATATGTATGTTAAACATGATGACAACAAAGTATGTAAAAAATATTTAAAATTTTGTGCAGACCTACGAAGTTTCATACAATGAGTAGTAATAGTTACTAGTAGTATTTTTTTCATGATTAAATCCACCTAATTATGGCTAAGAACTCTTTCAAAAGACAGTGAGTTAAAGTTTGGCATGTACATTAACCAAGTATTTTGCTCTTCCTCTCCTACAGGGATTTTGCTTATGTTGCAAGGGACCGAATAACTAAAAAGCACATGTGTCATGTTTTCCGATGTGACACTCCTGCACGCCAGATTGCCAACACCCTGCGAGATATCTGCAAACAGATCATGATGGAGCGTTCCTTGGCAGCCCAAACGGCGCAAATGTCCAAGATGAACATCCACAACCAGCGCCCGACTGATCTGCCCAATCTGGAGAAGGCAGGTGACCAGGCTAAAGGCCAGACGTTGACCTTCCAAACTCTCTACAAAAGTGAGTCTGTTAAAGTTGTCATTGAAGTTAATAATCCCATATGTGGGTGTTAAAAATAAATTCTGTGACATTGGAAAAATATTTATTATATTAATATGGTCTACTGATGTGAGTGTATGTAAATGTTTAAGTTAAGCAAGCTTACCTATAAGTGAAGTTTGACTGTATTCTGACGATTCTTCTTGTAGTTCAGGAGGGATTCAGATGTCATATAGAAATGTTTTGGGAGCAGGTAGCTCCAAATAAAATAAGTAATCCTCGCTAACTCTCCCCGCAATTGTAGGAGCTGTTGCTTCAGCCAAAGGGAGTCGCCAATTGATAATATCTTGGCTGCCGTCCTCTCTCGGGAATCCACTGAACTATAAATAGATGTGTTAGAATTTGGATTAGAAACATTCAACTGAGCTTTAGATATTTTTATAGTACTAGTATATAATTGTTCACCATGAAACAACTGACTTCTTTCTCCAGACACATCATTTCCCACTCCCATGGAGGAACCAAAGAAAGTACTTCGCTGCCATTACCTTGGCACTGCCCAGGTGCCCAAGGGAGGTGGTAAGTCACTCTTGCCATCTTTATAACATTTTAAAATAAATAAATCCAATTTAACATTTTCACCATGTTAACAGAAATATTAAAAGTTCTATTTTTTTTTTATTGAACAGAAAATGGAAAAGGTAAATAAAATAAAGATTGTTGTTTATTATTTTGTTTGTGTCTTGGACCACTTGCAGTGGTAAGCAAGGAGGAACAGTATCTTAATGTTGTAGCCCTTCTCTATTCTTTGTGTGTGTAGTGTAGTTGGTTCATGATCATGCTAGTCAGAATTCATTGGATGAACGTTCATTTCAGGTGTGGAAGTCCTTAACTGTGCTATGGAAAAAGTCTATGCCCAGGTGCCCCCTGAAAAGTGGGTCTTTGTCAATGTGGCCATTGCTCCCTCAACCATTACCATTTCTGAATATGGGGTGAGTGCTCGATGTTTGTGACAACAGTGCTGAAAGTGTGTGGTTTACTCATTTTTGTGTAGGATATATTTGTGGTTTTGATTGGTAAAGTTGAGTAGGCCTAAGTTTTTTAAATTCAGTAACCTTTTATTTTGTATGTTGCAATATGGTGCCATTGAGTTCTTGCACTGAAATTCCAAAACACCATTTATATTGAATTTGTTTTTCAGACGGACACTGTTTTGGCAGAATGTCGTGTTCGCTTCTTGTCGTTTATGGGTATAGCCATGCGGAATGTCAGGTAGGTGGTGTCTTTTTCTCATTATTGGCTTTAATAATGCTATTCTAGGATAGCAAAATCTTACAGTTCAGGACTATTGGACAGTATCTGTTAGATATCTAATCCTGTCTTGGGTTAAGATGACGGCCATGTCTAGCATGGCAGTATGAGCTCTTTGCCCCAATAATCACCTAAGGATATCTGTAATCATCTTGAATAACTCCAGGACAAACTCCTAGTGGATAGTTACCTAAATAGATCCATACTTCTTCATACTAACCTGTTTATCTTCTGCAACATATTGCACTTTATTCTTCTACCAACCCTTTTCTTTCTCAATGTCAAATCAACTCTTGCTGCCAGTTGCTGATTGCAATTATGTTCACCATGGCTCTGCGAGTAATTTTATTATCTATCATGCTTGTACAACCTGCCATTTCCTGCGTGTTTTTCAACTTCCTGTTTGTGGTGAACATGAAATACAATGGTTTCATGCGTTTTACCTTCTAACTTTGTAAACACATCGACCCTTCTAGCTTGGATGCTGTAATTGCTATTGATGATGGATCAGTAACAGATCTATGGACTGTGATTGTAAATAGCTGTCCTCTTTGCTGTAAATTGGCAGAAATAACTATTTCTGGTCACAAAATATCAGGTCACTGTCCTAGATTTATGCAATGTCTAGACTGTGTGCACTCAAGCGGAACATGTTAGCATATTAGAACGGGCTGCAGCAAAATGTAAATAAGATGAAAACAGCTTTTGGTGACCCATTCGATTTCATATACCTATACAATGTATACATGCTATAAATTGCTATATGATAGGATCTCTGACCAGCTGGATGGTTCATTCACAATGGAGCATCTAAAATGGCAGACTGAGGTTATCTCATGCTCAAATGGTCAAATTGACAATCTGCGCCTAGATTTGCAAATTGTATTTGCGCATTCTAGTTGAGATCAACTTTTTTGTGATTGGTATGTATACGTGTAATAAGAGGGTGTGTTTACTTCACTTGCAGACTCTGCTCCTTCATCATGCACAATGCACAAGACCAGTTTGTGGCGCATGTCTTTCACTGTGAGCCATCCTGCGGGGCGTTGTGTAAGACCATTGAAGCTGCTTGCAAGGTCAGTGGAAAATCAAAAATTTGCATGCTCTCGATAATAGGTCTACCAAACCTTTGCTGGCAAGTGGTTACTCCGACGAAGCAAACCACAACAAAATATAAGTGCTGAGCTCAAATGGTATTATTTAAATCAACCCAGTTGAATTTGTTGACGTGGCGGCTTTTGTTTAGATGGATATCTTATTCTCTCTTCAGTTGCGGTACCAGAAATGCTTAGACGCGCATCCATCATCTCCAGAAACTGCCAAAAAGATGGCCCAGCAGGGCAAGGTGGGTTCTTCAATATACCTTTTTGTTGTGCCTCATTCTCACTGCCTGTCTGTTGTTGTTGTGTGTTTGCACCTTAAATTTTCAAACAAGTCTGGTAAGTCTTGACATTTTTGTTTTGGGGGCTACGCCAATAGTAGTATGCCATGCAAAGAGTGAGACGACTGAGACGCTTTTCCTGCAATCCATGAACGACGTCCCACTGAGTCAGACTCGGACGCCATTAATTAGATCGACAAAAGTCTTGTTTGGCATCATTTTGTGCCTGAAGAATACCCAAAACTAAGACTCCAGCATGCTGTTAAAGACAGTACAGTGAGCAGGTAGGATGGCCAGTCATCCTGTATATGTTCATCACATTTTTTTGGCAATTGTTTCGCATCTATTTGACGTCTTACAAGTATGTTTGTAGGACACATTCACGCTCATGGTCAGTTGCACCTGTGAGAACTTGGCATTGGTCCGATTTATTTTTTATTCTGTATTGTTTTCTTTGAAAATACAGCTATTGCTGCCACATTATGGTCTGCATTGTTGGCATTTTCATGCCAAGTGAAGATGATGAGCGTTTGGAGAAATCCAACTTCGCAACCAAAATTGCTAATGATGCACAGCGCAATAGGCATACTTGCATTGCTCTCGATTATGACAATGTTCAAGATAGAATCCATGGTGATTTTGCATACGAAGAAGTAAACATGCATAGATTTCACATAAAGCAGATGACCATTCATTCTGCTTGCGGCGCTCTGCTTAGTTAAGCCTATTTTTTCAACGACATTGCAAACCTACCCAAAGATGTCAGCTGAAATAGCAACAATTTATTTTAATAGTTCTGTGTCTTATTTGAGGAAGTAGGTTGTTTCAACCAGCTTATTATTAACAAGTATTCAATTATGTTTCAATTGTTGTCATTTCCAGGACCAAGCAGAAGGTATCTCAGCCACTCTTAAGGCTGGAATGCAAAATGTGTTAGGGATGTTGAAAAAACGTGCTGACCGGAGTTGACCTGGCTGACAAAGATTGTTTGGTAAATCCATTGTGGAATGTCAATTTGGAAAGTAGTTTGCAGTGCCCCATCAGCTTATCCCAATCTTCATATCCCAGCATATACTAACCCACTCCAGGCTTGAGCTTATTTAAGTTAGGCTACTAAATCGTTTTGGTGTTGGATAAAGCATTGAGATTTTTGGGAAGGTGTTTCCATCTAGCATTAACATTTGCATCTGCCAACAGCTGCTGAACGGTTTACAGCTAGATCGATGAATTTACAATTAGGAGGTTTTATCAATCTGTAGTATATGAATTTTCTGGAGGTAAATTCATCCATCCTTATGTATTTAGAGACAGATAATAACCTAAAACCCTAATATTAGAAGCAGTAATGCTGGCTAAGGTGTCTTTTAAATTCTAAATTTAAGTGGTGACTGGTGTGTGAAAATTTATCTTTTCTGAAGTAAACGGCTTTGGGTTGACTTTTCTTAACAGGAGTTGTGCATGCTGTTTATTTGTTAATATGTAAATTTTAAAAGGTGTTTTCTTAAGCATACCGGTGAGTATCGATATCAATGAAAGCATTGTGCAACTGGATAATAATTCAGGTCTATATGATATTATACAATGTATGAAATAATTTTGATGATGACAGATTGGTGAAAAAAGAATGTATCGCAGCTTGGCCTGGAATTATGGAGGATCTTTATTAATGTTAGGTTATTACTGAATGCACATTTCTGACTTCTATGTTCAGATCTTAGTAAGTCCATGATTGCCATTTGATGCACAATAATTGCTGGAAGAGTGCAGAGTGAAGGAGTTAGAGTTCATCTGATTTCATCCTTTCTCATTTGTCACAGCAGCCAATAGTAGCACAAGGTTATGCATGTTTTGTGAGTCTGTAACTGAAGAGATTTTTTTCCTTTTCCAGGGATTCAGTGCAAGCATCAAGTCTGTGTTTGGGAACCTGAAGAGAAGCAAATCCAAAAGCTAGTAGCATGGATACATTCAAAATTAACTGAGAGTGCTTCAAGAAAACACCTGAGGGACTGCTTCTATTTCTAAGGGACAGCCACTGCTTTTGGTATACTCTCAGAATAGCCTGGAATCCAACATGGATGAGGATTACTCGGTGTCATCTTCCCATAATTGTGTGACTGCACATTTCAAACTGATCAGAAGTCAATGCGATGGGACTTCTTTTGCCGTATTTACAGTAATGTACGAGCTATAGCCTTGTTAAAATATTTATCTTTAAACTCTTGACGCATGAATGTTACAAAATACTACTTGTGACTGAATTGAACATGTAATTGATATACACATAATACATGTATATTAGTTTTATTATGCAAAGAAAATGCCCCACGACATACTCTCTGTTATGTATAATGGAACTGATTACCATTCATTGTCTTGAACTGGAGTCATGTTGCAAGGCGATGTTATAGAAAAGTTGTAAAGTCAGTTTTTCATGGCAGAGTAAAACAATTGTTTTTGTGCAGATTATTGGTGCTATGAAGGTTATAAACCATTATGTACCCAGTTCTTTTCTGGGCTTTGGTTGTTTGATTTTTAGGAATAATGTTGGAGTTGATAGTTTCTCTGGGCACTCTTTAAAACTTTGAGGTTCTTTCCTCATGTTCATGGATTTCTAAGACATCTTTGTTGAATGTTGCAATAGTTTGGGAATGATCATGAATTTTAAGCTATTCCAAACTGAACTTGAGTTACAATCTGAAATATTTTTGAGGAGAACCCAATATCAGGTCTGTTTATATACATTATTGTATCTATGCATGTGTGGAGTCCTTATATATACATAATATGGCTAAGTGGTGAAATTCTTCCTATTAAGATATCGTGGAATCTTTAAGTATGTTACTGGTGATCACCAGGAGCACCTTGTTATGTCATCTGAGGGAAGGTAACAAATGATTGGCCTGAGGATGAAAAGGAGCATTTATATTACCAAGTTATGTAGTGAGGATGGAAACTGTGGCTATTGAAAAAGTTGCAGATTGAGGATCTTCAGTAGTTCTGTCTCGCTTAGCATAGTGATGTATAGCTCTTTGTGTGTATTAGTTAAGGTTTTGCATTGTGTATTGTGCATCATATGCTAGACTTCTCACAGGGTAGTGTGAGAAATGTATTTAAAATGCCCAATCTGTTGCAGGTCCAAGTTGCCAATACAAAAACATATGGCATATTGTCAGTAGTGATGTTTTTTACTTTTTGCTGTGTAAATACCACATACAGACAGACATGCATTAAATGTGTGATGTTGATGTAAGATCGAACTGTCAGATAAAGCTTAAGACTAGTCAGAATAACTTTGGAAAAGTAATGTCACTGACAGGGTTGCAATTTGTGTTTATAGAAAATCAAATTATTTCATTTTGAATGTGCTTTAAATGCCTTGATTTAAATCATGCGACCCTGAATGTCACGATGGTATTTAATAGAAATGCAAGTTGTAAAATATCTTGGCCCTCCCTATGGCTATTGGCTTACTATTACCTGGTGTCCAGCTTTAGTTGGTATTATTATTATCTAGGCGCAGCCTAGATCCTGCTTGTGCAACCTGCCATTTCCTGTCTTTTTCAACTTCTGTCAGTGGTTAACATGAGATACATATGTAGTGACTGTAAATAGCTGTCGTATTTGCTGCAAAGAGGCAGAAATAGCTTTTTCTGGTCACAAGAAAATTGTGATGCTATCCTGGATTTATGCAATGTTAAGCCTGTGTGCACTCGACCGGAACACGTTGGCATCTAAGAGCACACTACTGCAAAATGCAGAAAATTAGAACAGAACAACTTTTGGTGGCTCCTAAGAGTTTCGTAGCACTGCATTTCAGAATTATGTTTCTAAATTGCTTGGCATATGAATTAACAATTGCTGACTGGGCACACTGAACTATATTGTCGAAGTGGTTGCAGTTAATCAGGGTCATATGGCTATATTGATGTGTTGCTGTTACAGCAACATATCAATAAATCCATATGACCCTGATGCTTTACAGGCTACAGAACAGCATTACATGAGGTATATTTGTGATTAGCTGTGTGGTTTTCTTTTAAGGGTTGAGCATGTTTTACCAGGCCGGGGCAGGAAGGTTGATTCACAATGGGGCATCTGCAGTGGAGGCTTATCTCATGCTTAAGTTGACTCTCTGCACCTAGATTTGCAAATTTTATTTGCACTTTCTATAGTCTGTTTCCCCTGAGTTGAGAGCAGTTAAATGTACAAAGCAGTATCCAATTCCACACCTTTAACACCAAAAAGTTATCTTGTGCTGATACATCTGTTTCTCATAAAGCATTAGATCTGGTCCTGTTCCATCAGTGTTCATGGGCATATCTCGTAATTTTTTTAGGGGTTTTCAGCAGAGGTAAAACAGCTTATATGTGGACCCTTTATTGAATATCTACACCACAGACACAACTCCCAGTGTCACCAGGACCTCTGTGGTTTCCAGAATGATAAACAGTTCATGGTTTCTCATTGCTGTTGACAGCTGCAGTTCAGGACCTGTTTGAAGCACCACTCTCAACTGTGGAAACAGACTATAGTTTGGTGATTAATCATCCGGAAGTATAAGTGGAAGTGTAGGCCTACATTGAATTCATGTACATTTGAATTTGTATTGATATTATAAATATGCAACTTATCACATTGAATGATGTCTACAGGGCAAAGATTGGTTTAACAATCGTGAGTTATAGAGATGAAAGTGAACAACTTAATTTGATATATGTCATACTCAACCAGTCTTTTTTATTTGTGGTCGTTTTTGTTGTGTCAAAGCACATATATATATATGTATTTTTATATTTTGTATTTATAGATGTACATTAGTATATTATATTTAGATCTGACAAGAGTTTTATAGCTTATAGTTTTTATGGCAAAGTGCTCCACAGATGGTTTCAAATTAATTCTAATTTAAATTGGACATCAGTTTTTATTTACTCTGAAATTTCTGTGAATTGGTCGTCATGGAAACTTGGACTTGGCATGCCATGTGGAGTTGGTCACAAGTGATTTGTTGTTTCATTGGGGCAGTGAACTTGAAAATCTTTGGTGTCACAAAGTGATGATTGTTTAACTTAATGGCTGAGTAATGTTACATTCCACAAGAACTATGTGTTAATGTCTTGTGTGTTGGCCTTTCTGGACAAGTAATTGTTATTGTTTGCTACCTGTTATGTATAGCTATATAACTTGTTTGGATGAGACAGTCACTTTCAAATGTTGTTGAAACATATTTTAAATAGTATGTACTTTGATTTCAGGTTTTTAGAAAAGACCCAATGATTTATATTTTAAAACAATTGAAACTAACCAGCATGCCATATACATTTATATTGACATGAAAGAAAACAATGATCATATGGCCCCACCTTGTCTTGCCATGACATTATAATATCTTTTCTCCTATCAACTACAAATAACCTACAATGTATACGTGTAATATTAATTGTGTAGCTTTTCATAAAAAAGACCGAGCATTGATGTAGTAACTTGCAAGCCAAATAAATCGCAACGTATAACTGTAGAGTTCAGTAATCTGAGGCTTGATTGTACATTGTTATGGTCCTGGGCTGCTGCACTGTCCAAATTACCGTCTCTTAGTGAATGTAAATGGACTTCGCTGAGCATGTTGACTAATAAATATGGCTTTTAGCCATTCAATTAATAGCTATCATGCTACTGAATGAATGTTATAGTTCTTTAATTCTGTATCAGTATTTTACTTTTAAGGATATGTTGTCCTTTATGTCACAGCTAAGTAGTGGTCAGCAATCAAGTTCATATTGTGCACACTGTTTAGCAATTACCAACTGGAAATAAAGCCTTGTTTATATTGAAATGTTTGTATTTTGTATTTGTCTTATTGGTTGAAGGCTTCATCAAATGCTGGTAAACTCCGGCTATCTTAGCCACGCACACAATCATGTTTCATAGAAGGAGGTTCTCAATCATTATATTGCGATCAGTCGCAGTCAAAATTGTACAGAAAAAGTCATTTAAAACATCTGCACATAATCTTAAAACTGCCAATGCAGATGACAGAAATCAGTAATCCATTGTCAAGTCTGCTAAGTTACTATATATATATATGCCCTCAGTAGCTCTCAGTGCCTAGGTGACATTCTTTCAGACACGAGCAATAAATGGGAAGTTGGGAGGCTCGACGTCATCAGTTCTCTCCTCCTTCGTTAGAATTTTTTAACCATCTCTTCTGCAATTTTAGCCAAACATTGCCCGTGACGTTAAAGAGAAGATTAGCTAATGGCATATCATGTCGAAAGGTGATCAAGGAATGTACCTTTCACACTCTGCAGTGCGGCAGTGCTCACAGTTGCAGAGAGTTGGACACTTTTGTGTCTCAGAAAGCATTGATTGAGAGAACTTCTGAAGACATTCAGTCATTGCTTACAAGTGCTATGTACTATTTAGGTGAAATATTAAAATACTCTTTCTAGGTAGTTTTAAACAAATAATTCCAGGAGGGAGAATTTCTTAAAATGGTCAGCCGTAGCTTGATTTACAAATGAATATAAACTTGAGGAAGTCGCATGCAGTGGCGTAACTAGGGGGTCTCGAGCTGGCGGGGCACCCAATGCCACCCGTGGTCGAAATAGGCTATGTCTTTTTGGGGGGTCTTTCACTGGCAAGGCCCGAAGGGTCGAAGCTTTTTAGGCCGGAGGTCCGCGGTTCGTCGGAGGTCCGCGGGCTGCCCGAGGCCCCCAGAAACTGAGGGATTTCAGAAAGGTATATATGTAATGAACTCTGAAATGAATTCTGAGTGTTTCAAACATGTATTATCCTAGAAAATTACTTTTTAAAACCCCATTTCTGGATTAAATCATACACATTTAGTATTTGAGGGGATTTTTTCAGGACCCCCCCTGGGTCTCTCTAAAATATGTATTTGAGGGGGTCCTTATGGCATTTGGGGGGGTCAAAACCCCCTTGACCCCCCCTTGTTTCGAACACTGAATGCCACCCATAATACTATAGTTTTTAGCCAAAAAGTTGAGGTTCATATGAGGGGGGCGGGGCACCTGGGGGGCACATGTCTAATATGGGGGGCACATGCCCCCCTTTGCCCCCCATAGGGACGCCACTGGTCGCATGCATGCTTGAAATAAAAAATAACTGTCACCGTTAACCAAAATACATTATTTCCCGCAGAGGAAAACTAACCACCCCCCACCCCCGGTTAACCACCCTATTATATTATCTTATGGTCGCCCTGTTAGTATAAATGTGGGGTATTGATATTGAAATATATTACACACATTTAAAAAGATACAATTACATGGTGAAATAGGTGATGTGTTAATTCTGTCAACAATATCAACAATGTCTGTACATCTTTTAAAAAATAATGGGGAAATATGCCCTCAGCAATACATGTGCCATTGCAGTGGGTCAGTTCTGCTGCCCAGAAATCTGATGGCTTATTGCCTTATTCACATATTTTTTTATTTCCTTTCTTCCACCTTCACTGGGTATTTTTTAGTATATATATATATATTTGCACTAACACTGGCCAGTAAATCAATGAATTAGAAGGTCTACATTGAAGTGGTGTAGATATATATGTCATAGCGACCTATATTTATAAATATAAATAGAGATCCTGGAACTTGGCCTGGCCCACAAAACACAGGCTGGCTTGTCAGTGCTCTAATTTAGGCCTATCATGTCCCAGCATACAATGTGAGGTTATCTGCCAATGCACAATGCAAAGTTGCTATTTAGCAACAGATACTGTAGTTCAAGGTAGAACCAACAAAGTTACTTCAGCCAACATGACAACCCAGCAGGTCATTTATATTCTCAAGCAGGATGCTGACAGTTTCCAAAGTAAGTAGCCTATACAACATGAAAGTGGAATTTCAATGTTGCCACAACATTATATTTATATCAGTTTGTGAAAATGCAGAATTTTGAAGAGCTCTCCATAAGAATTTTCACCAACTTTCTTGAAACATGAATTGATCTTCAATAATTCTTAAACTCAGGAGGCGCCCAATTAATAATCAGGGCAGGGGCTTGTAGTTTTCCTTGGTGGGAAATTATTAATTCACTGTAAAGGCGGCAGTAATTATGTCAAGCGTGTGAAGTCCCTGAATATTCACTCCGAAATTAAGCAACACCTTGTTAAGAAATACCCTGAACAGAAATTTATTTCAAAGCGCTGCAGCCCAAAAAAAATTTATTTCCCAGCACAAAAAGGCGTACATTTGAAGCGCTCGAACTATTTAAATTACGCTTCATTTATCTCCCAACATGCAAATTCATATGCTCCAAATACGCTCCCTCGTAGAAAAGTATATACAATCTGAGTACATTTGGTATAATTTAAATAATTAGGAGCGCCTCAAATGTGCTCTTTCTTGCTCTGGGTTATTTCACAAAAACTGATAAATTTTTGTTCAAAAACAAACACTCCAAGCCCCCCCCCCCAGATGAGACTATGACTGAGTACAATTTTTAGAGAGTGACCGTTATAACAAATTAAAACTTTGATGACACAGGTTAATTTATCATATGTGACAGGTTAATTTATCAGATGTGACATTTTGGTTGTCGTAATAAAAAAAAAAAAAAAAAAAAAAAAAAAAAAAATGTAGAACTTTATTGGCATCCTTAAGAGAAATGAATGAATGAATTTTATTGACAGAAAGAGGTCAATATTGACCTATAAGTCATTACAGTGACAACAAAAACAAAGCTGATATACTGCATATGTAACATTTGGAGACAGCAGAGAAAGTGTGCAGTGAGGGGGCGACCAAACGCCGACCATTTTTAAATAATCGGGGGGGGGGCTTCCTTGCCGGGAAATTATTTATTTCATGGTAACAGCGGCCGTAACTATTTGTTTCAAGCACGCAATGTCCCCGAATATTCATTCAACAAGCATCACCTTCTTTTAAAAAACCCCCACAAGAAATTGTTCATTTCAAGACTGCCCAGAAAGAATTAATTTCACCAAAACTGAGCAAGAAATGATTTATTTAATATAAGAAAACTCCAAGCCCCCCCCTCCTTGGAGTGATCGCAAAACAGATTTATAAGCATACCATTACTAAAGATACTATTTTTCTGCACATGCGGGAGGGTCCTTGATTAGCTCAGTGGTGCTGGGCTCCAATCACTGGGTCCAGGGTTCGAATCCTGTACTTACCAGATGACTTGGGCTTTGTTGGACGGTAATACCTATGGACATGAAAATTTACCGTAGTATGCGTCAAATACTCTAGATAAGCCTTTTGGGATCTAAATGTTCTTACAAAGTTTGTAACGGCAAATTCAGCAAAAACGTCAACATTTTTTCATTTCAATGCTTCATGATACCATCAATTTTGGAGTTAGACCTCTGAATGTTGGCATTTAGATGTCTAAATTATACCTATTTAAATGACTTAATTTGTGATTTGGAGGGCCAATTGTACGAAATTTTGATAAAAACCAAAAAACTGAAAGAATTAATAATTAATTAGCCCACAGGGGAGCTGATGGGGCGGGGCGTAAAACACTCACTCACTCACCACAAATTAATGGAATAAATTAAAAAACTTCAGTTAATATATATATATATTACGAGAGTGAGCTCCAGAGTGCTAACCAGATTGCATGAAATTCTTGGGGTAAGAGCAGCTGTGCTGCTAATAATAAAAAATTAAAAAATTGGACAGTATTATTCCTGAGATTATGCAAGTTTGTTTTAACAAATTGCCAGCAATATATCTGACTTCAGGGGCGGATCCAGATAATGTCGGACAGGGCGATTTATGGAAATTTAGGCCTACTAAAAATATCAGTTTTTTTTTTTCACATTAAAATCTAGTAGTCAGGCCCAAGGAGGGGGGGGGTTGAACCCCCCCCCCCCCTGGATTTTCCCTAAAGATGCTAAATAATCCTGTGGCTTTGATGCGAATTAATTCATCATGTCAAATCTTGTCACATAGAGCTACATAGCTCAAGAGACCAGCTTAAAAAGTGGCCCAACTCTCCCCACCTTCCTCTTCTTTGCCATTCTACCTAATTGAATATTCATGAGGGAGCACATGTGGTCATGTTTTCTGCCGCATTCGCACTACTTTTCTTTATCCTTCGGTGACTCAGTCAATATCAGAATTATCAAGGTTAAGAATACAAGGATGGTTATAGCGTACAGCACCTTAATTACGGTGGTTTATTTCGTAGAACAGTATGTTTATTCGTTCGAGTGGCCCATCATGTAACATAAAGGCCATATTGAGGAACTATTTTTCACCGCGCTTAGCAAACCTTGACTGATAACACCGTTGATTTTTGCATTGACGCCATCAAATTCAATGGTGGGACAACACGGGCTATACCCAATGCCTCTGATAGAAGCTAAAATGGCCCAAGTCACGGACACGACGGGTAAGAAACACCGTATACACATTCTTCGTTCTTTTTACCTGCATACTGTCTAGTTTTGAGCCCCATTTAACTTCAGTCTGTGGCAATAATGTCCCTCAACCGAGAAGAAGGTGACCGGCCATTGTAAATTTCTCCTTCACTTCAGTCCTTGTCTAGGGTTTTAGTGGGAAGTTCAGTCTGCGTACTAGAGCCTAGACCGTACTGGATCCACACATTTCCAGAAATAGGGGCCGACCAGCACCAGTAGTAACCACCATTGGCGCAGTATAGTGTATTGAATGTTTTGTGTGTCGAGTTTTAAACGTGTGCCATATCGACCACACTCACACTGCCCTAACCCATTGGCACTGCAGAGGCCAGTGCAGGAGATGTAGGCCTGCTGGACTGGCAGTGTATAGGTTCTAATAATAGATGTGTTGTATTTCACATTCTACGCACTATAGGAAAGAATTCTTGAAATGAAAAATTGAAAGCTTGGAATTGAATGAAATTTGTGTGGTAGTAGCCCTAGCCTATTAAAGTACAGGAGAGCCTGACACGGTGTAGCATGGGAGAGAGCGGGGCATAGCGAGACAAACCGCCTATCAATGAGTATCATCCAAATCAAAGGCAAATGTATTATTTACAGGACTTCTTTTGTGTGACAAATTAAGTAGGTCCGCCCCTCACCTGCCACAGACTGAGGAGCTACTATGCTTTTCAATGATCTCGCTCATTATAGTCATAGCGTTATTAGAGGACGGGGACTATTTCGTGATGATGCTAGTGAAAGATCAGTGTCCGCATTGGGTACTCGCCCGTTCGCCAAATACGACCACAAAAGGGCCTGGGTGAATAGGACATTGGCTGCGGTTTTCCAGATGGGGGAGTAGGCTTCTGCATGGCCAATAGGCCTCATCTGCGAGTGTCATTCCTGTACATTGACAGAGAGCAATTAGCAGGCTTTTTGAAGTCATGGTGACCAGAATAGCAATCCAATCAAATTGATTGCTATTCAAACTGATTTGGCTTTCTTTGACGCTTTCTGCAGGTTATGTCAGCTAGACCAGCATTGTCTTCTGTCAATTAAATGGTTTCAAATTTCTGGCATTAATTAGACGAGCAGAGCTCCGTCTATTGGAATACTAGATCCAGTGAGGATCCGGTTTTCAAATCGCGGGTCAATGAGTGCACATCTCGTTCTCAATCGTGGCCTGCAAACGTCTAATCAATGCTCTCCTCACCTGCCCAAAAGCTCATATAAACTATCAAGATGCGAAATTCCAATTCTGATGCTTTTCCTTTACTTAAATGTGCATTAAATGGCTTTATTTCCAGTGTTTACTTGTCATTTTTCTCGCGATTATCCAAAATGCAATGCTTAGAAAATGGTACAACACTGTACAACGTATGCGTCCTGGAAGGTGTTGCAACGAAGCACACATGCTCCACCTAGTGAATAATTCGTAGGTGGCTGGAAAGCATCAAAGTGTATTGTACTCTACTCAGTGGTGTATGCACCGTAAAAATAGGGAAATGGGAAAAAATTGGGAAAGGGGAAAAATAATTAAGGAAAGGGAAGTCAAAGGGAAGAGATAGTAAGGTGCTAAGATAACAAAAGTACATGCATGAATGAACCACTAAGCAATGATGATAGATAGATAGATACATAGATACATAGATACATAGATAGATACATAGATAGATACATAGAACCACTAAGCAATGATGATAGATACATAGATACATAGATACATAGATACATAGAAATGGGAAAAAATTGGGAAAGGGGAAAAATAATTAAGGAAAGGGAAGTCAAAGGAAGAGATAGTAAGGTGCTAAGATAACAAAAGTACATGCATGAATGAACCACTAAGCAATGATGATACATAGATAGATACATAGATAGATACATAGATAGATACATAGATAGATACATAGATAGATACATAGATACATAGATACATAGATAGATACATAGATAGATACATAGATAGATACATAGATAGATACATAGATAGATACATAGATAGATAGATAGGATAAGGGGGCGACCATTTAATATCTACTAAGAATAAGGGGGGAACCATTTAGGGGACACGACCCCCGGGGACATGGGGACACACCCCCGCGGACTTGGGGACACGCGGACATGGGGACATACCCCCGGGGACATGGGGACATACCCCCGGGGACATGGGGACATACCCCGGGGACATGGGGACATACCCCCGGGGACATGGGGACATACCCCGGGGACATGGGGACATACCCCCGCCGACATGGGGACATACCCCCGCGGACATGGGGACATACCCCCGCGAACATGGGGACATGCCCCCGGGGACATGGGGACATACCCCCGCGGACATGGGGACATACCCCCGGGGACATGGGGACATACTCCCGGGGACAGGGGGACATACCCCCGGGGACAGGGGGACATACCCCCGGGGACAGGGGGACATACCCCCGGGGACAGGGGGACATACCCCCCGCGGACAGGGGGACATACCCCCCGGGGACAGGGGGACATACCCCGCGGACATGGGGACATACCCCGCGGACATGGGGACATACCCCCGGGGACATGGGGACATACCCCCGGGGACATGGGGACATACCCCCGGGGACATGGGGACATACCCCCGGGGACATGGGGACATACCCCGGGGACATGGGGACATACCCCCGGGGACATGGGGACATACCCCCGGGGACATGGGGACATACCCCCTGGGACATGGGGACATACCCCCTGGGACATGGGGACATACCCCCGGGGACATGGGGACATACCCCCGGGGACATGGGGACATACCCCCGGGGACATGGGGACATACCCCCGGGGACATGGGGACATACCCCCGGGGACATGGGGACATACCCCCGGGACATGGGGACATACCCCCGGGACATGGGGACATACCCCCGGGGACATGGGGACATACCCCCGGGGACATAGGGACATACCCCCGGGGACATGGGGACATACCCCCGGGGACATGGGGACATACCCCCGGGGACATGGGGACATACCCCCGGGGACATGGGGACATACCCCCGGGGACATGGGGACATACCCCCGGGGACATGGGGACATACCCCCGGGGACATGGGGACATACCCCCGGGGACATGGGGACATACCCCCGGGGACATGGGGACATACCCCCGGGGACATGGGGACATACCCCCGGGGACATGGGGACATACCCCGGGGACATGGGTAGGGATGTCATCGAAAACAACTTTTTTCCGATGCGATAATCGACAAAATCTTTTCCGATGCATCGAATGTATCGATACTTTTTAGCACATCCGAGAAACTGCAAAATTCAAGCTTTATTGTTGAGTTATCCACAAAAAATCACAAGATTAGCGAATTTTCGTCATCGACGTCCTCCATATTGAATCTCGCGGTCTCGTTTGCGAGATTTAAAGCGAGAGCAGAGCAGAGATGTCGCGATTTTCATGTAAACAACGTGGATTCAACTGGTTTTCTTGCAATATTTCTCAATAATTACGACAAATGTGGTGGATATAATGTATCGATACTTGCAGCATTGTATCGATACAGTATCGATACGGACGAATTTTCCGATGCATCGATTCTGGCCGTATCGATGACAGTCCTAGACATGGGGACATACCCCCGGGGACATGGGGACATACCCCGGGGACATGGGGACATACCCCCGGGGACATGGGGACATACCCCCGGGGACATGGGGACATACCCCCGGGGACATGTGGACATACCCCCGGGGACATGTGGACATACCCCCGCGGACATGGGGACATACCCCGGGGACATGGGGACATACCCCCGGGGACATGGGGACATACCCCCGGGGACATGGGGACATACCCCCGCGGACATGGACAACCACCGCCTGCCCGCTGCTCGTCTTGCATATGGAAATATGCTTCATCTAGTTACTTCAACGCTACGACGTTCTTTTGACAGTCTGCAGAACACTTACATTTTCTTCTTGACACTGACCAGTAGATTATAGTGAGATGACAGAGGACGTCACCATCAGAAATAGAACAATTTTTTTTCACAAACAACAATATGACACATCTTCATTATATTCTGTTGTCTAATAAAAGTTGATATATATTTATATATTTTAGAATTGTTGCAATTTTTGTGGCGTCAAGAATTTTTTCTCATGTGGTAGTAACTAAGATCTTGAAGCCTGTCATACTGACTCATACACAGCCTTAGAAAAGTTCTGCAATGGGTTAGGCCACACATAATTGATCTTTAGCTTCTCGGATCCTGTCAAGGCACTTTTTTCACGGTCGGTCGGTAGGACGTAAAAAAACAATTTTTAACTCGCTTATTTATAGCCAATTATTGCGATGGTGTCACTTTTGTCCTTGATCCTTTCGTTTACAATTTCTCTTTTATTCTACCAACCATACCTGTAAAATTTGTCATACCCTTCTATTTTCTACCGACAATTCTGTGCGGTTGTATTTCAGCCATCTCAGATGCCTAGTTCTTCTACCACAAGCCAATTCTGTCACTCTGCATCCAAGAAACCTTCTGTTGTTACCAGACAATAGTCATGACGTCACAATGCCATTGTTTGAGCCATTGTGACATCATCCAGGTGGCTAGAGTTGTCACGGTTACCGGTAATCACGATTGCCGCGGTATTAAAACGTGGCGGTATAATTAACCGTGGTCATTTCCAATACCTGTATATCGTAAATCGGCGGTTTTAGTGAAAAATACATACATTCTGGGCTTTATTTGCTTGATTTTGAGGTGTTCTTGGCGAAATTGTTGAAATTCTGTGTGCGCGATGTAGTAGTTGTTTGTTTTCCCCAGATTCCGGACCCGAAAAAGTCGGCCCCAGTGGTTTGCGGATTTTAACACTGATTCCCGGATCGCAAAATCGGGTTTTTTTCTTGCTAACCACGCAAATTTATTACCGCGGTATTACGGTAATTGTGATACAACAAGCTACGGTTATCATGATACAAATATTGTTGTATCATGACAAATCTACAGGTGGCAGCACTGGTGAATGTGGTGATGCCATCACAATGCTGTTGTTTCTTGTTAAAATACATTTCAGACTCAGTTTGCTAGATAATTTATTGGCATCAATAAAAATCTGTTGGTCCAAAATTCCGAAAAAAAAGTTTCCACAAAAAAAGTACCAGAATAAAAAATTCTTCCGCAAAAGAAAAAAGTACAAAATATCCACACAAAAAAGTATAGTACTTCCCCAGCCGAGAGTTCACATGCTTTGCATGGTATTTTTTATAATGTAAAAAAAAAAAAATTTTTTTTTTTCATCGTGAAATCTATTGTGTCGGCGTGTCCGCGAAGCTAAGAATGAATTATGTGTGGCCTTAGTATGGACATCAAGAATGCAATGCTATGTTAGTGTATTTGTGGTTTGCAGGAGATTGCTGACATTCCTCCTTTAAATTGTTCAGAAGTATCACCACTGATTATTTGGATGTTGTTCTTAAACATTTGTAGTTAGAGAGTTTCCTTGCATTTTTCAGGTCTGGCTGAACTAGCGCACCGTGAATACCAGAGTGGAGACTATGAAAGGGCTGAACAACACTGCATGCAACTGTGGCGTCAAGAGCCTGACAACACAGGGGTCCTCTTGCTTCTTAGTTCAATCCATTTTCAATGTCGTAGACTTGACAAGTAAGTGTTCTGTGCAATATTTAATAATTTTTCTCCAGTTTAAGTGATGGAGAGCACGGACGGACCCACCAGATGTGATTGATCACTGCTTATTAATATCTTTACTATGACCACCAAGTCCTGCTGTTTGTTCCGTGACACAATAATCCAAAAGCCCCCACCTCACCGAAATAGTCTAAATCTGCCCCGATTGAGAAATGAACTTTACTGTTTACAATTCAGCAGTCACACAGCATTAAGTAGAGGCCAACACCAAAGGTATTGGCTATTTTGCATGGCCAACTTCATGTCAAAAGATAGCTTAGTATGTCAAGTGAAATGCTTCTGCAGTGGTAGAAATTTCCTTGCGCTTTTGAGGAATTCAATGCAAGTGAAGTCGAGGTGTTGGTCAATCGAGTGAGGGGCCTGACTGCAATGAATTAATTTATGGATTGCCCCTTTATATGTATAAATATCTCAGACCACCTATGGTCCACCTGGTGACTTTTTGCATGAGTGTTAACGAATAAATTGTTTAAAATCAGCTGTTAAGTTCTTTTACAACCCCAGATTCAGGTAACATTGAGTACTAAATCGATTGTAAATTGCAATAAATTGCAAATTTGAGATGATTCAAAACCGGTCGGTTGAATTTAGGCAGCCCTGTCTTGATAGTACGGATGTGTTGCTTTTCATGGTTTTATAAATTTGCAGGTCTGCATACTTCAGCCAGTTAGCCATTAAACAAAATCCCATGTTGGCTGAGGCATATTCTAATCTTGGAAATGTCTACAAGGAAAGAAGTCAGCTTCAGGAAGCCTTGGAGAACTACAGACATGCTGTGCGTTTGAAACCGGATTTCATAGACGGCTACATCAACCTGGCTGCAGCGCTGGTGGCTGCGGGGGACATGGAGCAGGCGGTGCAAGCTTATGTCACTGCACTCCAATACAATCCTGTGAGTGTTGGTTTCAATGTTTTAAGTTTTATGATTATAATTAATTGGTGCAATAGAAAATTGGAATTGAATACAAAGTTTTACAAACATAGACATTGGAAACCCGAATAGAATAGGAACAGTGTATTGCATTAACTTAAACTTAGCATTTTTTAGCTAAGATAGGGAGCTGAGGAACTGCAGATGCCTGAATAAGGCAGGTGGTTCACCCAAAGCCACATTCAAAATTTTTAGAAACATTTCTTAAGCAAAAATCCCTGAAACCACATGGTTTTTTGGGGACCTGCATTAATTAGAATCATGCCGAACTTGAAGACTCATTTCTGTCTATTCCTCAGCAACCAATTCAGAGATCGCAATGGGACACTAGTTGGCGCCTCAGCTTAAAAGATGTTCAAAGCTTTTGAAGTGGTTAAATTGGTCATTTTTGGCTCATTTTAAAGAACTCTATGAAACAACACAGTGTGATATACACATTCAATTACTCCACTGTTTGTCGTGACCATTTGTTTATGTATTTGCAGGATCTGTACTGCGTGAGAAGTGACTTGGGGAACTTGCTGAAGGCGCTTGGAAGACTAGATGAGGCCAAGGTATGGTCTGTGGGAGTCACCAACAGAAAATTATTTAATTCGAGAGACTCCATTCAGCTCCCATCACGTTGGGCTTCTTTAAAGTATAAATTAATAATAATAGCAAAGGTTACTACCAAGTGCATCAGAATGTATATCTCTTATTGGGAGCTCTTCTGATTTTGCAAAAAATTGGCATTCTATACGGTTTGCATGTGTGCTGTAACAATTAATGGAAGCAAAGGATTATTATATATATAAACGTATAACATCTGATGTATTTTGAATTGCTTCCGAAGAGTCTGGGGTTGATCATGGCCATCTTCTATAGTGAAATGCAAATAATTCTCCTGTCCTCCAGATTTACACTTGTGTTACAGCCTGGCTGCTGGTGATCAGTTTGTGCATTTTTGTCATCTTCCAGGAAGAATTTGTCATTTGGTTAGTTTTCTTTTTTATCCTGCTGCGCTGCTCCAGGGCCTGGATGAAGTTCGCCCGGCCACCTCTGAATATGACGAAGCTGCCATGGACCATGCCAGTTTCCTCATCCACCAGACATGGCAACCTGCATACAATGAACCACTCTGTATACTGTAGACGCATTGCTACAGCTCTCAGTACACTCTGCCTCTCTCAGCGTTTCATTTCTGACTTGGGGTTGAATATGTTCTGGTTGAATTGAGTGCATGACCTGCACAGCGTTATCTGGCTAAATTGCGAGTTCAAAGCGTTTAAAATGCGGGGGATTTCAAGCTGTGAATGAGGCAGAAGTAAGAAAAGTTAACTGTAGCTTCTCTGCCTTAAGTTTGCTATTGTGCTGTTGTGATGTTTGTTATTTCAACCTATGTAATTTGATGCGTTTAAATGTCCCTCTTCGTGTATGGAATGCGGAGGGATCATTGCTTGCAGGATGGCCATGTGCGCGCGTAATAGCACACCCTGATGTGAGCAGGCAGGTTGTCTCTCCCTCAATGCCCCCCATCCTGCTCTATCAAGATGACCATGGTCCCCCCAGCAGGGATTCGGGAATGATGCCATTTGACTCTCTTAACTTTGTAAGATCTTCAAGTATGGCTTCGTTCAGGTTCTTCGCTCAACTTGCATGCTTTGTGTTTTGGCAAAATGTGACCGCTGTAATAGATGATTGCGTCATTGCTTAAAGAAATGAAAGAGAACCATTTTGGCTAATGTAATTTGTATTGAATAATATTGCATTTTCATAAATGCAATGAAGCAAAGAATATTACAGGAGTCACCAAAGACCGAAGGTTGTTGATTTGATGTGGGTTTCTACACGTACAATACTAATTATTTTATTTTCTCTTTCAATATTTGTATAGTTAGCGCAAGGCGTGGCCAAAGAATTGTCACAATGTGGATCTTGACGGAGCGTAGTATTTGCCTGCACTACTCCCTATGACTGGTATGATATTATATGGTTTGTAGATAATCAGCAAATCATATGTACATGACCCCACCTTCTGGATCTCTACACTTGAACCAGCCATCTTTGTTATTTGCATACTTGATCTAATGCTCATTATAATACAGCCCAAGTTTCTCGCTGGAGATTTCTATGTGAGTAAAGTAAAAATATGATGTGAAGAAAACTGTACAAAATGCGAATGATGAAATGACACGTAGACCTTGTAATGTTTGTATGTGAAGAGGTGAGCCGAAAAGGTATGGGTTACAATTTTATAGAGAAAGATATCGTATTAAGTGACATTAAAAATCATGTACTGTTTTGTTATAGCATCTGAAGTTAACATAGCGAACCCTTTTTCTCTTTCATAGTTAGGTGTGTCAAGTTTGGCGCGAGCGATTTTGTGCGCGCAGCCCCCATGCACTGCCTTTGCGTTGCGAGGTAATTGCACTGACGTCGCAGGGCGCGATAATGGGATTGATTGACAGTGGGAATTGGCTGTCTAAGAAAAAAGTGTGCTGAAAGCGAATTGCATTATTTGTATGGCTTGTCTTGCAGCATAAGATGTCAGTGCAGTTATCTGTTTTTATCTGTCCACGCTTGGACATGCTTGCTCATTGCGAAGAAATTTCAAGGCGCAGCGTACCATCTTGACCGAGTGCTAATTCTTGTTCTCTTTCTTTTTTCTTTTTTTCTTGGCCCTTTTACTTTTTTTCTACCTACCTATTGGGTTCCTTTGCGGGGGGTTCTTGTCATCGTCTAGGCATGCTACCTGAAAGCGATCGAGACTCAACCCAGCTTTGCAGTTGCCTGGAGCAATCTAGGATGCGTCTTCAACGCCCAGGGAGAAATTTGGTTGGCCATCCACCACTTCGAAAAGGTAGGCCTTTGCTGTTCTACAGCACTCGATCTACTTTATAATCCGTTATTAAGAATCTCATATTTTTTCTTTAAAATGTCCAATAAGTAAACTGGTGTACTTTTGTTTTCACAGGCAGTGGCCTTGGACCCCAACTTCCTTGATGCCTACATCAATCTCGGGAATGTCCTGAAAGAGGCTAGAATATTTGACAGAGCTGTTGCAGCATATCTACGAGCCCTCAACTTGAGCCCCAATAATGCTGTTGTCCATGGCAACTTGGCATGCGTATACTATGAACAAGGATTGATTGACCTTGCCATTGATACCTACAGACGAGCAATTGAATTACAAGCAAACTTCCCTGATGCCTACTGTAACTTGGCCAATGCTTTAAAAGAAAAGAGCAAGGTTAGTCTGTGGATGTGTGACTTAGACACGCTGTGGTAGAGATAGTTCACTGCTGTGATATGGTAATTTTAATGCAGTCTTGCCTAACTTTCAACACATCACGTTTTCTAGATTCAAGAAGCTGAAGAATGCTACAACACAGCTCTTGCATTATGTCCAACCCATGCCGATTCCTTGAATAATCTTGCAAACATCAAACGTGAACAAGGATACACTGAAGAGGCTGTGCGTCTCTATTCCAGAGCTTTAGAGGTAAGTGTTGACTTGCTCTGTATGAATTAAGGCCCTCTGCCGCCCTCGGGCTCTTTCACATTTCTTGGATGCTCCTAATATTGTTAATGAGGTAATTATTTCAAATTGTAGATCTACCCAGAGTTTGCTGTCGCGCATTCAAATCTTGCAAGTGTGCTTCAACAACAAGGAAAACTTCACGATGCTTTGCTGCACTATAAGGAGGCCATTCGCATCTCTCCTACTTTTGCCGATGCTTACTCTAACATGGGAAACACTTTGAAGGAAATGCAAGATGTTCAGGGAGCCATGCAGTGCTACACCAGAGCAATCCAGATTAATCCTGCTTTTGCTGATGCCCACAGCAACTTAGCATCGATTCACAAAGATGCTGGGAGCATCCCAGAAGCTATTGCTTCTTACCGGACTGCACTGAAATTAAAGCCAGACTTCCCAGATGCTTACTGCAACTTGGCTCACTGTTTGCAAATTATATGCGACTGGAGTGATTACAACGAACGCATGAAGCGCCTTGTGCAGATTGTGCAAGATCAGCTGGAAAAGAATCGTCTGCCATCCATTCATCCTCATCACTCTATGCTCTATCCCCTCACTCATGATCAGCGAAAAGCCATTGCTGCCAGACATGCTAGTCTCTGCTTAGAAAAGGTGAGGAGACTTCTTACATAGCTATTTCTTGTGCTCTTAAAGGATTTAACTCATTGCCAACTATTGCATGTTGTGTCATAATCCTATCTTATTCCTGTCATCTTTCAGATTCATGTTCTTCACAAACCTGCTTATAATCACCCAAAAGACTTGAAGGCCAGTGGGGGCAGGATTAGGATTGGTTATGTCAGTTCTGATTTTGGCAATCATCCCACGTCCCATTTGATGCAGAGTGTTCCTGGTTTCCACAGACGAGATCAAGTGGAAGTCTTCTGCTACTCACTGAGCCCAGATGACGGAACTAGTTTCAGAGCTAAGATTGGTGGTGAGGCAGAACATTTCATTGACTTGTCTGAAATCCCTTGTAATGGCAAAGCAGCCGATCGTATTCATGCTGATGGAATCCATATTTTGGTAAACATGAATGGATACACGAAAGGAGCCAGGAATGAACTGTTTGCCCTGAGACCTGCACCAATCCAGGTATGTTCCTTGTGACGTTTGAGTAGCATGTTGCATAGAAAATTATATAGTTATCGTTATTGTGGTATCAAATGCCACAATATTAATACTTCAAAAAATGTAATTGTATTTTGAATCAGAGGCTTTCTCTGATTTAGTGTTTTGGCCCAGTTGAATTGAGAAGTAAAGTTTCCAGGTGTCTGACAAAAGGAATCTTACCCTATTGAGCTTTTGAGCACAGTTTCTCGATTTAAACTAGGAATAATATAACATTTGATGACAGTCAACCGAGGCTGAAAGTCTTAGGAGTTTATAAATCAAATTTAACCCCTACTAGTAGCAGAGAGATAAGTTGTTATAACATGTATACAAAACATGAGTGAAAAGTTATAAATTGGTGGTAGCATGAGAAAACATGGCCTTGTTGATGTTATGCAAATGTTTAGCAATATATTCAAGTGTATTTTCATGTTCGATTGACCCTGTTTTCTTCAGGTCATGTGGCTTGGTTACCCCGGAACAAGTGGAGCATCTTTCATGGACTACATCATCACTGACAAAAACACATCACCCATTGAACTGAAGGAGCAGTATTCGGAGAAGCTTGCCTTTATGCCGGAGACTTTCTTTGTGGGGGATCACCGACAGATGTTCCCTCACCTGAAGAATAAGGCTATTCTGGATCTTGGTAGTGGCAAATTGAAGGACAACATTGCAATCATTAATGGCCTAGATTTGTCTGCCATCACCGACAACTATACAACGAAGGTGACTTGTCTTGCAAAAGTATCGCATCTTGTAGTTTCTTTATAATCTTGAAAGAAGTTAAATTCATGAAATTGTTTGCTTTTTTTTGTAGGAGTTAAAAATGCAGTCAGAAGGAGATGAGATGTGCTTGCCTGTGATTGATGCCACAGTCAGTCAAATGATCAATAACATGATCCAGACAGGACAGACGCAGACCGCTGTCAATGGGGTGAATGTGGTCAATGGCCTTGCTACTGGACAGGTAAGCTGTGTGAAAGTGTGTTATTGATACTAAATTTGTCAATTTGTGTTGTCTTGCTGAGAAGCCTAGCGACTGGCATTTGGATGGTGGAGATCTCCAGCTTGCATTTACAGGAGTGCTAACAGTCTCACAACAGGTTGATTCTGCTTTGGGCATGCTGTCAGCATGTTGGTTGTAAGTTACTTGTAACAGATGATTGATGTGCATGACTTCCAAGATGATAAATTTTCAGCATTTGCAAGTTCAGAATTGAGTGGCATTTGAATTCCTCTGGCATTGAGCAGCCAAATTGGTTTGATGAATTTGGCTACTGTAAGCTTAAATCTCTTCCCTTACAATTGACACCATTGTCTTGTCTGGAGACGCTATTGTTTTCATAATTAAATAAAACTTCCACTTTTGTTTTCATATTAAATTAAATGAAACTTCCTCTTGTAATGGAGTGTATAGCTCTCTTAATGTCATTCATGGCCCCCAGAAAAAATATCAGTTAGGCTGCTCAATGCTTCGGCGGAAGATGGTGGTTGATTGAAACTGCTGAAGGGAACTTAACAAAGAGTAGTGATGCAGAGTTGATGAGACATTTTGTTGATTTCAGCAGCAACTTTTGATCAAGGTGCAGAGTGCGGCTTCCACTAGTAACTTGAAGAACAACCCCATTGTTATCACAACCGAGGTATTGACAATATAACAGTAACGCATTGCAGCTAAGATTATAGACTAACCATTTGGGAACTGGACTTCTAAATGAACCTAAGTGAGCTGAATTGTGTATGCTGCCGGTGCTTCTTAGCACCCTCAATAAAAGTTTGCTTTCATGAATAAATTATGGAATTCCTTAAAATTGATGGGGAGAAACCGACACAGCTCAACTTGGGTTTCCTTGGATATCTGGTTCTGTTCTCAATAATGTCATCATCTTTGGCAAATGTAACAGCTCTAAACCTTTTGTTTTTGTGCTTGTTTGTAGACTAGCGATTGTTTTTTGCCAGTTCAGCTTATTTAGGTTTAAAGGGAGAAAAGTCACGTAAGGCAGGAAGCATGAGGCTGACTGTATTCTTCAAGTGCGATCATTTCAAGTGTTTTAGTGAGAAGTAGTGCATGTTTAACTGGAATATATTCTGTTCTTACATTGTGCATGTTTTCCATCTGCCACAGGCCAACAATAAAAATGCAACCGGTGAAGAAATCCCTCAGAGCATCATAGTCAGCACTAGGGCACAGTATGGTTTGACCGATGACGCCATCGTCTACTGCAATTTTAACCAGCTCTACAAGATTGACCCTGCAACACTCTTGATGTGGGTGAACATCTTGAAGGCGGTTCCTAAGAGCTACCTGTGGCTCCTGCGCTTCCCTGCAGTTGGAGAGACTAACATTCAACAGACAGCACTTTCCTTGGGCTTGCCAGCTGGAAGGATTATCTTTTCTCCTGTTGCCACCAAGGTATTTCAGCCACTCCAGCCATTCTTTAGTTTGTCTTCCTATATTTTTTGGGCCTCCTATAATTTGCTATATTTTGGGAAAAATCCTATGAATTCTATATTTTAAGTTTTCAAATTATTTTGGTACATGTCCATAATTTTGTCCACAATATGAAGTTTTAGGCCTAGGTACATTTTTGTCTCCGATAGGAAGTTTTATTTTTTGTCTGCGATACAAATTTTTAGACACTTTTTGTTCTGCAATATGAAATTTTCGGCTTATTATAGAGGCTGTTCGGACATTTTGCCGATTGTTTTCAAGGAATAACTCGTATATTGTCCTTGAAAGTAGATAAAATCTTCCTCTTTTTAACTATAAAAAATTTCTATAATCCTATAATATTTTCGCAGTGTTGGGTGGGCACGCTGTAGTCTGGTGTGTAAGATTAGATTAATGAACTCTTTGTATGTATGTCCTGATATAAATTAGGCCTACATAGTAAGTATATTCTTGTTCCAGGAGGAGCATGTGAGACGAGGTCAGCTGGCAGACGTCTGTCTTGACACCCCACTCTGCAATGGTCACACGACTGGCATGGATGTCCTGTGGGCTGGCACTCCTATGGTCACCCTTCCTGCCGAAACACTAGCCTCACGAGTCGCTACCTCACAGCTGTGGACTCTGGGATGTCCTGAACTGGTCGCCAAGAATGCCAACGATTATGAGAGGATTGCTATCAAGCTGGGAACAGATCCTGAGTAGTAAGTTTGTTGAATATTATGGGGGATCCTTCGTCTTTAGCTATGGCACTGCCCCATTATGTATTGGAAAATAAACTGAAGTGAATTTCAAAGAAAAGCTTCTTGAACTTTAAACTTTTGGGTTATATTATTTATAAAAAATGGTCTTCTTTTTTCAGCTTGAAAACTGTCCGCACTATGGTTTGGGTTCAGAAACTGAAGAGCCCTCTGTTCAACACGGAGACATATGCCCACAGTTTAGAAGGATTATTTGATCGAATGTGGAAACGTGAGGAAGCGGGTCAGAAGCCAGATCATCTGGCTGAGCCATGGTGAATGACCTGTCCCCGGACTAAACCAAGTGACTTATTTATTGCTGGACTTTGAATAATTGACTCTTCATATTTGCAAAAACTTTTTAACTTTGCGGTGTAAAGGTTGGAAATGTTGGTCAGGACTCTTTAAGCCTTGGCAGGGACTGGAAATCCGCATTCATGTTACTTGTCTGCCTTGGATATATATATATGTGTGTGTATATATATATATGGTAATTTTGCTGTTCGGAGTATTGGTGGACCACTAGATGTCCGTGCTCCCTTCAGATATTGTGTACATGAATTAGTTTATTTATGTGTTATTCTATGAACTGGAGATTAATGCAATTAATTTTTGCATTGTCATGGTCCTCATATATTTGGTTGCTTCTGAATGCCTTTGAATATATAATTGCCTGAGCTTTTAACATACTCATTTTGAAATGATAAATCATCCCGACTGTTGTTTATTCGATGCTGTGTAATTACGCTCCTTCAAATCGAAACACCCTTTCATCACATTTGACAAAATTTGTTCGATAATGATATGCAGTACCATATGCTTATTTGTATTGATATGTAGGCTAGTCGTGTGATATTCCATATCCTTGATATCAATCTAATCCATATTAAATAGTGTAAATATATATTTTTGTTCATCTCGACATGGACTTGCATACTGTAGGGGGTACATTTGCATATGATCTTATGAATGCCTGATCTGTTATTAAAACTTTCATGCAACTCCTTGGCTTATTATTTCTTCTGATGCTCAAAAATTTTAAAAACCTACATAATTAATGTTCTGGTACATTCTATTAATTGCATAAAACTAGAAACTTGATTCTGCTAAATAAAGCTTCTTTCGGTGGTGGACAAAAAGATTGGTCTTTGTTCTCAACTGATTAAGCATATGAAATTCTATAATTAAATGGTAATCAAGATTTTGATTGGACAACACCTTCCCTGAACCAGTTCCTATTCAAGTGGCTCAAGTAGTGACCTCCGCAGACTGTGGCTTATTCAGTTAAGGGGGGCACTCTCTGTTGGATATGCTATTTGGGCCGAAAATGGACAGGCCAAGGTTTCCGAAAATAGTTTTTTTGTGCGTGGGGACGCCTGAGAGCTGCAAAAAGGGGAGCTCCAACATCACAGCGTATAAAATCAACAAGCAAAGTTTGTGTATGGTACATGTTAGATTTATTATAATTAAAGACATATCAGGTACAAAAGTTCTGGAATAAGTCTGAACCTAATTTCACATAAGTATATTAGATATATGCAAGTCACAAATAGCTAAAAATTAGTTGCATTTATAACCAATAATGCCGATACATATCGTATTTATAATTCATCCTCACCTCTCAAGTCTAGGTCTAATGTAACAGGCTACCCTTATGTTAAACAGTGACTGCCTTTTCGTGAAAAGAAAAGTTTATTTCCTCTCCGTTGTGACAATTTACTACTGACAAACATAATTCACAGTCTGAGATCATTCAAAGCAATTGAATGTACGGTGCACCAAAAAAGTTATGAGGAAAATGTAAATATCCATTATTCAAACTACCTGACAACTTATTCACTTACAAAATCATATTTTCCGGGCGGTACATGCAATTTCATCCCAAATAAAACACAATTTTCTGAAAATGAATGATATTAAATGTCAGTGCCAACACATTGGCGGGCATATATACTTTGTCCTGGCTTACAGACCTACTTGCAAGTTTTCAAAACAGAACAATCAAAATTAAGTAGTTTGGCTGGAGTAGTGTGAGGGGTCCATGAATATAATATTATAGATCATGTTTGGAGGTAAAACATTTAAGCTCCAATATAATAAATGTTATGTCAAGTTGACAACACAGATTTCCATGATTACATTGACATTCGATGTCGTTAATAATTTGAGAATAAATCTAAATAAATAAGTTATTTTCATTAATTAATATACATGTATATATATATATATATAGGCCTATATTTCTTGAAAATTTAACTGCCAGAACTAAATTAAAATGTGTCTCAAAGTCAATTCCCTGGAGACTAATACGACAGCCACAAAGGAATAATTTATGCTGCTACATAACATCAGTAAATATTAGACAATGTTATGATAATAACCTTTTTGTTGGCAAAATATTGCGCGGCCAACAAGATTCACTGGCATAAAATCTTAAAACTAGCCAGACTTGTTCAGGAGATGTCAAATGAAGGGACAGAACAGCAATAATTATGACAGGAAATTGAATGGAAATTAGACGCAAAAATGGTGGCTTCCACATTTTTCCCATACATTTTTTGGTGCAATGTAGGTTTTAATGTTTAATTGTTGTCTGTTGTTTCACTTATTTCGTTGTAGAAAATCTTACAACAATTTATCATGCTCTTAAAGATTCTCTGCATTTCAGTATTTCACAGAGCTTGCTAGCAGGGTGAGAGCAAACAAACCCTGCAACAGGAATATGGTGGAATTTAATAACATACATTTTAAACCCCAAGTTTCATTAAAATGTACTAAAAATGCTCCAGTTTGTTAGCACCTGGGCTGGACCAATCATAGCCAAAGGCGGGAAATTTGACATATCAACCAATAGGATTGAAATATTCTGCTACAACGCCAAATTATTGTCCAGCCCTCATGGGCATTTCTAGTCATCAATATATTTATTTACACCAATACCGTGGCACCTTGTTAATTTGGCAAGCTAGTATAATGATATAATGATATATATGTACATTGAAATAATTTTCCTTTGGATACTCAAAAAGCAGAAACATATCTTGCAATTTGGATCATCCAAGAGTAGAGTATACTTAAAATTCTATTATCATGTTGAAAATTCAAAATTTGCTACTAGAGTATTCCAGGAGATTCTGTCAGCAACTTTTGCCAACTATACCAGTAACACTTTGACATGCCTTAAACAGATCTACACAACAAAAACATTTTCAGACTTCCCATTTAAAAAACATATTAGGGCAAGTAAAAATTATAGTAAATGAAGTAAAATCTTTCCAAAAACACACAGACACATATATAATTAAATTCAAAGAAAAAATCACATACATGGTCATGTGCAATTTCCATGAAAGATTCATTGACACAACTAAATTCAAACACTTGCTGCATGGAGAGATGGACTGGCCCAGTGTGGCAGCAGGGCATTGTGTGTCAATGAAGTTGACCTAGAAATGAAACAAATCTATTATTCTGTTCAATTTATTAAATGGCAGAGAGTGAGTGAGTTTGTGTTTTACGCCCCATCAGCACCGGTGTGGGCTATTTAGAGGAAACAATTAAATGGCAGAACCTTTAATTGTAAAAAGTTGGAATGTATAGTAACAATATTCCTACTGATAATAAAAATAGTTTGTATGGTATTTCCATCGCAATTTAATATTTTTCATAAAAGGTCAGGGAAAGGGACTTTGACGGTTGCATTCCTCTGATCTGACATACATAGAAGAGTCGCACTAAACTGTCAGTGTATACTAGCTGACAGCACTGTTCACGTTTTATGTACATACGGACAGCGCCGTTCACATTATTGGGACAATGGCCCAAGTAAGGCTCCACATGACACATTCAGAATAATTATGATAAAAAGAGTTGGTTTGGATTTACCGATGCCACATTTGTACCCAACCAACTTGACCACCACTCAGCTCGCTTACATTAACCAATGGTGCTATAGCAATATTTTGATCTCCTGGGACATTAAATGTGAAACATAATCTTGATATCAGAAGCTCAAATACTGTTTGTGGCCTGTTTATCAATTGCAGTTTACTAATTTCAATTAGGCCTTTCATACCATCCAACTACAGAGATAATCAATTTCACAAATTCTGCAAGGGAACTAAGCAACAAAAAAATCACAGTAGCAAACAAAACAATAAAGAAGGTTCACATTCAACATGCTAAACTAACAAAAGGAATACAGTAAGCTTTATCAGACATTGCACTCCCAACGTTTTGCCAGAAGAAATCAATGCACACATTATCCAGCAGAGTAGCATAATCCTGTTCACTCCTCGATTTTCCTAGAGATCACTTTGACGAACTTCTGAGTATATATCCGCTACTGAAACAAAGGAGCTCAGATCAGTGTTCTTGCAATAACAGCTTAAGTTAACAGAATATCAAATAGGGTAATGTTCTTTGAGTTCAACCTGCATTATCTCAATTCTTTAAATGCAATATCCTGCTTGACCTATGGGTTATAGGTTAGGAAACAGGGCCTTAAATCATACGTTTTGACTAACTCTAATAGGAAATTGCCAATTTGCATTGGAAAAAACACTGTCTATCATGTCTATTTTGTGAAACAAAAATGGGCAGGGGCTCTCCTCAAAATAAGACACCCTCAAATTCACAAAATTGTACTAAAATTCACGAATTTCTGATAGAAAATTAATTAAAAAACGGACATTTCATCCCATCTTTAGGCATAGGAAATACACACTATACTTGGTAAAAATCAATTCTGATGCTTTGAGTGGATAAAGGAAGTCCAAAGCTAAAGATTGGTATCAAATATGTAGGTATCCAGGCTCTCAATTAGCCATTTTATCCAAACAAAAAGTGTCCGACTTAAGGTTACACCCCCTAAGTGTCCGACTCAATGAAACTTACCCTAATACTGAACAGCAAAAGAAAGTTATCAAATATTCTTTGAACAATGTTTTTATAACTTTCTTTTGCTGATTAGCATAAACATAGAGCCTTTAATTACCGTACAAAGCACATAAACCCTTCGGATACATAGGCCTACACATTTCAGAATGGAGCAGCAAAAGTTAAATGTACAATGAATAGCAAGCTTGACAGTCGCAGAAATTAGTCTGGGTGGTTCCACAAGGGTGAATGAGACTTCATTAAGGCATTCAGTGCAATTTTTAATGGAAATTTGAGCATTTTCAGAATGTCTTTTGGGCTCTGACTTGGCCATTTTGTTTGGAGATGATTCGAGTCAAGAATGCTGGATAATTTGATTATAGAGCATGCATCTGGCATAGGAATGAATAGCAGGCATGTTGTAATTTGGACGTGACTTCCTTTACATCTTGCTTGGATCCATTGCGGGCGGCATCACATATTGTCCATTGACCACTGTGCCTAAACTATAGCACTTGTAAGTGATATTTTGCACGTGAATGGGTCTTATAACATATATATATATGTGCCTTTTTTGTTCGTATTTAAGCAATCGGTACAGTTTTTGTAAAATATTGAAAATTTAAAAAAAAAGTTTTTTGTTTCCGGAGAACTCCGAAATGGTTACACCTATGGCCATGAAAATCTACCATAATATGCTTTAATTACCCTAAATGTGCCTTTTGGGGGTCTAAATGCTCTTACAAAAATTAATAACAGCAAATTCAGCAAAAATGTGAAAAATCATATTTTTTCAATGCTCCGTGATTCTGTCAATTTTGGAGTTAGACCTCTGAAATTAAGCATTTTGATGTCTAAATTATACTTCTTCAAATGACTAAACTCATTTGGAGGGCCAATCTTATTAAATTTTCATAAAAACCAAAAAACTGAAAAAAAATTAGGATTTCTGATATTTTGGTTTATTGCAAATTAATGGTAATGAATAAGATGGTAAACTTCAACAAATATTTTAGTTACACATATTAGGAAGTAACTTTTATAGCAACAACAACGGTTTCGCGTAAATTTTTGTGTCGGAAGTTTTGTCAGAGCCCATTGGATTTTGATGGCTGTCAGCATAAGTTCTGTTGTATCCAGTGTTCCATACAAAGACAACTAATTCTATTAGACTAATTAAATTAGTGGATTGAGTATGTCTGAGATTCCCAGTCTTCTCATCTCATTATATGATAGTCACCAAAATGAATGTGCAGCTCCTTCCACAAAAAGGAGGTTGAGCTGCCTGGCACATCACACACATTTCCAGGCATCATTTTAAAGTTATTTCCAAGTTCTTTAATGAAATGTTAACATATTCTTTTTTCCATATTACCTATGCCACACGGCCATATTGTGGCTTGAAAACGGATTATTTGTAGATATGAGAAGTCAGCACCCAGAACAACAGGGAAATAGTGTTTTTCAGGGGATATGAACTTAGGTAACTACACCACCTCCATTTTGAACCCCTGGGTTCTTGTCAAGTATTTCTGCCAATTAAAAGACGTTAAGGCGATCTAAGTCGTACGATTGTAAACAGAGCGCACTGCTTTGTGAGGTGAGAGAACGACAGACATTATGCAATTATAGAAATTGGGGACAGAGCTGAAACGTTGACATTCTGGAGGTTATGTTTGTACAGCGACAGGGGTACTTTGACTGATTTAGGGTCATTCTACAGAAATGTTCCCATTTGGGTGGCAATTTTATTGTTTTTAGAAATTTGTAAAATGCATGATTTAATCAGTGTTGAGGTTAACATAGTTTCTGAAAAACATCTGGCAATAGTTGCCACGGATATTTTTGTTTAGGGTCTGCTTGTGATCACTAACCAAAAAAAAAGTGATCAATAATTTGACAATAAACATTAATTATTGATTTAATGACATGGTAATCACGGACAGGAATAGGACAATATAATTGATGTATAGAAGAAGTCATAGGGAAAGTCTGGAGGTATATGTCGATAGTAATGCTTGCCTAAGTTGGCTTAGCTTTAAAGAGTGTCCAACTAAGTGTCAGTCAGTGCAAGAGTGCTGCCATGACAGACTTACGTAGTTGGACAATTCTTCACAATTCATACAAAAGAGGGTAAAGTTATGAGGGCTAGACCACTTATTAGTGGTGTTAAACAGGGCCAAAAATGTGAGATGGCTAGTTTTGACCTGTGATGTATTTGATTTGGATTGACTCACTCTGGAGTACATGGCATGAATATAGAAGGTTTCATAATAATTAACTATTTGCCTTATGTGTAGTGTAGACGTGCAGACGTTTCAGATCTAACCCTTGGGTTGTGACCTCTCTAGATGCACTGTTGGTTTACTTGCAAGCGTCGGAAGACTGACCAAAGGGCCAAGCTGTATAATACATTCACGATCTTATCTTAAGGTTTACGCGACATGGACATCCACAAATTTAAAAGTGAACAAACACAAACAGATGTAAAAGCAAGAGAATCACAATTTTTTAAACCTTTTTTAAATTGAAAGTTCTACGTAAAACAGGCCTAAATGTATGCTAGTAATAAATAAATTAATTGGGAGATCTAGACCCGACCGCTACCATGGGTTTTATATTTGTAATATGCTCCATCGGTAGAACAACACCTCGGGACTTTCTCTGATATTATAAATAGCTTCCGTCATTTTCGTCAAATTGACCACGTATAATGGTTGAGGCAAGACTGAAAAGCTGTTGAGTACGCCTGATGCACAGCGGTCTGCAGGTCAATGTTCATCAGAACTTGGCCTATCCTACTATGTAGGCGTAAATATATGCCAGTTTGTCAAGTTATTATGACCAAATTGACCGCAATATCTATTTTCCAGATACAATGGTACATGCCAAAGAATTTACACATGGTCATATAAATATTTATCGTTATATTTTTTTGCAAATATTTGAGCATTAAATGACTTTCATGGTAAATTCACCCATGAGTCTTGACACCTTATAGGATATTGAAAAAGGTAGTATTTGTTGAGAAAATATATACAATTATACATACATATATACATTTATTGTATTTGAATCATTCCACAACCTCAAGCACTAATGTCATCTTTAATTTCCCACTTACTTTAAGAGTAGCTCAAAAGCGAAGACATGGCCCAAGCACATCTTTTGCGCAGAGTAGCAGATGCGTCTATCATGAAATGTTGCATGAAATGTACATGAAGCAGTTAAAATGATATGGATAAGCTCAGACATTCAAATCATGAATAAATAAGAGTTAAAACAATAAGCCCCCCTTTGTTAGCGAAAGATTAATAATGGCAGCTTGGTTAAGATTTAAAGGTTAGACCCACCTCCAAGCTGGAACCTACGTCTTGGGGCGTTGTCTGGCAGGGACCGTAAAGTGGCACTTCCTCGATGGCCCCTTGGAGAATCAGTTGATGCCAGACTCATGCCATAGCCCTCATACTGAATTGGTGCTGCAACAAACATACAATTATTATCTGTTTATTAGCGTCTATTAAGAGAATGTTAAGGCTACAAAACTTTGCCCATGAAACTTCAGAATTTCAACCCACTAACTTTCGCCCCACTAACTATTGTAGTTCAACCCCTGCTAACTATCATAGTTTTGTCAACGCTAAATATAGGGATGACGCTTTCATCTTGCCAGACAGGCGATATCATCCTCTGGTGGTACAGTCCCAAGCAAGGTTTGCCTAATAAAGGTACTGTGGCCCTGTGGAGAGTCACATGGAGCATTCGGGCTGATAAAGTCTGATGGTAAATTGGAGGACAATGGCGGTGTCAGCTAGATGGCGAATTGCTACTTGAAAGGGGACAAGTGTGGAGAGGAACATTGTGATGCAGGGAACGGCAGAGAAGTGTCCTCCCAATAGACGCTCATATGCATGTACACATGGTTTGTTCTCAGTGGACGCTTGATTGGGTGGAGAATACTGTTTGGCAGCAGATGCAACGGTTAGTGCTTCCACTTCACCACTTCACAGGGAATTCCCTTTTCTGGTTCAATATGTGACAGCCATTATTTCAACTTAGGATGTCTAAGAATGCCTTGCAACAAATTTCCTCTTCCTTGGAGGCAGAACACAAGGATCCGCCATTGTGTCGGGAGGCAGGTGGCAAGCTCGATCCTATCCCCCCTCCCTTAGGTAAGGAAGCATATCCCCCGCCCCCCTGCGACACCACCTCCATCACTTCCGTCACCCTCTACGGACACATTAAATGACCACTTGACCACTTTACTTTCACTGTTTGGCAAGCCAAGAATGTCAGTAATTTTAAGAAATACTAAATTTATACATTTTCACTATATCAGTATTGTGCAGTTTGTGGGTCATGAGCTCAGAGAGTTAAGTCTTGTATAACAATCTATGGGGAGGGAGGACTAAAACTCTTTTATTCTTCGTTCATATCATGGCCAACAGACTTATTGCGGAGCATCTAAATCGAGAATTTCGATGTTGTCAAAAGTTAATTAGCAAATGAAATTATTGTTCAATGCTTACCTGGTTTTTCAGTGGAAGTTTTTTTCTCATTGATGAATTGAATAACGTCTTTTTCTACATCACATAATTCAAGTGACTTCCTTGTTTCTTCATAATGCTGAAATGACAGGTTGACTTTATTTGTGAAATTCCAAAGGTCAGGATCAACTTGCACAGTTAAACGAAGATATTGATTTCTTGTTATTAAAGGTCTTAAACAAACAAGGTTCACAGTTTTCACAAAGCTGAAATTGGTATTATTCATATCACGGAAAATAGTTCATCATACCTCATCATCATCAGCGCACGTCTGTGAGAGAATATTAGTGTGAATCCACATCTCATTCCTCACAAAAGCAATCCGTTCCTCTTCAAGTTGTTGAAAAGCCTGTAAATTGAAAAGGAAAGACAAATATCATGTGACAGAATGCAGATACACATCAATCAAATTGGCAGGTGTATATTTTTAACTATCGCTGGATTTAAGTACATGTACAGAGATCAATAAGATCAATGACGGTCATTCACAACTCGAGAGATTGTGAACTACAGAAGTACCAAGTACTCATTAACAGCCCTGCAACAGACAGACAGTAGGACAGACAAATGAGCTCAAATGACATCCTGTAGGGAAATCACTGAGCTGTATGAATACTTCTGTCTGCAACTGAAACACTAATTCATTTATAATCAAAAGTAGAAATAAAAGCTTAACTTACATCATAAGTCTTTTGTGTTTCCTTTTCAAATTGTATCCTAATTTGTTCAAGAGAGTCAATGCAAGCCCTATACAGTTGATCTGAAAAGATAAGAAATAGACAGGCTTTAAAATTAAATGCAATTTGATTAGTAATCAATTATCACCAATAATTTCACAGGGAATGAGCATTCACCAAGCTTCATGCAAGAGATATGTTATTTCAGATAGTAGGGGAAGCTTGGGAGAGTTGGGCCACTTTTTACATTCTTGCACCTCCTGCTAACAGTAATGATTATATAAACATGCTTAATGCATGTATTGTATCTTGAAATATTTCAGAAAAATATCTTTTGGTTTGCATTGATATTTGCCCAAGAACATATGAGCTACAGCCCTATGAAAATTGGAAAAAATTTGGCCCAACTCTCCCCATCAAGTGGGAGACTTGGGCCATTCAGGAGGGAGACTTGGGCATTACAATATATCAGGTTCGGTAAAGCTGTACTTGAGGCCATAATATTTTCAACCTGTAGTGTGGTGGTGATAGAAGTCATTAATCCTGAATTGAGGCCTCTTGCAGCTCTAGTTTGCTGTCAGACTTAAGCCTCAGCCTGATGGCCCAACTCTCCCCATCTAGATTTCCTGATATCTAATTTTATTAGACCATGAATAATTATTAAGGCCTAAAAATATTCAATCTCTGTTGAAAATTGCTCTAGACAAGTTCTTCTGTCTTAATAAAAATAAATCTTGGTAAATGCAACACATGTGGGGAGAGTATTGGCACTGTCCCAACTCTCCCCCATTCCACCATTTTTCTCTAAATCCCAATTATGACAAAACCGTTTGTCTGATAATTTTCCAAAATATGTTAATAATAACTGAATAGTCAAGCCTACCAAGCATGCCATAGAAAATTTTCTCAGTCCTTGTTGTCTGACAGACAATTAAAAACTCGTAACATGGCTCAGTTTTTCCTTTTTTCATCCAAATTTGAATTTTCTTCTCTCTAAAGATTGTGATAAGCAAATTAGCCAGAAATGTTACATCCATTGAAAGATTTTTATTTTTATAAAATTTTGGTGGCTGTAGCTTTCTCAAAAAATTTTTAGTTTCCTCAAAAATCAGGGTGGCCCAACCCTCCCTGCGGCCCAACTCTCCCAAGCTTCCCCTATGCCATATTATAGTTCACTAGCAGACCCTTTGCCAGTGGCTAATTGCATGAACTACACTAAGAGAAAGTGACAACCTAAAAGGAGCAAAGATTGAAAATCACAATGTTAGCCTTGTAAATAGTACATATATAGTGTGGTGTGATTTTTTGCCATTGGGTCAATGCTTAACATCATCAACCAAACTGCTTGTGGAAGTACAAATTCTCATCCGATGAGAAGAAACCATATTGGGTCATAGAGGCCAATATTTGAGGCTTTAAAAAGAAGTAAAATACATTTTTATTACCTGTTTTTTCAACTTCCTGTTTCACTTTGTTGTGCTTCACGTACATCTGAAAAAGTGGGGCAACATACAGTAGTCAACTTTCGAAGTGGATCAAGAATTAACATCGTAGCAATTCTGACATCAGTTGCTGTTGCTGCATAATTTTGCGTGAAATGTTAACTTTGACATCTTGGTAATGTGCTTGAACAAGATTGTTAGGCTTCAGTGACTTTGATGGTCACCAGACACGATTGTTTGAAGCAAGGTGCAAAATGACTTGTCACACACTAGTGAATACACTGTAGCAGCACCAAAATAGAGTGGTGATTTCAGAGCCTTGGTCACTCAAACAATGTCGAATTGGACCGAAGGAACCTAAACTGTGAAAATGTTAAAAAAAGAAATCCTCAATTGTCTACTAAATATGATTGAAAAACAATTTTTTTCCAGTCAATTGATGAAGTATGCCCCAGCCGGTGGCTCCCCCGCTTGGTGAAATTGTTCATATCCATTGGAAAAGCCACAGATTTTTGAAAACAGTGAATGTGAAACGTCACATCAAAAGTTGAGCTCCATTGAGTTAACAAAACAATGCCTGGTTTATTGCACAGTTACAAAAGAAATGATAACCTGTTCTCAATTTAGGTCGCCATTGCTTTCAGTGTTACAGATCATTTTGCACCTTGTGACAAACAATCATTGTTTTGAAGGGTAAAAACTTAGTGAAGCATGAAGTTTTGTCAGCCAAAACATTGCTGAGACATCACACCAATATACTGCACTAAGATCATTAATTTTTACTCATATTTTTTTGTGTTCATAAAAGTTATATGAAAAATCTTGATCCACTTCATAAGTTGACTACTGTATTTTAATTGTGTTAGCTCCCTGGGTTATAAATTATCAACAAGGACCTCAAATTAAAAATTTCAATAACTCTAGCATAAACTTGCCAACTGGTATGACAAAATAACTGAATATTGGGTAAAAAAATGAGAGGGGTATTCTTGAGTCAGACAATTAATTGTTTCCCCCAAAACATGACATTAAAGACACAGCTGGAGATGAAGATTCTAATCCATTGACAAAGCACCTTAATAGCAAAAAATAATTTGAGCTCAGTCCTAACCAAGTGCTACAGAAAGCCCAGGGTGCCCACCAACATTGTGTAAAATATTATAGGAATATAGGAATTTTTTACAGCAAAATATAGGAAAATACAGGAGAAATTTACCAACTTAATAGACAATATAGAAATGATACGTCAGCGAAACCATCGGCAAATTATGGAATCACGTCCAATATAAGCCATAAATTTCATGTCATGTACAAAAAGTGCCTAAAACTTCATCCATTGCGGGCATAAAGAAGCTAAAACTTCGTATCGCAGACAAAAAGGTGCATATCTTGAAAACTTAAAAAATATAGGAATTTATAGGATTTTTTCAAAAATATATAGGAAATTATAGGCCAAAAAAATATAGGAATTACAGAAATATAGGAGGAATGGGCACCCAGAAAGCCTAATGATCCTATCCATGTGATCATGGACTAAACAGTTGTCACTGAGTTGAAATAGATTTAGTCACAGGGATTCCAAGAACATTAAATTGCACATCCTACCTTTTCAATTTCCTTAGTCCCCAGATTATGCATCCCTGATTGCTTCGTCACATTCAGGTTCTGTTCTATTTCTTCTTTCTCCTTGCACTTGGAATGGTAGCTCTTCTTTGTCTGCAAATTAAAGCGAAAACAAATAACAAAGGGAAGAACAAATATCATCTTCACAAAAGTTGGGTAGACAGCATTCTAAACTGAATTTCAAAATTGACTCTAAGTTCTAGGCCAACATCTCAAATCCTACCTCCATAGTCTTCTTAAAGCATTCCGTTTTTCTTCGAAGCAGTCTTCTCATATGGTCCTCTTCCTGAAATTTAATAAAACAACATAACAAATTCTGAAAAAACAACTATTTACATTTTGAATTTCATAATATGTTATCTCGCTATATCAAAGCAGTTTTCTCGGGCCATGCTTCAGTCCTCGCTACGAGGCATCTGTGGGCAACCCCTGACTTCCAAAATCACATTACGTAAAGTTGAATGCCACAATTTCTAGATTTTAGGAGCAGTGATTCCATCCATAAAACTAATTTGATGTGGATTTATCAATATAGATATTCATATGTAGTTCAATGATCTGAAGCCGATAGATATATGTGTCCACAGCAGGAAGTCTGGTCCTTGCTTGCTCCTGGCTTCCTAAAACAATTTTCCCTTTGTAAAATTGTAGATGATTGAGGAATTTTCAGGGAGGAGGTATTGGAGCATTGATCCTACAGTCTTGAGAAGAAGGAAAAAAGTAAGGAATTAACTTTACTGAAGCCATTTTCAGACCTGGAAATGTAGGAAATTTTGCTGCTGCAGTTTGCTGATTATCATAACTAAATTTAAACTAAAACATTCAGATCTCCCAACTTTCCAAGTATGTTTGCTAATGTGTGGCATCGTACGCCCATTGCCCAGCCAGGACCACGGGCCTAGGCCCTCAAAGATGACTCACCTGTTTCTTCAGCAACTTCTGGGCTTCCATCATCTCCTCCAGTCGTTGAGAGGCTTGTGTAATCGCCTGACTGGCTGCTGAATGTTCATTGGCCGCCTGTTCCGCTTGCAGTTTCAAAACATCCCATGCCATTTTCAAAGTTCTGAAGAGACATCGTCACAACCCATTTGAGCTAATTTTAGCAATACCATAAATCTTTAGGTCAGTCAAGCCCACACTGTCAACTCTTCACTGTCCTCCATATATAGCTGGACTGCCGTATTTTCTCTATTAAAAGCACACCCCCTAATAAAAGCCCACCCCCCTCCACAAGGAACTAATTTTCATCAAAATTCCATCAAAATATGACTTCATCCTATTTGTATGCGAAAAATTATTAATTGACCATATCATCATTACTTCTGCCCACTGGGCGTTTAAGAGAGAAAATACGACATATCAGCCAAATTTTGACCAAGAACAAGTTTAAACACATTGGACCTGGGTGTGACCTGATCTAAATTTATTGAATTTTAAATAGTGTTTATATCCTGTTTAAAGTTAGACTGTTTTTGTGAAACATGTTTAAAATCTAAACAAGTCTAAACATTGTCTATAAAATAAACTAGATTGGTGAAATCACGCCGAAGTGGCCTAAAAGAACAGAGTGACAAAATTTAATGTGATATTTACCCAATTTCAGATGTGGGGGCAGCATTACGGACTATCTTTTGCAATTCCTTTGCATAATCTTCTTCAAGTTTGGCTCTGCGTGAAAATCAAAATCAAAGTTTAAAAAATAATTAAGGATAATTCAAAAATTTACATAACTTTCAGAATAGCATCTAAGGCATTAGGTACCTGGCTTTCAGGAACTTGTCAAATTCTTTACACATATGTCTTCCTTCTTGCAGCCTTCTGACCAGACTTTCAAACCCACTTGTATCACAAAAATCCTTGCCCTGAAAACAGAAGATAAGTAGTTAAACTTCATGAGTTCGAACAGCTACAGGCTCCATGTCCGGTTGGGTTCAGGTGTTAATGTGTAATCTGCCAAAGCAGAAGAGTATGGTACGCACTTGCAAAAGACAGATTTACAACACTGTTGAAATCTCATCAGCTATTACTAAATTTAGTGTCCGGACCTAGAGCCACTAGATCAGCAGACCTTATGAGCTATATATATGCACAGGCAGACTCCAGTATCAATCAGCTATTCAGTATAAATATTGTAACTGAATATGTTTAACAGACTGTACAATGTGACTACAGGTATTTACTGGAGTCTGCCTGTGCTATATAATGCACATTTTTACGACGTTTTTGTCGATTTTGGGTCTGGTCGCCAGGGGCGTCACCGTCTATATGCATGGCGACCTCTCTGGTTCACTTCAGCAGCACTATGTTGCAAAATCAAATCAGGAATCATCTTCATTAATTATGCAAATTAAAATTTGTGATCTGGTGCCTTTGTATTATAGTATCTATAGTGGGTTTGATATAATAGGTTGCTCCTTGGCACTTGGCTTGGGGGCCGGCCCTTTAGCTCAACTGGTTTGATAGCGGACCTTTAAAGGGTAAGTATTATATGGTGCATCGGCCTGACGCTACTCAGAGGTAGCTGGTTCGAATCCCAGTCATGGTGGCAGGTGGCATTGAGGTGAGATTGTTGCCTGGAGTGTGTTACAACCTCGGGGAAGTTGAGGGATATAAGCTGAACCAAATTAAAAACGCAAAACTATTGTCAGGGCTTTAATTTTCTGATTATGATTCGGGTGGGCTGTTGAGTTTATGCATATATGTATAACCAGGTGTAAAAGGACTCAGTTCCATAAAATCACTTAATTCTGACTTTTGTTTGGACATCTGTGGCCTAGTTTATCACATTGGGGTATGACCAATGGACTGGGGTGTCAGGCACCCCATAGAGCAAATCTAAGGGTTTCATGTGAACGCTTGAAGAAAATGATGCAAAAGGCTACACAATTCATTTCAGTTGGTGCCACTGAACTTGTTAAAATTTCGTTTTTTTGGGAAGTCACGTCAGAGTTTGTCACACACAATGATATTCCAGTGGAACAATGCAACTATGAAACATCCTCGAACGGCCTGTACAAATGCAACAGAGTGAAAAGGCTTATATTAGCGTCTATTAAAAGCACAACCTGAATAGCAAGCTTGGACAAACTTCAGTGCCATGTTTGACTTCCTCGTCCTTTTCCTACGCGAATGGTTGTGTGGTTGTGAGAACAGCACAAGGATGGCACAGACAATACTGATTTTTACCTCTGCAGCTATTACACAGGTTGCGAGAGGTCTTTCAGATGGACCCTGAGCCTATTCCATGCCGCAGTTATCGAATAGGCTGTTGAACGACTTCTTTCCATGGTTGCATTTTTGCCATGGTATAGCATTGTGTGTGACAAACTCTGACATGACTTTTCAAAAACCTAAATTTTAAGCAAGTCAAGTAGCACCGACTGAAGTCAATTTTATGGCCTTTTTGCATCATTTTCTTCCAACTTTAACATGAAATCATTAAATTTGCTCGATGGGGTATGCAACATATCGGTCCACTGTCTATACCCTAATGCCTAGGTCTCACGGAGACGTATCAGGGCTTTCTTGTCTCGGCGCTTCTTACTTTTCCAGGAAAGTAGGAAATGGTTAAACTACATTCAACAATTCGGCGACGATAATTTCGTCTACGGCGCATCTTAAACTTCCTCGCCAAAAGTTCCTAGAAGTCACGTGACAGGTTGGTGAAGCAAGAACTTGCTTCACGAAAGATTCAACCTGTTGAATCTTTACGAAGCAAATAGTCACGATGCAGAAGACCTGAAAGACCCCCAAAATGCTTGGGCGAGGCTACAGACAGCTTGGGCGAAGCTAGAGAGTGCTTGGGCGAGGCTACTTTATCATTGAGTCAATACAACTTCGGCGACGCAACAGCACAACTCGCCGTCGCAAACATGCTGATGAAACGCCGTAACAGCTATTTGCCTCACCGCAACAGCTATTTGCTTGGGCGTAATAGAGTATTTGTCAGGTGCTTGGGCGATGCTAGAGCCTGCTTGGGCGATGCTAGAGCTTGCTTGGGCGATGCTACTTTAACATGGAAGCAATGGAACTTCACCGAAGCTCCTGCCAACTCGCCGACACAGTCCTGCTCCTCTTTGGGGGTTGCTACGGCTCCAATTACGAGCGATTCGGCGTAGAAAACGAGTGCCTCGTCGTTCTAGGATCCATCCACGACGATGTATAACCTCTAATTGATTATATAATTGTCCAAAAATGACTTGAATCGCTGAAATATGCCTTCCTGGCACCTAGACAGCTTCGCCGACACATAACCACTGTCGTGAGAACTTCGCATAATGTGATAAACTTGGCTACAGACAAGCAAAAAATTGACACGCTTTAGCGATTTTATGCAGCAGGGTTCTTTGACACTTTATTACACATATGCATACACTCACCAGCCCATCTGAAACTTATAGAGACAAATACAGCCCTGGAAATAGTTTTGCGTTTTTAATTTGGTTCAGTTTAGTATAGTGGGTTGGGTATTACAAAAAAAGAAAAAAAAGTGGACCTTTAAAGGGGAAGTATTATAGCATCGTGCCCTCAAGCTGTGTTCCTAATATCATCACGCTCTATGGTCGAGCTGATATGAGGAGTCAAGCCGATATGAGGAGTCTCGGGCAGTCTCATTCGGGCTCTTGGGCACGATATGCGGGCTAATATAATACATATCAAAAATGCTGTGATAGTAATGTTTTTAATATATATTATATACCAATTAACTGGTGTACACAAGACCTACCCAAAATGCGTCACTGAAACGTGTAAGCCGGGTCATTGTGATCGAAGTCGTAGAGATACAAGTTGATGGAGTATCTATCCTCTGCCGTTGTCAAGATACAAGTACTACAGCTTACTACCCGGTCCCAGGTCTGATCCACTAGTCAACCCGTCCTAAATTAACACTGACAGCAAGTGTATCACTGGCAACAGTACCATTCAAGACAAGACTTGGTGTTCACCACTAGCAAAAAGTCCTTTCAGTTCCTGTTCACTACAGTTATCGCAGGTTGAGTTAGGCCTACAGTCAATGGAGAGCAAATGACACGAAATGGCCATTAACACGAGGATACAACTTAAGAGGATACAACTTCCGGTTCGATGATAAGAGGATACAACTTCCGGTACGAACTAGACGCACGTGCGAAAAGTGAGCTCCGCAAAAGTGACTTTGTACATCGTTTTATCAACGAAATAACTATTTGGATTAAGTGAATTGACGAAGACGACATTGGCAAGCCCCTGGATAACGAGTAAGGACACGATTTATATTGAAAAACGACCATAAAACACACGAAAAAGTGGAAAACGAACGGCCGACCTGCAGTGCCAAAATGGCGGCAATGGCGGCAATGGAACCGACGAACGAAAAACACGAAATTACGACACAAACTGACGAACAGGACAACAACCTGCACCCACAAGATAACCAGGACAACAACCAGCACATACAAGATGACCAGAAAAGGAAGGAGACAATGAAAAAGAGAAAGCCGAGACAGAAGATGGTGCACAACAACAAGAAACTCACCAACAACAAAACGAATCTGAAGACCAAGAAAAATTGACAACCGAGAAAAACAATGGTGAAAATGCCCAAAAAAATGAGGCAAGCCTCACCAACGAAATCATAGAAGGAATCCTAGGAGGTTATGATAGTGACCTGACCACACACAGCTCCATGCTGAATGACAGCTTAGAAATCCCTGAGGGCATATCTTCAGAAAACCCTGAGGTAATATCATCAAGTGAATCCGACCAAGGGAATGAAGTGAGGAAAAGCAGACGTCTCAACAACAAATCCCCTGTCAACTACGGTGACATGCACAAGGGAAAAAAACCAATGACAACAGAAGTTAAGAAAAAAGACACGACACTCACGAAACTGAGTTCAAAAATGAACCAGCTAAAACAAATGACCAACACCACAAAAAATGCTCTGGAGGAGGTCAAAAAAGAAAATGACGACTTGAAAGAACAAATGAGGACAGCCAGAGAAGAGCTCAAGGCCCTAAAAGAAAAGAATGACCTGCTAAAAGATGAAAGAAACAGACTGACAAGACACCTAGAAGAATCTGCAAAAAATAAAGACGATCTCCGCAAAGAAAAAAAGCTGTACAGGGAAGAAGCAGACACTAACAAAGAGCAACTACAGAAAGAAAAACAAAAAAGAAAGAAAACTGAAGAAGACCTGAACAATGCACAACTAGAAATAACCCGCCTGACTGAGGAGGCTAGCTCCCAAAAACTAAGGAGAAGGAACAGCGAGAAAGATGCAAGCAGACGAAATGAAGACCTCAAAGATGAACTGGACAGAAAAAACCGGCAACTAAATGAAACCAGAGCCCAACTAGATGCAGCTAAAAAACAACTCGAAGAAACAAAAGCCAGAAACAGCGCCATGGAGTCACAACTAGAAGAATACAAGACAACGCTTGAAGAAACGCAAGTAATGATCGACCAACTGCTTGATTCCAAAATCGAAACCGAAAAACCAAAAGAAAGAGCACAACACAGTGAGGAGGGCTCAAGCCCCCCACCAAAAATCAAATGCTTGATAATTGCAGACTCCAACGGGAGGTACATCAAACGAAGTGTAGAAGAAGACCGACACATGGCGACATGCTTCGACTTCATGAAAGACATTTACACAGCAACCCACCTGATGCAAATGACGGAAGACCGAAGCAATGTAAGAAGACTCCAGTATGACAAGATCATCATCTGCCTTGGCACCAATGACATCAGGTCCAAAAGAAGCACCAGCCAAACAGCGGACAGTCTACTAGAAGCGATGAGAATCATCTCCAAATACACTGATGCGGAAGTAAGCTACTTACAGCCCCCGCCCCTGAACGACCCCATTGAGAATACGGAGATGGCCATCCTCCAACGAATACTGGCAAAAAAATTAGAGGAAAGCTACATTACACACAGCCTAAAGAGCCTCCCGAAGAATAAAGTGCTTCAAGAGGACGGGATCCACGCCGCAAAAGTATACAGAGAAACCCTAGCCCGACAAACCGTAACCAAAGAGGCCCCCAAAAAACAACAAACGAGAAAAGAAGAAACAGAAAAGGAGATGGAACTGGACCCCAGAACAGCCAAATACATCATCAAAAGGAAAAGAGCAGGCCTCAACGAAGTCGAAGAAAAAATGAATACAAAGATAGTCCTCAAAACAGCTGAAGGAGACCAAAAATGCCTCCTAGCAATAAAGGGAACAGCTGAAGATGTGAAAGAAACAATAGAAGAACTTAAGAACCGCGAAGAAGACGCCAAAAGATACGCAAGAAAAAAGGAGGACCAAGTACGGGAACAACACCGAAAAGACGCAGAACTACGAGACCAAACCTGCGAGTACTTCATGAGAGGATCCTGTCGATTTGGAGACCGCTGTCTCATGAAACACCCAAGGAGAACCAGCCACCGCAGCAAAAGCCCACAGAGCCCAAAAAGAGGCAGGTGGTCTACAGACAGTGAGGAAACGCCCCCCAAAAAAAGGCAAACGAAACTTCACATCGACTAAGAAAAAATAGACCGTATCAGGGAGAAAAGTGAGGCACAGGACAGCCCAAAAAGTGAGGGACAGAAAAGGCCCCAAAAAAATCTTGAGGGAAGAGAAAGACCCCATAAAACACCGGAAAGTGAGGGGACCACTGCCCCCAAAAATAAACAACGAACCATGCCCAGAAGAAGCCTGAACGCAGCGACCGAAAATTATGGAACAGAAAGAAGAAAACCAAGAAAACGCACCCACAACCGAAAAGGGAAAAAAAAGCAGAACAGCCAGAATGAAAAGTCAACACCGATACGAATACTCTACACAAACCCAAACGGAATAATGGGAAAGGTAAATAGTCTGAACACAGTCCTACAAGCCCAAGAAATTGATATTGCACTCCTAGCAGAGACAAAACTCAGAGGACCACCACCAATAATAAAAGGCTACAAATGGATAGCAAAAAACCGAACTACAAAAAATGGAGGTGGAACTGCAATCCTGATAAAGGAGGACCTCCAAAAACAAATAAAAGAATTAAAGGAAACTGAAACTGACGACTTGGAAATAATATGGGTGGAGTACAAACCTAACCAATCAACAACGATATTCATAGGAGTGTTCTATGGCCCACAAGAAAGAGAACCAAAAGAGGAGACGGAGGCACAGTACACCCAAATTGCTACACAAATAACACAAATGAAAACGAAAGGGGATATAATACTAGCAGGAGACTTCAACGCAAAACTACAAATAAACACTGAGAACATAAACCAAGAACGAACGAGAAATGGGAAAATCCTCAGCGAAATGATCGAACACACCAACCTGGCCGTAACATCCCTTGAAAAGACTAACCCAAAGTGGACAAGAGAAAACCGAAAGAACCCAACGGAGAAATCCGTAATAGACTATGTACTCACATCAACTAGAATCAACAATAAAACAAAGAGCATCGAAGTAGACGATACAGGCATATGGAGACTGAAAGGAAAAGAAGAAACCGACCACAATTCCATCATACTGGAAATACATAACTACAAAGAAAAACAAAAAAAACAAGAGAAGGCTCACAAAATATGGGACCTCGACAACAAAAAAGCCTGGGAACAATTCAACGACTACATAAAAAAGGAACACAAAAATAACCAGGACAACAGCTACGAGGTTTACCGAAACATGTTAAAACATGGACTCGACAAATATATCCCAAAGATCACAATCAGAGGCAGCGGAAAAAAAAAGGAAAGTGAAGAAACGAAAAGAGCAAGATACAGAATGAGAGAAATGCGGAAAATAATAAACCCAAGAAACCAGCCCAACACCAAACGAGAGAATATCGGAAAATACATCGAAGCACAAAAGGAACTCCGGGAAAACATAGAAAAAGACGCCAAGGCGCACACGGAGAACATCATAAAGAAAATAGCCAAGGACGCGAGAACGAAGACAGACGCAATATGGAAAGTTTCAAAGAAACTAAAGAAAACCAAAGCAGTGGAAGAAGAAGTAACAATAACTGAAGACGGCATCAAAATCACAGACGAGCATGCAGCCAAAGAACACATAGCAAACTACTTCGAAAACCTATACCAAGCAAGAGAGGGAGAACCTGGAACAGAAGAAAGCACAAAGAACATAAAGAACCAAGTCTCCGAATGGATGAGAGAACAAACAGCCACTGAAGAACCAATCTCAAAAAAAGAACTTCAAACCATCCGTAAAAAACTAAAAAGGAAAAAGGCAGTAGGCCCGGATAACATCCCAAATGAAGTCCTGATTGAAGCTGACCACCACACAATGGATATACACAGATCCATACTAAATGCAATACTAAACAAAGAAAACATACCACAGGAATGGCAAAAAGGAAGTATAAAAAGACTGTATAAAGGAAAAGGAACAAAGGGAAAATGCTCAAACGAAAGAGGAATAACCCTCGCCAGCAACATGGGAAAATCTTCGAAAGAGTAATTAATGATCGAATAACAACAAACATCAGAATGACAGACCACCAGGCAGGGGGAAAGAAAGGAAGAGCCACTAATGACCACCTGATGGTCCTGAAAAACACTATCAATAGAGCCAAGAAAACAAATAAAAAAGTTCTCATAACGTTCCTAGACGTCACAAAAGCATACGACAAAGCGTGGCTCGACGGGATAATGTATGTAATGAGAAATAATGGAGTGGAAGGAAAAAACTGGCAAATTATAAAGAAACTGAATGAAAAACTAACAGCCACGATACAAACATCACACGGACCAACCAGGGAAATCAACATAAAGGACAGCATACGCCAAGGAGGAGTGCTGTCAGTCAACCAGTATGCTCTACTAATGGACGAAATAAGCAAAGCAGTCCTACGAGAAAACATTGGAGTGAAGTTCAACAACCAGGAAGCAGTAGGATGCCTACTGTGGATGGATGACGTAGCGCTGATAGCGAACAATGAACAAGAAATGGACAAAATGCTAAATATAACCAATGAAATCGCAAGAAAATACCACATAAAATTTGGAGCAGAAAAAAGTAAAATCATGACAATGGGAAAAGCCGATGTAAACAAAACATTTATGCTTGGAGAAATGGAGATAGAACGAACAGAAAACTACAAATACCTTGGAGTGATCCTAAACAATAAAAACAACCTAAAGGAGCACATCAAATCGACCAAATCGAAAGTGGAAGCAGCATATCAAACAATGATGACAATATGCGAAGACTCTGATCTGAAAGGGATCCAACTGGAAGCAGCATGGAAAATCATGGAAACTTGCATAGAACCAATAGTGACATATGGAATTGAAGCTCTAAACCCCAACAAGACAGAGTTACGTGAACTGAATAGCATATGGACTAACGTCATTAAAAGACTACTGATGACACCGCAGTCAACACCCAACGAGGCTATATACATTGAGACGGGAACCCTTGATTTTGAGGCCATGATGGACAGAAACCGGCTGAGAATGATGAGCAGACTAAGAACAACAGCCAACCACCTACTGAATACAATGATGAACGATGAAACTAAGGGAGGTTGGAGAGAAACGATATCAGAAACAATGGCTAAATACAGCATAACGGAAGAGGACATGGCAAAACCGGAAAAAACAAGAAGAAGAACGATAGCCAAAAAAATCAAGGAACAGTTCAAACTGAGAATAGAAACACAATCCCAAGAAAAATCAAAAGTAAAAGCCCTCCTGGAAAACACGAACTGGGAAACCAAAAAAAGGAGAGGATACCTAAATAAACTAACAAGAAAACAGGCCAGCACTATCTTCAAAGCAAGGACAAGAATGCTGGATATGAAAAACAATTATAAGGGCAAATACCGAGATACCAAATGCAGAATGTGCAAGAACCAAGACGAAACAACTGAACATGTACTACAAAACTGCATGACAATCCACCCGGATGACACCAACAAGATACAACTCAAAGACATCTACGAAGACAACTACCTGAAATTAAAAACAATAACCGAAAAAATAAAAAATATCATGACTGAAATACATAATACAAATGTGTAGCTCCCTGTTCCAGGTTACGAGCGGCCTAGCAACCTAGGTACACACACGAGAGAGAGAGAGAGAGACGCGACCAGGAAGTTATTAATGGCATACTCGGTACATGTACATAAATATAGGCACAGCTAGGGGGCCTTTTGGTCCTCAATCTATGTTGACCTAGATTGATAATTATCCGCCACCATGAATCGACGAGATGATGATCGACCACAACCAACCAATAACAAAGCATACAGCCTGGCAGGACTCTATCCATGTATCTCACTGCTGGAGAGATGAGATGGAGTGGTCACGTGACACCAACAAATCGATTAATGCTAAAAATAGCATACCGGTACTTCCTCTCTGCCACACATGTGACCAACAGACTTTAGCCTTGTTTGACACCAGTATCTTATGCAATGTGCACTGGGCTTGCCTTTTTTTTCATTGCTTGCAAGTGCCACAAGTTTCTGAGTTTTAAAATATACCGAGGCAGTCTGGTCCGCATGGCCCGCTTTTTAAATTTATATTTGGGGTACTTTCGATTCGCTGCTCCAAACTACTCCTGGAGTAGAGGTGTCAACCAGGCGACCGCCAACTAGGCGACAGCATACCACTACCAACCAAACAGGAATTTTAGAAATTATTCTGGAGTAGAGTATAGATATATAGACATTTTATTTTGCAGCAAGTTTTTAGCCAATAAAACAATCCATTATTTAGTCTGGGGTTTAATTGTTGGTTTATTAGGGTGAGCACACCATGACCAAGCATGATTTGGACTAAATTGATGTCCTATGATCCCCCAGCTCCATCATGTACAAGTTTACAATGCTAAATTGTTGCTGGTCTTCAGCACATTTAGAGCTATTTTTAGCCTTATGTTGTGACATCATCAGCATTGTTGGCTCTATGATATCACTGAAACAATGGTGACATCACAACAGCAACAGAAGCAGTAGAAGAAAATGGCTTCTTCAGCTGTGTTGACAGAAATTTTATTCCAATTAATGGGACTGCCTCAAAACCGGGGCTAGAACATACCAATACTTGTGAACTATTTGGTCAAAGTGTCAGGAACAGGAAGAGACAAGTATTTTTGTCAAGAGTAAGGTACGTTTTTAATTATCAGCCAAAAACTTACTGCCACAAAAAATGTCTGGACTTTTAGTTTATTATATATATATTACTCCAGAATCCGGTCCGGTCTGCATCACAAATGGATTTTCAGCTGATCCATATTTTGCGCATCTGTGGCACTACAAATAGATTTCCCAGCTGACAAGGCACATGAATTCACATGATAAACACAGGGGAAAACTGGTGAACATGACACAACTGAGTGTTTTTGTTCACATGAGGAAAACTCCCACATTTTCACGGCTGACGGGATAACCACATGATGAATGTCACCAGATTATCACATGGCTATCTTGAGAGTTATCACATGTTTTTCTTCACATGGGGTAATTCCCAACAATTTTCATGGGAGAAAAACATGAGAACCATCACCAGATTATCACAATGTCATAATGATTTTCCCAGATAAACACGTATTGTATCTTTGTACCCGAAGTTTACACCAGGAAATCACATGGTTAAGTCCCACAAAAACGTGTGGTAAACTGAGAGTTATGTGAAAATGCCTCTCAGTTGTCAAGTGGAAAACTGATAAGTTATTGCAAACGCAAACCACGTGATTTGTCACCAGTTAACAATGTGATTTTCTGGGGGCAATCTTCACCAGTTAACCGTAATTTTCTGGAATATCTTCACCAGTACAATATATCTTGCAATATGAGTTTTTATTTTTAAAAAATTAAAATTTCCACAATTTTTATTTTCTAATTTTTTTCTCAGAAATTTTTTCAGAATGAAACTTTATAGTGGAAGGATAGTGGTCATGTAATAAAACAAATATGGCACTTATTATTATTATCCTGCAATATGAAAATTTATTTGCACTCGTAAATTATATGAATTTCCTCGTGCAAATAAATTTTCATATTGCACTAATAATATCATACCAAATTTGTATAATATTTCTTTGTAAATAATGTGTGTTGCAAATTATGATTTTTTTAATTTACTTTTTGTATTTCGATGTTAATGTTATTTAAATTATTAATATTTACATTGTTGTGTCTTGTGTGACATATTATTTATTTGATGTGGCCTGAATTGTCAAATAAAATCTTGAAATCTTGACAAGAAAATATACCACCTACCATATTTTCTGTATTAAAAGCACACCCCTTAATAAAAGCCCATCCCCCTCCATGAAGAACCAATTTTAAAAATTCCATCAAAATATTACTTTTTCCAAAGTTTTTAACGCAAAAAACTCCTGATCGCCCATCTCATCATTACATCAGCCCATCGGGCGCCTAATACAAACAGTAGGGTACAGCCTATCTACACCATGTTTGTCCACTCCAGCGGATTCTCTGGGTGTGTTTGTCTCTATTTCTAATTTTCTATGGTGTCTAGAGTACACCAAATTGTCTAGAATACACCGATAAGTTCGTCCCGTCGTCCCGTCCCGTCTCGCGCGCTTTTTAGGTTTTTAAGTTCTAGAGTAAATTCAATCGAATGTGCCCTATCTTAAGCTTGTCTTCACGTAGTCCCGGTGAAGGTGCGGAACGGAGACGTTGGTGTTTTCACGAAAATGGCTCTTAACAAGCTTGCCATCGACTCCCTGGATCTCAGCGGAAAGCGAGTCCTAATCAGGTTTGTATTTTTTGGTATCACCGGTACGTATTCAGGTATATGCAGTGAAAAAGACTAGATTTTAAATGATGGGACTCGACTTTGGTTGGTCACCTTGGCATGTTGGTCTCCCTCCGTTTATTTAGCAGACGACATCTGATCTGGTTAAAATTCAAGTCGAAAAACCTTAGAAGTTACCAGTAAAGCAGCAAGTAGGCCTGCATTAGGACTACAATGTACAGCTGACCAGTTGTAGGATGCCAATGAAATAAAATGATCTATGGAGAAAATAATTAGCTATCTGGACTGACTGGAGATGTCTAGCCTAGGTCTCACCCCCCGAACTTTTTCCTTGTGGCTTTGGGTACATTCGTTTCGCTGCTCCAAAGTGCTCTTGGAGTGGAGTAGTTCACTCCAGATCATTCGTTTTGCACTTCCGGGAGTAGTTTGGAGTAGATTGGAGTACATCGGAAGTACTCCAAGAAATTGGGATATCCCATGACGTATGATTGTTTACATAAATAAATGGCACTTTAGAAGCTGTGATTTGGTTGCTGATTGCATTTTTTTTAATGTGCATTGCTGTAATTCAATTGACTCAATTACGGCAATCAATTGAAAATGCCACATGTCGTCTTGAATTGCCATTGGCAAGGGAATCCTCACAGGAAGAGAACCCCCAAATAGTGACGTTCCTAAGTACTCCTTTTCATTCGATTTGGACCCACCTTGGAGTAGTTCACTCCAGGAGTAGAAACGTCACTTCCTGGAGTAGATACGTAACTTCCGGAGTAGTTAGAGTAGATCGAATCGAATGTACCCAATGTTAGGTGTCAGGCACAGGTATCTGTGGACTGTGGTGTACCTGGTGTCAGGATAATCTGTGCCAAATTTCGTAAAAATCAATTGATACCATAATCAGAGGTTGCTCAATTTAGGCACTGAAATTTACAATGAAACAGTGCCGTAATAATCAGGCCATTCAGTAGCGCAGATTCCCGGGCGTCCTGGTGTGCGAGACGCCCAGATTTTGAGAAGGGCGCCCAGATTTTGGAAGAAGGACGCTCTAAAGCTGACAACGAATGTGGGACTCTGCGTATCCAGGATTTTTGCTGGGGGGGGGGCAAACCACCAAGGCATTTCCCACCCCCAAAATTGTTTTTGCTTCCATCTGCGTGGTCTCGCATTGTATCACTGAGTTCTAAAATTCATTCAGAACCTCATTACTGTTGTTGTTGTCTTAATTTTTCTAAAAAATTTATAATTTAGTACGGTATATATATCTGAATAATATGCTGAAAATGGCTGAATAATATGCTGAAAATGCTGAAAGTTAAGAAATGTTTAAAAAAAGAGGTAACAAAATTATTTGCTTGGTTGGTGATTCAGAGAAATATATTGAAGATATAGCTGAAAAAAATTACAGTCTGTCTCATTTCTAGCATGGACGGTCGTCGTCTAAATCCTCACAAAAACGGCACCAAAACATCACAAAAACGTAATAGAAAAATTGCAAAATCGCTAATCTACCTGTGACTGTGAGTATGTGTATTTCCACTGTGTGACCTGTAGATGCTGAGCAATCGGGCCAAACACCAGTTCATATGTTGTGAGACAAACTGTAAGCATAATTTTGCAAAAATAAGAAAATCTAGGATCATAAGTCTGTTTGGCGAAAAACTCTGTCAACTTACTGATGTAAGAAGATCATATATGCTTTCTGTAGATATATAAACGTGTCACGCAAGTGACACAACATGACAGATGAAAAGTCTTGAGAATTTTCCTCTCAGTCCTCAGAAATATCGCAACAAAAATTTGGGAGAAAATTTCATTTTAGAGATAACCTTTTTGCTGAAGTTTACGAGAAAATTTGGGAAATTTAAAATAACATTTTTAACCGACCTATCGGCGGTTTTTAGAGGGGGGCAGAGGGGCAAAAAGGGGGGAGGGAGTGATAAGGGAAAAGGGATTGAAATTGGGTTGTCTGCTTTTGACTAATTATGAGATTGGCCTGAAACTTGGCAAATGACCAACAAACTGTGTAAATTTTTCATGTGAGCATTTATATGTGACACAAAGAAAGTTCTGGCATAGCAATGACATCTGTGTATGTTGTTATTTCATCAGTTTCATGTTCTTTCTGTGAAACATCTAAATGTTTGCCTCTTCAATTGTTTGCCATGTTTGCTGTTTACCTAGTAGTAGGAGTAGACTGACCAATGAGGGAACTGGGTGTAGGTCATATGACACCAACTTGTAACCACATGGACTCTACCATTTTGGGTGGGGGGGGGAGGGTAGGATTCCAATCTTGTGAATGGAGGGAATTTACCTAAAAACATACAAATTTCATGAGGTCTGCTTTGTGTTGAGAGGTTATTAGGGAACATTAAGCCACACTAGTTAACGAGTTTTCGGTACGAAAACTCGTTATACTAGTCACTAATGACGAGAGAGGGATTGACTTGATTTAATGACGCAGGTCTAATGTGCGAATTAAAGACTTGTTATAATGTAGCTAGTTGCTTAAATGAGTAATAAAGACATCGTAGATTTGTGCGCAACAACGTTTTTGTGTTGTTCTTGGGCAGTTAAGCATTGTATCAAAGGAAATTGCTTATGAACAGTGCAGACATCACAAAAACGTCTGTTTTGAGTCTCCATTATGAGGTTTTGACGAAATGTTAACTGATTCAAAACAACAGCACTTACCACTGTGGCATCATATCAAATATTCCAGAAAAACGTACGAGGAACTGCTACTTAGTGAACTTTCCAAATCCTATTAATCACCAGACAATAGCACAGTAAGGCCCTAGCCCCGATTACAGATTTATAGTTTAGTACAAGCTGTTTCTTCTCTGTTGATGGTCACGGCAAAACAGGAAAGGGAAATGTTGAATGTTTTGATAAAAGTGCCCTCTGATTGGCCGAGACATGTGCGGTTTTTCCAGAAGTTTTTCCGACAGTTTCCTTTGGGCTAGAATAACCATTTTAGGCTCTTTAGAATCACACACATTTATCCTAGCTGCCTACTGTGTTTCATTTCAATATCTTTTTTCATTGCCGAGAATTCGTTTGAAAGGCATATTGAAGTTTGAAAAGACAGACAGAAGATAATTTGAGTTTCAAATTGACAATAAAAGGTTCATCAAAGAATTATAAATAAGATTCTTCTTTGTCTCACTACATTTTTCGTTAGGGTGACCCACCTGGTAGTTTTACAGATTCAAAATTTAGCAAAATTTGGCATTCTGTTATTTTAATGAACCAAACACTGCACGAAATTGCCGTGATAGTGTGCCAGTATAACAAGACAGACAGGCTACTCCTAACCAAAAAGAGCAAAACTAATTTTTTAATAGTCAGAAAAAAATATATACATATATCTGAAATGCCTAGCAGTCATAGATCTATAGGCCTATATCTTAATCTGCAGTGCATTTTCATTAATGCACTGATCTGATTGGTTGCTTGTTCATTGCTGATTGGTGGACAGTGTTACAGAGGCGGGATATCATGCAAATTAAAAACATATTTCAGCTGTCAATCATTCTGATCATTTTGTACACTCATCCAGACAGAAATAGTTACATTATAGCCAAACAAAATTGTGAAAATAGTTAAGTCAACTATTTTATTATTTTCGCTACTTTTTTGTTGTTGATCAAGTGCAGTGACCTTTTTCTGACGTCTTTATGATTTTATGATGCGAATCAATAAATTTATCATTTTTCATGCAGGCCTATTAGTTCATATGAGGCTGTCACAACGTTGAGAAGCAACATCAAAGATTTGATGTTAGCATACGACATTATGGTAAGTTGCTAGTGATATTTGCACAATGTTGTGAAAAAATCTCAACGTTGTGTTCACATTGTGGTGACATATTTTCAGTTATTCACCTAACCCTGGACCCCTGTGGGACAGGGGTCATGAATCGTCCCATTGAAAAATCATGAGATTGGAATTAAAGAGTTTGGGAGAAGTCAATTTGCTCAGTCTGTTTTATACTTAGCTATGCCAAAATCAAAAATACCTTTTGAAAATATACAAAAATATGCTACTGATGGCACCTATTTCCATCAGCTCAATCTTCCCAGCATATGCTAAATTATCATTTGAAATGAAAAGAAAATATTTTTTTTCCTTACACATAGTAAAAATGGCCGTTTCTGATTGGTCAGAATTGAGACTTGCTTGCTGATGTCACAAACAACAATGGTGACATCATAACAGAGCTATGGTGACGTCACAGTTGTGACATCACCATTCATAATGAGGCTGATGGCTTAAACTTTTTTTTAAAGGATTTTGCTGCCTTTTACAGTGATTTACTCTCATTCAACAATGAGAGATCGCTTTCAAATGGTGCCATCTTACTTCTCCCGATCAGGGGTGGACTGGTGGCATTTTTGGCCCTGTGGCAAATTAGATTAAAGTTTGGTTGTTTCACAGTTGCATGTTAAGAAAGCATTGCTTTTTTTCCTATTTTTTTAAATTTTTGGCATCTTGCATGGCCCCTGATGGTTGGGCCCGTGGCAACTGCCACTTCACCACATAGGCCAGTCCGCCCCTGCTCCCGATGCTGTGTCAATGTCTCAAGCTTTTGAATGGAGTGACCCACGACCCATGCTCACGCGTGGGTGACCAACAGACGAGCCTTCCATCACTTACCATCAGGTTCAAAAAATATAAACGAAAAATGTTACTCATCAATGGACTAGTATCATTGAAAAGTTACTTGTCTCCCAAAACTTTACTCGTCCTACTGTATCTATAGTGGTTCAAAGCACAATGTTGACATATTGAAAAAAAAAGCTCGATATCAACAAGCGTTCGGTTATCAATCCCTTAAGGGATTACTCACAATATTGATAACTATAAAATAATACAAGCACCCACAGAAGCACAACATTGCCCATGCTGCATCTATATTTTAACAATGGGAATGCCTGTCTGAATATTTGCAGGCATTCGGGAATTCATATTCATTATGATCAATGATTGAAATTGTATAGGCCTAGCTTCATCCACATTCTCCAGGACGATGTGTCAGTTCATGCAGAGGCGGTTTATCTATAAATTTAGAAGAAGAAGAGGTGCACACTGGGTGCCTTGTAGTGATTATGGTGCAATTTCAGAATGAAGCTCTATTGTTTACGAGAGAGGCACAGGTTAAACATGTCAGAATTTAACGGACTAGAAATCAGGTGAAGTTACTCGTCCTCCTCTATTCATACTCGTCTCAGACGAGCGGACGACAACTTAGCTCTGACTCCCTCTGTGGTCGAAAGGCATCAAATAGACCCGGGAGTGGGGTCATAGAATTCAGGTTTAAAATCGCAATTAATTAACGAAAAACACTGAGGAAAAACTCGTTTTGCAATCCGCGGATTCTTGTTTTGGAAAGCTGGTATTGATAGCATGAAATGAAAGAACTCTCCCAAGTTAATGTAAGTAGCTGTAAATGTGGCCCTGCCCTTCCCAAAACACTGGATGTTGAGTTTTGGAACCACTGGAGTGGAACCATTTTCCAAGAATCCTGTGCAGGACAACAAGAGTTATAGTGAAAGCCAATGGTGGGCCCAGGCCTCAGTACTAATTAATTAATTAAGTCCAACATAAGAGCTAGTGGAGCACCTGCCACCTCGTGGATGTTGTGGAACTTCTCTGATTTCTTTGGATATTGATTTGATCAAATTATTCTTTATTCAATTGGAACATTTTTATTGCACATTGTTTGAGAGGGAAATCAAATAATAGATAAATTTATAAATGGTTGTTCTATTAAATTGAAATGGATAGTTTATCAGCCCAGCCTATATACATGAGGTCGGAAAATACAGCTGAGGCTGTTCAGCCTCAACACTTCATTGAGTAGCATGGATGCTGCTCAGGACAGTTCAACTGAGTTTAAATCTTTTGAAATAGCTGACAGGCATTGGAAATTTCATTATCTAGTAATCAAAACAAAAAATCCTATAGATTGTTTTCATATTACCAGAATCTTCATTTCAATTTATGTGGCAATCAGGTGATTTTTTTGTTGCAAAAGTACTGGAAACAAAATGTGAATAATAGTTCGCGTTCTGCGGGCCAGTAGATTTGCTGAAGGACTAGTAAATTTTGAACCTTACTACAGTCCTGCTGGCCAGTGGGAAAAAATATGAAACTCCAGCCCTGTGTAAGTTATAGACGACGGTTCGAGATTAATACCAGGGGGGGGGGGGGGACCGCCATTGAAGCCCTAGTCCAGCCATAGGATATGTGCCGCTCAAAAGATAGGGTTTTAAAAGGATTTCCTGACCATAGGATAATTCTTTTAGGCCCGAAGAGCCTGACCATAGGGTACACTTCTCAATTAGACATCCCGCAGAGGTGTTTTGCCTGTGAAATTGCAGTCATGCAATTTGTAATATGCATTGAACTTTCAAGGGCAAGGTGTCATTCTTAATTGCAATATAATTTTCACACCTTTTCTGAGAACTTTTTCTCTTTTATTTCAATAAAATAGGCTATAGGCCAAAAAAATATGATTGAGACGTTTCACCACCAATCTAAAATGATGTGAATCAACTCATTATGGTATTAAGAGAAGAGCCAGGTCTAAGTCAAGTCCTGGTCTGGCTAAGCCAATTAGTTAAGCAGAGCAGGATCAAGGAATTTCAGTTCAATGAAAGTGAATACATAGTATGTGAACAGCTCAACTGATACTAACGTAATCTCTCCATTTGTCAAACACAGCCATAGGATATGGCAACACAGAAAGGGGGGGGGGGTATGGTTCATTGGTTGACAGGGAATTTTTTCTTAAATTAAATAGTTGCCCGCCCAGTTTTTGTGAAAAAAAAAAAGAGTTCTTAAACCTGTGCTGTTCTGCCACCTCATTAGTGACATATGCTCGGTTTTCCTTGACCTTATCATTAAGGAGATACCTGAGGGGGACCATGGATTTTATCCCGCAACAAACCTTTTTTGCGCGCAAATTTAAACAATGACAAACAATTTTTTCTCTAAGAAAGAGGGTTTTTTCCCACAAGTTTAACAATATGGTAAGCCCTACCCAGAAGAGGTGGAAACTAGCTTTTTTTTCTATTTTTATGTTCTGAACAAACTTTTGTTTCACTGAAAGTCCAGAGCCCCTTCTCCATGCCAAAACAGTTTGAGATCACTGATCTGTAAGTTATATAAACAATGTTTGAGAGTCACTGGTCCTTGACTAAACACAGTTGGTGAAAGGGACTTCACTAAACCAGGGTTACAGTTGTTATGACCAGGTCTAACTATGAAAACCATGTTTGTGAAATTGACCCTTAATGTTGCTGTGATCGACTCTGGCACTCGTTGCACCGCAACACATTTGCCAAATCACTTGAATTGTAATTAGCTCTTTCTCTGATCTTCACAACATCAGTTGCTCAGTGGAAAGGGCAATGGCACCTTCAAAGAAAATATGCTAGGTCGGTTTTGAATCCCTGGATTCTTGTTATAATCCTTTTTAATTTGGAAAATTTAAGGGAATAAGATGCAATTTTATGAAAATTTACGTCAGAAAACCAAAATCAGGGAAATTTGGTTCAATAGTCATATTTTTGATTTTTAATGGAGGTGTGTACACATCTCCATTTATGCAGTCACAGTCAGAGAATGGAACGTTTTGGCGGGAAATTTGAAATTTGAGCATTTTCAGAATGTCTTTTGAGCCCTGACTTGGCCATTTTGTTTGGAGGTGTTTGGTGTCAAGTCATGCACTTAGCTTGATTATAGAGCAAGCATCTAGCATAGGAATGAATAGCAGGCAGGTTGTAATTTGGAAGTGTCTTCCTTGACAAGGTGCTTGGATCCACTGCAGGTGGCATCACACATAGATGTATTGGCCACTGTTCTTAAACTATTGTACTTGTGTATATGATATTTTGCACATGAATGGGTCTTACAGCATATATGTGCCCTATGTTGTTCATATTTAAGCAATTGGTACAGTTTTTTGTAAAATATTGAAAATTAAAAAAACTTCTTTTTTTTTAGTTTCGGGAGCAGAACTCCAAAATGGTTATACCTATGGGCATGAAAATCTACCATAATATGCGTTAAATACCCTCAATGTGCCTTTTGGGGGTCTAAATGCTCTCACAAAAATTAATAACGACAAAATGTGAAAATAATATTATATTTTTTCAATGGTCCATGATTCCGTTTTTTGTGGAGTTAGACCTCTGAAATTTTGCATTTAGATATCTAAATTATACCTCTTTAAATTACTAAACTCATTCGGAGGGCCAATCATATAAAATTTTCATAAAAATTAAAAAAATGGAAAAAATTAGGATTTCTGATATTTTTCTCAAATTTTCGGTTTCTTGCAAATTTATGGTAATGAATAAATTGGTAGACTTAACAAATATTTTGGTTAAACATATTTTGGTAACTTTTATAACCATATATAGTTTAGTGTTAAATTTTGTGTTGGAACTCAGTTTTGGCAGAGTCCATTGGATTTTGATGGATGTTAGTAACTGTTGTATCCAGTGTTCTGTACTGAGACAACTAATTTTATAAGTAGATTGAGTATGTCTAAGATTCCCAGTCTTCTCATCTCATTATCACACGATAGTCTCCAAAATGATTATGTAGCTCCTTCAAGAAAAAGGAGGTTCAGCTACCTGGCAGATGACAAACATTTCCATGCATCATTTTAAAGCTCTTTCCAAGTTCTTTAATGAAATATATTCATTTTTCCATATTACCTATGCCACATGGCCATTTTGTGGCTTGAAAATGGATTATTTGTAAAATTCTGAAAATTAGCTCACAATATTTATTAACAACAGATGGTTCTGGGCACTCAGAGAAATAGTCATTTTCAGGGATGCGAACTTAGGAAACTACTCCACCTCCATTTTGAACCCCTGGGTTCTTGTTAAAAGTTAGGCCTAGCACAAGACAGAAACTAAGATTAGAAAATCAGCATGAATTTTGGTCAATGTGTCCTACGAAGATTTCCATTGATTACACATTAAAACATAGGCTGCGCAGCAGCAAACCTTCAGCGAAAGACATCTGTAAAAGTCATAAAAGCGATGTTGACAAAATTGGTATAATGCAATCGTGGCCAAATCTTGGCCTGAAATTATCTATATACCCGCTGCCCTACCATCTGCTCGCCTGCCTGCCAGGGTATGTAAAACCATGGAAAGGCTGAACTAGACAAATTTACACATATTATGGTGCAGTTTCATACATGTACAAGGAATGGGTTATGAGCTGTGGGTCGAAAACCAAGAAGTATATTAATTTATATTTTTCAAATTTTTTCTATATATTTAAAAAGTGTTAAAACTACCTATCAATGAGACCAGTGAAAGATCTTTATAGGCAATATGTGGATGAATTTTTATCCAGGTACATGCAAGAGAGGCTAAGTTTGGGCCAGAAACAAAAAATTATAATTTGCAATATATTTTGTCAATACTTCAAAAAGTATAGAATGACCATGAATCAAACCATCAAAAGGCGCAACAGCATCATATAGGTGATATGTGTATGTACATGCAATACTGGGCAAGTTTTGGGCCAGAAATGAAAAAAAATTGTTTTTATTATTTTTAACCGGCCTAACAGCGGAGGCCGGTTAATACAGGAGCTGTAAATGGATCAGGTGAAACCATAAACAGTAGGCATAAACTGCAACCACAAACCAGATGTAAACCACATTTGGCAATGACAGACAAGGTTTTTCCCCATTGTGACCTTAATATTTCACTTACAGTTATGAAATTTGGTACAGGTATGGGACTCTGGGTATGGATTGGGAACATGTCGAGAAACCAAGATGGCTGCCGTTTTGTGGCGGCCATTTTGGCAGCCATCTTTCTTCATTCTTGAACTGCCCATTTAGACCTTAATATTTCACTTACAGTTATGAAATTTGGTACAGGTATGGCCCTCTGGGGATGGATGAGGAACATGTCGAGAAATCCAGGATGGCGGCCATTTTGTGGTGGCCATTTTGGCAGCCATCTTTCTTCATTCTTGAACTGCCCATTGTGACCTTAATATTTCACTTACAGTTATGAAATTCGGTACATGTATGGGCCTCTGGGTATGGATTGGGAACATGTCAAGAAATCCAAGATGGCAGCCATTTTGTGGTGGCCATTTTGGCAGCCATCTTTCTTCATTCTTGAACTGCCCATTGTGACCTTAATATTTCACTTACAGTTATGAAATTTGGTACAGGTATGGGCCTGTGGGTATGTATGAGGAACATGTCGAGAAATCCAAGATGGCAGCCATTTTGTGGTGGCCATTTTGGCAGCCATCTTTCTTCATTCTTGAACTGCCCATTGTGACCTTAATATTTCACTTACAGTTATGAAATCTGGTACAGGTATGGGACTCTGGGCATGGATTGGGAACATGTCGAGAAATCCAGGATGGTGGCCATTTTGTGGTGGCCATTTTGGCAGCCATCTTTCTTCATTCTTGAACTGCCCATTGTGACCATAATATTTCACTTACAGTTATGAAATTTGGTACAGGTATGGGACTCTGGGTATGGATTGGGAACATGTCGAGAAATCCAAGATAGCTGCCATTATGTGGCGGCCATTTTGGCAGTCATCTTTCTTCATTCTTGAACTGCCCATTTAGACCTTAATATTTCACTTACAGTTATGAAATTTGGTACAGGTATGGCCCTCTGGGGATGGATTGGGAACATGTCGAGAAATCCAGGATGGCGGCCATTTTGTGGTGACCATTTTGGCAGCCATCTTTCTTCATTCTTGAACTGCCCATAGTGACCTGAATATTTCACTTACAGTTATGAAATTCGGTACATGTATGGGCCTCTGGGTATGGATTGGGAACATGTCAAGAAATCCAAGATGGCAGCCATTTTGTGGTGGCCATTTTGGCAGCCATCTTTCTTCATTCTTGAACTGCCCATTGTGACCTTAATATTTCACTTACAGTTATGAAATTTGGTACAGGTATGGGCCTGTGGGTATGGATGAGGAACATGTCGAGAAATCCAAGATGGCAGCCATTTTGTGGTGGCCATTTTGGCAGCCATCTTTCTTTATTCTTGAACTGCCCATTGTGACCTTAATATTTCACTTACAGTTATGAAATTTGGTACAGGTATTGGCCTGTGGGTATGGATGAGGAACATGTTGAGAAATCCAAGATGGCGGCCATTTTGGCAGCCATCTTTCCTTTTTTTATCTAAAAACCAGTCTGAGAGATTTTTGGAAAAAAGTTTTCCCAGCCTTAATACAGGTGTGGATGTGGTCAAGTGGGCCATTTTGTGTTCATATAGAGGTGAACTAAAATGCGTTGTGGAATTGGGGATGGTTTGTTGTGGTTTTTTATTTTTTTAAAATTTTTTTTTTATTAGTTTGAAAAAAAAAAATTTTTTTTTTAATTTTTTTTTTTTGTAGTTTGTTGTGTAATAGATCGTTTGAGTCTTGAGGGACTGTTTTCAAGCTGACTTTGCATTCTAATGTCGCCCACGTGACGGTCGTCCGTGCGATTCAAGGGAGGCCTATAATGCATTTGGCAATTGCTTTTTGCAGTGCATATATTCTCAGAAGCAGTCTAACTATGCTAATTGCAGTTCTGCAAGTTCTAAAGCTTTTTTTCACCCTCAGTTTACCAAATTGCCATTGGGAAAAAGCACTTGAAGTCAATCTGACAGGTGTCAAAGCTGATTGCACTTCGCTATGCAGTGCTACTTTGATCTTGTATCCACGGATCTTATTATTTATTAATTAAATATTTTATTCGTCAAAAACACGACAATTACAATCATAATAAATAAATATTTACAAATATTTACAAATATTTACAGTAATAAAAACAAAGTTTAAAAACCACTACTTGGTACAAAGATAACTTATAATCTCATTAATTTCTTCAGTATTCAATAAAAACTCATGATTAAAATCTAGATCCCTGAAACCGACTAGTTCCTTAATTTGACAAGCATTTGAAATATCACAGTCAAGGGCGGACCCAATTCGCCCATTTTTAACAATATTATTAATGAAGTTCCTACTTCTTAGGTGGAGAGTTTCTCTATCTAAATTATATATTTCACACAAAGTCAATAAATTATAGCCAGTCCTAGACAACTGTGTACCTAAGCACATTCTAAATAAATATTTTACAATTGAATTATCGTGATTCATACCTGAGATTACATGATTAAGAAATCTACTATGAATTATCACATCATGAGGAGGAATATCACAGATAAAAGGTAATAATCTACTGTGAGTGGTATATGGTAACTTATAGAGCCTACGTTGAGCTTTTCTCCAAGCAACACCTAGTTTATCAAGACTCTTATCATACATACTAGAAAAAATACCACCATACAAACTAGAACAATACGTGTTAAATAGCTTCCCTTTAACTTCAGAGCTCACACAGGACAGATCACCAATAAAACAATTAAATTTACAATTAAAGTCCCTAACCACATTGTCAACCATGGGTTCATCCCGATTTGCATATATTCTATAGCCTAAGTATTCTAATTCTGTAACAAAAGGAACTTTCTGATCATTAACAACAGATTCAGGATCATATATTGAGTTTACCTTGTTTTTATGAAATACTATACATTTACTCTTGGAGCCATTAAACTTAATACAAAATTTGTCTGCATACTCTTCACAAATAGAAATCATGCGACACATCGCAGTACGACTAGGAGCTAATATAATAACATCGTCAGCGTATCCTACAACACCACAGAATTTATCGCCAACATAACAACCAAAATTACTTTTATCTAACTGTAGAAGCATACCGTCTAAATACACCGAGAATAATGTAGGGCTCAAGACCCCTCCTTGCTTAACTCCATTACTAGCTGTAAACCATTCAGAATATACTTCACCATATCTAACACACATCTTCTGTTTGACATACATATTTTTAATTAATCTAACATAGAGTGGATTATGCTTAATTGCTAGTTCCCAAGAGAACCCAGGGTTTGAATCCTCAGATTCTTGTTTAGAAATCTGTTCAAACTGCACTGATTCTATACTAATAGTCTAGCATCTTCCAATCAACTATTTCTCCTATCTTCCAATATCAGTTGCTCAGTGGTTTAAGCAATGGCATCTTCAATTTCATTGCGTTAGGTCGGTTTTGAATCCGCGGATTCTTGTTTCTCAATATCTCAAAAATTGTAGAACACCCATTAATCAGACTATCAAAAGGCACAATTGGACCATAAAGGCTAATATGAATATGTGTACCAAATTTCATCCATGTATATGCAATAGTGATAGAGTCTTGATCCGGAAACGAAAAAAATATCTTTTTGTTCAATATTTCAAAAAGTATGGATTATCCATCAAATCAGACCATCAAAAGGCACAACTAGACCATACGGGCTATATGTGTACCAAATTTTATCTATGTACATGCAATAGGGCCCGAGTTCCGGCCCCGGAAACTATCTATTCGCCCGACGCCTGGACGCCCGCCCGCCCGGCGGACGGACAACATTTTACCAAAGTTATAACAATACCTTCTTCGAACTTCGTTTGCTGAAGGTAAAAACTGTCCCATATACATTTGTAACCTTTTGGAAATTTTTGTGGTAATTTTTTTTCTAATGTCTATCATTCGGGGCCAGAAAAATGGGGAAATTGTGAAGAAAAAATGGAGAAATCTTATAAAACTCTTCCATGCTCTATTCGAGGAAATATGGTAGGGCCTATTTGGAAAACGGCTCATTTATCTTTTTTTATTTTTTGCAGGGTTGACTTTAATGTACCATTAAAAGATGGCACTATCACCAACACTCAAAGGTAATGGTTCGGTTGTAATTTGCTACATTGTTTCCTATCATAAATATTTTATTTGTTGCATATTTATTTCATTGTCATGTTCCTATCAATACAGAATTGATGCTGCTTTGCCGACCATTAAGTACGCATTGGAGAAGGGAGCAAAGTCCATTGTGTTGATGAGTCACCTCGGGCGCCCCGATGGCCAGCCAAACGCCAAGTACTCTCTGAAACCTGTGGCCGACTGCCTTAATGATAAACTTGGAAAGTGAGTGATTGTTTTTCTTGATTGATCAGAAGAGTGTAGTGCAGTAGTCAGTCACTCTCTGGTACGGCTTTGGCTTCTAATATTTCTGGCTCATTCCATGTCAAACCGTCCTGAGATTAAAAGTAAAAATCACATAATATTTTGGGTGTTTCTCTTAGAGCTTTTTGCGGATTAGCGGTCCAAACAGTTTCAAAATTAACTTTCAATTTGGCAATGATCTTGGAAAAACTAGTGGTGTACGATATTGATCAGTATCCAGTAATGTGAAATTCAAGGTTTTCGGTATCCCATTAAAAATCTTCAAGGGGCCTTTTCTAGTGTCAGTAGTTTGCCAGTGAAATGCTTTTTAAAACGGTGACTCCTAAGTATTTTTAAAATAATTTAGAAAAAGCAATGTGAACGATATTGAATTTTTAAAGACCAAAACTTCTGTGACAAATGATTAAGTATAAAATGCAATAAAAACTTTGACAAATTGATGTCTTCCTTTGCTAACTCTATGAAACTTGTGCGCAAAAAAAAAAATTTTGAAATTCTGAGTCAGGAGTCGGAGTCAGGAGTCGAAGTCAAAATTCAGGAGACCCAAGGAGTCGCGAGTTGGTTCAATTGTTACCCGACTCCGAAGCCCTGCTGTTATGAGGTGCTGATGACTTGGCAAAGTGATTTAGAATCAGCCCACTGATTGTAAATTCCCAGACTGTTGTACTCTATATTTCCCTAAAGGGCCCGTTTAAGCATTTTGTTTCTTTAATTGCAGGTCTGTTAATTTCTTGAACGACTGTGTTGGAGCAGAGGTAGAAGCAGCCTGCAATGATCCTACCCCGGGTTCTGTCATTTTGTTGGAGAATTTACGCTTCCACATTGAGGAGGAAGGCAAAGGCCTTGATGCAGAGGGCAAGAAGGTCTGGATAAGTCACTCATTTTTATGCCTTGGTGATAAGAATTATTGACCACATTGACCTAGGAATTGATCTAGAAATGGAAATTTCAATAGTTGATGCCCTATTTCAGTAGCCCCAGTAATCCATCCAATCATCCATGGAATAAATACATGCCATTTTCTTTTGTCAATCCATGGATTCTTGTTCACTGTTTATGCAGGTGAAAGCTGATCCCGAGAAGGTAGCTTCCTTTCGTGCTTCCCTTTCGAAACTGGGCGACGTTTACATCAATGACGCTTTTGGAACTGCTCACAGAGCTCATAGGTCTGTATTCTGTTGAAAAAGTCATGGAAGTAGTACCGGTAATTTGATAAACATTTTACAATAACCTTATACAAATTTTTAAAAACAAAGCTGTCTGGAAATTGGTTTTCTGTGAATGAAATAAATTTGGGCCGGATATTTATAATTTGATAAAATGAATAAATACAGAATTTAAGTTAGGCCTAGTGTATTTCAAAAAATATTTTAAGAAATACAACGTAAGGTTTGTTTACAGTTCCATGGTTGGCTGTCAGCTTCCCCAAAAAGCATCTGGCTTCCTACTAAAGAAGGAGTTAACCTATTTTGCCAAAGCCCTGGATAATCCAGAGAGACCATTCTTGGCTATTCTTGGTGGGTAAGTATAGCTGCATATCTTTTGTTGTTCATTTTTTGTATTAAGTCGGATTTACCCATGACTGGGGAACATTCTGAATGCTCATGATTCCTCAGATTGCAGAGGTCCTGCAGTAGAAAACATCTTACACATGTGTAGATGTGCAGTCTGTTCATTGGCCTTTCCACTGAGTTATGAGGTTGTTTTTGCTTATTTTCTTGCAGTACCCAGGGGGGAGGGTTGGTCTAGTGGTAGCGTGCTGGGCTGCCAATCGCTGGGTCCAGGGTTCGAATCCAGCTCTTGCCGGGTCACCTGGGCCTATGTTGGATGGCTGTTTCAATCATCCTTCGCCTCATTGCCGTGTCCTTCCCCTGTCCTAATTAGCCTACCAAGTGCATAAATACAGGACGTAAAGCCCCAATCATCCATCCATCCATCTTGCAGTACCCACATGTGTTGTTATAATGCCGCAACAGTTAACTGCAGTGCCACTCCCAATGTAGCTATTCAGTTCATTAAGAAGATTTTAAAAGAGGTATTCAGCACAAGTTGGGAGAATATAGGATAATGGAGTCTATCAGACCAGCAATGGAAGGCATTTCATTTCTAACTTTCATTGGGACCTACTGGGACTAGTCAGGGCCACTTGCATTGACTGAACTCGATCACCCCTGAAAACGGTGTCGCTGGAATAACTACAATGTAACTAAAAAATCTGCTGACACTAAGTTGTGTTGCTTGGTCAAAAAGGTTTGTACACCAAATTTCAGATGTCTACATTCAAACTAAAACGCAGGTCCAGAGACCACCACAAACGTCTCCCCCGCGTATCCCACTCACCTGAACTATCCTCCTATCCGTATTCTTCTATCCTGTCCTTCCATCGACAGCATACTACCTCTTGACTGCTGTCTTATTCACGTTTTCAACACTGCCTCTGTCCAAAATCCAGGATCACATGAATCTGTCGTGACAAGTCACGAAACACTTTACCAAACTTGGTCATTACATCAATTCTTCTTTTTTTCAGAGCCAAAGTCAAAGACAAGATCCAACTGATTGAGAACTTGCTTGACAAGGTTAATGAGATGATCATCTGTGGTGGCATGGCTTACACTTTCCTGAAAGTTATTGACAACATGAAGGTATGTGTCCATTTTCAGTGCAGGTATTCATGATCATCCACTTGATAACAGGAAAAGACAAATGGTTTTTGAGGCCTTGACTGAAGTTTAGGGTGCACCTTGATCTTGATAACAAAAAGTTGCTTTTTCTCTTTTTCCTTTTTTTCGAAAATTAAATTTTGTGTCCTGCTTTTCCTCCACAATATATCTTAATGCTCGCTGGCTAATAGAATTCATCAAACCTAAAGCAGGAAATGACACTGATTTCGAATCGTCGGATTGCACTATGGATCCGAAATTCATTAATGAAGTGACGAAATTGACTAATGCAAACAAACAAAGCAATATTGATAAGAAGCATCACTGTACGGCTACTGATACCTGTTGGAATGTTGTCATTTTTGTTTGTGTCAGGAAAGCAAATTCATCACATGCCTGACCAAAAAAGAAGAAAACTGGATATAGATATCATGATCCTGCTGGCACTTTCAGAGTTGCCATTGGTCAGGGAAATTCAAGGTCAGGGAAAAGCCGTTATCTAAATATTGCTGAAATCCTGCTACTGCAGTCAACATTTCCTCAGAGATATTCAAAGGCCGAAAATGTCAATAAAGCTCTTTATTTCATTGCTGTGTGCTCTTTATTTCATTGCTGAAAGATTCAAGTGCTGTTGACTGATGAGTATGGTCTGTTTTCTACAGTATTAAAAAGATGCCAGTCTTCCCTTCAAGCTTCGTGTTTACACAAATTCACAATACACCTGCAAGCGGCAATGTTCAGTTCAGTTTAAACACTAGAAAATACAAATTTGTCTATAGTACTTTCACAAACAATAGAAATGTTAGCAATGCCATTGATTATGAAAGTGTGTGTGCCCAGTATTACCGACTCAGTGCTCAGTTCGCAAGTTTTTCTGCTATGTCGCATATCGCAATTTTTCTCAATTTTCGCCAAGTCCTAACGTTTATTGTAGTTCCAACCGAATTTGAAAAAAATTGTCTTATGACATCATAATGTTAATGCAGCACGACTCCCAGATAAGGTCTAGCTGGAATGCATCAGTAGCATGCAACTGCAGTTTGGCAATGTACAGACTTTTGTTTTACATTTATTTTAATTGTTAATGAAGGTGTTTTTTCTTCAGATTGGCAATTCACTGTTTGATGAGGATGGATCAAAGATTGTCCAGAGTCTCATGGACAAAGCCAAGCAGAATGGTGTCCAGATTCACCTCCCCAATGATTTTGTGACTGCCGATAAATTTGATGAGAATGCCCAAGTTGGTGCTGCAACCAAGGAACAAGGAATTCCTGATGGCTGGATGGTGAGTCACTTATGAAGTTGAATATAACTGCATGCATAATATAGGCCGAAATGGAAGAATACTGTGTGTCATTACCAATTCATGAATGGAGGTCCATTTACAGGGTCCCCACCGGACAGGGAAAACAGGGAAAACAGGGAAAATGGTGAAAAAAAATTCCCTGCAGGGAAAAATCAGGGAATTTGAAAATAGGCCCCAAATTCAGGGAAAACACAGGGAATTTGTCTTGACATGCGTGAAACAAGCCCTCTATTTTAAGCAAAAATCAATAAAAGTAATAGTTTTTGGTACCAATTTGCGACGATAATGCCACGATAACATGACGATAAGCCCAAATAACGTCAGGGAAAACATCCGAGGAAGCAGGGAAAAATCAGGGAAAATACAGGGAATTTGCTTGCCAAGTTTCGGTGGGTACCCTGATTTACGGAAGCTCATTCAACTCGGACATCAGGTGGAGTATGCGGGTGCAAGGCATTTTAGGAAGATGCTTGCTGTTGCTCTGTCATATTTCCATTAAATTTTGTAATAGTCGCATATGATATTACAGTTATTTATTATGCTCTAACAAATGCACATAGTATGTCTCTCTTTTTTATTTTTAGATCTATATAAATGCATATTTCTTCATTAAGTCAGGTTCAGGCATAGTTGGTTGCATGGATTAGAAAAGTGATTTTGTGTCCAATTGCAGGGTCTGGATGTTGGACCTAGCAGTACAGTGCTGTATACTGAAGCAGTTGGCAGGGCTAAGACCATTGTGTGGAATGGGTGTGTAGTAACTTTTTTCTACTTCGAATTATTATGTTACATAAATGTTCTCAGAAGGTAATTGATAAAGTTGCCAGTTCGCTTATATACATATACATATATATCTTGGTATTATTTTTTTAGACCTGCTGGTGTTTTTGAATTTGAAAACTTTGCCAAGGGAACTAAGGGCTTGATGGATGCAGTTGTGCAAGCCACTGAAAAGGGCACAGTGACCATTATTGGTGTGTATATATACTTATTACTTATATTGAGAGTTGATAAATCTTTCCATATTTCTTACTTGTAAATATATGTTGATATATCTCATATAAGAGTTCTCACAATTTTGAGAAAATGGGAAAGTTAAGAATTTTAAGTCATTTTCCCGGTCAGCGACTTCAGGAAGAATAAATGGCCTTTTGGTCAATGGTATTTATGTACTGAGAGTTGGACTCAAATACTCAGAAATGCAAAGTTATAATAAGCATTTCTGCAGTAGAGATCTTTGTAAAGAAATATCTCTATCGACCTCTCCCATATTGATCGATTCTTGTTCGATTCTATGTTAAATGTACATTGCTACAAATCCTCTGCTAATTCATAATGAGTGATCTTCTGTGATCATGTAACAGTTTCACTGATTCTAATTCACAATGAAACTGATTCTAATTCACAATGAAACAGAAGGGGCAGAAGAGGTAGATGTGCAAGTGCTGCTTGTCAAAACAATTTGGCCTTCACGCTGAAGAGATTATTAAGGACCTTCCAAGTTTCTGAAACAGTTGAGAATTTTTGATAGACTCGTGATGAGAGTGATATCGGCCTGTTGGTTTCAGGTGGAGGTGACACTGCCACATGCTGCGCCAAGTGGGGAACTGAAGAAAAAGTGAGTCATGTCTCAACAGGAGGTGGTGCCAGCCTGGAACTCCTTGAGGGTAAGCATTCACAGGGTATTGTGTCACAGCATTTTGAGCTTGGGTCTTATGCCCAGGCAATTCTAATGACTCAGCAGGGCGGTGTTGATTTTGCAATTGTGTCAAATTCCTTCCATATATTTGGAATTTAATGAAACAAATTTACTATAAACCCAAAAAATTTTTACAACTATTTTTTTTGGGTGAAATTAGGGCTTTTCCATTTAAAACTCTGGGGGGGGTGGTCGGGCTGGTTTATATTTCGTATGATGTATGTACGGGTGAGCGATAATACTATGTAGATGCTTGGGGGGCACTCGCGGAATTCACTGTAGATGTATGGGGGGGGGACTATCGTTCTATTCAGGCCTACGCATTGTAATAACGAAAATTTTTTGTGATGTATGTACGGGGGGTGAAAAATCGAAGTTAATGCATTGGGGGGTAAAAAAAAATTGTTGAGATTTTTAAATGGAACAGCCCTTAGCAATTTTTTTGATGATAAACACTTTCAGCAAACCCTATGGACCAATGTTAACACTGCATATTGCGATTTTGTCGTGAATGCTTAATTTGGTGTCTTAGGTGACCATTACCAGCATGCAAATGGAATATATCATCAGAACTGTTTCATGCTTAAATTAAAACAAATTTTGTATTTTGTCTCACAATGATTATGTTACATTATTTCATTCAACAATTTTTATCAGAACACTTTGTGAAGATTGAACAAATATTAGCTTTGTTGTGATTGGTTGCAATGATAGTCCCATTGTGATGCATAGCAGCTGAAGGCTTGTGGAAAAAAATATTGATGAATCTTGAGTGTTCAAAAGAATATATTATATATGTTTGTTGGAAAAATTTTGGGAAAGAGGTTGATCACGTGACCAAGGTCGTAGTGATTGGTGGACTGAGTCATGTGACCTGAAATTTTTGCTGCGAATTAATCTTTTATATGTAAAACCTTTGATTTTTTCAATATTTCAAAAAGTATAGAATATTTATCCATCAGACCTTTCAAAAGGCACAGCAAGACCAAACTTTATCCTTGTACGTGCAATAGTGACCGAGTGTTAGCCTGAAAACCAAAAAATCAATTTTTTAATAGTTTTTCTCATTTTTTCAAAAAGTATTGAAACCATCAAAAGGCACATTTAGACCATATAGGCCATAAAATTATCTGTGCAGACTGTACCTAATTTCATCCATGCATATGCAATAGTTACTGTGTCTTGAAACAAAAAAAAAAGATTGTGTTTTTTTTCATTATTTCAAAAAGTATGGAATATCATCCATCAGTGCTCTAAAATGTTCTCTTAGTGCCAACAGGCCCCTCTCTCTTACAGCTGTACAGTGTAGGCCTATTATGTAATTATATTTGGTTGTTTACCTTGTTTTCTGTCCATTATTTTCAGGCAAGACTCTTCCTGGGGTTGCAGCTCTCTCTGATCCATAGACACCATAATAACATGAATGCAAAGTCAGACTGAACAACTGAGATTGTGTGATATGATACTGCAATTTGCGAATATTTGTTGGAAGCATACAAGAGAATGTCAATATCAAGTCTTTGGAACCTATTCTAACCCAATAAAAAGTTGATGATGTGTACAAGTAAAGGAGTTCTGAAAAATATTGTCTTTATTTTGTTGTATTGTTAATTTGTTTTGCCATGATGTAAAGCAATATATCTGCATGATCTGTAGATATGTTGTGTAAATAGGATGTTATTGATTTTGAAAGTACAACTTGTTTGTGGTATTGAATACATGTTTTCATAATTAATTAGTCTCATGTTTCATAATTGTGCAGATGGACTGCATGTGTATCCCTGTGAATAAATAAAACTCCAATTATACTTATGAAGTTTACGGTCTTCAATTTCTTGTTGAAACTACTGCATAGAACTAGGCCCACGGGGTTCTCACAGGCATGCAAGTCACGGAAAATTGTTTTGACTACAATTTGCTCTAAAATTTGGTTATAGCAGTCTGTTGGTTATCATCAACGACAGTCAAGTTCACCACGGCATAGAATTGGCCGTGTACAATACTAAAAGGGGGCTGTTGAGTGGGTATTTAGGCCAAGGCGGGGCCTTTACCATGGGGAGAGGGGGGTGTGGCAGCTAAGAGGGGCCAGGAACGTGAAGTACTTGAGATCAGGGTTGGCTGGCATTTTCTCTGCCGGAATTTTCCAGTACATTCAAATTTCATCCTGCATCTGCAGAATTTTGCATGCAGATTCTGCAGTTCTGCAATTTTGGCCCTCTGTCACTGCAGCATTTCTGAAATGTTTCTGCGGCAAAATCTGTAATTCTGTTGGAGTTATGCACCTTGAAAGAAGCTGAAGAATTTCGTGCTCGTCCGTCCCAGTAGCGTTTCTGAATAGTTTCTGCAGCAGAATCTGTTGTTCTGTAGGGGTTGTGCAGCTTGTGAGGTTTTATGCACTTAGCTGTACAATTCTGTAGGAAGGTGCAGAATATCACTAATTCTGCAGCTTCCTGGCAAATTTCGCCAATTTTGCAACTGGGTCATTCTCAAATTTCGGGACAATTTGCGTCACTCTACAGGGTGTCTGCCAATCCTGGAAAAGCCTGGAATTTGGTTTCTCAATTTCCAGGCCTTGAAAAGCCTTGAAAAACAAGCATTTTGAAAAAAAAGGCCTGGAAAAGCCTGGAATTTAGTTTGTATGGAAATAACAATAGTCCACTGCTAAACTGTTGGCAATTTTTAGCAAAGATAGGACCAAAGGACGAATGTCGTGTTCAGAAAAAAATGTGTGTATCGTGTCGTTAGTTGATCAGTTCATCAATATATTGGCCTGGAACTTTTGAAAACTTGGCCTGGAAAAAGCCTGGAATTTGGTTTCGAAAAAGCTGCAGACACCCTGCTCTAGTTCCTGACATTAATTTGAATGTGATTAATATCTGAAGCGTCACTCTACATTTGTTATTCATATTTCTATTTGGGACAAAAAGTCATTCATTAGACCTTTTCTTTGTGCATTATGTCCTGTAATCCGTGCAAAATCAATGGTTATTCCCTGTCACCGGACCTGACATGACAAAATGAAGTGTTAATTTTTCGCCTAATGCACCATTATATGCCAAGTTTCTTTGCACGATTCATGAGAATATAGACTTGAATTTATATCTAGTTCACATTCAATTTTTTTTTTGGGTCTTATTTCATTGATTAAATTGATACAATAGATGTGTCACTAATTTATGTCAATTCTACTGTCCACTCCGTTGCTTGCCATAGCTCGGTTCGTTATTGTTTTTTATGAGCTATTTTCACTGAATATCATGAGACGCATATGCGCCATAGTAACACTGCCTTTCAGACTTCATAAAACATATATTTAATAAATTATGACATAATATTCAAAGAAAATGCTTTGGTCTCGCCAAAATGTCCACTCCGTTTCCTTCATTTCCAAGCTTACCAATAATAGTTTTAAAGAGTGGCTTCATGTATATATTGCTGAGGGTGACAGCTTTTTATAGTCTGCAATTATTTTATCTAATCTCCAAAATAAAAATCAGTATTGAGCGAAAAGCAAAAAATCATTCCACTCCGTTACTGTCCACTCTGTTACCAAATCATGAGCAAGAAATCGACATTTGGGCCAAAAAATCTACTGATATGAGATGAAGTACTTCCGAAAATAATAGTTACATCAATCTTTTATTGTTTCTCCTTTTGTTACCCTGGGTAATTTTATCTGAAAAACAGTCAGAGATTTTTGGAAAAAGTTTTCCCAGCCTTAATACAGGTGTGGTTTGATAGTGTATGTAAAGTCCTTATGTTTTGAGGGCTGTCTTGCAGCTCCATAATCAGAGACGACATGAACAAGATGGATCCGATTCCGAAGTCCCCGTATCGACGCGGGGTTCGCATTTATTAAATCACGAACGATGACGTCACAACTACGTCACAACAATGCTAGATAGATGACGTCATGAATGACGTCACGAATACCTTACATCTCCCTTTTTATAATAAACATGTAATATTACTAAATTGTTACATCAACCTAAAATTGTTACATCAACCTACTTTATGAAATAAAGAATTATTAATAAAACATCAGCTTTTACTTTTCATTTACATTAGAATTTACAAATTCACAATGTGTTGTAAATGTTCAAGAAACCCAATTTACAGTTGGGAATTGTTCAGTGTTCACAACATAGATAGTCTTTTCACATGAGAATCGTAGATAGTTTCGTGTTCACAGCATCGCTAGTCTTTCACATGAGAACTGAAGATTTTTCACATGAGAACCGTAGATTTTCACATGAGAACTCACTGATGGCATTGCCATATTTTAAGTCTTTGAGATGGAATATCAAAGCTTATTAGTTTTTTTGCAATGTCTCTGGAGAATTATCTAAGCACATGTTGATTTCATGATGGATGATTCTTGGTAAATTCACAATGAAATAGAGCTGATTGTCTTTCACATTCACATTAAAATAAAGCTGATTGTCTTTTAAGATTAACAAAAGTTCAAATTATGATTAAGTTTAAAATGAATAAACAGTATGAACTAAAAGTCAGTTATATTATATGTGTGAACTAGAGGGCACCATCTCTCATACAAACATGCAATATAAGTGATTATCATCAAATTTGATTAACCAATATAACTAATACAAATGCTTGCTAAATGTATCTTTTCCTTCTTTCCTTTTTTTTTTTTTATAAAATTGAACAATTTTAAACATTAACTGAACAGTATATATTGAGTTGATTATATCAACCTTAGACATATTTAAAGAACAATATAGGTCAATAATCAGGAATACAAATTGTGTAGTTTCTACACTTGCAAAAATTCACTTCACTTGACTAGAAAATAAAACTGATCGGTATTAACAATAACTAAATAAAATTCACATTCATATAAAATTTGATATACAAAATTGAACTTCGGATTAACATGTTACAAAAATTTTTTTTTTCACAAATTACAATTGATGATTCAATTTATGATTCAATGACATAATCTTTGAATCTCACTGGTGGCTTGCTGATTCTGCCACTTCTGAGTTGGGTTGAGGCTTGAGCAGCAGGCGAAGGATGGGGGGAATTTTGAGGGGGGTTTGGGGAAAATGGGGGTCTAAGCCTGACTGCTGGGGGAGTTAGAGCGGGTGTGATGGCTCTAACTGCTGCCTCACTGGGGTCGATGACCTCATTGACCAGTTGGTCACAGGGGGGTTTGTTTTAGTAGGAGTTACCACTCTAGGAACTTGTCTTGCTCCTGGGAATTAGTAGATCTGTCTACCTGATTGAATACCAATCTATCTGAATTTTCTGGAGTCTTAAGCAAATGCTTTCTGTTTCTCCTAATAATTCTACTTGATCAGTGACAACTCTGTAAGATCGTGGCTCAGGGCCAACTCTCACAACTACACCAGGCTTCCAACCCTTGTCTGTACGAATCCTAGCAAAATCACCTTCGGAGAGTGGCTTCAATGGCTTAGAGCCTCTGTCATAGTAATGCTTCTGAGTACTTCTCAGCTTCTGCAATTGTTCCTGAACATGGACCTGGTCTAAGATTCTAGATTTTAACAAAGCACTTGACGTTGGCAGAAGTGTTCTTGTCCGTCTGTGCAGCATCCTCTGTACAGGGGAGCCTAAGATATGATCTCTCGGCACATTTCTGTTGTCTAACAGTGCGAGATAAGGATCTCTATTTTCTGCCTGAGCTTTCAAGAACAATTTCTTACAGATTCCTACGGCTTTCTCTGCCATGCCATTAGACTGACTATGAGTAGGGCTACTGTAAATGTGCTTAACCTGCCAAGTATTAGTGAACTCTTGAAATTCACGACTTGTGAAATAACTTGCTCCATCAGAAATCAACACTTCTGGAATACCAAACCTGGCGAAATTCTGCTTAACCCAGTCTATGACTGTTGCGGACCTGGTGTCCGCAATTTTCCAACTTCAAAGTATTCTGAAAAGTAATCAACCATAACTGCGTACGGTGTGTTTTCAATATCAAATAGATCAATTGCTACTCGCTTCCATTCTCGGTCCGGGACCTCAGTCGGTACCAAGGGCTCTTTTGGCTGCCGATTTCTATTTTCTTGACATACTTGACATTTTGATACAACATCTTCTATCTGTTTGTTCATTCCGGGCCAGAATAAGACATCTCTTGCTCTTTTCTTACATTTCACAATGCCTAAATGAGCCTGATGAATGATCTCTAGCATTCGGCTTCTCATTTCTGAGGGAATAACTACTCTCTGACCTCTGAAAATCAATCCTGACTGGTCAACTACAAGTTCATCTCGAAAGTCCCAGTAGGACTTGATGTTGTCTGGTACCTGGCTCTTTTCATCTGGCCAGCCAGTTCTGACAATGTAGCTAAGAGCTTGCAAAGAGGGGTCATTCTTGACCGCTTGCCTAAGTTCTAACTCTTTCTGCTCACTGAAACACATCTCAACTACCGAGACCATAGCGCTGTCATCTATCAATATCGGCTCTACACTGGAACAATAAAGTCTTGACAGAGCATCTGGAATAGGAATATCAGTACCGCTTTTGTACCTAATATCCAAATTGTATGGCTGGAGCCTCAACAACATTTTCTGCAGACGCATAGGCGCATTAACTAGGGGTTTCTTCCAAATGGTTTCTAAGGGTTTATGGTCTGTTTCTACGACCACTTTGTCTCTCCCATAAATCAAATAGTGGAAGTATTTGCAAGCAAACACTATTCCTAGCATTTCCTTCTCTATTTGAGCATATCGTTGCTCACACTCTGTGAGTGCTTTAGACGCGTAGGCTACTGGACGATTGTCCTGGATAACTACAGCTCCTAACCCTTTCGAGCTAGCGTCACAACTTAAAACCACAGGTTCTTTCGAACTATAGAACCTTAGCACTGGTGCCTCCATTAAGACCTGCTTACATTTCTGAAAGGCTACTTCTTGCTCCTTGCCCAATGGAAAGCAATTTCTTTCCTCAATAGTATTCTGATTGGCGCTGTCAAATCACTCATATTTGGGATGAATTTTGACAGATAAGTAATCATACCCATGAACCTTCTGACCTCATCTACTGATTTAGGCTGTGGCATCTCCACAATTGCCTGAACTTTCTTGTCTGAAATTTTGACACCTTTGTCAGTTAACTTGTGTCCTATCCAATCAACTTCACTCAGACCCAATTTGGTCTTCTTAGGATTCAATCTAAGATTGAATTTTCTGCATCTCGCTAGAACTGCTTCTAATCTCTTGTCAAACGTTGCTGAATCTGCAGCATGAATCAATATGTCATCCATAATTATCTCTACTCCATCGAGATCTCCAAACATGTCTACCATTGCCATTTGATAGATTTCAGGACTACATGACAAACCCATTGGCAACTTTAAATAGCGATACCTTCCCCAAGGTGTGTTAAAGGTTGTCAATCTAGACGACTCTAAGTCTAATGCGATCTGGAAAAATCCTTGTGAGCAATCCAATGTACCAAAAATCTTGGACCCTTCTGTTCTAGTGATAACATCCTCTATAGTTGTGAGAGGATAATGAGACCTTTTGATAGCAACATTCAAATCTTTTGGATCAATGCAAATTCTGACCTTTTCACCTTTGCATGGTCACAGCAAGCAAACTGCTCACCCAGTCTGTTGGCTCAGATTCTTTGTGGATGATGCCTTGAGCCTCTAACTTGTCTAATTCCGTCTTAACCTTGGCTCGAATTGCTACTGACATCATTGTTGGTGGATGGACTACAGGTCTAACTGTAGTATCGGTTCCAATTTGGTAAAACCCTGGAATTGTACCTAGACCTTGAAATACTTCAGAGTACTTGTCAACTAAGCTATCTGACTCTAGGAATGTACTCTTTTCACTAGACCCATTCTGACCCTGTCATCGTCACCTAACAAGTTCGGTACCTGACCTTCAACAACTTGAAACACAATCAAGAACTGCTGTTCTTTGTACCCACATTTCAAACACACTTGCCCTAAAGGCTTCACAAAATCACCTCTGAAAGGTCTAATCGCAACATTCGTAGGTTGTGGTGTGAGACCTAGTCTCCTGACCGTACTAGCATTCAACACATTGACCTGAGCTTGGGTATCGATTTTACAAGTGATCGCATGGTTTTCAAAATTCACACGTACATCAAGTGTAACATTCCACATTTCACGTTTCACATTTTTGTCATTTTCAAGCGACAATACAAAGAAATCATTTTCATCATCATTTTCATCAAAATTTTCACAATATTCATCATCATAATCAACAGCGTGAACATTTGCATTTAATCTACCAGCATTTTGAAATCTACCTCGGCTTCTGCCTCTGGAGTATCTTACTCCGTGACCTTGATTACCACGGCCTGATTGGCGCGGCCTTGCACCCAAATTTGTACAACATCTAGACCAGTGATTTGTTTGTCCTCATTGGAAACATTGTGTGCCATACGCAGGGCACTGTCCATAACTATGTTCCAAGTTAAAATTTTTACACTTAAAGTTAGACTGAACACTCGACTGTTGGTTTTGACTTCGCGAACTCCAATTTGGCGGTTCTCGTGGCGCTTGGTATCGTCTGTCGGAACTTGGTACTGTACGACTTCCTCGTGTGCGTCCCCTCGAGAAATTACGAGCACGTCCCCTCGAATTCCTCTGCACGGCATTGACGGTCGAACTGGTACTGGTACTGGTACTTCCGGTTGAATTTGAAGTTGAGCTTGAGCTGGGCTTTTCTTCTCGCCTCGCCTCCAGTTGATCATCTGTCATCTCCACTTGACGGCAAATTTCAATCGCTTTGGTTAATGTTAACTCGTCATCACCAAAGTCTGCATCACAGAGCCTCTCTGCTGCTTTATCTGACCGAACTTCCTCACAAATCTTGTCAAGAACCATCTCATCTGTGTGAGCTGCATAATCACATTCACGAGCTTTAATCTTCAGACGATTAATAAATTGTAGCACTCCCTCTGTGGGCTGTTCTGACATACTCAAAAATTCTCTGCGGGCCTGACGAACCCTATTCTTCTTAGAATAATACGTATTGAATTGTTCGCAAACATAGTCAAATTCCTCTTGCTTCTTTCTATTGTCATCATCACCATCACCATTAGTAAAGTCAAATGTCAGAAAGTCCTCACGGCCATCGTCGCCGATACAATGTAACAAGAAATTAACCTGCCTTTTTCCACTTTTTTCGTCGATCCCAAGTGCACTCATGTAAATTTTGAAGTCCAAAATCCACTTTTTCCAATTCGCGAAAGCATTGCCTTTGGTGCTCAGCGGGGGTGGTTGAGTTAATCCAGATTTTCCTCCGGTCGCCATTTTCGCGGGCTTTTCTGCTGTGTCCAATGGTGCGGGCTCTCCACGTGCTCCAAGCACTAGCACAAGACACAGCAGACCAAAAATGGTCAAAAATCGTCTTAACGAAAATCCACTTTCCCGGCGTTGTAAGGCCTCCCTGGGATCCGTAAAGTGCGTCCTTTCAGTCCTTGAACGTTTAAACATCATACAAAGTCACTTAACACCTGACACCATGTAAAGTCCTTATGTTTTGAGGGCTGTCTTGCAGCTCCATAATCAGAGACGACATGAACAAGATGGATCCGATTCCGAAGTCCCCGTATCGACGCGGGGTTCGCATTTATTAAATCACGAACGATGACGTCACAACTACGTCACAACAATGCTAGATAGATGACGTCATGAATGACGTCACGAATACCTTACAGTGTAGGAGATAAAAGACCCTGCTTGTGGTTGATCTCATTTTCCATCTGACTCTCTAGTAATTTCCTCCCTCTGCAATGTTCAGGTAATAGAAACAGCAACAACACAGAGATCTCTTGCTGAAAGAATTAAAGGTTTGTGGCAACAGATGAAAGGCAGCTAACGGCACACACAGTTGGTCTGGAAGTCTCTCTAAGTAGTGACCAACTGTTGTAATAGCGGGCGTTAGTGGAACTCTCCTTTTTCCAGCTCTCCTGTGTTGACGAGCAGAATAAAACTATTTCCGGAAACATCAGCCTGGGAATTTACAATGGAGTCGGGGTTTCTAAGGTCCGTAACAAAGTCTAATCAGCCTGACAGTACTGGAATATGGTGGCAATCCATGCTAAACATTCCATTTAAGACTCGGCAATGCAAATCCGTAATGTTTTCAATGGATTAAAAGTGCCCTGGGGTCTGGAATGCCAGCTTCACTGACTCAGCAATGGTACAAAATGGCAGCTTGTTCCCGGAAATAGTTTTATTCTGCTCGTCAACACAGGAGAGCTGGAAAAAGTAGAGTTCCACTATCATGGCCTATTGCTTTGTAGAGGATATCACTAGTCCACTCCTATTACTGTGGTTCATTGCAGCTCCGTCGATCACGGACTCTTCCGTTCTGTCTCGCTTTTACAGGTGCTTGTTTCAAGCGCACTTCTATTGTGGGAGGAATGTTGGGAAAGCTTATGACCACTGGTTAGGTCGTTCTGGTTTTTGAAACTTTGCCTACAGTCCTGGCCTACAGTCTCATCAGAGTTTCAACTTGTGAGGATAAACTAGTGGTGCTTTGCTGCATGACAGTGCATGTGATGGAAAAACTTAATAAAAAAAACAAAGTCTGACTTTCTTGAGGTTGAAAGTTCAATAACGGAGGAATAGCCGTATATAGGAATAGCAGTCACAGTGGCCACATTGGTAGTGCAATGGCACACAATATTTATTTTTCAAAGGTTTCTTGAGCAGGATGAAGGCCTCAAGGACTTTGGTTTGAATGTCGGCTAGGGAAATATATTTCATGGAGTGAAGGGATGGGCATTGAAACCAAAATTTCAATGAGAAATTTCATTTCAATTAAATAAAGAGAGACCTGCAGGAGAAAAGAATAGCAGGAAAGAAGGAGGAAGGAAGGAAAGAAGGAAGGGAATAAAGATTGAGAGAAGGCAGGAATGAAGGAAGGAATACAAAATAAAGATCATGGACCAATAGATAAAGAGATCCTTGCAGATAGACAGACAAAAGGGTAGATCTAGGCAGTCTATGTAGAAGCACCTTTTGAAGTGCTTGAAAATTTTTTTTCTTCGTTGAATAACTCCTCTGCTTACAGTGGCATCATTTTCAAAATAAAGTGGTGGGGCATTGACAACTTTTTTAACTTTTTAGGCATGGGCACACACTGTCTGCTTACAGCTGCTCCATTAGTTCAGCTATGAAAAAAAAGGGTAATTTGTGGTTCACAATACTTGATGATGTCCCAATGGGCATATCTACATAGCAGCAACCCAGCTGACAAAAACTGGTGGTTAACTGAGAGTTATCACGTGAAATTGCCCCTCAGTTATCATGTGGAAAACTGATAGGTTATTGCAAACGCTAACCATGTGATTTTCTCACCAACCACGTGATTTTCTGGAAGCAATTTTCACCAGTTAACCACATGATTTTCTGGTGAATATCTTCACCAGTTAATCACGTGATTTTCTGGGGGCAATCTTCACCAGTTAACCACGTGATTTTCTGGGGGCAATCTTCACCAGTTAAAATTATTTGAGAAGAGGCAAAATCTCCACTGGTTAACGTGGCTCTTCATCAAGCCAGTCAACTTAGACTGTTTCAAGCATTATCTTGGGCTCTCAATAGCTGTTGGGCTGAAGTAAAAACCACAAGAACTTGCTGAAAATTTGTCACAACCAGTGTGATGCAGTGAGGCTCTTTTCAGTCTTCTTAAGGGTTACCAGAATCAAGGATTGCAGTCATACATGATTCACAGTAATAATATCCAATATGTGCTCCTTTTTGAGCTAATAAGCATCATTCCACCATATACTGTGCATTAATTCAGATTAAGAAATCATAATCATTTGATTAATTAGTTTAAACTCAGTTAAAGTAAACTTAGTGTGGAACAGCTGTGTTTCTAGCGCAGGTGCTCCATCTATATTTCTGGGGGGGGGGGGGGCAATCTTCACCAGTTAACCACGTGAGGTTTTTCATGTGAAGAAAAACACGTGATAACTCTCAGTTATGTCATGAAGATAGTCAAGTGATAATCTGGTGAAGTTCATCATGTGGTTATCCTGTGAAAATGTTGGGGAGTTTTTTCACATGAAAAAAAGCATGAGATAACTCTCAGTTATGTCATGAAGATGGTGAAGCGTTAATCTGGTGACATTCATCACATGGTTATCTCATGAAAATGTGTTTTTCTCATGTGAACAAAAACACGTGATAACTCTCAGTTATGTCATGTTCACCAGTTTATCATGTGAACTTCATGTGCAATGTGACAATATTGTAATGTTTGTGAAAATTAAGTGGAATTTTAGGCCCATGGTTGATATGGTGTTAGCATGTTTTCAAAATGTTGTGAAAAAACCTGTACTCATTTACGCATATCTAATTTACTGCTGTAAATTGTAATTCTACAGGGTGCGTCTGTGGTCTTCATTCATTGCTACATCATCATCACATCTGCATCTGACATTAACTATTGCAATCCTATTATATTCAAAGGTTTTTAGAGTGACCAGTCAACCTGAGAAAGGAGGACCCATCATAAATCGTGAAATTCCTTGTCAGGCTTGGTCGTTAGCCTTCTTTGAAGTGTGCCAACCTGCCTTACAAAGCTCTAATATCAAAAGCATGGACTTTGTGCCTGCTTGATTTTCCATCTTTCTACATAAGCACCCATACTGCTCTGCGGGCATATGTCTTATAAAATGGTTGTCCATGACAAGTGTTTTTTTTTTTTTAATGATTGATTGATTGAATCACTCAAAAGAATAGCATATGAACAACACAGAAACAATTTTAATAAAAATTACAACGTAACACCCACTAACTGGCAGGACTCAACATTTTCATAATGCTGATGAAATTCTTGATTGAAACTGAATCAACTGTTCTTTCATATTAATTATATATATAATTATACATAATCGATTGCACCAAAAATGTTTTCTCTAATCAGTACAACTATAACACACATACAGCTGTTTGTTATTACTTCTGCTTCTTTGCAAAAATTTGCAAAATTCTTCCTCATCTTTGTAAAACAATATCAAATTTGAATTTTCATCGAATGTCCAATGAATCCAATATTTAAAAAATGTAGTCCTTGTTCATACAATACATTTTCTTAATTCAAAATATGTCTGCTGAAATACCTTGCACCAATTCTACTTTGTCTTTATTACATTGCAATATTCGCTACTAAGCCTGACTTGAATAATCTAGAAGTGGTCTAACATAAAATATATTTACTTTTGTGCAGCATCATCTCAAAAACCTGAGATGTTCTTTGTGAGGTCATATCCTTACCCTTGCCATGTTATTCTCTGACACTCATTAAGCAATTAGTGAGGTCAATGCTGTCACAACAAGTCACAAGCTGAGTATCAATGAGGCTACATGTACACGTTGCTAAATGACAAATTGACACCTCGTTTCAATAGATACAGGAGGTCCTGTTGTGAGGTCATTGATGTCCACTAGCAGCTGAATGTAAATACTCATCATTCATTGATTGTAACACTCTGTATTACAGAAATCCCACACGTATTCGTTTTATGGACATACTAACCAATACACAGATATTGACTCAGACCACATGTCAGTTGTGTTGTAATCCTAAAGAGGTCTCCAACGAGGGTCAGTTTCTCCTTATGTAGATAGGTTGCGCTGCTCGGTGGTGACATGTGTGTACAGACTCTCTGATGCTCTTAGTCTTTATGGGGACAATAGGCCGTGATAGTGGAACTCTCCTTTTTCCAGTTCTCCTGTGTTGACGAGCAGAATAAAACTATTTCCGGGAACAAGCTGCCATTTTGTACCATTGCTGAGTCAGTGGAGCTGGCATTCCAAGCCCCAGGGCACTTTTAATCCATTGAAAACATTACGATTTGCATTGCCGAGTCTTAAATGGAATGTTTAGCATGGATTGCCACCATATTCCAGTACTGTCAGGCTGATTAGACTTTGTTACAGACCTTAGAAACCCCGGCTCCATTGTAAATTCCCAGGCTGTTTCCGGAAATAGTTTTATTCTGCTCGTCAACACAGGAGAGCTGGAAAAAGAGAGTTCCACTAACGCCCGCTATAAAGTTGTACCTATCTTGTACCTATGTATCTATTAGATAACATGCAATATTTAAGGTTGTTCTTGACAAAAGTAGACTTATATCTGTCTTGTGCTTGCACCTAATAGTTTTGTAGATCAGAACATTTGACTTATATAAGGCAAGGTAATCTGGTGGCCAAACAGACAGACAGATGTTAGCTAATTTCTCTCCCAGGCACTTTTATCCATCTCCGTGTTGTTGACTTCTGCCATTTAGTCAACAGATGAGTCTTAGCTCTGCAAATGACAAACAAGATGACATACTTTCGTCTCTGCAATTTGATACCTACATGCTTTTATTAAAAGAATTAAACAATTACGTTGCTTGAGTTCTAGTGGGGAACTATCTGGTCCTTATTGGATCTAATAAATAACAATTTTTACATGTGGCTGTGTATCAAGATGTCGTACAATTTGAGAAAGTTACATTAGTGTGATGATTACATGTACATATATCTTGTAGGTGCCGTGACTCATTATACATCATTGGAAAGCTTAACTTCTTTTGTTTCATATCAGCTTCAAAATTGTATCTTCCTTGCAGAATAAGGCTGTTATCCCATATCTGCAAAAAACCTTGAGAAAACGGGTGATTAGTTGTGCTCCGTGTTACATCAGTTTAGTAAAATAGCAAGTCACCAACCGAGTTTCCATGAGGTCACAAATTGATGCTGCATTTCACTTTTATGGACACACTAACCAATACACAAAGAATGACTCAGACCACATGTCAGTTGTGCAGTAGGTCTCCAACGAGGGTGCACAATAATGCTTTCCTCTCTGCAATTTTATAGCTACATGCTTTAATTAAAAAATGCTGTTACTTGAGTATAAGTGAGAGCTAGATTTGCAGTTATTAATGCCTAAATTTTGAGTTTTTCCTCATTTAAAAATCCTCTACCCAATGTACCCATTGTTTGAAAATTTCATATGATTCATTCGTTGTCATATGCCACAAAACCAATATTTCCATTGGAGCGTTTTCTGTTGGTTCGCAGTCTCTGAACTGATTATTCAAGCTGAACTCACTAAAATGAACACTGTGAAGCAAAAATTAAACCCTTTTTTAATAAAAGTTACCATCATGCCTTTATGACCATGTATGAGGTCTGCACCAGATTGATATATTCATTCGGCAGTTTTTATCCAATGAAAATTCAATGTTTAAGTTTTATTATCCATCCAATAACTATGTATCCTTCGATTTTTTTTTCCTCACTCTGACAGCATGATGTCTTGGTGGTTCAGGATAGCAATTGGTCTAGCAGCTCTGTTTGATGTGCAGCTGAAGACTGAGTGTAGAGCATGATGACATGCTGACAAGCAAATATAATTGGCTGCTAAATTAGCAACAACAAACAGTTAAAGCAAATCCTTAACAGTTTCATGTCATTGGAATTTTGTTGGTTTTTGTTATTCATTGCACCTGAGTATTCAAACTGTTGGTCAAGTTTCAGTAACAGTTGTGGGTTCATGGTGATTTAGCATGGTGATACACTGCATAGTGTATTGACCTTCAAGCTGGAATTCACCCAACTGTGAGATTTGGTGAAAGTCTTGTTTGTGTTTTACAGCTACAGTCTACACACTAAACTCCTTCCCCCGCTGAGTGTCATGCATTCTCTTCATGCATATTGAGGACAGATATTGGGATCAGCTGTTCCCTGTTACATATAATTAAACCTTCCTCTTCCACTTGTCATCTTTATAAGATTCCAAATCAAGCCACCCTGGCATCACATGGCTGCTTTAGTATCTATGTATGCCACTGACCAAAAGATAATGACACTGGAGCCTTCACAATGTTAATTTTGTGCAATTTTAGCAACTGCTTGATGTCATGCAGCTTACACTCCCAACCAATGAGAATGTACAAATAGCTTGACATCACCAAAAAAGCCTTGCATGACATACAGTTTTCCACTCACACCTCAACTGACCAATAGCTACCCAATCTCAGCATGACATCAAGCTTTCAGTCTATGGAAAAAGCATTGAAGGATACATAGTTATTGGATGGATAATAAGTTAAATTAACCAAGTTATCTGTCTTTGGGGCTCTTTATAGAGGTCTAAAACATTTTTAAATGATCTGAATTTTTTAGAAACACATTAAGGGGTTAACTGAAATGAATTTCAAATTTTTTGTCGGACACCCTAAGGTGCATACAAAATCGAACATACAAACCAATCTATTGAAAGTTCATTTAGGGTAAAGTTCTTTGAGTCGGACACTTAGATTCTGTTCATTTTAAAATTGTGATATCATGCTTGACCTATTGGTTATTGGCTTTCAACCAGGGTATCAAATTTTACGTTTTTACTTAATCAAACAGAAAATTGACAATTGGCAAATTAGTAGTTAAATTTCTGAAATAAAAATTGACATAGGGTATCTTTGAGTCGGACAGCTGTGTTCTAAAAACATGACATCAAGATACAGGTGCTTTAGAGCTTTCCCTTCAATTAAAACAGCCCATATTAAAACACAGAATAGGATAAGCTTACTACTAACTGAATGACACAGAAACTGAAGTCAGATCAATGCCATAGGCCAGTAAAAGATAATTGAAACAGGACAATATTCTACTAAAATTCACTAATTTCTGACACAAAACTGAGAGAAAAACGGGTTTTTTACCCCATCTATAGGGCCATGAAAAACCAACTTTACTTGCTAGTACCATGGTGATACTTTCTGAACAGATAGAGGAAGTCTTAAGCTTAAGATTGGTACCAAATATATTGGTATAGGACCTCTCAATTGGCCAATACAGCCCAACAAAAAGTGTCCGACTCAAGGAGACACTTCTAAAGTGTCCGACTCAAAGAACATTACCCTATTCAGCAAGGTGTACCAGCAAGATCATATCATTAATGTCATTAATAACAATTGTTTCAGCATATCTTTTTGGGCAGCTATTTGCAAACTGGCTTCAGTTGTGCTTGACAGTAGCCTACTCCGGTTGTGACCATGAGGGAGTAGGCTACAACATTTCACCAGTGGTGTTTTCTTTTATATCTGAGCACGCATTTGTGAAGCAACCCAGCACAGTTCTGCCGGGTTCAGTTGAGGGCAGATCCTTACAGCAAATTTGACATCCAGTTCGACTTGAATGTCTTCAGTCTGTGGTCATACTGGGTGGGTCCGCCAGAGTCTGCCTCCACAACGGAGTGTCGTTAGTCTGTTTAGTGTATTGGTCAACATGGGATGTGATATACAAATACCCAACATTATAGTTCACGTATCAAAAACTGTTTGTGATCCTGAAGCTTGATCGCAAGTAGTAAACCATGAACCACAGTTTTCAGACATTTTTCAGCATGCAAAACAGCATGAGATATATCCACAAATGGCAGGATGGGTTATTTAGCTGGTACTGTTTGTCATTGTATTGTATCAAATCAACAACATAGGTCCACTTTGACGTAATGCATGTCTTATCAAACATCATAGATTCGGGTGAGACAAGTTGCCACCCGAGATTTTAAAGGGGCTATAAACCCAAAAAATCATTCCTGGATATTTTTCCTAAAATGTCCCATGGTGACAAATAAAAGGACCCAAGATGATATTAGTTGATTTTTGGCCAATTTGCCCCAGTATTTCAAGCTTACAGCAATTTTTTTGTAAGAAAACGGCAGAAAATCTAATAAACCACCAATTATGCTATAATCGACTGTAGCTTCTCAGTAATAAGTTCCAGTAATGCATAACCCTTAGAAACTTCAGGCAGAAATTGTCAGGATGAAATTCTGTCAGTTTTGTGGCATTTCCTGAACCATGGACTTGGCCATAACACCTTAAATAACAAAAAACATGCAATTTAAAATAACTTGGCCGCGGCCTACTTATATTTAAAGGCTAATTAATCACTAATTAAGACATTTGTTTGCTTGGATATTGTGGCTTTGTACTAAGGTTGGCATATACATGTACTAACAAAAAAAATCAATGAAAATACCATGTTAGAAAAAAATGTGAATTGAGGGCTTAGAGCCCCTTTAAAAGGCTGGATCACATAATTCCTCAGTCACCCTGTGTTGATGGGTCATCGTCAGCCAGGTGGTTGAGGTCAACTGGAGGTTGATCAGTAGTGGCAATACCACCTTGCACTGTCAGCTATAGGAAGTCACAACCTTTCTTGCGAATGCCCACAATCAAAATTACCAGCGACAGAATAAACACAAGAGAGGACCAGACCATGACATGGTTCAGGTGGAAATGTCGAGTTCGTATGACCTCTGTTGGATTTTTGGGGTTATAAAGACAAGTGAACTTTTTGCCTGGCTGGCCGTACATGTGCTCATAGTCTCTTACGGCTTTTTCATTTGCCATCTTGGAGCTCTTGCATGGTGGATAGTAGGAGCACTGAAACAGAAAAGACAAAGAGTCATTCAAAAGATAAAAGGGCCACATCACCACAATAAATACATAAATTTCACATCAGAAATGCTGACTTGTATTACAGGTATACGTAATTCAGTATGCCTCAATGGAAAGGCATAATATGCTATTTTTCCTTGTGTGTGTGTGCCATTTATAAAACAGTTCAGTGTTGTGAACCAGACCGGCCCCTCCGGTCCATTGGTGAGGTGGTCCGGTCTGGGGGGTCGGTCCAGTCCTGGGGGAGGCGGTCTGGTATACCGGTATGTACACCCCGGTACATATCAGTTTCCAATTTACACACAATTTTTGTCAAAAATCATTGGAATACTTGGGAAAATAAGGGTATGACAACTGAAGAACCCCTTTTTATGGTGATTTTACCAAATTTCACTGAACCTGTACATTCCAGTACAGACAACCTCTGGCCAATTTTTTTCTTACTGAGGGTGGTCGGGTACTTAAGAGGTGGTGGTACTGGAGAAGACTAGTCCAAAGCGGATCAGTCCACAAGACTATAAAACAGAGAGAGAGATCGAAAAAAGATGGAAGACTTTTAATGTATAAATTAACTGTTTATTGAATATTTAGAGTAATAATAAATTAAGCTTAAAATTCATGTTTTGGAAAACAAACTTCCTCTGACGATACCAGTTCAACAAAGACCAGATAATTATAAAATTGCCTTTAACAGTAATAATAACAATATTTATAATAGCCGATTGATAAATGTACAAACATACAATAGTGATTTATATAGTGCCTTTTCCAGTAAACTGCTAAGAAGGAACCGTGTGAATTTACCTCCTGACCAGATGAACTGTAACTAGCAATTAATATTTTTCTGTCACCATTTTCAGCTTCTTTTCCCTATGATTACCCGACCATGGATACTGGATAGAGTACAGCCTATCAAGCATCTGGTAGGAAAAATCTGTACTGTACATGGTTCAGCCTTACTTAGCATTCGCAATCCTTGGAATAATACTCAGATCACATAATAAATAGTGCATACTGTCAGTAACTTATTTGTCAGACATTATAGACTGTAAAACCAGCTCCTGTCACTTTTACAGCAGTAACTGTTAAAACGATGGTACCTGCTGTAAAAAGAACAGTTTCTTACCATAAAATGGCAATTTTTTGTAATAATTATGATAGCTGCCTTTTCAGTTTATGTAAAATATGAACCATTGGAGAGAGAATTAATGGGGAAACTATGTATCTTCCCCTCTTATGTTCAACTAGGTTTATATTATACTTGAATATGTCACAATATGTTCAGGTGTTTTTGTTTTGATAAATTGTTAGACATGAATATTTTGTGGAGTAAGTTAAATATTTTGTCCAGTTTGTAAAGAAAATCATGTACATGTAGGAGGATAAATTTGCTGCTGAATAGTAAGCAATCTGTTGTAGCTGGTATGAATTTAATCAGGTGGTTGACATATAAACCCAGCATGGATGGAGTTACAAGTGTTTTGACTACCACGCCAATCTGGTCATTCACAGATGACTTGAGATTCAATACAATACTGGCCAAACCCATTATGCTGATGCTTTGATGGGAAAACGCTGTCCTGCCAAACCTTCAAAATACTTAGTAGTGACATCAGCGTTGGTAAGGAAGTAACACATCTTTCATGTCAATTTAATATTGAAACCAGGTAGACCTGCTAGATTCGCTTAGCTTGATAGGCTTTATACTCTGCCCTTTCCTAGTTAATCTGCATAATGTAATCAATTATATGCTCTTTGTTGATTTTCCCCACTTTACCAGATGATAACATTGACAATATCATCAAGTCTCAGTTTTATAATGGAGTGTTGACAGTTCATATGATCACTCAATTTGTCAGCAGAATGTAAAAATAACATGCAAGCACTTTAACAGCACAGACAGTGCATAGTTCCAACACAGGCGCACCAGTCACAGACGTACTAAGACGTTCTGACTCGTTTTTACAGGTGCTTGTTTCAAGCGCACCTCTATTGTGGGAGGAAGGTTGGGAAAGCTGATGACCACTGGCTAGGTTGTTCTGGTTCACCTATGTCTTTCAAAGTTTGTGTACAGTCCTCGCCTACAATCTCACCAGAGTTTTAACTTGCGAGGACAAAAGTTTAGCGCTTTGCTGCATGTGATGGAAAAAATTAAAAAAGAAAACAAAAAGGCTGACTTTCTTGAGGTGAAAAGTTATATAAAGGAGGAATAGCCAAATACAGGAATAGCAGTCACAGTGGCCTCATTGGTAGCCCAGCGGCACACAATTTTTTTTTCAAGGTTTTCTTGAGCAAAGTGGAGGACCTGGGTTTGAATGTCGGCTGGGTAAATGTACTTCATTGAGTGAAGGGATGGGCCTTGCAATCATAAGTTAAATGACATATTTCGATATATATTAAATAAAGAGAGATCTGCAGGAGAAAAGAAAAAGGAAAGAAGGAGGAAGGAGGGATGAAGTAAGAGAGGAAGAAAGGTAGGAAGGAATTAAGGAAGAAAAGAAATATGAGGGGAAAGGTTAAGGGAAGGCAGGAATAAAGGAAGTTGTAAATGAAAGGAGGAAGATAAAACAGAGATCAAAGATAGATATATAGATATATAGATAGATCCTTGTAGATAGACAGAGAGGCAAAAGGGTAGATACTAGACAGTCTATCTTGAAGCACCTCTTACAGTGCTTGAGAGTTACTTTTCTTCTTTGAATAACGCCTCTGCTTACTGCTGGTCGAAAACTTTAGCTATGAAAAAAAAGAGTCCCTTGCGATTCACGATGCTTGATGATGTCCCAATGGGCATATATCTACATTGTAGCAATGTTGTGACAACATTGTAATGTTTGTGAAAATTATGTGGAATTATAGGCCCATGGTTGACATGATGTTAGCATGTGATGTTGTGGGCAATATTTTCAAAATGTTGTGTTGTACGTATTAATTTTATGCATATCAAATTTACTGGCTGTAATTCTGAAGGGTGTGTCTGTGTTCTTTAGGCTTTGCTACATCATCATCACATCTGCATCGGGCATGCTATCCTATTATATTCAAAGGTTTTTAGAGTGACCAGTCAACCTGAGAAAGGAGAACCCATCAGCAATCGTGAAATTCCTTGTCAGGCTTGGTCATTAGCCTTCTTTGAAGTGTGCCCAACCTGCCTCGCAAAGCTCTAATATCAAAAGCATGGACTTGGTGCCTGCTTGATTTTCCATCTTTTTACATAAGCACCCATATTGTTTTATAGGCCTATGTCTTACAAAATGGTTTCCATTTATTCAAAAGAACAACATTTTAACAATACGCAAACAATGGGGGTTTAAGTAAAAAATACAACGTAAAGTTCTCCCACTAACTAGCAGACCTTTACATTTTCAAATTGCTGATGAAATTCTTGCTTGAAACTGAATTAATTGTCTCTCCTTCAAAATCGTTCTAATTAGATGCATTTTGATTGCACCAAAAACACTTTTTCTTGTCAGTACGCCAATAAATATACAGCTGTTTATTATGACCTCTGCTTCTGTGTTGGGGAGACCGGGGTAAGTTGTGCGGCCCACTGTTGGGGTGAAATGAAGAACTGGGTAGAGAAGCTGATGCCACCCATATATACCCACTTAGTCAACATCATTAGGCACCAAAAAAAAAACTACCAAATATAATAGTATGAAAAGCAGTACTCATAAATTCAATTTTGCTGCTGAAAAATGGAAGTGCCGAGGACTGACATTTGTGTTTCTCAGTCATTTGGTATTTGTTATAAGTTATTGTCCCTCTGGTAGGATGTGTTGTTAGATTTCATCTTACATTGTTTGTTAATTTTTGACAACCTGTTTTATCCTGAAAATCTATTTTGGGGTAAGTTGTGCTGTTTTGATCGGGTGAGTTGTGCCAATGGTATGACATAGGATTAAATATTTTACTCATCTTCTCTTGTCTTAATTTGGCGCAAGGCCGAAAAATGTTGTGAAATAACTGACACTGAAAATAACACACGTTAAAAGTGTTATACCACCGTATAAATAATAAATAATTCTAGGTTTTTGCAGCATTTTAAATTTTTGAATGAATTAGCTCATAAATGTTTGTAAGTTTCATGTAACATATCAGCATATCAGCAATATGCTCCACACATGCTAAAAATGATCTATCTAAAGAATCGTATGAAATGCAAGGTTTTTTCGGAATAATTGATTCGGAACAACTTGCCCCGTCATGCGGCACAACTTACCCCGAAACCGGGGCAAGTTGTGCCACTTGACCTACTTTTTTCAAACACCTAACATGATCTTCCAAATGGTCGGACTGCCCAGAAACTTTGGTCGATTGTGGCCAACGTGTTATATTTTGATGTCTGATTTTCAGATGACATGATTGAGCTATAGTTTTTCGTAAAATCTGCCTGACACAAAAATTGGCACAAATTACCCCGGTCTCCCCTACAAATTTATAAAATTCGTCTTCATCATTTATATTGAGAGTTGTTTACAACATGGAATCAGAATTTTTTCATTGAATGTCCAATTGATCCAATTTCAAAAAATGTAGCCTCTGTTCACACGAAAAATTTTCATAATTCAATATATGTCTGGTGAAATACCTTTGTACCATTTCCACTTCGTCTTTATTATATTGGCAATATTGGCGACCGAGCCTGACTGGAATATTCTAGAAGTGGCCCATCATAAAATATATATACTAGAGCTGTGTGCGGGTGGACATATCCCAGCCCGCACCCTCCCCGCACTTTGAGCTTTCAGTCGGGCCAGCCCCGCACTGATACTGGATTTCTTTGGCCCGCGCCGGCCCGCACCTGCAACTTATGAGCCTGCACTCGCCCCGCACCCACGTTTGGAAAATATTGGCCCGCACTCAACCTGCAGTTGACCCCCACTAAGCCCGAAGGTTGCATGTGTCACTCCAAATTCTATTTTAATGGTCCACACCGTGACTGACAATTCGAATTTGCATTTCAGTTTGCATTTAATATAACTTAATTGTCCAATTTTATTTTTGGTGTTCTATTTTTGGAATATAAAATGCTATAAATTAAAACATATTCATGAACACAGACTAGAATAATAATTTATAATGTTTAAAACTGTAAAATATAAATACAGAGCTTCATTTGTACTTTCTTGTATAATTAATTTATATGTCAAAAAAGGCCTAATTCTTGAGTTCTTTACAATCACATTTGTTGTGTAAGTGATTGAAATGAAAGTAATTTTGTATAATTATTTTTCATTTTGTACATTTATTTAAATTTTATCTTTGTCTTAGTTGTTAGGCTGTAAATATAGTTCAGGTGTGTTTCTTTTGTTTCCCCAATTCAGTTATTGTTATTCACCTATTGTGTTACCCTCATGTTTGAACAACAGCTAGTCTAGCCTGTTCCACTGCTCAATAACCTAGAGCCTGTCGTTAGCCTCTGGTAGCCATTGGTGGCAAATATACATTTGTGCAGCATCTTCTCAAAATACATCCCTCTACAAGTTTACAGACGATGAATGTCAAGTGCTCATCCCACATGATTCTCTAAGACTCATTAAGCAATTAGTGAGGTCATATCCTACACTTCCAATGCTGTCAAAACAAATTGCCAACTGAGTATACATCAATGAGGCTACACGTTACTAAATGACAAATTGACACTTCCTTTCACGACAATGGATATAATAAGTCCTGTGGTGAGGTCATTGATGTCCACTAGCAGCGTAACCACATGTCAGTTGTGCAGTAGTCTTAAGAGGTCTCCAACGAGGGTGCAGTTTCTCCTTACGTAGATAGGTGGAGCTGCTCTGTGGCAACATGCATGTACAGACTGTCTGATTTTTTTAGTCTTTATGGGGACAATGAAGTTGTATCTACCTTTTATCCATCTATGTATCTATCCGATAACATGCTTTATTCCATGTCTTGGTGCATTTCTTCCCCAAAACAGAATTTTCCCCCTGTTAATACATACACAAGAGGGAAAATACAAGGGAAAATACGGCTCTAATGGGCTGAAGAGGGAAATAAAAGAAATTAATCAGCTTGACAGGGAAAATATGGGATTCAACCAATCAGGAGCAGCCTAAGCAATGACATTACTATGCCGTCATGACGTCACAATACTCATGTCGCTGTCATAAAAAAAAGGCTTAAAAAGTGAAAATACTTTTACCAGAAGTTTTGGTTCAGGGCACGGTTAATATTGCTCCGATTTGAGTTTTGTAAAGTCGTACAGGTAGGTCAATTCTTGCTTAAAAATCTGATATGATCAAATTTGTCAGGAAATGGCAGGAAAAGATTATTCATGGCAGTTAGAATAAATACGTTATGACATGGCTTGGAGCAGTGGAGCTGTATTTCAGTGATATTTTCACCCGAGACCCTTGCCTGTATTTACCGAGACTTAAATATTTAAGGTTGGTCTCCACAAAAGTAGACATATATGTATATCTGTCCTGTGCTTGCGCCTAATATTTTTGTAGATCAGAATATTTGATTTATGGCAGAGTAATCTGGTAGCCAACAGACAGACTGATGTTAGCTAATTTCTCTCCCAGGCACCTTTATCCATCTCTGTGTTGTTGACTTCTGCAATTTAGTCGACCGATGAGTCTCAACTCTGACAATGTCAAGCACCATGATACCTTCCTATCTGCAATTTGGTTGCTACATGCTTTAATTAAAAAATGATGCTGCCTGAGTTCAAGGGGGGACCTATCTGGTCCTTATTGGATCTAATGATTAACTATTTTTACATAAAGCTGTGTGTCGTGATGTCGTACAATTTGAGAAATTTTACATTTATACCTATGTGCCATTACTTATTACATATCATAGGATAGCTTAGATTCTTTTTCTTCCATATCAACTTCAAAATTGTATCTTCCTAACAGAATAAGGCTGTTATTCACCAAAGCCCTTGAGAAAACAGGCGATGTTTTTGGGCCCAGTGTTACATCAGTTTTGCAAAAAGACAGGTCAACAACTGAGTTTCCATGAGGTCACTAGTTGACACTTCATTTCACTTTTATGGACACACTAACCAATACACAAATAATGACTCAGACCACAAGTCAGTTACGTGGTAGGTCTGCAACGAGGGGGCACAATAATGCTTTCCTCTCTGCAATTTGATAGCTACATGCTTTAATTGAAAAATGCTATTGCTTGAGTATAAGTGGAGATTAACATTTTCAGTTGGTTATAGGCCTTACCTAAATTTTAAGTTTTTCATTCAAAATCCTGTACCCATGGTATGAAATTTCATAAGATAAATTCCATGTCATAAGCCACGCACAAAACCAATATTTCCATTGGAGCATTTTCTATTGGTTTGCAGTCTTTGAACTGATTTTTCAAACTGAACTCTAAAAATGAACACTGTGAAGCTAAAATTCCACTTCTTTTTATGCAGGTGCGCATACGAAACTGCATTATACTGGTCACTTATGACAATATAATGGGTTTTGTGGATTGGGTGATGCACCCTCGTATTGCTATCAAGTAACACATTTTTGTCATCGAAAATCGGATTTTCTGTTATGCCAGATCCCCTAGTGTTGTGTATTTTAGATTTTATATACTTACATGAGTTATTTTGAGAAAGCTAATCATATTTGATACAACAATAGGCGAAATTACAATTTCCTGACTGCGTAAAATTTGGTCTGGCTTTTTCTAAGCCCAATATTTGAAAAATGAGAAAAGCGTATGGGGTGTACATGTCAGGCAATCTATGCAACAATTTTCGGTTTGAAACGTTCAGTGGTTATGGCTGCAGGCCTGATTACAGATTGTCTCCGTAGTAAAATGGGTTTTGTGGATTGGAGGAACTCCTTGATCTTGCCATATAAATAGCATTTTCTCTTTTGTTAGTCAGATTTTCATTTATGGAGATGTCTACAATGATGTGTAGGAGCATTTCAGATGTATTAAGGGACAAATATTCTCATTTATAACCAAAATAGCAAAGCCTATACTTGCAATGTTACCGGGAGAAGTCATATAATATGAAGTGTCACACCACTCATCAGCGAGGTCACAAGATGCCTTATGACCATTTGACACTTCATTTCAATGCATTTGATAGGGCTTGTTATGAAGTCACTGATGTCCACTAGCTGCTGAATGTAAGTACTTGTCAGTCGTCTATTGTAAGACTGTATAGGTCTGCACCAGATTTGATAATTATTAGGCAGTGAGAGTTGTAATTCTATTGCATGAAAATTAGATGTTTAAGCTTTAAGTTAAATTAACCAAGTTATCTATCTTTAGGAACTTGATAGAGTTCTAAAACATTTTTAAATGAGCTGAATTGCCTTTCCTGATGAATAACTGTAGACATACAAAGCAACTCAGGCAAGGATTGTGTCTTATTAAAATTAAAATTCAAATTATGTTGCTGCCTGAAAAATTGCAAGAAAATAGAAAAATATGAAGCAACAAAGTTATTGTACAACTAACAACAGTAAGGGGAGTGATTCAGGCATTTTTGTGGAACATATTTTGGGTAAACCCCAATGGATTTCAAACTTTCATTTTTTGGGGAACACCCTAAGTTGCATACAAAAACAAACATACAAACCAATCTACTGAAAGTTCATTTATTCAGCATGTCATACCAGCAAGATCATATCATGAGTGTCATTAATAACGATTGTTTCAGCATATCTTTTTGGGCAGCTATTTGCAGACTGGCTTCAGTTGTGCTTGACAGTAGGCTACTCCGGTTGTGACCATGAGGGAGTAGGCTACAACATTTCACCAGTGGTGTTTTCTTTTATATCTGAGCACGCATTTGTGAAGCAACCCAGCACAGTTCTGCTGGGTTCAGTTGAGGGCAGATCCTAACTGCCAATTTGACACCCAGTTCGACTTGAATGTCTTCAGTCTGCGGTCGTACTGGGTAGTCCGCCAGCGTCTGCCTCCACAACAGACTGTTGTTAGTCTGTTTAGTGTATTGGTCAACATGGGATGTGATATACAAATACCCAACATTATAGTTCACGTATCAAAAACTGTTTGTGATTCTGAAGCTTAATCCCAAGTAGTAAACCATAAACCACAGTTTTCAGACATTCTTCATCAGCATGGAAACAGCATGAGATATATCCACAAATGGCAGGATTGGTCATTTAGCTGCTACTGTTTGTCATTGTATTGTATCAAATCAACAACATAGGTCCACTTTGAAGTAATGCATGTCTAATCAAACATCATAGTTTTGGGTGAGACAAGTTGCCACCCGAGATTATAAAAGGCTGGATCACATAATTCCTCAGTCACCCTGTGTTGATGGGTCATCGTCAGCCAGGTGGTTGAGGTCAACTGGAGGTTGATCAGTAGTGGCAATACCACCTTGCACTGTTAGCTATAGGAAGTCACAACCTTTCTTGCGAATGGCCACAATCAAAATTACCAGCGACAGAATAAACACAAGAGAGGACCAGACCATGCCATGAATCACATGGTTCAGGTGGAAACGTCGAGTTCGTATGACCTCTGTTGGATTTTTGGGTTATAAAGACAAGTGAACTTTTTGCCCGCTGGCCGTACATGTGCTCATAGTCTCTTACGGCTTTTTCATTTGCCATCTTGGAGCTCTTGCATGGTGGATAGTAGGAGCACTGAAACAGAAAAGACAAAGAGTCATTCAAAATATAAAAGGCCCACATCACAACAATAAATACACAAATTTCACATCAGAGATGCTGACTTGTACAACAGGTATTCGTAATTTATTATGCCTTAATGGAAAAGCAAAATATGTTATTTTTCCTTGTGTGTGTGTGCCATAAACATTTTAGTGTTGCGAACCAGACAGGGCCCCTCCTCTCCATTGGTGAGGTGGTCCGGTCTAGGGGGTCGGTCTTGTCCTGGGAGAGGCGGTCTGGTATACCGGTATGTACACCGCGGTACGTATCGGTTTCCAATTTACACACAATTTTTGTCAAAAAACTCTGGAATACTTGGGAAAATAAGGGTATGACAACTGAAGAACCCCTTTTTATGGTGATTTTACCAAATTTCACTATACCTGAACATTCCAGTACAGACAACCTCTGGGTAATTTTTCTGTTACTGAGGGTGGTCCAGTACTGAAGAAGTAGTGGTACTGGAGCAGACTAGTCCAAAGCGGATCAGTCCACAAGACTATAAAACAGAGAGAGAGATCGAAAAAAGATGGAAGACATTTAATATCTAAATTAACTCAATATAGTACTGTTCACTGAATTTTTAGAGTAATAATCAATTAAGTTTAAAATGCACTTAAAATTTCATGTTTTGAAAAAACAAACTTCGTCTGACAATACCAGTTCAACAAAGACCAGATAATTATAAAATTGTCTTTAACAGTAATAATAATAATATTTATAATAGCCGATTGATAAATGTACAAACATACAATAGTGATTTATATAGTGCTTCTTCCAGTAAACTGCTTAGAAGGAACAGTGTGACTTTACCTCCTGACCAGCTGAACTGTAACTAGCAATTAATATTTTTCTGCTACCATTTTCTGATTTTTTCCGTATGATTGCCCGACCATGGATACTGGATAGAGTACAGCCTATCAAGCATCTGGTAGGAATAATCTGTGCTGTACATGGTTCAGCCTTACTTAGCATTCGCAACCCTTGGAATAATACTCAGATCACATAATAAATAGTGCATACTGTCAGTAACTTATTTGTCAGACATTACAGACTGTAAAAACCAGCTCCTGTCGCTTTTACAGCAGCAACTGTTACAACGATGATACCTGCTGTAAAAAGAACAGTTTCTTACCATAAAATGGCAATTTTTTTAATAATTACGATAGCTGCCTTTTCAGTTTATGTAAAATATGAACCATTGAAGAGAGAATTAATGGGGAGACTATATGTCTTCCCCTCTTATGTTCAACTAGGTTTATATTATACTTGAATGTGTCACAATATGTTCAGGTGTATGTGTTTTGATAAATTGTTAGACACGAATATTTTTGTGGCGTAAGTTAAATATTTTGTCTAGTTTGTAAAGAAAATCATGTACATGTAGTAGGTTAGATTTGCTGCTGAATAGTAAGAAATCCATTGTAGCTGACCACTGACCAGTATGAATTTAATCAGGTGGTTGACATATAGACCCAGCATGGATGGAGTTACAAGTGTTTTGACTACCACGCCAATCTGGTCATTCCACAGTTGACTTGAGATTTAATACAATACTGGCCAAACCCATTATGCTGATGCTTTGATGGTAAAACGCTGTCCTGCCAAACCTTCAAAATACTTAGTAGTCACATCAGTGTTGGCAAGGAGTTACAAGTGTTTGGACTACCACGCCAATCTGGTCATTCACAGTTGACTTGAGATTTGATACAATACTGGTCAAACCCATTATGCTGATGCTTTGATGGGAAAACGCAGTCTTGCCAAACCTTCAAAATACTTAGTAGTCACATCAGTGTTGGCAAGGAAGTAACACATCTTTCATGTCAATTTAATATTGAAACCAGGTAGACCTGCTTGATTCGCTTAGCTTGATAGGCTTTATACTCTGCCCTTTCCTAGTTAATCTGCATAATGTAATCAATTATATGCTCTTTGTTGATTTTCCCCACTTTACCAGATGATAACATTGACAATATCATCAAGTCTCAGTTTTATAATGGAGTGTTGACAGTTCATAAGATCACTCAATTTGTCAGCAGAATGTAAAAATAACATGCAAGCACTTTAACAGCACAGACAGTGCATAGTTCCAACACAGGCGCACCAGTCACAGACGTACTAAGGAGAAGAAGAAGGCATGGTTGACCTTTGACACATTGAAGCCAGTTCAATTTAGTTTCTTTATAATTTTTTTCAATCACAGAAGGGCACCAAAAGTGACTGGTCGAAAGTTAAAAGCCTAGAGAGAATGTAGAGTAAATTTGAATGAGATTGGTGAAAGAGAGTGACCTCCAGAGTGCTAACGAGATTGCATGAAATTCTTAGGATAAGAGCAGCTGTGCTGCTAAAAATTGTATTTTGAAAGATATTGCACACAAGGCACTTTAAAGGTACCCCTGCAATGGCCTGCATATGATTATGTCATGAAGTCCATGTATGACTGAATGATGCTAAGAAGCAGTTTTTTGCTCTATAAGTCTCAGTTTAATCACTCTCAGTGTCATGTATTAGTTTCTCTATATATATACGTCTGACACGTAAGAGAACAATTCGAGCATTAAAAGTCATCAACTGCTGAAGTTTTAAAGTAAGAGTGTCTCAGCAATCAGGGGTCCCATTTCCAGCGTGACGGAATGATTCTCACCATCATTCCATCACACTAGATATGGACCCCTGAATACTGAGGCACCTTGAAATTGAAAATTGAGCAATGGGTGATTTTTACAGTTTGAATTGTTCTCATCACTGTCAAATAAATAGAAACCAAAATATACTACCAAGAATGATTAAATTGAGACTTATAGACCAAAAAACTGCAAAAAACTGCATGTCATTTTACGTGGACTTCATGATGTGATGACCTAACTTTGTGCACATTATTTTATAAAAATATAAAAGATTCAGCAAATAGATGATTGGTTTCAATGAGATATCCCATGTGTGTGTGAATTTTGAAATATTGTGTTGTATCTAACAATTTACTACCAAGAGTGGTAGCCCTGAAATTTTTAGACATTGTCAAGTTGGCCCATCTGCCTTTAGGTATTGGAACCTTGGTACCATAATTCAGTTCCATTCGTAAACCCCCATGCAACATTTGCTGGATCCATGTCTGAATAATATTGTGAATGAATTTTCATCAGGCATCTTAATCTTAATCTTAATCTTTTGGCAATTTTTTAACATCAGGGACCTATCAGTCTCGGGTTATTAGGCTGTTAATTCAGTGTAACTTAGTGTCACAGACCATGCCAGTTTGCATAGGCTGATAACTATAGTGTGACTAGTGAAAGAAAAATGTTGTCATATATTGAAATCAGACCCTGGGTCTTCAAATTAGATGCCAAACATACTACCCATTCTGCAAATGTCTAGTGGAGTGAGAAAAAAGCAAACCAGGAATTGGCGGCATAAGACAAGACTGGTTTTGGGTCAATGAACATTGCAGTAGCACAATGTCCTTTGACCCCCTCTTCCCAGCTTGGAAGATAACAGCCTTTTGAAAATTTAAGGGCTTTTGTCAATGATAGTGTGACAGGTAGAGCTGATGTTTGCATATTTTTACACCATTTGACATTTCTATGCGAATACTATACATGTATGTCACATGTGACCTCCTAGATATCACAGAAGCCTGAGGTGACATTGTATAATGAAGACATGCACCCAACCTTCATCGTATGTATTTCTCTATAGATCTCTCTTCTGCTGCCGCATACATCATGCCCTATTTCCGTCCCTTTCCATCCATTTCCGCCCTGCACTGCAATCACAGTCCAAGGTGTTCTCTCATTGCATCAATGGGCCTTGTCTGTCTCTCTCTGTCTTTGCCTCCTCTGATTAATCCCGTTCTTCCCTATAGCAGGAGCAGCAACATAGCATGTGTCAGACTGTTTGAAGGCTTAATCACAGACCAACAAGAGACTATTTTGCATGCAGGGAATTCTTTCCTGGTCTGAACAATCCCACAGCCAGGCAGGTGCCGTGTGGTTTGATAGTCTAGGAGATAAAAGACCCTGCTTGTGGTTGATCTCATTTTCCATCTGACTCTAGATAGTAATTTCCTCCCTCTGCAACACTCTGGTAATAGAAACAACAACAACAACACAGAGATCTCTTGGTGAAAGAATTAAAGGTTTGTGGCAACAGATGAAAGGCAGCTAAAGGCACGCACAGTTGGTCTGGAAGTCTCTCTAAGTAGTGACCAACTGTTGCAATCGCTTTGTAAAGGAAATCACTAGTCCACTCCTATTACTGTGGTTCATGCAGCTCCGTCGATCACAGACTCTTCCATTCTGTCTCGTTTTTACAGGTGCTTGTTTCAAGCGCACTTCTATTGTGGGAGGAATGTTGAGAAAGCTTATGACCACTGGTTAGGTTGTTGTGGTTCACCTATGTCTTTAAAACTTTTTGTACAGTCTCACCAGAGTTTTAACTTATAGTGCTTTGCTGATTGTGAAGGAAAAATTGAAAACGAAAACAAAAAGGCTGACTTTCTTGACGTGAAAAGTTCAATAACGGAGGAATAGCCAAAAATAGGAATAGCAGTCACAGTGGCCACTTTGGTAGCCCAGTGGCACACAATTTTTTTTTCAAGGTTTTCTTGAGCAAAGTGGAGAACCTGGGTTTGAATCTCGGCTGGGGAAATGTATTTCATTGTGTGAAGGGATGGGCCTTGCCATCATAAGTTTAATGACATATTTCGATTTTTATTAAATAAAGAGAGATCTGCAGGAGAAAAGAAAAAGGAAAGAAGGAGGAAGGAGGGTTAAATAAGAGAGGAAGAAAGGTAGGAAGGAATTAAGGAAGGAAAGAAATAAGAGGGGAAAGATTAAGGGAAGGCAGGAATAAAGGAAGTTGTAAATGAAAGGAGGAAAATAAAATAGAGATCAAACATAGATATATAGATATATAGATAGATCCTTGTAGATAGACAGAGAGGCGAAAGGGTAGATAGTAGATAGACAGTCTATCTAGAAGCACCTCTTACAGTGCTTGAGAGTTACTTTTCTTCTTTGAGTAACGCCTCTGCTTACTGTTGGTCGAAAACTTTAGCTATGAAAAAAAAAAAAAGTCCCTTGCGATTCAAGATGCTTGATGATGTCCCAATGGGCATATCTACATTGTAGCAATGTTGTGACAACATTGTAATGTTTGTGAAAATAATGTGGAATTGTAGGCCCATGGTTGACATGATGTTAGCTTGTGATGTTTTGAGCAATATTTTCAAAATGTTGTGTTGTATGTACTAATTTTACTCATAATATTATCAAATTTACTGGCTGTAGTTCTGAAGGGTGTGTCTGTGTTCTTTATTCATTACTGCATTATCATCACATCTGCATCGGACATTCACTTATGCAATCCTATAATATTCAAAGGTTTTTGGAGTGACCAGTAAACCTGAGAAAGGAGGTCACATCAGCAATAGTGAAATTCCTTGTCAGGCTTGGTCAATGGTCATTGGCCTTCTTTGAAGTGTGCCCAACCTGCCTTGCAAAGCTCTAATATCAAAAGCATGGACTTTGTGCTTTGTGCCTGCTTGATTTTCCATCTTTTTACATAAGCACCCATACTGCTCTACGGGCATATGTCTTATAAAATGGTTGTCCATTTATTCAAAAGAACAACATTTTAACAATACACAAACAATGGGGGTTAAAGTAAAAATTACAATGTAAAGTTCTCCCACTAACTAGCAGAACTTAACACTTTCAAATTGCTGATGAAATTCTTGCTTGAAACTGAATTAATTGTCTCTCCTTTAAAATTGTTCTAATTAGATGCATTTTGATAGCACCAAAAACACTTTTTCTTGTCAGTACGACGATAAAATACAGCTGTTTATTATGACTTTAGCTTCTATTTTGGGGAGATTGAACTGGGTAAAGAAGGTGTGCCACCCATATATACCCACTTAGTCAACGTCATTAGGCACAAAAAAAAACTACCAAATATAAAAGTATGAAAAGCTACACTCATAAATTCAATTTTGCTGCCGAAAAATTGAAGTGCCGAGGACTGACATTTGTGTTTGTCGAGCATTTGGTATAAGTTGATGTCCCTATGGTAGGATGGAGTTAGGAGGTACTATATCTAGACATGTGTGTTGTTAGATTTCATCTTACATTGTTTGTTAATTTTTGACAATCTGTTTTATCCAGAAAATCTATTTGGGGTAAGTTGTGCCGTTTTGATTGGGGTGAGTTGTGCCAATGGTATGACATAGGATTTAATTTTTTACTCATCTTCTCTTGTCCTAATTGGGCGCAAGGTACAAAAAATGTTGGGAGATAACTGACACTGAAAAGAACATGTGTTAAAAGTGTTATACCACCCTATAAATAAAATAATAATTCTTGGTTTTGCAGCATTCTTAATTTTTGAATGAAATAGCTCATAAATGTTTGTTAAGTTTCATGTAACATATCAGCCATATGCTCCACACATGTTAAAAATGATCTATCTAGAGAAACGTATGAAATACGAGGTTTTTTTGGAATAAATAAGTCGGAACAACTTACCCTGTCATGTGGCACAACTTACCCTGGCCAACGTGTTATATTTTGATGTCTGATTTTCAGATGACATGATGAAGCTTTGGTTTTTTGTAAAATCAGCCTGACACAAAAAATGGCACAACTTACCGCAGTCTCCCCTACAAATTTATAAAATTTGTCCTCTTCATCATTTGTATTGAGAGTTGTTTACAACATGGAATCGGGTTCCCCTGTAGCCTAATTGTTAAGTGCGCTTGCCAACTGGCTTTGAGGGCATGGGTTCAAATCTCACCCCGGGAACCCACTTTAGTCCGAGCCCATGGGACATTAAATGGAGGTATAGTATTCTATGCTGGGACAACTGAAAGACCCTGGGCATCCCTGAATTAATAGGGTATGTGCCAGACTCACAGTCTTCTCATCTCATCATCATACGGCGATCCCCTGCCTCGATATAGTCCACTAAGGTGCTGCAGAGGCGTAAAACACAAACAAACAAACAAACAACATGGAATCAGAATTTTTTCACTGAATTTTTTCACTGAATGTCCTATTGATCCAATTAAAAAAAAAAGTAGCCTCTGTTTACAAGAAACATTTTCATAATTCAATATATGTCTGGTGAAATACCTTTGCACCATTTCCACTTTGTCTTTATTATATTGTCAATATTGGCGACCAAGCCTGACTGGAATATTCTAGAAGTGGCCTAGCATGCAATATATATACTAGAGCTCTGCGCGGGCTGACATATCCCAGCCAACACCCGCCCCGCACCTTGAACTTTCGGCCTGCCCGGCCCGCCCTGCCCCGCACTGATAATGGATTTCTTTAGCCCGCGCCAGTCCCCACGCGCAACTTATGAGCCCGCACCCACCCCGCACCCGCCCCACACCTGCCCCGCACCCGCCCTGCACCTGCCCCGCACCCACCCCGCACCCACGTTTAGAAAATATTGGCTGCACTCAACCCGCAGCTGACCCGCACCTAGCCCGCAGGTTGAATGTGTCACTCCGAATTCCATTTTAATGTTCCACACAGTGACTGACAATTTTAATTTGCATTTCAGTTTGCATTTAATATAACTTAATTGTCCAATTTTATTTTTGCTGTTCTATTCTTGGAATATAAAATGCTATAAATTAAAACATATTCATGAACACAGAATGGAATAATGATTTATAACGTTTAAAGCTGCAAAATATAAATACAGTGCTTCATTTGTCCTTTCTTGTATAATTTATTTATATGTCAAATTGTTGCCTGTCGTTAGCCTCTGGTAGCCATTGGTGGCAAATATACATTTCTGCAGCATCATCTCAAAAAACATCCCTTAACAAGTTAACAGACGATGAATGTCACGTGCTCACAGAATTGGACTGAGATGTTCTTTGTGAGGTCATATCCCTACTTATGCCATGTGATTCTCTAAGACTCATTCAGCAATTGGTGAGGTCATATCCTACAATTTCAATACTGTCAAAACAAATTGCCAACTGAGTATACATCAATGAGGCTACACGTTACTAAATGACAAATTGACACTTCATTTCACGACAATGGATATAATAATATACAGGTCCTGTTGTGAGGTCATTGATGTCCACTAGCAGAGTAACCACATGTCAGTTGTGCAGTAGTCTTAAGAGGTCTCCAACGAGGGTGCAGTTTCTCCTTACGTGGCGCTGCTCTGTGGCAACATGCATGTACAGACTGTCTAATGTTTTTAGTCTTCATGGGGAAAACAAAGTTGTTTCTACCTTTTATCCATCTATGTATCTGTGTGATAACATGCTTTATTCCATGTCTTGGTGCATTTCTTCCCCAATACAGACATTTTTCCCCTGGTGAATACATACACAACAGGGAAAATAAGAGGGAAAATACGGCTTTAATGAGCTGAAGAGGGAAATAAAAGAAATTTATCTGCTTGACAGGGAAAATATGGGATTCAACTAATCAGGAGCAGCCTAAGCAATGACATTACTATGCCGTCACAACGTCACAATAGGGTAATGCTCTTTGAGTCGGACACTTCGGGGTGACACCTTGAGTCGGACACTATTAGTGGGGCTATACTGACCAATTGAGAGCTTCTCCATCAGTATATTTGGTACCAATGCGTAGCCCAAGATCTCTTTTATCCACTCAAAAAGTATCAGCTTGATATGAACATTTTTATTGTGTTTTTCAAGACTATAAACATGGGGTAAAAACCCGTTTTTCTCACATATTTTTGTCATAAAATCGTGTATTTTAGTGAATTTTAGCCAGATTTGAAGCATCCTTTGCTGGCCTATAGTATTGATCTGACATCAGTTTATGAGTTATTCAATTAGAAGGAAGCTTTGCTCATTTTTTGATCAAATATGAGCTTTTTCAGTTGTAGGGAAGGCTCTAAATCACCTGTATCTTTCAGTCATGTTTTTACAACACAGCTGTCCGACTCAAAGATACCCAGTGTCATTTTTTATTTCAGATATTTAACCACAAATTCAGTTCTTGTGTTGTGGCTATTGTCAATTTTTTGTTAGATTTAGTAAGAACGCTTAATTTGAGGCCCTGATTGACAATCAATAACCCATAGGCCAAACAAGATATCACTTTTTTAAAATACACAGAATCCAAGTGTCCGACTCAAAGAACATTACCCTACTCATATCGCTGTCAACAAAAAAAAGAGGCGTAAAAAGTGGAAATACTTTTACCAGAAGTTTTGGTTCAGGGCTCGATTAATAATGTTCTGATTTGAGTTTTGTAAAGTTCTACAGGTAGGTCAATTCTTGCTTAAAAATCTGATATCAAATTTGTCAGGTAAGTGCAGGAAAAGATTATTCATGGCAGTTAGTATAAATACGTTATGACATGGCTTGGAGCTGTATTTCCGTGACATTTTCACCCGAGACCCTGGCCTGTATTTACCGAGACTTAAATATTTAAGGTTGGTCTCCACAAAAGTAGACATATATGTATATCTGTCCTGTGCTTGCGCCTAATATTTTTGTAGATCAGAATATTTGCCTTATGGCAAGGTAATCTGGTGGCCAAACAGACAGACTGATGTTAGCTAATTTCTCTCCCAGGCACCTTTATCCATCTCTGTGTTGTTGACTTCTGCAATTTAGTCGACCGATGAGTCTCAACTCTGACAATGTCAAGCACCATGATACCTTCCTATCTGCAATTTTGTTTGCTACTTCTTTAATTAAAAATGATGCTGCCTGAGTTCAAGGGGGGAACTATCTGGTACTTACTGGATCTAATGATTAACTATTTTTACATAAAGCTGTGTGTCGTGATGTCGTACAATTTGAGAAATTTTACATTTATACCTATGTGCCATTACTTATTATATATCATTGGAAGGCTTAGATTTTTTTTCCATATCAACTTCAAAATTGTATCTTCCTAACAGAATAAGGCTGTTATTCACCAAAGCCCTTGAGAAAACAGGCGATGTTTTTGGGCCCAGTGTTACATCAGTTTTGCAAAAAGACAGGTCAACAACTGAGTTTCCATGAGGTCACAAGTTGACACTTCATTTCACTTGTATGGACACACTAACCAATACACAAATAATGACTCAGACCACAAGTCAGTTATGTGGTAGGTCTGCAACGAGGGGGCACAATAATGCTTTTCTCTCTGCAATTTGATAGCTACATGCTTTAATTAAAAAATGCTATTGCTTGAGTATATAAGTGGAGATTAAAATTTTCAGTTGGTTATACCTAAATTTTAAGTTTTTCATTCAAAATCCTGTAGGCCTACCCATTGTATGAAATTTCATAAGATAAATTCCACGTCATAAGTCTTTGAACTGATGTTTCAAACTGAACTCACTAAAATGAACACTGTGAAGCAAAATTTCAACTCTTTGTATGCAGGTGCGCATACGAAACTGCATTATACTGGTCAATTATGACAATATAATGGGTTTTGTGGATTGGGTGATGCACCATCATATTGCTATCAAATAACACATTTTTGTCATCAAAAATCAGATTTTCTGTTATGCCAGATCCCCTATAGTGTTGTGCATTTTAGATTATGTATGCTTACATGAGTTATTATGAGTAAAAAAAACCTTATATTTGATACAACAATAGGCGAAATTACAATTTCCTGACTGCGAAAAAATAAGATCTGGCTTTTTCTAAGCCCTTTATTTGAACAAGAACCCAGGGGTTCAAAATGGAGGTGGCGGCATTTGTTAAGAATAGACAATTTCTGGACCAATCAAAGCCAAGTTGGTTGGCCTGTATGGTAATTCGAGAAATGCAGGGGAAGGACAATCATCTCCTAATTTTTTTGCACTCAGCCAATTATTCTTTAGTCTTTGCATTAACTCCTTCCATGGGACGGACTTCAAAACAGGCAAGTAACAGATCATCCAAATGATCCAATCAACACGAACCCACTGGTTGCTTAATGGTGTAGTGTGTAGAGCAGAGTCCTCAACATATGTTGCACATTTACCTGATTGAAAAATGATCGAAATGAACACCCATTTAAAATCTCATCTGATTGACACTCACCTAGGATTTTGATCTTGAGAGTCCGCCAAAAATAATCTAAACAATGTAAATTGGTAGCCCAGGTTTGAACCCAAGCAAAATATCATCAGAAGTTTGGATTGAAAACACATGACCAAACAGCTGCCATAGTAACTCCCTATATTGCTAAGACCTGCTTAGTTCCTACTATCATGTCAATAAATATCTTACTTACTAATATGCTGCTCCACACACCTGTTAGTCCACATACCAGAACCAGCTAACTTGTAGAGTCACTTATATATTTCCAAATTAATATTGCTCAAAATTAGCATGATAATGATGTGATACAGTCATGTTATTTTGCTAAACATTCCAAAGCCTGGTATTAAGCATAGATGAAAATGGGGAGGAAATAGACATTAAACATTTTTTTGTATTTTTTTTTGCATCTTAAATCTTATTTTAAATCTTAAAATTCAATGTAGATTGTAGCAATTTGCAATAACTCATGCAATGGCCTTGATTGTTCCTTCATAGTATGTTTAACTATGACATGCTTTAATTTTAACAACTTATTGAACTTAACCATTAACATTTTTGCATTTCAGACACAAATGTCAGAAAATTGGCAAATATTCTTTTTACTAGTTTTTACATTTTCATAAAATATCATACAATTAATATTCCAACTTGAGAGTTGAAAGAAAGGTAACTGGAAAATTTCATGGATGTAACCGCAAGATTGACTGAATCACATAGTTTAAAAATAATTAATTTTTTACATTTTTTATGAATTTTTTCCAGTCAGTTTTTCTCAGAACATTTAGAATTTTAGACCCTCAAAAGGCACATCTCGGGTATTTGATAAAAATATATATGCAAGTTTCAATGACATAAGCAGAGCAGTTTTTGAGATTAGTTCCGGAAAAAAAGATAAAACATTTTTTTCATATTTTTCAATAATTGTGAGAAAAGTATTGATGGCATGTGGACTAGACCCCTTAAAAGGCACAAGTAGTACTGAAGTAGGATAAAAGATACAATAATGTAATAAAAAACATACATGGCATTGTTTTTGGCATTACTGCGCAATACACAAGAAAAAATATTTTTTCACATTTTTCAATAATTGTCAGAAAAAATAATGTCATGTGGACTAGTCACCGAAATGGCATAACTAGGATAAAAGATACAATAATGTGCCAAAAATAAAACCATACAAGCCATAGTTCTGGCATTACTGCCCAATACACAAACGGGACACCCATTATATATGCATTCTAGCTAAAGCTACGTCCAAATTACAGTATGCCTGCTCTTCATTCCTATACCAGAAGCATGCTCTATAATCAAGTTAGTTAGCTCGCTTGACCCAAAACAATTCCAAACAAAATGGCCAAGTTTTGGCCAAAAGACATTCTGAAAATGCTCAAATTTTGAATTTCCCGCCAAAACTTCCACTCTGTCAATGAGACTGCATAAATGGAGGTGTGTTAACACCTCCATTAAAAATGAGAAAAACGTGGGTGTACGTGTCAGACAATCTATGCACCAATTTTCGGTTTGAAACGTTCAGTGGTTATGGCTGCAGGCCTGATTACAGATTGTCTCCGTAGTAAAATGGGTTTTGTGGATTGGAGGAACTCCTTGATCTTGCCATATAAATAGCATTTTCTCTTTTGTTAGTCAGATTTTCATTTATGGAGATGTCTACAATGATGTGTAGGAGCATTTCAGATGTATTAAGGGACAAATATTCTCATTTATAACCAAAATAGCAAAGCCTATACTTGCAATGTTACCGGGAGAAGTCATATGAAGTGTCACACCACTCATCAGCGAGGTCACAAGATGCCTTATGACAATTTGACACTTCATTTCAATGCATTTGATAGGGCTTGTTATGAAGTCACTGATGTCCACTAGCTGCTGAATGTAAGTACTTGTCAGTCGTCTATTGTAAGACTGTATAGGTCTGCACCAGATTTGATAATTATTAGGCAGTGAGAGTTGTAATTCTATTGCATGAAAATTAGATGTTTAAGCTTTAAGTTAAATTAACCAAGTTATCTATCTTTGGGGCTCTTGATAAGAGTTCTAAAACATTTTTAAATGAGCTGAATTTTTATGGAACATATTTTGGGGGAAACCCCAATGGATTTCAAACTTTCATTTTTTGGGAACACCTTAAGTTGCATACAAATAACAAACATACAAACCGATATATTGAAAGTTCATTTATTCAGCAAGTCATACCAGCATGATCATATCATTAATGTCACTAATAACAATTGTTTCAGCATATCATTTCTGGGCAGCTATTTGCAGACTGGCTTCAGTTGTGCTTGACAGTAGCCTACTCTGGTTGTGACCATGAGGGAGTAGGCTACAACATTCATATCTGAGCACACATGCATTTGTGAAGCCACCCAGTACAGTTCTGCTGGGTTCAGTTGAAGGCAGATCCTAAAAGCCAATTTGACACCAAGTTCGAAGCGAATGTCTTCAGTCTGCGGCCTTCCAGGGTGGGTCCACCAGACTCGGCCTCCACAACAGAGTGTTGTCAGTTTGTTAAGTAAATTGGTCATATCAACATGGGAAGTGATAAACAAAAACCCAACCCTACAGTTCACGTATCAAAAACTGTTTGTGATCCTGGAGCCTAATCGCAAGTAGTAAACGATAAACCACAGTTTTCAGACATTTTTCAGCATGGAAAGAGCACAAGATATATCCATAAATGGCAGGATGGGTCATTCAGCTGGTAATGTTTGTCAACGTATTCTATCAAATCAACAACATAGGTCCACTTTGAAGTAATGCATGTCTAATCAAACATCATAGTTTTGGGTGAGACAAGTTGCCACCCGAGATTATAAAAGGTTGGATCTCATAATTCCTCAGTCACCCTGTGTTGATGGGTCATCGTCAGCCAGGTGGTTGAGGTCAACTGGAGGTTGATCAGTAGTGGCAATACCACCTTGCACTGTTAGCTATAGGAAGTCACAACCTTTCTTGCGAATGGCCACAATCAAAATTACCAGCGACAGAATAAACACAAGAGAGGACCAGACCATGCCATGAATCACATGGTTCAGGCGGAAACGTTGAGTCCGTATGACCTCTGTTGGATTTTTGGGGTTATAAAGACAAGTGAACTTTTTGCCTGGCTGGCCGTACATGTGCTCATAGTCTCTTACGGCTTTTTCATTTGCCATCTTGGAGCTCTTGCATGGTGGATAGTAGGAGCACTGAAACAGAAAAGACAAAGAGTCATTCAAAATATAAAAGGCCCACATCATGCACCACAATAAATACACAAATTTCACATCAGAAATGCTGACTTGTATAACAGGTATACGTAATTCAGTATGCCTCAATGGAAAGGCATAATATGCTATTTTCCCTGGTGTGTGTGTGCCATAAAACAGTTCAGTGTTGCGAACTAGACCGGCCCCTCCGGTCCATTGGTGAGGTGGTCCTGTCTAGGGGGTAGGTCCGGGCCTGGGGGAGGCGGTCTGGTATACCAGTATGTACACCGTGGAACGGCTTCCAATTTACACACAATTTTTGTCAAAAATCATTGGAATACTTGGGAAAATAAGGTATGACAACTGAAGAACCCCTTTTTATGGTGATTTTACCAAATTTAACTGTACCTGAACATTCCAGTACAGACAACCTCTGGCCAATTTTTCTGTTACTGCGGGTGGTCCGGTACTGAAGAAGTAGTGCCTACTGGAGCAGACTAGTCCAAAGCGGATCAGTCCACAAGACTATAAAACAGAGAGAGATCGAAAAAAGATGCATGGAAGACATTTAATATCTAAATTAACTCAATGTAGTACTGTTTATTGAATTTTTAGACTGATAATCAATTAAGTTTAAAACGCACTTAAAATTTCATGTTTTGAAAAACAAACTTCCTCTGACAATACCAGTTCAACAAAGACGAGATAATTATAAAATTGTCTTTAACAGTAATAATGATAATATTTATAATAGCCTATTGATAAATGTACAAACATACAATAGTGATTTATATAGTGCTTCTTACAGTAAACTGCTAAGAAGGAACAGTGTGAATTCACCTCCTGACCAGATGAACTGTAACTAGCAATTAATATTTTTCTGTTACCATTTTCTGATTTTTTCCCTATGATAGCCTGACCATGGATTCTGGATAGAGTACAGCCTACAACATTTTTACCTTCAGCGAACGAAGTTCGAAGAAGGTATTGTAATCACTTGGGTAAAAATGCTGTCCGTCCGCCGGTCTAGTTGTGCCTTTTGATGGTCTCATTGACAGATATTCTATACTTTCTGAAAAAATGAGGAAAGATATAAAAACATTTCTTTTTTGTTTTTTGGGCTAAGACTCGCTCACTATTGCATGTACATGGATAAACTTTGGTACACATATGGTCAATATGGTCTAGTTGTGCCTTTTGAAAGGTCTGATGGAAAATATTATATACTTTTTCAAATATTGAAAAAAACATAAAAATTATTATTTTTGTTTCTTGCCCAACATCCGGTCACTATTCCATATACATGGATGATGTTTGGTACACATATGGCTTGTATGGTCTAGTTGTGCCTTTTCATGGTCTGACAGATGGCTATTCTACAGTTTTTGTAATATTGAGAAAAAATATTTAAAATAATTTTTTTTATATCGGAGCCAAAACTTCCCCACTATTGCATATACAGTAATGCATTTTTCTCAACAAATCACCTATGCAATTAATTTAGCAGTGCTTTTTGATGCGTATAACACTTTATGAATCATTGGAAAAATAGACATAATGGAAGGCCACTACTTGACCGCTATTGCATACCTATAAGCAATTTCGTAAACGCACCAATTTTATGATATTATTGTAATCTTCTAAAGGTGTTATTCGCTGAAGGTTTGCTGCTGCGCAGCCTATGTTTTTACATGTTTCAGCCTTACTTAGCATTCGCAACCCTTGGAATAATACTCAGATCACCTAATAAATAGTGCATACTGTCAATAACTTATTTATCAGACATTATAGACTGTAAAACCAGCTACTGTCACTTTTACAGCAGTAACTGTTAAGACGATGATATCTGCTGTAAAAACATAAAATGTCAATTTTTTGTAATAATTACGATATTACAATAGCTGCCTTTTCAGTTTATGTAAAATATGAATCATTGGAGCGAGAATTAATGGGGAAACTATTAAATGTCTTCCCCTCTTACGTTCAACTAGGTTTATATTATACTTGAATGTGTCACAATATCATGTGTAGGTAAGGTGGCACTGTTGTTTGCTCTTCCTGTTTGATCATAACAATGTCTTGAGAAAAGCACATGTCTCAAAAAAAGCCAAATTACTATAAATCTAATTGTTGTCAGCAACATAACACCATGCAGAACTGTCTATGTAGTCATTATTGGCTATATCTATGCAAAAGTACACCTTCAGATTTCTTTTATACTGAATTAAAGGGTTTCAAAATTGCCAGGTGAATTGGCAAAGTTTTCTGTGTTGACATGGTTTTGGGAGAATTTCAATCTCTTACCTTGCATTTTATCATCTACGGGGCAATATGTTGAATTTGCCCTCTCCAGGTATATCCCTTGCAATGAAGGTTTAGTAAGTAGATAGTCCCATGCCAATAAATGGATGTTAAAATGTCCAATTAAGATTTTCTTTGGCAATAAGTTCATGTCTCTGATACATATTCTTGTGTTCTGACAGTGTTTCAAGAGGCCCTGTTACAAAATAGCAGGCTGGATTATCTTGTTTAGCATTGTTTGGCATTGACTGTTTGTTATAATCACCTGTTTCGCACCTCAGGTCAACAGAGTTCACACTTGAAATGTGATTGCCAAAGCAATAGGTTGTGTGACCATGAATATGTTCAGGTGTATATGTTTTGATAAATTGTTAGACATGAATATTTTTGTGGAGAATGCTAAATATTTTGTCTAGTTTGTAAAGAAAATCATGTACATGTAGGAGGTTAAATTTGCTGCTGTATAGAAAGAAATCTGTTGTAGCTGACCACTGACCAGTAGGAATTTAATCAGGTGGTTGACATATAAACCCAGCATGGATGGAGTTACTACTGTTTTGACTATCACGCCAATCTGGTCATTCCACAGTTGACTTGAGATTTAATACAATACTGGCCAAACCCATTTAATTTTAATTATGCTGATGCTTTGATGGGAAAACGCTGTCCTGCCAAACCTTCAAAATACTTAGTAGTCACATCAGTGTTGGCAAGGAAGTAACACATCTTTCATGTCAATTTAATATTGAAACCAGGTAGACCTGCTTGATTCGCTTAGCTTGATAGGCTTTATACTCTGCCCTTTCCTAGTTAATCTGCATAATGTAATCAATTATATGCTCTTTGTTGATTTTCCCCACTTTACCAGATGATAACATTGACAATATCATCAAGTCTCAGTTTTATAATGGAGTGTTGACAGTTCATAAGATCACTCAATTTGTCAGCAGAATGTAAAAATAACATGCAAGCACTTTAAGCAGCACAGACAGTGCATAGTTCCAACACAGGCGCACCAGTCACAGATGTGCTAAGGAGAAGAAGAAGAAGGCATGGTTGACCTTTGACCCACTGAAGCCAGTTCATTTCAGTATCTTTATAATATTTTTCAATCACAGAAGGGCACCAAAAGTGACTGGTCGAAAGTTAAAAACCTACAGAGAATGTAGAGTAAATTTGAATGAGATTGGTGAAAGAGAGTGACCTCCAGAGTGCTAACGAGATTGCATGAAATTCTTAGGATAAGAGCTGTGCTGCTAAAAAATGGTATTTTGAAAGATAATGCACACAAGGCACCTTAAGGGTACCCCTGCAATGGCCTGCATGTAATTATGTCATGAAGTCCATGTGTGACGGAATGATGCTAAGAAGCAGTTTTTTGCTCTGTAAGTCTCAGTTTAATCACTCTCAGTGCCATGTATTAGTTTCTGTATATATATATGTCTGACACATAAGAGAACAATTCAAGCATTAAAATTCATCAACTACTGAAGTTTTAAAGTAAGAGTGTCTCAGCAATCAGGGGTGCCATTTCCAGCGAGACGGAATGATTCTTACCATCATTCTGTCACACTAGATGTGGACCCCTGAATACTGAGGCACCTTGAGTTTGAAAATTGAGCAATGGGTGATTTTTGCAGTTTGAATTGTTCTCATCACTGTCAAATAAATAGAAAAATATAGTACCAAGAATGATTAAATTGAGACTTATAGACCAAAAAACTGCAAAAAACTGCAGTTCATTTTACGTGGACTTCATGATGTGATGACCTAACATCGTGAACATTATATTAAAAATGTAAAAGATTCAGCAAATAGACGATTGGTTTCAATGAGATATTCCATATGTGTGTGAATTTTGAAATATTGTGTTGTATCTAACAATTTACCGAGTATACTACCAAGAGTGGTAGCCCTGAAATTTTCAGACATTGTCAAGTTGGCCCATCTGCCTTTAGGTATTGGAACCTTGGTACCATAATTCAGTTCCATTCGTAAACCCCCATGCAACATTTGCTGGATCCATGTCTGAATAATATTGTGAATGAATTTTCATCAGGCATCTTAATCTTAATCTTAATCTTTTGGCAATTTTTAACATCAGGGACCCATCAGCGTTGGGTTATTAGGCTGTTAATTCAGTGTAACTTAGTGTCACAGACCATGCCAGTTTGCATAGGCTGATTACTAGTGTGACTAGTGAAAAAAAAAAGTTGTCTTACATTGGAATCAAATTGTGGGTCTTGAAATTAGCTGCCAAACATACTAACCATTCTGCCAAGGAGACAAAAAATTAAAAAATAGGTCTACTGCAGTGAGAAAAAAGCAAACCAGGAATTGGCGGCATAAGACAAGACTGGTTTTGGGTCAATGAACATTCGCAGAATGCAGTAGCACAATGTCCTTTTGAAAATTTAAGGGCTTTTGTCAATGATAGTGTGACAGGTAGAGCTGATGTTTGCATATTTTTACACCATTTGACATTTCTATGCGAATACTATACATGTATGTCACATGTGACCTCCTAGATATCACAGAAGCCTGAGGAGACATTATATAATGAAGACATGCACTGAACCTTCATTGCATATATTTCTCTCTAGATCTCTCTGTTGCTGCCGCATACACCATGCCCTATTTCCGTCCCTTTCCATCCATTTCCGCCCTGCACTGCAATCACAGTCCAAGGTGTTCTCTCATTGCATCAATGGGCCTTGTCTGTCTCTCTCTGTCTTTGCCTCCTCTGATTAATCCCGTTCTTGCCTATAGCAGGAGCAGCAACATGCTCCTGTTTCATCTTAATCACAGACCAACAGGAGACTATTTTGCAGGGAACTCTTTCCTGGTCTGAACAATCCCACAGCCAGGCAGATGCCATGCGGCTTGATAGTCTAGGAGATAAAAGACCCTGCTTGTGGTTGATCTCATTTTCCATCTGACTCTTTAGTAATTTCCTCCCTCTGCAATGCTCAGGTAATAGAAACAGCAACAACACAGAGATCTCTTGGTGAAAGAATTAAAGGTTTGTGGCAACAGATGAAAGGCAGCTAACAGCATGCACAGTTGGTCTGGAAGTCAGTCTAAGTAGTGACCAACTGTTGCAATCGCTTTGTAAAGGAAATCGCTAGTCCACTCCTATTACTGTGGTTCATGCAGCTCCGTCGATCACAGACTCTTCCATTCTGTCTCGCTTTTACAGGTGCTTGTTTCAAGCGCACTTCTATTGTGGGAGGAATGTTGAGAAAGCTTATGACCACTGGTTAGGTTGTTGTGGTTCACCTATGTCTTTAAAACTTTTTGTACAGTCTCACCAGAGTTTTAACTTATAGTGCTTTGCTGATTGTGAAGGAAAAATTGAAAACGAAAACAAAAAGGCTGACTTTCTTGACGTGAAAAGTTCAATAACGGAGGAATAGCCAAAAATAGGAATAGCAGTCACAGTGGCCACTTTGGTAGCCCAGTGGCACACAATTTTTTTTTCAAGGTTTTCTTGAGCAAAGTGGAGAACCTGGGTTTGAATGTCGGCTGGGTAAATGTACTTCATTGAGTGAAAGGATGGGCCTTGCAATCATAAGTTAAATGACATATTTCGATTGATATTAAATAAAGAGAGATCTGCAGGAGAAAAGAAACAGGAAAGAAGGAGGAAGGAGGGGATGAAGTAAGAGAGGAAGAAAGGTAGGAAGGAATTAAGGAAGGAAAGAAATAAGAGGGGAAAGATTAAGGGAAGGCAGGAATAAAGGAAGTTGTAAATGAAAGGAGGAAAATAAAATAGAGATCAAACATAGATATATAGATGTATAGATATATAGATAGATCCTTGTAGATAGACAGAGAGGCAAAAGGGTAGATACTAGATAGACAGTCTATCTAGAAGCACCTCTTACAGTGCTTGAGAGTTACTTTTCTTCTTTGAATAACGCCTCTGCTTACGGCTGGTCGAATACTTTAGCTATGAAAAAAAATAGTCCCTTGTGATTCACGATGCTTGATGATGTCCCAATGGGCATATATCCACATTGTAGCAATGTTGTGACAACATTGTAATGTTTGTGAAAATTATGTGGAATTATAGGCCCATGGTTGACATGATGTTAGCATGTGATGTTGTGGGCAATATTTTCAAAATGTTGTGTTGTGTGTACTCATTTTACGCATATCTAATTTACTGGCTGTAATTCTGAAGGGTGTGTCTGTGCTCTTCATTCATTGCTACATCATCCTCACATCTGCATCTGACATTCACTATTGCAATCCTATTATATTCAATGGTATTTAGAGTGACCAGTCAACCTGAGAAAGGAGGACCCATCAGCAATCGTGAAATTCCTTGTCAGGCTTGGTCATCAGCCTTCTTTGAAGTGTGCCCTACCTGCCTTGCAAAGCTCTAATATCAAAAGCATGGACTTTGAGCCTGCTTGATTTTCCATCTTTTTACATTTATAAGCACTCATACTGCTTTATAGGCCTATGTGTAATAAAATGGTTGTCCATTTATTCAAAAGAACAACATTTTAACAATACGCAAACAATGGGGGTTTAAGTAAAAATTACAGCGTAAAGTTCTCCCACTAACTAGCAGAACTTAACATTTTCAAATTGCTGATGAAATTCTTGCTTTAAACTGAATTAATTGTCTCGCCTTCAAAATTGTTCTTATTAGATGCATTTTGATTGCACCAAAAACACTTTTTCTTGTCAGTACGACGATAAAATACAGCTGTTTATTATGAACTTTGCTTCTATGTTGGGGAGACCGGGGTAAGTTGTGCCACGGGGTAAGTTGTGCTGCCCACTGTTGGGGTGAAATGAAGAACTGGGTAAAGAAGCTGATGCCACCCATATATACCCACTTAGTCAACATCATTAGGCACAAAAAAAAACTACCAAATATAATAGTATGAAAGCTACAATCATAAATTTAATTTTGCTGCTGAAAAATGGAAGTGCCGAGGACTGACATTAATTTTGTGTTTTTCAGTCATTTGGTATTTGTAATAAGTTGATGTCCCCCTGGTAGGATGGAGAACTTTAGGAGGTGTACCTAGACATTTGTGTTGTCAGATTTTATCTTGCATTGTTTGTTTATTTTTGACAACCAGTTTTATCCAGAAAATCTATTTGGGGTAAGTTGTGCTGTTTTGATCGGGGTGAGTTGTGCCAATGGTATGACAAAGGATTAAATATTTTACTCATCTTTTTTTGTCTTAATTTGGCGCAAGGCCTAAAAATGTTGTGAAATAACTGACACTGAAAAGAACACTCGTTAAGGTGTTATACCACCGTATAAATAATAAATAATTTTAGGTTTTTGCTGCATTTTAAATTTTTGAATGAAATAGCTCATAAATGTTTGTTAGTTTCATGTAACATATCAGCCATATGCTCCACACATGCTAAAAATGATCTATCTAAAGAAACGTATGAAATACAAGGTTTTTTTTTGGAATAATTAAGTTGGAAAAACTTACCCCGTCATGCGGCACAACTTACCGCGGAACCGGGGCAAGTTGTGCCACGTGACCTACTTTTTTCAAACGCCTAACATGATCTTCCCAATAGTTGGACTGCCCTGAAACTATGGTCGATTCTGGTCAACATATTATATTTTGATGTCTGATTTTCAGATCACATGATTAAGCTTTGGTTTTTCGGGAAATCAGCCTGACACAAAAAATGGCACAACTTACCCCGGTCTCCCCTACAAATTTATAAAATTCGTCTTCATCATTTATATTGAGATTTGTTTACAACATGGAATCAGAATTTTTTCATTGAATGTCCAATTGATGCAATTTCAAAAAATGTAGCCTCTGTTCACACGAAACATTTTCATAATTCAATATATGTCTGGTGAAATACCTTTGCACCATTTCCACCTTGTCTTTATTATATTGGCAATCTTAGTTGTTAGGCTGTAAATATAGTTCAGGTGTGTTTCTTTTGTTTCCCCAATTCAGTTATTGTTATTCACCTATTGTGTTACCCTCATGTTTGAACAACAGCTAGTCTAGCCTGTTCCACTGCTCAATAACCTAGAGCCTGTCGTTAGCCTCTGGTAGCCATTGGTGGCAAATATACATTTGTGCAGCATCTTCTCAAAATACATCCCTCTACAAGTTTACAGACGATGAATGTCAAGTGCTCATCCCACATGATTCTCTAAGACTCATTAAACAATTAGTGAGGTCATATCCTATACTTTCAATGCTGTCAAAACAAATTGCCAACTGAGTATACATCAATGAGGCTACACGTTACTAAATGACAAATTGACACTTCCTTTCACGACAATGGATATAATAAGTCCTGTGGTGAGGTCATTGATGTCCACTAGCAGCGTAACCACATGTCAGTTGTGCAGTAGTCTTAAGAGGTCTCCAACGAGGGTGCAGTTTCTCCTCATGTAGATAGGTGGAGCTGCTCTGTGGCAACATGCATGTACAGACTGTCTGATTTTTTTAGTCTTTATGGGGACAATGAAGTTGTATCTACCTTTTATCCATCTATGTATCTATCAGATAACATGCTTTATTCCATGTCTTGGTGCATTTCTTCCTCAATACAGACATTTTCCCCCTGGTAAATACATACACAAGAGGGAAAATACGGCTTTAATGCGCTGAAGAGGGAAATAAAAGAAATTAATCTGCTTGACAGGGAAAATATGGGATTCAACCAATCAGGAGCAGCCTAAGCAATGACATTACTATGCCGTCACGACGTCACAATACTCGCTGTCATAAAAAAAGGCTTAAAAAGTGAAAATAATTTTACCAGAAGTTTTGGTTCAGGGCTCGGTTAATAATGCTCCGATTTGAGTTTTGTTAAGTCGTACAGGTAGGTCAATTCTCGCTTAAAAATCTGATATGATCAAATTTGTCAGGAAAGTGCAGGAAAAGATTATTCATGGCAGTTAGAATAAATACGTTATGACATGGCTTGGAGCAGTGGAGCTGTATTTCAGTGATATTTTCACCCGAGACCCTTGCCTGTATTTACCGAGACTTAAATATTTAAGGTTGGTCTCCACAAAAGTAGACATATATGTATATCTGTCCTGTGCTTGCGCCTAATATTTTTGTAGATCAGAATATTTGATTTATGGCAGAGTAATCTGGTAGCCAACAGACAGACTGATGGTAGCTAATTTCTCTCCCGGGCACTTTGAGCTTCTCTGTGTTGTTGACTTCTGCAATTTAGTCGACCGATGAGTCTCAACTCTGACAATGTCAAGCACCATGATACCTTCCTATCTGCAATTTGGTTGCTACATGCTTTAATTAAAAAATGATGCTGCCTGAGTTCAAGGGGGGACCTATCTGGTCCTTATTGGATCTAATGATTAACTATTTTTACATAAAGCTGTGTGTCGTGATGTCGTACAATTTGAGAAATTTTACATTCATACCTATGTGCCATTACTTATTACATATCATTGGATAGCTTAGATTTTTTTCTTCCATATCAAAATTGTATCTTCCTAACAGAATAAGGCTGTTACTCACCAAAGCCCTTGAAAAAACAGGCGATGTTTTTGGGCCCAGTGTTACATCAGTTTTGCAAAAAGACAGGTCAACAACTGAGTTTCCATGAGGTCACAAGTTGACACTTCATTTCACTTGTATGGACACACTAACCAATACACAAATAATGACTCAGACCACAAGTCAGTTGTGTGGTAGGTCTGCAACGAGGGGGCACAATAATGCTTTTCTCTCTGCAATTTGATAGCTACATGCTTTAATTAAAAAATGCTATTGCTTGAGTATATAAGTGGAGATTAAAATTTTCAGTTGGTTATACCTAAATTTTAAGTTTTTCATTCAAAATCCTGTAGGCCTACCCATTGTATGAAATTTCATAAGATAAATTCCATGTCATAAGTCTTTGAACTGATGTTTCAAACTGAACTCACTAAAATGAACACTGTGAAGCAAAATTTCAACTCTTTGTATGCAGGTGCGCATACGAAACTGCATTATACTGGTCAATTATGACAATATAATGGGTTTTGTGGATTGGGTGATGCACCCTCATATTGCTATCAAATAACACATTTTTGTCATCGAAAATCGGATTTTCTGTTATGCCAAATCCCCTACAGTGTTGTGCATTTTAGATTATGTATACTTACATGAGTTATTATGAGAAAGAAAATCATATTTGATTCAACAATAGGCGAAATTACAATTTGCTGACTGCGGAAAAATAAGGTCTGGCTTTTTCTAAGCCCAATATTTGAAAAATGAGAAAAGCGTATGGGGTGTACATGTCAGGCAATCTATGCAACAATTTTCGGTTTGAAACGTTCAGTGGTTATGGCTGCAGGCCTGATTACAGATTGTCTCCGTAGTAAAATGGGTTTTGTGGATTGGAGGAACTCCTTGATCTTGCCATATAAATAGCATTTTCTCTTTTGTTAGTCAGATTTTCATTTATGGAGATGTCTACAATTATGTGTAGGAGCATTTCAGATTATGTACATGTGGTATTAAGGGACAAATATTCTCATTTATAACCAAAATAGCAAAGCCTATACTTGCAATGTTACCGGGAGAAGTCATTTGAAGTGTCACACCACTCATCAGCGAGGTCACAAGATGCCTTATGACAATTTGACACTTCATTTCAATGCATTTGATAGGGCTTGTTATGAGGTCACTGATGTCCACTAGCAGCTGAATGTAAGTACTTGTCATTCGTCTACTGTAAGACTGTATAGGTCTGCACCAGATTTGATAATTATTAGGCAGTGAGAGTTGTAATTCTATTGCATGAAAATTAGATGTTTAAGCTTTAAGTTAAATTAACCAAGTTATCTATCTTTGGGGCTCTTGATAAGAGTTCTAAAACATTTTTAGATGAGCTGAATTGTTATGGAACATATTTTGGGGTAAAAAATGGATTTCAAACTCTAATTTTTTAGGGAACACCCTAAGTTGCATACAAATAACAAACATACAAACTGATCTATTGAAAGTTCATTTATTCAGCAAGTCATACCAGCAAGATCATATCATTAATGTCATTAATAACAATTGTTTCAGCATATCATTTCAGGGCAGCTATTTGCAGACTGGCTTCAGTTGTGCTTGACAGTAGCCTACTCCGGTTGTGACCATGAGGGAGTAGGCTACAACATTCATATCTGAGCACACATGCATTTGTGAAGCCACCCAGCACAGTTCTGCTGGGTTCAGTTGAAGGCAGATCCTAAAAGCCAATTTGACACCAAGTTCGAAGCGAATGTCTTCAGTCTGCGGCCTTCCAGGGTGGGTCCACCAGACTCGGCCTCCACAACAGAGTGTTGTCAGTTTGTTAAGTAAATTGGTCATATCAACATGGGAAGTGATACACAAAAACCCAACTACAGTTCACATATCAAAAACTGTTTGTGATCCTGGAGCCTAATCGCAAGTAGTAAACGATAAACCACAGTTTTCAGACATTTTTCAGCATGGACAGAGCACGAGATACATCCATAAATGGCAGGATGGGTCATTTAGCTGGTAATGTTTGTAAATGTATTGTATCAAATCAACAACATAGGTCCACTTTGAAGTAATGCATGTCTAATCAAACATTATAGTTTTGAGTGAGTGAGACAAGTTGCCACCCAAGATTATAAAAGGCTGGATCTCATAATTCCTCAGTCACTTGTGTTGATGGGTCATCGTCAGTTAGGTGGTTGAGGTCAACTGGAGGTTGATCAGTAGTGGCAATACCACTGTAACGCCCTGGGGGGGTCTATGCCAGTCTTAACTCTAGTAATAATGCAGAGTGCCAAGTGGTGCCCACAGGCAAACACTTCACTTCCAGTCAAGGCTACAACCCACAGGACGTCGACAAGAAATACAAACACAAATAAACAGTTTAAAATTTATTAATCAGAAATCCTACATATCCTGGCAATCAATCTTACCAAAGGAAATTCAAAGTCTTCACGGTCACTCGTAAATCTTCCGATAATTCTTCTTCCGTACTGAAATGATAAGGCTTGAACCTGAAATTGTATTCCGTGAATCCAATTCCTAGAAGTAAAAACCTGAAACTTGAATTCTAAAATCCAAGGAAAAATCTAATATCTGCAAAGTTAAATTCTGAAATTGAATTCCTAAAATTCAAAATCTGAAATTGAAATCGGAAAAGTTCAAAGTCTGAAACCAAACCCTGAAAAGTTGAAGTCTGAAATTGAATTCCTAAAAAAAAATTTTAAGTCTGAAAGGGAAATGAAATTCAAAAATTTCAATCTCGGTATTTCTAAGTTCTGAAATCGAAATCTGAAAAATTTCAAAGTCTGAAATTGAATTCCTAAAATAATTCAAAGTCGGAAGTCAAGTGCCTGTATCGGGTACAGGCGAGATGAAATCTAAAATTTCTAAGTCCTGAAATCGAAATCTGAAAAATTTCAAAGTCTGAAATCGAAATCTGGAAAAAGTCAAAGTCTGAAATCGAAATCTGAAAAATTTCAAAGTCTGAAATTGAATTCCTAAAATAATTCAAAGTCTGAAATCAAAGGCCTAGAAAAATTCAAAGTCTGAAATCAAGTGCCTGTACCGGGTACAGGCGAGATGAAATCTAAAATTTCTAAGTCCTGAAATGAAAATGAAATTTTAAAATTTCAATCTCGGTACCGAATACCGAAAATGAAATTGGAAAATTTCTAAGTTCTGAAAATGGCCTGTATCGCTCGCAGGCGGAAATTGAAAAGCTAGAAAAATTCAAAGTCTGAAATTGAATTCCTAAAAATTTCAAAGTCTGAAATCAAAGGCCTAGAAAAATTCAAAGTCTGAAATCAAATGCCTGTATCGGGTAGCTACAGGCAAGGTGAAATCTAAAATTTCTAAGTCCTGAAAATGGCCTGTATCGCTAACAGGCGGAAATTGAAAAGCTAGAAAATCTCCCTCCTTTTTGTTTACTTTCTGCTGCTCTCTGATTGGTCGAAATGCTGCTCCCTGATTGGCTGGCACCGCTCCAGCTGGTTGAGTCACAAAAATAAAATGGCGTCTGCTGCGTGCTGCTTGTGTTTGTTGACACTGGATTTTCATTCATTTCGGACATAAAACAGCTGTCGGCATCCGGTTTTCGGCTGTGAGTGACGAAAACAAGTACCCATCTGGATTATGCATACTGGAAAAGGCTGTACTAGCCACGATAACATCAAGGCATATGAAAACAGGCAAAATTTCTGCTGGAGCAAATTGTCAAAAGTTGTGTTTCTTGCTGGGCCTGCCTCCACAGCCTTCAAATGTCACACTGGGGTTAGTAGCTCTAAACTACATCACATCCTGACCAACTTGACACTAAATGATGATTACCAAAAATATTTGGTTGCCACATTTACTTTGACTGAAAGTTTGAAGAAAACACAGACTGAAAATAATGCTTTTGTAAACAAACAAAATGGCAGCCGGCTGTCAAAAATGACAAAAAGTGATGAAAAGGCCAGGGTGTTTCACCACCTTGCACTGTTAGCTATAGGAAGTCACAACCTTTCTTGCGAATGGCCACAATCAAAATTACCAGCGACAGAATAAACACAAGAGAGGACCAGACCATGCCATGAATCACATGGTTCAGGTGGAACCGCCGAGTCCGTATGACCTCTGTTGGATTTTTGGGGTTATAAAGACAAGTGAACTTTTTGCCTGGCTGGCCGTACATGTGCTCATAGTCTCTTACGGCTTTTTCATTTGCCATCTTGGAGCTCTTGCATGGTGGATAGTAGGAGCACTGAAACAGAAAAGACAAAGAGTCATTCAAAATATAAAAGGCGCATATCACCACAATAAATACACATATTTCACATCAGAGATGCTGACTTGTATAACAGGTATTCGTAATTTATTATGCCTGAATGGAAAGGCATAATATGTTATTTTTCCGGCTATGGCTTTGGCCAAGGGTTGGTGCGTGCCATAAACAGTCTAGTGTTGCGGACTGGAACCGGCTCCTCCGGTCCACTGGTGAGATGGCCCAGTCTGGTATACCGGTATGTACCGGTACGTACCAGTTTATGCACAATTTTTGTAAAAAATCATCAGAAAACTTGGGAAAATAAGGGTGTTACAAGTGAAGAACCCTTTTATTATGGTGATTTTACCAAATTTCACTGTACCTGAACATTCCAGTACAGACAACCTCTGGCCAATTTTTCTGTTACTGAGGGTGGTCCGGTACTCAAGAGGTGGGGGTACTGGACCATAACGGTTCAAAGCGGATCAGTCCACAACACTATAAAAAACTCAGAGAGGGATCGAAGGAAATGGAAGACATTCAATATTTAAATAAACTTAATACTGTTTATTGAATTTTTAGAGTGATAATCAATTACGCTTAAAATGCCATAAAACTTCATGTTTTCAAAAACAAACTTCATCTGGCAATGCCGGTGCAACAAAGACAAGATAATCATAAATTTGCCTTTAACAGTAGCATTAATAATAATATTCATAATAGCATATTAATAAATGTACAAACAAACAATGGTGATTCTTATCCCATGTCTAGGCACATTTTCTCCCCGATACAGTGATTTTCCCTGGGCAATAAAGCAGGGAAAAAGTCAGTATCGGGGAGAAAAAGCAGTATATGGTCACCTGACCAGTATACTCCCTAATTTGCAGGGAATATACTGAAAACAGCCAATGAGAGAGCTGCATTTAGACACACCCACAGAAAGCCTGTACAGCGTCACAATCTTTTATTTCCTGCTGCTTCATCATCTTTTCTTGTAATTTTGAAAGCACAAGCTTCGTTCGCTCTTTTGCAATCTAGTAGGGCTAGAGAGAAGCGGTTTGAAGTATTAGATCCAGAAGAAAATATTGCATGGGAATAATGCAGTTTTGACTTTCTATTCGGTACAGAAAATTTTCCAAAGCGATTTTCGGTAAATTCATTTAGTTTTACCAAAATGACTTAGTTGTACAGATACTGATTTATATTAATTTCCATTGTGATGAGGACCCTTTTTTATTTCATTTTCGTGTTTTAGACAATATTTCACAACACATGGCAAAGTATTAATGTTAAATTCTGTTTTTTGGTGCAGTTTCAGCACTGTGATTCAATGTTTTCAGAAACGTTTTTCTGCATTCCATTGCCGTTTTATTTTATTTCTCTAGATCTAATCAACCTAGATGCATAAAATTAAAGATTAATGTTAAACATATAGTATATATTACAAGTCTAAAATTTCAAGATACTATCTCAAAAAATCTTGCCACAAAAAAATTATAACTAAAAGAAGAATTTTCAGTTCTAGCGAGAAATCACAGATTTGAGTCAATGTATTTTTAAGTTCCATGGTCATTTAATTTTATATCTCAGGATCTAATAACACCAGCTCTATAATATCTGCCAGTCCTCTCTATCATATTGCAGAGGTTCTTGATCTAAAATCTCAAAGTGATATCTCAAAAACTGTTGCCATTAAAAAATTATTACTGAAACAAGAATTTTCAGTTCAAGCGTAAACTTACAGATTTTTAGTCAATGTGTTTTTAAGTTCTATGGCCGTTTAATTTGATATCTTGGATCTAATGACACCAGCTCTATGATATCCGCCAGTCCTGTTTGTCATATTCCAAAGATTATTTACACAAAATTTTAAGGCGATATGGATCTTGGAAACTCTCGACATAATAAAAAAATCTCTGAAACAAGAATTGTCAGTTCAAGCGAGAATTACAAGAAGTAGTTCATTTATTTATAAATAAAAGTTTTAAATTATTTTGAAAATGTGCCTAAACATGGGATAAAAAGGTCATACCATGGGTAGGTGCAGTACATCCCTGGTATACTCTCCTTGACCCCAGTATATTCCCGAGACCCGAAGGGTCGAGGGAATATACTGGGGTCTCGGAGAGTATACCGGGGATGTACTGCACCTACCCATCGTATAACCTCATAATATAGCACCTTTTCCAGTAAACTGCTTAGAAGCAACGGTGTGAATTTACCTCCTGACCAGATGAACTGGAAATTGACATTTTTCTTTCACCGTTTTCTGGTTGGTAACACGGCAAATTATTTTTCCCTACGAGTATCTGAACATGGATAGAGTACAGCCTATCAAGCATCTGGTCATTTTCACATTGTCAAAGCCCCTGTGCGAGCTGGCACAGCGAGGCTTTGACTCTGTGGACAGTTTTTCCTGTGGTTTTAGTCACATTTACATCAGCCATGCTCCAGTGGCTTCAGCCAACCAGAAGGCACATTTTATATTACCCATGAAAGCTGAATAATGAAACAAAACATACAAACTGTAAACAAAAAAACTGTCACCTGAAAGTTACATAAATTGAATAACTGAGGAGTACTAAAACCAAACATTAAACTGTGAACAGCTCAGGTGTCCATCATCACCAGCCACACAATTTCGTTCTGATCTGATTGGCTGCTTCTCAAGATCGTTTATATGGACAGTGATTGACTTGTTCAGAACGCATTTCTGTGTAAAAGCTCACTGCCAAGTTGTTGGAGGGCAACCATTAGATCTCTGGGGGAGGGGAAGGGAGGGGAGGGGGGTTGAGGTTTAAAGAATTCATTTGCTTCGTTTTGGTGTAATAAACACATTTTTTTTAGGTCTTAAAAATGTTCTGGTAGGGGTGTTTCTTTTAAAATAAAGGCCCTGTCACACCCCCAGGGACGTTTTGGATAACATGTGAGGTCAGGAAGAAATTCTTTTTTAGCAGACACAAAAACTTGGCCATTGGGTCTCAAGGGCTGTCCAGTTAACAAACCGGCTCTGAGGGCATGGGTTGGCCCGGGGATTCACCTCGGGAACTCACTGTCAATAATAATAATAATAGTAATATGGATTTATAACGCTAATTTCGTAAACTGCTCAGCAATCACATGTGGCATAAGGCTAGAGGGTGTCTTATATTTAGTGGTCTATGCTGGGGCAAGCAAAAATCCGACCCTTGAAAACAGGTAGTGCATTGGTGTGGACAGACAGCCTCATCATTATGTCTACCTCGTCTAAGCTGAAATAGATTGATAGCCAGACTTTCACATGAACCAAGAGACTCAATAGTAATATTTTGCATTGGTGCAGATCTACCATTGCTGGATGTGACAGCCAAAGCTTTAGTCATAAAGATTATTGTCAAACATATATAGAAACTTAAAACAACAAACAGATCAACAGCAACTGTTATCAACAGAATGAAAGTCTGGAAAAGCATATCTGGTAACTGTCATGCTTAAACCACAACAGCCTCTCTGATTCGTGCGCACACAGTCCTTCGCATGCATATTTAATAACCACACTAATTGCAGCCATCCAAATCAGAGGCTCACTGGCAGAGCCAGCTCGAAGTGTGCCGATGACCACGGGAGAATGGCATCTGGTAGGAAAAATTTGTACATTTTTCAGCCTTACTTCTAAAGCATTCGCAACCCTTGGAATAATACTCAGGTCACATAATTAAGAGTGTATTCAGTTTAGTTGTCAGACAGTATTATAGACAGTAAAACCAGCTCCTGTCACTTTTACATCAGTAACAGTTAAGACAACGATACCAGCTGTAAAAAAAACGGTTTTCTACCATAAAATGGCAATTTTTGTATTAATTACGATAGCTACCTTTTCTGTTTATGTGAAATATGAACTGTTGGAGAGAGAATTAATGGGGATACTATATCTTCCACTCTTATATAGATGTTCAGGTTTTTATTATACTCGTATGTGTTACAATATGTTCAGGTGTATATATTTTGACAAATTGTTAGACATGAATATATTGTGGAGTAAGCTAAATATTTTGTCTAGTTTGTAAAACATATCATGTACATGTAGGAGGATATATTTGCTGCTGATTTGTAAGACATCTTCTGTAGCTGACATGAATTTTGTCAGGTTGTTAAACCCAGCATGGACTGAGTTACAAGTGTTTTAATTACCACGCCAATCTAGCCATTCACAGTTTACTGTCAATGAACATTTGCAGAATGCAGTAGCACAATGTCCTTTGACCTCCTCTTCCCACCTAGGAAGATAACAGCCTTTTGAAAATTTCAAGGCTTTAGTCAATGACAGTGTTACAGATTTTTCTACATGTAGAGCTGATGTTTGCATCTTTTTACACCATTTGTGATTTCTATGGGAGTACTATACATAGATGTCACATGTGACCTCCTAGATATCACAGAAGTATGTGGTGTCATTATATCATGAAGACATGCACCCAACCTTCATCTATCTATATATAATTACACTATCTTTGTTTCTTTGTTGTTACCCTTATTTCTCAGCCATTTCTCTCTCAATCATCACCAAACTTCGCATGTCTATTGGCATTGACATTTTCCCTTGCAATAAGCTCTGTTTTCCTTCAAAACCCTCTCATTCCTGTAAAATCTGCCTTCAAATGCCACCTCATGCATGGAAAAACAACCCACAGCATTAGAGCACTGTTCCTTCAGCTGCTCATGCTCCCCGCGCTACACTCACTCAGCCTATGTATTTCGGTAGGGGTACTTTTAATGACCAGAACAGCCTGCACTCATAATGATCAATGATATGCTTAGTGCAAAATCACGTTTCAACACAGACAACAACAAAACATAACAAAATTGAAGTAACATGATCCTCCAAGCTGATGATTAGGCCTATGTAAAAGTGAACAATCAATCTACACCCAAATCATGTTTTAGCTGATTACCAATCATTTATCCATCTTATTTGTCCATTTCAGATCTATACACATAGATACATAGATAGATCGATAGATACATACATCAAAAGGTCATGCATAATTTTACGCCGCTTAAGCCAAAGTACTGATCACCGCATTTCATATGACATTTTGCATACAGCTTTTCGACCTGCAATAAACTTACATGCGTTTCGTCCCTTCAAATTTTCATATTATACCAGTAGCTATGCTTATTAGTAATTCTTCATCAGTATCCTTCTTCTCCAATGTTTCAACTCCCATTTCACTGATTTAGCAAAAGGTGCAGTGCCTGCATTTCTTACAAATACACACTTTCTAAATGTTCTTAATGTACATAGACAGATACTTTGATTGCCTGCTTCACGGGTACTATGCTAGTAGTATGTATTTCTCTATAGATCTCTCTTCTGCTGCCGCATACATCATGCCCTATTTCCGTCCCTTTCCATCCATTTCCGCCCTGCACTGCAATCACAGTCCAAGGTGTTCATCAATGGGGCCTTGTCTGTCTCTCTCTATCTTTGCCTCCTCTGATTAATCCCGATTTTCCCTATAGATAGCAGGAGCAGCAACATAGCATGTGTCAGAATATTTGCAGGCTTAATCACAGACCAACAGGAGACTATTTTGCAGGGGACTCTTTCCTGGTCTGAACAATCCCACAGCCAGGCAGGTGGCAATTGGTTTGATAGTATAGGAGATAAAAGACCCTGCTTGTGGTTGATCTCATTTTCCATCTGACTCTCTAGTAATTTCCTCCCTCTGCAACGCTCAGGTAATAGAAACAGCAACAACACAGAGATCTCTTGGTGAAAGAATTAAAGGTTTGTGGCAACAGATGAAAGGCAGCTAACGGCACGCACAGTTGGTCTGGAAGTCTCTCTAAGTAGTGACCAACTGTTTTAATTGCTTTGTAAAGGAAATCACTAGTCCACTCCTATTACTGTGGTTCTTTGCAACTCTGTCGATCACAGACTCTTCCGTTCTGTCTCGCTTTTACAGGTGCTTGTTTCAAGCGCACTTCTATTGTGGGAGGAATGTTGAGAAAGCTTATGACCACTGGCTAGGTGGTTCTGGTTCACTTATGTCTTTGGGATGATGCTTATACAGTAGAAAAACCACCAAAATTTTCCATGAAAAAAGGGTCTAAAGTTTAGACCCCCTACCAGGCTAATTTAGGATAATGCCGACAAAATTAATAAGGAGAACAAACAGGCTGACTTTCTTGAGGTCAAAAGTTCAATAATAGCCAAATATAGGAATAACAGTCACTGTGGCCACATTGGTAGTGCAGTGGCATGTAATATTTATTTTTCAAAGTTTTCTTGAGCAGGATGGAGGCCTCGAGGACCTGGGTTTGGATGTCGGATGGGGAAATATATTTCACTGAGTGAACTTGAAGGGATGGGCCTTGCAATCATAAGTTTAATGACAAATTTTAATATATATCAAATAAAGAGAGACCCAAAGGAGAAAAGAAAATGGGAAAGAAGGAGGTTGGAAAGGAGGAAGCAAGAGAGGGAAGAAAGGTAGGAAGGGATTAAGCAAGAAAGAAGGAAGGGAGGAAATATTGAGCGAAGGCAGGAATGAAGGAAGTTGGTAATGAAAGGAGGAAGAAAAATAGAGATCAAAGATAGACATGTAGATAGACAGACAGGCAAAAGGGTAGGCAGGCAGTCTATCTAGAAGCACCTCTCAATGTGCTTGAGCATTATTTTTGTTCTTTGAATAATGCCTCTGCTTACAGCTGGTCCATTAGTTCAGCTATGAAAAAAAGTCACTTGTAATTCACCATACTTGATGATGTCCCAATGAGCATATCTACATTGTAGCAATGTTGTGAAAATATTGTAATGTTTGTGAAAATTAAGTGGAATTGTAGGTCCATGGTTGATATGACGTTAGCATGTGATGTTGTGGGCAATGTTTTCAAAATGTGAAAAATACCTGTACTGATATCTAATTTACTAGCTGTAATTCTGAAGGGTGTGTCTGTGTTCTTTATTCTTTGCTACATCATCCTCACATCTGCATCGGACATTCACTATTGCAATCCTATTATATTCAATGGTATTTAGAGTGACCAGTCAACCTGAGAAAGGAGGACCCATCAGCAATCCTGAAATTCAGGCTTGGTCATTAGCCTTCTTTGAAGTGTGCCCAACCTGCCTTGCAAAGCTCTAATATCAAAAGCATGGACTTTGTGCCTGCTTGATTTTCCATCTTTTTACATTTATAAGCACTCATACTGCTTTATAGGCCTATGTAATAAAATGGTTGTCCATTGCATGTTTTTATTACAAGAACAACAACGGGAGTTGAAGTAAGAATTACAACATAACTCAAACTAACCAGCAGAACTTAACATTTTCAAATTGCTGATGAAGTTCAAACTGAATTAATTGTCCTTTCATCTAAATCATTCCAATTACGTACATTTCCATTGCTTACTTAATTTATTTTCTAATCCCACAATATTGTGTATGTAACATGTAAAACATACGAAATAAAGATGATATATATATCGCACCAAAAATACTTTTTCCTGTCAGTACGACTATAAAACACATACAGCTGTTTGTTATGACCTCTGTTTCCATGTAAAAATTTATAAAATTCTTCCTCATCATATATATTGAGATTTGTATGACAATTATTAACTTTGTAAAACAATATATTCTTACAAAACATTTTTGTAATTCAATATACGTCTGGTGAAATACCTTTGCATCAGTTCCACTTTTTCTTTATTACATCGCAATATTGGTGACCAAGCCTGACTGGAATATTCTAAAAGTGGTCTAACATAAAATGTACATTTGTGCAGCATCATCTCAAAACCATCTCTTTACAAATTTACAGTCGATGGACGTCAAGTGCTCATCCCACATGATTCTCTAAGACTCATTAAGCAATTAGTGAGGTCATATCCTACACTTCCAATGCTGTCAAAACAAATTGCCAACTGAGTATACATCAATGAGGCTACACGTTACTAAATGACAAATTGACACTTCCTTTCACGACAATGGATATAATAATATACAGGTCCTGTGGTGAGGTCATTGATGTCCACTAGCAGCGTAACCACATGTCAGTTGTGCAGTAGTCTTAAGAGGTCTCCAACGAGGGTGCAGTTTCTCCTCATGTAGATAGGTGGAGCTGCTCTGTGGCAACATGCATGTACAGACTGTCTGATTTTTTTAGTCTTTATGGGGACAATGAAGTTGTATCTACCTTTTATCCATCTATGTATCTATCCGATAACATGCTTTATTCCATGTCTTGGTGCATTTCTTCCCAAAACAGAATTTTCCCCCTGTTAATACATACACAAGAGGGAAAATACGAGGGAAAATACGGCTTTAATGCGCTGAAGAGGGAAATAAAAGAAATTACGTGTAATCTGCTTGACAGGGAAGATATGGGATTCAACCAATCAGGAGCAGCCTAAGCAATGACATTACTATGCTTTACGACGTCAAAATACTCATGTCGCTGTCATAAAAAAAGGCTTAAAAAGTGAAAATAATTTTACCAGAAGTTTTGGTTCAGGGCTCGGTTAATAATGCTCCGATTTGAGTTTTGTTAAGTCGTACAGGTAGGTCAATTCTCGCTTAAAAATCTGATATGATCAAATTTGTCAGGAAAGTGCAGGAAAAGATTATTCATGGCAGTTAGAATAAATACGTTATGACATGGCTTGGAGCAGTGGAGCTGTATTTCAGTGATATTTTCACCCGAGACCCTTGCCTGTATATTTACCGAGACTTAAATATTTAAGGTTGGTCTCCACAAAAGTAGACATATATGTATATCTGTCCTGTGCTTGCGCCTAATATTTTTGTAGATCAGAATATTTGATTTATGGCAGAGTAATCTGGTAGCCAACAGACAGACTGATGTTAGCTAATTTCTCTCCCAGGCACCTTTATCCATCTCTGTGTTGTTGACTTCTGCAATTTAGTCGACCGATGAGTCTCAACTCTGACAATGTCAAGCACCATGATACCTTCCTATCTGCAATTTGGTTGCTACATGCTTTACTGCAGATTCAATAAGTATGAGTTTCTCTGGCTACTTTTCTCACTGTCTACGTAGCATTTTCAGCTTCTCTGATTGGACCCTGAGCAATAAAACGTCCTCCAAATGTGTTGATTGAACGTAGAAAGCTATGAAATATGTATTATTCTGCTTCAGTGAGCAGTGGAGTTTGAAAACTTAAATCAGATTAACTGGTAAATACAGACATTCATTGCTGGTTCTAGACACGTCAGCTGCAAATTAAATACGTTTTATGCCATTCAAATGAGTTTTGTGTCATGTAATTCAGTGCCTCAGCCAATCACATGAACTGTATTTGCTACGTTTCACTATCCTTTAGCTGAAACTCATACTTCTTGAAATTGCAGTAATTAGAAAATGATGCTGCCTGAGTTCAAGGGGGACCTATCTGGTCCTTATTGGATCTAATGATTAACTATTTTTACATAAAGCTGTGTGTCGCGATGTCATACAATTTGAGAAATTTTACATTTATACCTATGTGCCATTACTTGTTACATATCATTGGATAGCTTAGATTTTTTTCTTCCATATCAAAATTGTATCTTCCTAACAGAATAAGGCTGTTATTCACCAAAGCCCTTGAGAAAACAGGCGATGTTTTTGGGCCCAGTGTTACATCAGTTTTGCAAAAAGACAGGTCAACAACTGAGTTTCCATGAGGTCACAAGTTGACACTTCATTTCACTTGTACGGACACACTAACCAATACACAAATAATGACTCAGACCACAAGTCAGTTATGTGGTAGGTCTGCAACGAGGGGCACAATAATGCTTTTCTCTCTGCAATTTGATAGCTACATGCTTTAATTGAAAAATGCTGTTACTTGAGTATAAGTGAGAGCTAGATTTGCAGTTATTAATGCCAAAATTTTAAGTTTTTCCTCATTTAAAAATCCTGTACCCATTGTTTGAAAATTTCATATGATTCATTCCTTGTCATATGCCACAAAACCAGTATTTCATTGGAGCATTTTCCATTGGTTTGCAGTCTGTTAATTGTTGATTCAAACTGAACTCACTAAAATGAACGCTGTGAATCAAAAATTCAACCTTTTTTAATGAAAGTTGCCACATGCCTTTATGACCATATATGAGGTCTGCACCAGATTGATAAACATGGGAATGGGGGCTCATTGGGACGCTTTTAATGTCTACTAATTTTGCTCAATGCTGAAAGCACTGAAGAACTCAGAAGTTTGCATGAATATCACCAATACTATGGAGCTTAAATGCAAGGCATAATAAACTAGACTGAGCCTACCCTCTTGCGGCCAGAGAGTCCTAAAAATGACTGTCCCAGTGTGCCCCAGCTTGGCACAGCCGGGGCACATTGGGACATCAATTAAAAAATCATTTTAACACTCCATGTGCAATATATATCACATATAAGTAGTGTGTAAGACAATATACAGTGCATTAACACCTTGTAGTGCCAATAGTTCATAACTTTAAACAGTTTTAAACATTTAACATAAACTGTCCTGGGTGCGGACATCTATGTAAGTGACACACAGTGCTTTGCAACAAATTTGTTCACAGATCATGGTAATCCACAGTACCTCTATTCACTGTGGCCTGAACACCTGTTGTGTGCTGTCCTAGGTCATTCAGTTGACTTGGACACTTACATTCTGCCATATTAAGATGCGTCCCAATATGCCCCGAGTTCCATGTCCCAATAAGGCCCGATATGAATTTTGCACCAAAATGCTAATTTCTCGGACACCAGTGAGAGTGTTTATCACGATAGCAATTCATAACTGTTCGTTATAACATAAAAAATTCATACAAGCACTGAGAAAGCCTCATTGTTCATAGTTTGTCCACAGAATGGTTCGAATTGAGCATGTGGCTGTAATTTGTCTATAAAACCATGGAAACATCAGGATGTGAAATTACAAGATATGATGACACTACCATATCATATACCTTGCCAGGATCCAAGAAATGTATACTTACATGAGTTATTATGAGAAAGAAAATCATATTTGATACAACAATAGGCGAAATTACAATTTGCTGACTGCGGAAAAATAAGATCTGGCTTTTTCTAAGCCCTTTATTTGAAAATTAGAAAAACGTGGGGTGTACATGTCAGGCAATCTATGCACCAATTTTCAGTTTCAAACGTTCAGTGGTTATGGCTGCAGGCCTGTTTAAAGATTGTCCCCGTAGTAAAATGGGTTTTGTGGATTGGAGGAACTCCTTGATCTTGCCATATAAATAGCATTTTCTCCTTTGTTAGTCAGATTTTCATTTATGGAGATGTCTATTAGGGTGGCCCAAAAAATAAAATTTTTGATTTTCTATTCGCACACCCCCTCATTTTAAGAGAAATAGTGAAAAAAGCACCCTGTAAAAATTTCAAGAAAATCGGTCAAGTCTTAGTGGTCTCTCAAGGCCCCTCCATTCTTAGCAAAAAGGAAAATTTCAACCATTTTCGCCAATACGCGGTTCCTCATAACTTAGTCAATTTGTACAGTATTGCATTTTCATTGCCATGGTTGGATAGGTCTCAAAAAGAGCTTCAATTTGCATACCAACATTATTGGTCTAAGATAATATCTCAACTCCCATGGTCTCTGCAGTTTACACTTTTCATGAATGAAATTGTTGCTGAACGACCGATTCTGATAAAAGCCAGGCTTTTAATTTTTTTTTCCCTGTAAATTGCTGTGATTCTTATTTTCCCAGTTCCAGAACGACCAAATATTTAAAAAAAAGATTTTTAACCATGGGCATGCCCGGTTTATGAGTGATGAAATTTATGTTGAAGTTTGTCACAAACTCATAAAATAGCAGGGGGGAATTGTAGTATTTCAAATTCATATCTTCATCCAAATTTATTACAGGGCAACATGATGGGTACCACTTGAAAGACAATATTCTTATGTTACACATGATATAAATTATGTTGTCCTATATTTAACTCTTATGAAGTTAAACTATGAAATGCAACAGCCCTTCTCCGATGTTTTCAGCACTTTAGACAAAATCTAACATTAAAACTTTACAGCTCATAAAGCGGGTTTTTCCATGGTAAAAAAAAGTTTTATGTTTTATCAGGTCATCCTGCCTTTTGGAGAATAAGAAGATGTTACTTGACAGTGAAATTTAATGGAAATCTTTTCTTGAACAGGTTTAGTCATTCAGAAACACTTTCGCACATAAGCACTGTTTGCTGAAGAGTCCATCTGAGTTAAGATATGGTCTTAGACCATTAATGTTGGTATGCAAATTGAAGCTAATTTTGAGACCTTTCCAACCATGGCAATTACAATGTTTTTCATAAAAAATTGACAAAGTTGTGGCAAACCGCGTATTGGCGAAAATGGTTGAAATGTTTCTTTTTCAGGAGAATTGAGGGGTCTTGAGAGACCACTTAGACTTGACGGATTTTCATGAAATTTTAACAAGGTGCTTTTTTCACCACTTCTCCTAAAATGAGGGGTGTGCGATGTGAATTTCAGAAAAAAATATTTTCCTGTACATTTTTAGGCCACCCTAGTATTGTCTACAATTATGTGTAGGAGCATTTCAGATCATGTGTGGGGATATTACGGGACAAATATTTTCATTTATAACCAAAGTAGCAAAGCCTATACTTGCAATGTTACCGGGAGAAGTCACTAGCTGCTGAATGTAAGTACTTGTCAGTCGTCTATTGTAAGACTGTATAGGTCTGCACCAGATTTGATAATTATTAGGCAGTGAGAGTTGTAATTCTATTGCATGAAAATTACATGTTTAAGCTTTAAGTTAAATTAACCAAGTTATATTCATTTTTCTAAGCCCTTTATTTGAAAAATGAGAAAAGCGTATGGGGTGTACATGTCAGGCAATCTATGCAACAATTTTCGGTTTGAAACGTTCAGTGGTTATGGCTGCAGGCCTGATTACAGATTGTCTCCGTAGTAAAATGGGTTTTGTGGATTGGAGGAACTCCTTGATCTTGCCATATAAATAGCATTTTCTCTTTTGTTAGTCAGATTTTCATTTATGGAGATGTCTACAATTATGTGTAGGAGCATTTCAGATGTATTAAGGGACAAATATTCTCATTTATAACCAAAATAGCAAAGCCTATACTTGCAATGTTACCGGGAGAAGTCATTTGAAGTGTCACACCACTCATCAGCGAGGTCACAAGATGCCTTATGACAATTTGACACTTCATTTCAATGCATTTGATAGGGCTTGTTATGAGGTCACTGATGTCCACTAGCAGCTGAATGTAAGTACTTGTCAGTCGTCTATTGTAAGACTGTATAGGTCTGAACCAGATTTGATAATTATTAAGCAGTGAGAGTTGTAATTCTATTGCATGAAAATTAGATGTTTAAGCTTTAAGTTAAATTAACCAAATTATCTATCTTTGGGGCTCTTGATAAGAGTTCTAAAACATTTTTAGATGAGCTGAATTGTTATGGAACATATTTTGGGGTAAAAAATGGATTTCAAACTCTAATTTTTTAGGGAACACCCTAAGTTGCATACAAATAACAAACATACAAACTGATCTATTGAAAGTTCATTTATTCAGCAAGTCATACCAGCAAGATCATATCATTAATGTCATTAATAACAATTGTTTCAGCATATCATTTCAGGGCAGCTATTTGCAGACTGGCTTCAGTTGTGCTTGACAGTAGCCTACTCTGGTTGTGACCATGAGGGAGTAGGCTACAACATTCATATCTGAGCACACATGCATTTGTGAAGCCACCCAGCACAGTTCTGCTGGGTTCAGTTGAAGGCAGATCCTAAAAGCCAATTTGACACCAAGTTCGAAGCGAATGTCTTCAGTCTGCGGCCTTCCAGGGTGGGTCCACCAGACTCTGCCTCCACAACAGAGTGTTGTCAGTTTGTTAAGTAAATTGGTCATATCAACATGGGAAGTGATAAACAAAAACCCAACCCTACAGTTCACGTATCAAAAACTGTTTGTGATCCTGAAGCTTAATCGCAAGTAGTAAACGATAAACCACAGTTTTCAGACATTTTTCAGCATGGAAAGAGCACAAGATATATCCATAAATGGCAGGATGGGTCATTTAGCTGGTAATGTTTGTCAATGCATTGTATCAAATCAACAACATAGGTCCACTTTGAAGTAATGCATGTCTAATCAAACATCATAGTTTTGGGTGAGACAAGTTGCCACCCGAGATTATAAAAGGCTGGATCTCATAATTCCTCAGTCACTTGTGTTGATGGGTCATCGTCCGGTAGGTGGTTGAGGTCAACTGGAGGTTGATCAGTAGTGGCAATACCACCTTGCACTGTTAGCTATAGGAAGTCACAACCTTTCTTGCGAATGGCCACAATCAAAATTACCAGCGACAGAATAAACACAAGAGAGGACCAGACCATGCCATGAATCACATGGTTCAGGTGGAAATGTCGAGTTCGTATGACCTCTGTTGGATTTTTGGGGTTATAAAGACAAGTGAACTTTTTGCCTGGCTGGCCGTACATGTGCTCATAGTCTCTTACGGCTTTTTCATTTGCCATCTTGGAGCTCTTGCATGGTGGATAGTAGGAGCACTGAAACAGAAAAGACAAAGAGTCATTCAAAATATAAAAGGCGCATATCACCACAATAAATACACATATTTCACATCAGAGATGCTGACTTGTATAACAGGTATTCGTAATTTATTATGCCTGAATGGAAAGGCATAATATGTTATTTTTCCGGCTATGGCTTTGGCCAAGGGTTGGTGCGTGCCATAAACAGTCTAGTGTTGCGGACTGGAACCGGCTCCTCCGGTCCATTGGTGAGGTGGCCCAGTCTGGGGGGATGGTCCAGTCTGGGGGGGAGGTGGTCTGGTATACCGGTATGTACCGGTACGTACCAGTTTATGCACAATTTTTGTAAAAAATCATCAGAAAACTTGGGAAAATAAGGGTGTTACAAGTGAAGAACCCTTTTATTATGGTGATTTTACCAAATTTCACTGTACCTGAACATTCCAGTACAGACAACCTCTGGCCAATTTTTCTGTTACTGAGGGTGGTCCGGTACTCAAGAGGTGGGGGTACTGGACCATACCGGTTCAAAGCGGATCAGTCCGCAACACTATAAAAAACTCAGAGAGGGATCGAAGGAAATGGAAGACATTCAATATTTAAATAAACTTAATACTGTTTATTGAATTTTTAGAGTGATAATCAATTACGCTTAAAATGCCATAAAACTTCATCTGGCAATGCCGGTGCAACAAAGACAAGATAATCATAAATTTGCCTTTAACAGTAGCATTAATAATAATATTCATAATAGCATATTAATAAATGTACAAACAAACAATGGTGATTCATATAGCGCCTCTTCCAGTAAACTGCTGAGAAGAACAGTGTGAATTTACCTCCTGACCAGATGAACTGGTAATTGATATTTTTCTGTCTTGGTAACACGGCAAATTAATTTTCCCTACGAGTATCTGAACATGGATAGAGTACAGCCTATCAAGCATCTGGTAGGAAAAATTTGTACATTTTTCAGCCTTACTTCTAAAGCATTCGCAACCCTTGGAATAATACTCAGGTCACATAATTAAGAGTGTATTCAGTTTAGTTGTCAGACAGTATTATAGACAGTAAAACCAGCTCCTGTCACTTTTACATCAGTAACAGTTAAGACAACGATACCAGCTGTAAAAAAAACGGTTTTCTACCATAAAATGGCAATTTTTTGTATTAATTACGATAGCTACCTTTTCTGTTTATGTGAAATATGAACTGTTGGAGAGAGAATTAATGGGGATACTATATCTTCCACTCTTATATAGATGTTCAGGTTTTTATTATACTCGTATGTGTTACAATATGTTCAGGTGTATATATTTTGACAAATTGTTAGACATGAATATATTGTGGAGTAAGCTAAATATTTTGTCTAGTTTGTAAAACATATCATGTACATGTAGGAGGATATATTTGCTGCTGATTTGTAAGACATCTTCTGTAGCTGACATGAATTTTGTCAGGTTGTTAAACCCAGCATGGACTGAGTTACAAGTGTTTTAATTACCACGCCAATCTAGCCATTCACAGTTTACTGTCAATGAACATTTGCAGAATGCAGTAGCACAATGTCCTTTGACCTCCTCTTCCCACCTAGGAAGATAACAGCCTTTTGAAAATTTTGAGGCTTCAGTCAATGACAGTATGACAGATTTTTCTGCATGTAGAGCTGATTTTTGCATCTTTTTACACCATTTGTGATTTCTATGGGAGTACTATACATAGATGTCACATGTGACCTCCTAGATATCACAGAAGTCTGAGGTGACATCATAATGAAGACATGCACCCAACCTTCATCGTATGTATTTCTCTATAGATCTCTCTTCTGCTGCCGCATACATCATGCCCTATTTCCGTCCCTTTCCATCCATTTCCGCCCTGCACTGCAATCACAGTCCAAGGTGTTCTCTCATTGCATCAGCGGGGCCTTGTCTGTCTCTTTCTGTCTTTGCCTCCTCTGATTAATCCCGTTTTTCCCTAAAGCAGGAGCAGCAACATAGCATGTGTCAGACTGTTTGCAGGCTTAATCACAGACCAACAAGAGACTATTTTGCAGGGAACTCTTTCCTGGTCTGAACAATCCCACAGCCAGGCAGGTGCCGTGTGGCTTGATAGTCTAGGAGATAAAAGACCCTGCTTGTGGTTGATCTCATTTTCCATCTGACTCTCTAGTAATTTCCTCCCTCTGCAACGCTCAGGTAATAGAAACAGCAACAACACAGAGATCTCTTGGTGAAAGAATTAAAGGTTTGTGGCAACAGATGAAAGGCAGCTAACGGCACGCACAGTTGGTCTGGAAGTCTCTCTAAGTAGTGACCAACTGTTGTAATCGCTTTGTAAAGGAAATCACTAGTCCACTCCTATTACTGTGGTTCTTTGCAACTCTTTCGATCACAGACTCTTCCGTTCTGTCTCGCTTTTACAGGTGCTTGTTTCAAGCGCACTTCTATTGTGGGAGGAATGTTGAGAAAGCTTATGACCACTGGCTAGGTGGTTCTGGTTCACTTATGTCTTTGGGATGATGCTTATAATTTTCCATGAAAAAAGGGTCTAAAGTTTAGACCCCCTACCAGGCTAATTTAGGATAATGCCGACAAAATTAATAAGGAGAACAAACAGGCTGACTTTCTTGAGGTCAAAAGTTAAAAAAAAGTCACTTGTAATTCACCATACTTGATGATGTCCCAATGAGCATATCTACATTGTAGCAATGTTGTGAAAATATTGTAATGTTTGTGAAAATTATGTGGAATTGTAGGTTCGTGGTTGATATGACGTTAGCATGTGATGTTGTGGGCAATGTTTTCAAAATGTGAAAAATACCTGTACTGATATCTAATTTACTAGCTGTAATTCTGAAGGGTGTGTCTGTGTTCTTTATTCTTTGCTACATCATCCTCACATCTGCATCGGACATTCACTATTGCAATCCTATTATATTCAATGGTATTTAGAGTGACCAGTCAACCTGAGAAAGGAGGACCCATCAGCAATCGTGAAATTCCTTGTCAGGCTTGGTCATCAGCCTTCTTTGAAGTGTGCCCTACCTGCCTTGCAAAGCTCTAATATCAGAATGGACTTTGTGCCTGCTTATAGCTTGTAGGGCGTAAAATCGCCAATCAAGCTTGGGCCTTCGGCCCTAAATTTACACTCTTACTTACCTTTGAGCCTGCTTGATTTTCCATCTTTTTACATTTATAAGCACTCATACTGCTTTATAGGCCTATGTAATAAAATGGTTGTCCATTGCATGTTTTTATTACAAGAACAACAACGGGAGTTGAAGTAAGAATTACAACATAACTCAAACTAACCAGCAGAACTTAACATTTTCAAATTGCTGATGAAGTTCTTGATTGAAAGTCAAACTGAATTAATTGTCCTTTCATCTAAATCATTCCAATGACATACATTTCCATTGCTTACTTAAATTTATTTTATAATATCACAATATTGTGTATGTAACATGTAAAACATACGAAATAAAGATGATATATATATTACACCGAAAATGCTTTTTCTTGTCAGTACGACTATAAAACACATACAGCTGTTTGTTATGACCTCTGTTTCCATGTAAAAATTTATAAAATTCTTCCTCATCATATATATTGAGATTTGTATGTAAAACGGCATCAAATCAGAATTTTTTCATTGAATTTCCAATGAATCCAATTATTAAAAATGTAGTTTTTATTCTTACAAAACATTTTTGTAATTCAATATACGTCTGGTGAAATACCTTTGCATCAGTTCCACTTTTTCTTTATTACATCGCAATATTGGTGACCAAGCCTGACTGGAATATTCTAAAAGTGGTCTAACATAAAATGTTTTTGTAGAACATTTGACTTATGGCAGAGTAACCTGGTGGCCAAACAGACAGACAGTCTGACAGATGTTAGCTAATTTCTCTCCCAGGCACCTTTATCCGTCTCCGTGTTGATAAAATGAAAATAGCCAAAGTAACTCCAATATTCAAAAAAGGTGAAAATGATAACATTCAAAATTATAGACCCATTTCTCTACTCCCATCTCTCTCCAAAGTAATAGAAAAATTGATGCATGACCAAATCGATAAGTACTTTAGTATTAATCAGCTGTATTATGATAGTCAATATGGTTTCAGAAAAAAACATTCTACTGAACTCGCAACACTAGAAATGGTCGATCGGTTGGTAATAAATTTAGAAAATAACAATATTCCAATAAATATTTATCTTGACCTTTCCAAAGCCTTTGACACTCTTGATCATAATATCTTAATACGTAAATTAGAGCACTATGGAATACATGAATCTGCCTTGTCATTGTTTAAAAGTTACTTGAAAAACAGAACACAATGTGTGTATTTTTCTGATAATCACTCAACTTATCTTCCGTTATCAACAGGTGTCCCACAAGGTTCTATTTTGGGCCCCTTACTATTTTTAGTTTACGTGAATGATATAACATCTGCAAGCTCAAAATTTTATCCAATCATTTATGCTGATGACACGACTCTCTCCACAACTCTAAATACATTTACCTCAGCCGATAACAGTAATGAAATTAATTTGGAGCTAAATAAGATTTTAGATTGGTTAAAGCTAAACAAATTATCACTCAATGCCGAAAAAACTAAAGCTATGCTCTTCACCACAGGTATTAGGACAGGTAGAATAGATTTACCTAATTTGACAATAGATAACACAAGGATTCAATGGGTTGATAAATTTAATTTCCTTGGTATAGTGATAGACAGTAACTTAAACTGGAAAGAACACGTAAGTCATATTTCTTTCAAAATATCAAGGATCATTGCTATTATGACTAAATTGAAACATTTCATTCCTCGCTTTATTTTAGAAACTATTTATAAATCACTCATAATACCACATCTCAATTATGGAATCTTACTCTGGGGCTCACAGGTCAATAGACTCTTTCGGTTGCAAAAGAGGGCTGTACGTATCATTGTAAATGCACAATATAATGCACACACAAATCCTATTTTCAAGAAATTAAAACTAATCAGGACATCTGATATGTGTGCATTCCATGATCTTAAGTTTTGTCATAAACTAGAAAATAATGACTTGCCGACTTACTTCAGATCAGTCTTCATAAAATTTACAGATCATCATAGCTTCTTCACACGAAATAATAATAACTTTCAAATTCCAAAATTAAGATACTCCTTTTCAAGGAATAGTATTAGGTACAGAGTTCCAATAGCATTTAATAACTGTCCATCGATCGTCAGGAGCAAGATCTACACTCATAGCATCGATGGTTTTGCCAGGTATGTAAAAAATCATTTTATTGAATCTTATCCTGCTGATTGTCAAAGCAGAAACTGCTATATCTGCTCAAATAGCTAAATTCATATACCTCGTATTCTAAAATTGGTTTCTTAAAACATCCTACTAATTAAGAATACTTAGTACTGTCATCCATTACTCATTCACTTCATCTTCAATCTTTGTTTCATGAATGCTTGCAGGGACTTTCATCATCTCTCATTATTCAGGTGGCCCACCGGCAGCGATGATCTTTTTTGTCTTTGGTGGGTCTCCTCTTTCATCTATATTTATTTGTTTCCCCATTTCATCCCATCATCATTAAATATGTATACATGTAACGATTAGATGATGAAATAAATGAAATATGTCTGTCTGTCTGTCTCTGTCTGACTTCTGCCATTTAGTTGACAGATGAGTCTCATCTCTGAAAATGTCAAACGCCATGATACCACTCTGCAATTTGATTGCTGCATGCTTTAATTAAAAAAATATGTTGCTTGGGTTCAAGTGAGGGAACTATCTGATACTTAATGGATCCAATTTTAACAATTTTTACACATGGATCATAAACAGTATGAAATATTTGCTTGCAAACTTCTCTGTGGGAAACTCTTTACTTATTAAGCTACCTAGGTAATTTTTACCCATGTCATCAAGGCTTCTTAATACCCTAATTACCTCTCACAATAGGATGAATGGCTATAGCCTGCACCTGAGCCATGTAAGGCAAGATTGATTACAGAGCGCCACAACACAAGGCAAAGTTGAAACAAAGGATTCCCCACTGTCTGAAGTAAGTGTAAGCGTAATACATGTAGCTGAGAACACAGGGGGTTTTGCCTGTGTACAAGTTGACTGCTCTTGCATTGCCACTTCTTTTTCCAGCCTTGGCAGATCAGAACATATGCTGTCTTGTGTTGCCACCTGGTGATCAGTGTGCTATTCCGCAAGCTCCTGCGAGCGTCAACATCATTTCAATCAGAGGAACACACAATTTTGTCTGGAAGACACCGGGGCTGTTTCTGAGTGTGCTGATGGCCTTGTCTACTTCCTTAGAGAATGTAATTGCCGAGTCTGACTCTGGTATACATCAATGTTGAATAGAAATTTTGTGAATGTGCAATGAAATTGGAACTATTTCTTGGGACAGCAATGCTGCAGCATACAAAATCAACTTTTGTGCCCGGTGGCAGCAGAATGCAGTTCTCATTTTCACCAGACTGGGGTTTTGCACCAAACTGTTTTTGTTGGTTATGTAACTATATGAGGACCCTATGCATGCATTGCATGCTATTTTTTTTGTAGTGTTGCATATCTGACATTCTATCATTTCTTGATAAATGTACAGGTTCGCTTTCTCCATCCCTAAACATCATATTCCATGCATGCACTGCATACAACAGTACAAATTAGATCCATGGCATGGGGGTGTAGTCCAGGGCCAAGTCTATCTTTCGCAAATTTGATCTTGACCAAGACTGCTGGCAACCTATAGGGCCTAATGAACCCATATGAGGGAGATGTTTGCATGGCTGGATATGCTAAACAGCAGGAGACACAACCATTAAAGGACATTTCTCAATGAAATTCACCTTCACATGTCAGCATGTGATCATTGGCGATGTGCCCCTGCGGCTCTCATTAGCAGCTCATCAGCTTGATTCTCCGTTAATGCGACTCGTATGTGCTTCTAATCCGTGGTTGCAACAGCTAATGCAATTCCTATATAGGGTATTTGCAACTTTTCTGGAGTAAGAAGCATGGATATGAGAGGGGATCCGGGACTTGAGCACTGCAATTTGTAGGTGCTGGGGGAATTAATGTTCAGTTGCAAAGCAGTCAGTTAACTAAACCCATGAGGATGGGGAGTGTACAGCCTGCCTTCAGGATGGGATTTGTCTGCCTCAAGCACCATTGTGATGCTCCGTACCCGGGGCTCTGTTTCCTGAGGACACAAGCGACCTGGCTAGACTGACTGACGCCGAGCAATTAGTCGACATGTAATTGGACAGGATAAACGCCAAGCTATCAGGGGAGATTGCATCAACAATACGTGTCAGAGAGAAAGCAGGCAAGGCTGACCGCCTGTCTGTTGCCACCTGCACTGTGTCAGACGTTAGCTGATTCTGTCCAAATGCTTTGAGTAAAACCAAAAACTATGCCTTTTTGGCATTTCTTTGATCAAATAAAATTGATCATGATTGACAAAATTTAATGCTTTTGTGGCCACTATCTAACGTTCGTTTAGTTTGTTCTGTATTAACGATCACCGAGTCTCCAAGACCCACTGAGCTCAGCGCGATTCACCATTGGTCATTCACAACAACCATAGGTGTCCGGTGGGTGGAATTTTTGGAGGAGGGGAGCAACATTTGCCCAAATTTCACGATCCAAATTTTATACCAGTGATGGAAATGGAAAATTTTCGTGGGGGGAGCTCTCAGCTCGTGTGGCAGCGGCTCGCCATTCCACATTTTTAAAATGGAAAGAATTCTTCCACTACAGTCTGTCTCATTTCTAGAACGCACGGTCGTTATAAAAAAACTGACCAAAAAAGCACCAAAACAACACCAAAATGCGATAAATAAATTGCAAATTGGCTGTTCTATCTGTCAGTATGCGTATTTCTACTGTGTGACCTGTAGATGAGGAGGAATCAGACCAAATACCAGTTTGCATGTTGTGAGACAAACTGTGGATGATAATTTTGGCATGATAATTGTAATTTCACCACTGATGATTGGGGGAGCTGTAGCAGGGTACAGCTCCCCCTGTTTTTTGGTCAAGGGAGCTCAGCTCCCCCGAGCTCCCCCCCATTTCCATCACTGTTTTATACTGTGTCCAATGAAATTGCTGAGAAACCTCTGATTTTCGATAATATTTGATCATCTGCCCAAATTTTTAGTCTCCTTGCCCGAATTTGGGTCTTTTTGGGTTTGGGGGGCAACCGCCTCCCCCTGCCACCCCGTCCGATACGCCTATGACAACAACTGCCTCATGTGCACCAAACTTTATTATACATCGTCATTGGCCTTTGCCTCAATTTGGTTTTTGAAAAGGCTTTCTTGTGACATGACCTTCACCCCAGTACACTCTGCAGTGGAGGTCGTTAAATTTCAGCTCAAGTAGGCAGGTGTAACATACAAAGCCTATCAAGCTAAGTGAATCAAGCAGGACACCATTGGGAATACTGGTTTCAATCAAATTGACATGAAAGATGTGTTACTTCTCGGCCCATAGTGATGTGACTACTAAGTATCGGAGGTCTGGCAGGACACAGTTTTCTCATCAAGACATCAGCCTACAGGGTACGGAGCTTGATATCGAAGTGACGCTGCACTTCCATTCACTGAGTGGCTGACCACTCTTGCTCCTTGTGCACAGTGCACAGCAGATTCCTCTGTTATTCACAAAGGTTATTTCGTCATTGTGAGCTTTGCTGACTTCATAGAATACCCTCTCCCTTAACCCAATTTACATGACTTTCGTTGTGGGTCTGACATAACTGCATTTATATATTTATGACCATTGTTGGATCCAGGAGGGGGGGGGGTCAGTCCCGCTGTAGGCAGACATGCTCATTAAATCCCGGAATAGAGATCATACTTGAGTAGTTTCTTCTTGATTTCAAGTCCGATTTGTTAAAAACCAAAATAAAAAATCAAAGGTTCACAAACTATACTTATTGCCCAAAAAGCAAATTTCACATCAAGTCCTCCAGAGCCAAATATCTGGATCGTGAAAAAATGAATTGGTTGATTTTTGGGTCAAGTTGGTGCTTTCTCACTTGATTATCAAATGTATCCTTTTCCGCACTTCAACTAATTTTGCGCCATAAGGTTTTGTATTTGTGTCGATAAGTAATAATAATTATGAGGAATCAGGTGTAGGCCTAAGTTAGATTATATTTTCCAGGTCAAAAAACATCTCTTTTAAAACTGTTTAATGCTCAGAACATTCTTGTGGCAGTGAAATCGTCAGCCTTGAGTGGCCCCCAGACCGCCGGCCGAATTGGCTTTGGCCCTCTGGGCCTCGCCACTGGATCCCTCCCCCTTTCAAAATTAAAGTTAACCATCCTGAAGTACACCAGATACACTTATTGTTGTTTGAGTTTTCCTAGGTGCTATAAACAAAGCACATGACTGTCTATTGTTCAATTGTGACATCACCAAAGCTGATGAGGTCACAGTAGCCAAACTCCCATTGTGATGTCATGCCCCTGGTCGATTAGAGACAGCTAGCTAGAATAGCTAAATTTGGCTGTTGTGTGTAGCTTTGACTGAACACAGCTCAAAAACGGATGCGGATGGACCACTTCATTTTTTTACCAATTTACAGCTAACAAAGCAAGGATCATCTGGTTAGAATTTCTAAAACATGGTAATACTCTAGCTACTTTATATTCCATGAAAACTAATAATTAAATATTTTTATTAACATTTTAATGTAAATTAAATTGGCCCTACTGAAAAAGTAAGTGCGGACAGAACACTTTTTTTTTTGGCTAGATTTGTAGCATTTTGGCCCAGTAACATCATACTGAAATTTCAGAAAAATGGTAATACTTTAGGACTTTAGGGTGATTAACTTAAAATTAACACTGAAAATATGTATATGTTACACTAATGCCAGTCTTGTTATGTCTTTTTCTGAATTTTGTCTTGCATTCTATTCCATGTTTCATTTCTAAACTTATGATGGACTTCAAAAATGTACCACCAACAATTTTACAATCTGGAAATTTGATATTCAAAAAGAGTGGCCTGTTGCACTGTGAAAATGGCATTTTGTGACTCACGATTGCTGATGAAGTGTCACCTTCTCTACATTCAACATGGGAAACATAGAGGCTGTTTGATTAGTCAAGATCAAGAGAAGGCCATTTGATTTGTCTTAACTTATTGTAGAGTAAATTTCACATGCTTTCGTTTGCAAGTGGGAGTAGTCTCCTTGAATCAAATTAACATTGAAAGTATTGGATGTGATCAAGACAAATCATCAGCATGATGACACATGTATGTAGTGCCATTTTCACATTGCGGCAGCAGTCCACCCTTTTTGCATATCAAATTTCCTGGATGCAAGCTAAAACATGGTTGTAATGAAGGGGCTTGGCTGGCCTGGCCAAAAATGATCATTTGTTGAATCATACCCTTTAATGGCATGCCAGAAGTTGTGACACATATCTGCTTGAGCAACTGTAAAGTGACAGGCAATTAATCGGCCTATGAGATATCCCATCATGCAGCATCCCAGTGAGGCATTATTCCCTCTCCATTTGTGACAGTCGTGGCACCATTGCAATGGTCTCAACGAACAACCCTCAGAGCTCACAGAAACCTGCAGAAAGCAGAGTTATTTATCTTCGGAGTTGAAGGAAAGTGCACATAATTATTACATTACTACATTAGTTGTCTTATTATTTGCTTGCAATATGAGCCACTATTGTCTGTCTGCAGATTAAAAAGAGATTATTTTGCAGGGTAATTTTTTGAAGAGGAATCTTTCAACGTTTGAACATTCCAATGGGGTGTGTCAATTTTAACTTTTTTTGCAAGTCCAAAAAAGCTTTTGATCTAGGCAATCTAAATCTGTTCTCGAATTTGAAATACGACTATTCTTGCTGCATAAATTTTCAATCAAAGTTTAGATAAATTTGTTTTTGTTTTTGAACCATTTTCGCTTACCCGCGGTTCTCGACAACTTCGTCAATTTTTGTCACACATTATTCTGAATACCATGGTTGAAAAGGTCTTGAGAAGACCTTCAATTTGCATACATCAATGGTCTTAGATAACCGCGGATTCGCGAAAATTGTTAAAAAGCCAAACAAATTTAAAACTTTGATTGGAAATTCACTGAGCAAGAAATAGTCATATCTCAATTTCGAGAACATATTTGGATTCCCTAGGTCAAATGCCATCTTGTTAGCAGTAGGCCTGTTTGGATTTGCAAAAAAGTTTAAAACTGACTCACCCTAACATTCCAACATCCAGCAGTATAAATGCAGGTGGCTGGGCTAGACTGACTGGGTGCATCCTTGCCGTTTATCGCACTCTGGCCTGCAAGATACATTGAAGTGTCTCCATCAGTTTTGCTCGAGCACACCAAAAAAGGTGGCATCACTAGTCCCTGTCCTATGGAAATTCAATATGGAGTAACTTGGGACAGAATGTGGATTTCTCAAGTTGAAAATGGCAAATTATCTATGATTGGTAAGTTGCGAGAAACCCCTTCAACCATAGCATTATCTCACCTGACTAAGCATCCAACCTCTTTGGCAATTTCATGCATTTTGCAGAAATGATCCAAGTCTCTGATTTGCAACTAAAGACTGACATCAGACAACGCAGGAAATGGGAGCTTTTGGAGAACACTTTGTTTTCTTCTACTGCTCTTGAATGTAAAGAATCAAGGTACTCCATATATATGCTACCAGACTTCATAGGCGGCCATACCAATCATTGAGAGACGCTGAAAAGGTATCAGGGCTAGCTAGCAAATGGCTTCAGTGCACCTACATACTAGCATATGACAAGTCAAAGAAATGCCCAAGACATGTGTGTTTTGATATATTTGTCACAGATTCCATCCAATTTGACAGTTGATTATATTATGAAAAACATTTTCTCAAAATTCACAGTTATTGTTGAGTGTTGTTGGTTCTACGAGTTGTAGATTCTTGATCTACTTCTATCTTATGTCTAACTGCTAAAAGCACAAATAGTAACAAACAATGTGTAACAGTTTGTGATCACTCCTGTTGATGTATGTTAATTAGAATTTGTCATGTGATTTTGGAATAGGCTCCCACTAGTTATGCATTTCTTCAAAATATGCGAATACTATAAAGGAAAAAATGATTTGCATGCCACAACATTATAAAGATAGGTGAGATGTACAAGGTCAACTATTGCGTTTGCGCCATATCTGTATGTTATTTGCAAAATGACCCTGTTTCTGCAATCTCCAAATTCGAATTGCATACGCTTGTATTGTCTTATTTGGTATTATTGGTATGCATGCGCGTTAGGGTGGTCCACATTCCTATGGGAAAAATCAAATCTCCAAAAACCCCCAATTTGAAAGTAGAAATTGATGACCACATAAGTAAAACAAACACACGCAAAATTTCAGCCAAATCGGTTAATATTTAGAGGTAGCACAAAGCCTTTGAAGTTTATCATGTAATTCCTCATTCGCAAAACTGAAAAAATTGTCAATTTCCCAGATCTTTCTCCGAAGTAAATATTTGTTTGCGGTTTTTTTAGTATATGATAAAGTTGGCATGGCAAAGTAATATCTGGGGGTTATTTTGGATTTATTATTCATAGTAAGTGAAATATTTGCCTGTTTTTATGAAAAAATGCTTGAAAATCTACCTGTATAATATCTATGCTGACCTTCCATAAAACTTTTTAAGTCAGAAAGAATATCAGGACTAGATTGGGCATCCTTGACATACTAAAAAAAAGGTTATTAGATCAAAATAATTGACCATTATTGCAAGATTTGCAAATACCGATGATTTTGAGGTCTGCTGCAGGGCAATCACATGTTAAACTTCAATGGCTTTGTGCCACCTCTAAATATTAATTGATTTTGCTGAAATTTTTACACAATACCTTCTAGCTTTATAAGATCACAATGCAAGATTCAAATCGGAGAAATTTGGAAGAAAGTGTTTTTGGACCACCCTAATGCGCGTGAACCAATGCCTGTCTTGCTCCTTAATCTCAATACAAGATTCCATGATTGGTAGTCCTATGTGTTTGAAACCAGTTGCTCCCTGTCCAAATTGTGTCAAGAGAGATGTCGCATTAATTAATACCGATGAGTCTGTCTCTGTGCTCTCAGTGGGCTTTTCTAGTAATGCTATATTTAGAAAACTTAACCCACAACTTTCTGCATGCTGTGAACAGTACTGCTTTGAAATCAGTAAACAACTGCATGAGGCCTAACATCAGCTATATTTGAACAGTGACTTTAGATAAGGTGGCACAGCTAATGCTAGGCCACTCCATCCCTCAGGGTCTGCCTCTGGGGACACATGTCTCCCACAAACTAACTCCTGCATCCTGCACATTAGGCTAATGCTCACCCATTAGGATGGCATATACACAGCGTTAGCACAAACACTGCGTGGCTTCCTACCTGAAAGGAACTGATAAATCATCCCTTGCACAGGAATCAAGTGCTTTGTTTTTAACAAGGCCTACTTAAATTCAATTCATGGAGGGGGTTATTGCAATTCATCCAATCATGAAATCCAGGCATGACGCGGTATGATGCTGAGGAGCAGTTTTTTGCTTTATATTTCTCAATTTAATCATTCTTGGAATCACTTTTAGTTTCTATCCATTTGACAGTGAATAGAACAATTTTTAAAACAGTAAAAATCACCCATTGCTCAATTTTCAAACTCCAGGTCCCTCAGTATTCAGGAGTCCAAACACTCAAAAAATTTGAATTTTTAGTCAGCTTAAATTATTGAGTGCACACTGCGCATGAGACGGTTGCACATGCACAATTCCCCAGGTAACATAGCTGGTTTTAAGTTATGACAACCCAAAGATTATCATAATTCAAAACAACAAGCAATGTTAGCTCAAACAAACTGTGCAACCATCTCACTCAATCATTTAAGCTGACTTAAAATTTCAAATTTTGCAGTATACAATAAGTATATAGCATGAAGGAATGATGGTAAGCATCATTCTGCCACGCCAGAAATGAACATGTTGAGTTTGAAACTTTTGTAGGGTAAGGTGGGGGGAAATATTCTTGGGGCAAATCCGGCCCCTTACAGCCTTTCACTTAGATACCGAAAAAGAGTGTACTGTTGCACTGCGAAAATGGCACTTCGTGTGTCATCATACAGATGATTTGTCATGGTCATACCCAATACTTTCAATGTTAATTTGATTTAAGGAGACTTATCCCTCTCGTTGGTGACAGCCAAACGAAAGGATTATGCATCTGATTTTCAATCCAAAATCAGTTATGACAAGTCAAATGACCTTCTCTTGATCAAGACAAATCAAACTGCCTCTATGTTTCACATGGTGAAAGTATTGAAGATGACACTTCATCGGCTATCATGAGTCATGAACTGCATTTTTCACAGTGAACTGGTCCTCATTCTTTCTTTATCAAAGTGAAAGGCTGTAATGGTTTAAGTATATTTGAACTTACTTTGATGAACATAACTTGTATATCAAACTATATCAGCACAAAAGAAAAACAAGGTCAAACTGTTTGTGTCTGAAACAATCTGACATATTGACCTCAACCATCGATCTGTTTGTTTGTTTGTTCCTGTTTTCAATCTGCTTGTTGCTGTTTTTAATCTTTTGGGGCTGGATTTGCCTCAAGCCGGATTTCCCCCACCTTACCCCAGTTGGTGATTTTTACCGTAACTTGTTCTCTTAACTGTCAGACATTATATTTTAAAACAATTTCATATAAACTACAACTTGGAACTGAGATTGATTAAATTGAGACTTATAAAGCAAAATACAGCTTCTCAGCATCATTCCGTCATGCCTGGATTTCATGATTGAATGAATTTAATTAACCCCCTCCATTAAGCAAAAAACTGCTTCTGAGATAGATAGATAGATAGATAGATAGATAGATAGATAGATAGATAGATAGATAGATAGATAGATAGATAGATAGATAGATATATAGAGATAATCTATCTATCTTTATAGTCTATCTACAAGCAAAGTTTCATGGTGGAGGTATAATATAAAATGTATAATACTTTTAATGTTTTCTTCTTTTTATGCTCTTTTTTTTGAAAGTGTTCGAAGCTGAATCATATCCTAGATTTTCAAAGCTCGCTATCGAGTTGAAGTTGCTATTTTTATGATCACGACAGGTTTATCACAGTTCCAAAAGAGCACCTATGCTATCTGAGAAGCAGGATTGGAAAGCCGGATGAAAAGATTGGTATTCATGGCGGGTGAATTATCTTACAATCTCCATGGGATCCCAGGAGAGGCCATGCTGACATCAAAGGCTTTCCAGGCTGCTTTTCAAACCTCACTGGCATCCATGCAGCTCACTGGGATGCTGAGTAGGAAGCTGAGTGGGATGGCGAGGTATTCACTATTAAGCACGCAGCCTCCTTTCTAGCGGAGATAAAAAGATAAAAGCTTACACACAGAAGATAGATTTTTCACAGATAAATGGGAAAACTGTGGTAATTAGAACTGCTGCGCTTTCTTGAAAGTGATTGTTGATTTTCATACAGGCTTGTAGCATGGGTATGCAGATTCTGGCTACCACAGGGTGGAAAATAAAGTGTCTTGTAATTTTCAACATTAAACACCATTTCAAAGGCGACCATCCCAGGCACTAACCAGGGAAATTTCAGAGCTTAATACCTCCTAAGTGTTGAAATACATATCTACTCCCATTGTGAAGCACAACAACATGGGGCATTTTCTGCAATTCGACCCGCTCAAGACATAGGCTGTACTTCAGGCCTGCAATACAAAAGTGCTTTTATGACCAATGCTTGGTCTTGTGGCTATGTCTACTTCCCCAAAATTAATAACTCCAAAGTGTGTTTCCATATCTGGTCAAATATGTGATGTCCAAAAATGGGACGTACGAAAAACAGCTAAAAACGTGACATATTTTTACTTGATCATTGAGAGAGCATTGTTGAAATTTTAGCTATAATGCTTGAACCATTCAAGCTAATACCCCATTGTATGTTCGAAACAACAGCACACTCTACCTCATGACATGATTCAGAACTTTTTTTGTCACACCAGTTAGCTACAAAGCGGGACGTACGGAAAACATATTATTTCCACATATCAGTATTGGACCTTTTCTCAAATAATTTCAATAACCTAGCTTTATACAAAGGCTGAAAATATGACCAGGTAGTACCACTACTATCATACAATAAATGGCTGCCTTGAATCATTGGTGTGTCTCTACCATTGCGAGTTTAGTGACGTCCAGGAATGTACCCTACTCTTTAATACCTCCCTATGGTCCACTGTTGGAAGGCAAGATGCTGCAGGTTGAGCATGTTGCACACACATCTTTATCTTATCATATGTGATTATGTTACGTGGAAAAAACTTTCATGAATCAGGTTTATGGGTATTGTTTGTTGCCATAAATGAAATAACCGTACTCTTTAACATTTGGCGACAGTCAAGAAAGGCTATGGTGATGGAGTGATCTCCAAAGCAGAGAGGTGCACTGGTGATATAATTCTGCTGTACACCATATGGCATTATGGCTATTTTAAAACAACTTGTAAAATTTCCAACAAGCAACTCAATTTGATCAGGTAACATATACATGTATATCACTGGTGATATCTTCAACTTTTTCTTGACATATTCAATAAATGATAAACAAATAGCGGACACTGATTAAAAATAATTTCCTCTCACTTCTTTAACCCCTTTTTAGGGGTGTGTCCCTATAAAATGTAAAATTTTCCCCATTTTTTCACAAGGCCTATAAAACGCCATGCGGGATCCAAAGAACAATGGGACCCTTAACAAACTATATATCAAATTGACTGCTGTCAAAGAAGCTGTCACCTCATGCAATTAGCAAGAATTAAAGAGAAATATTGAAAACATATAAGCTCTAGAAGCATGCCATCCTGTGATGGCCCAAATCTGTATGCGTTCATGCTACAAGCCTACAATATTCAATATTTTTATGACAACTGCATGTTTGGTAGGTTTTCAATAACTATATTAATATACAGATATATGTAGATATGTAAGATTGCGAATTTGCAAGTTGTATGTGAATTGAAACAACCACTATGCATGTTAATTTATAAACATAATCAGTCACTTTGTTAAGATTGCATGAGGACCAAACCATCTCCAACTTCAAAGTCATCCTCTGAGGCAAACCATGTATGCTCTTAGCAAAAAGAAGATTACCAGGTAATTTCATTTGGAGTCTTCATCAAGAAAGCTGTGATGAGCAATGGATTGATGGAGCCATTGGTTTGCAGGGTGATCGCCATCGGGCATGTGCACTGGCAAGCAAGTGCTCAGGAAGGAAATGAAGGCGGCAGGGGGCGGACTGACGAGAAAGGGCAAATCAAATTCATACAACAAACATTTAAAGTAGGGTCAATAACAATTTTGAATATAAATTTACATGTATAATGTATTATACTTACAAATGCTTGCCTAAAATAAGATCTATTAAATCAATGTTTTTTCTTTTAAGATCAAAAGGGCACAACTTGCCAAGGACAGGAAGAGCAATTGCCCCTTTCCTCTCCCCACCTGGTTTCGGCATCCTTGCTGGCAGGGCGCTGTGGGCTATCTCTGCCAATCTCTCGTACATCTAGTCAAGGAGTCCGAAATCTTGAAAGCGCGGGAAATCTTCGAGAATCGAGATATTTGGAGATATACATCAACCCTACAGCTTCTGTCATCAATAAATAACCTGACGCCCTCAGTTAATATCATAAAGTGTTGCAAGATCCCCAGGGGTCTGCACATGGATAGAGATATCACTTCTAGTTATAAACTCATGGTCAGGACAAGCTCGCAATTAATGACATTAACAGATTCCGTCCAAAGGCAAAGCAGTGGAAGGATAGCAAGAAACACTGTTATGCAAATTTATACATGTACTGCCCAGTCGCTTACTGCTTTTTGAAGACTGCACTCTGAGGACAAAAAGGGATTAGTACCACCTTTTTGGGTTCAACGCTTATAGTGCCACGAACACATTCATATAGGTGGTTGGGTAGCACCGAAAAAGTATGTTGAAGAACCCTTCGGTGTTTTGAAGAGCCCTGTAAAAGGTTCTTCAGCATAGGGTGGTTTGTAGCCTTGTGTATGACAAGACCATGGCAGACGGACCGATCATTGAGAGACATTCATAGAAATACATAGAATGGACATGAGGCTCTGCCAGATGAAGCACGCAAATCCACCATCTTGAAACTGCACTGCATCCTGGCATTTCGTAACCGTGACGTCACCAATACGAATGACGTCACAGGTAACAATGGCATCATGGCACGTCATAATCAGCCAAACACAACATCTTGTTGCTCTTGCTGTGACATCACACGACGTCATGTCTCAGGGCAGTTCCAATATGGCGGATTTGGTGACCTCATCTCGAGGTGGCGTCATACAGCCTCATGTCCGTTCTATGTATTTCTATGGAGACATTACTCTGAATACTGAGTTCATACTTAACATTTATCAAAACATTGTATTCTTCACAATACTAATGCACAAGAGGCGGTAGGAGTGAGCTGCCACAGACAGTGATCCACCAGAATTCACATGCAGACAGGCAACTGCCCCTGTGGTGGAACAACTGCCCTAACAGTTGAAACTGACACATTAAAACCTCTATTATCACATGGTATTTAATTCGTTTTAGAATATCATTAGAATTAATGCCAGAAACAGAGACTCGTGGACACATGGGAGTTTAAACACTAAAAAAACAAAAAACAAAAAAAAACTGAATTTACTCATGCCTGACTATGAATTCTGCTGGTCAGTCTGGAGAGACATGGCACTGAAGGGTGTGCAAATGGATTTAGTGCACGTGCATTGTATATACTGATACAGTACAAAGGAATAATGCTCAAGAATAATGTGCATTGATATCTAACAAATTTTTCAGTTGATTTTGAAAAACACTTTCTTCAAATTCACAATTATTGTTGAGTGTCATTTATTCTCAGCAGATAAAGATCCTCTATTTGTAATATAATAATATAATATAGTATGATTTTATATAGCGCCCATTCCAGATAAATCTGCTCACCGGCGCTCACCATACTGAACGGCAATCATACCAATCATTATAGTGATAACCTCTGGACATGGCCGGAGCGGGGATCGAACCCACTTCCTCTTGTGTACAAGGCGGGATGCTACCCACTGTAACACAGAGCCACATTGTATATTACTGTATACATGTCTAACTACTGAAATCACACATAGTAATAAACAAATGTTTCACAGTTTGTGACCACCACACTGTTGAAGTACATTAATTGGAATTTGTAATGTGATTTTGTAGCAGGCTCCCACTATCAATTTATTTATTCAAAATATGCAAATACTGGAACATGGAAAATTGTTTGCATGCCACAACATTATCAACATAAGTGAGATGTGCAATGCCAATTATTGCATGCACTCCATATCTGTGTGTTAATTTCAAAACAACTTTTGCCTCTGTAATCTCAAATTATGAGTTGCATACTCTTATTATGTTTTGTTACATGTATATTATGGTACTCAGGCGCGTGACCAGTTCGTATTTCAACAAGAACTTCCAGGAATCTAGACTTTTGCTTTATTCTATCAACAAAATATACTGAAAAATAAACAGAAATTGTGAGAGGTGCATTATTAATGGATCCAGCATCCTCTGCCTTTGAAAGCATCAGATTCAGAGATTAGAGAGGATTGCGCTGCAATGCTGTCGCTGCTGCTGCTACGGGCAAATCATCATTCCACATCTAACAGCAAAAAGTTTATGGGCTGATAACAGGAATTTTCACTGACTCTCTATTTGCAGATGCGAGTTGTGAGTTTGTAAAACCTTCCTGCAGATTACAAAATGAACGCTTCGCAACCGCTGTTTAACCAAGGACAAGTGACAAGTCAACACTGACCGAACCTCGCCGTTAGTCTCGTTAATCGAGAACATAGCAGCCCAGCTATTTGCACATTAATAATTCCTTATCATGCCCAACCTTGTACGCAATTATTGACCTGCCATCATTTATTGTCAGGATACCCGGCAGACTGATGCATCAATGTTGATCCCTGATGTTTGTTGCCTTCGATGTCCCGTTTATTCACCTGTTCGTTGTCACATTTCAGCCAAGAAAGACAAGACGTATTACTGGCCAGATTGTGTGCACCCGGGAACTCTGGAAGGATGATCGACTGGGAGACCAACAAATCAAACCTTAAACCATGTGCTATTTGAAATGCCGCGAGGAGCAACAACTATAGATCAGCTCAAGATCCATTGGGTATATATCTATAACCAATCTCTAACTCTAAGCTCCCTTTTCCCCTCCGGATACCCGCTCCCTTTCTGATAGGAGGAACGGAGAACCTCATGTATCCACAATTTAATTTATAATACATTACTGTAAAATTTGAATTTCGAGTCAACTTGAATAATTGATTGAGATGGTTGCACAATTCCTTTGAGCTGACAAAGCTTGTTGTCTTGAGTTTTGACAACGGCCAGATTATCATAACTTAAAACAACAACCCATGTTAGCTCAAACAAATTGTGCAACCATATCTCACTCAATCATTTAAGCTAACTCAAAATTTCAAATTTTGCAGTGCAGTGCTTGTCGTGGTTCAGAAACTCAACTAGGTCAAATCACTCTCAGTCTCTCCTAGCTTCTCCTTAACTGCCTAATGCCTTTGTGTCTTTCCTTTTTTGTAAAAGCAAAATTAAATTTCCTGAGCCACCAATAAAAACACATAAAGCTTACAATTGTTAATATCAAATTGTCTCGATCCAATCAAGGCAAATGTCTCGGTTAAAGTCAAGACAAATTTCGCCATAAGAATGCCATGGAAACCACATTGCTGAAGAGTTACGTCAGTATTTTGACAATGTAATTACGAAGATAAGGTTTTCTCATGTTGTGCCTTTTGGGTGTTATTGGCATGCTTCTGTAGCAACTAACACAATGTCAGAGGTGTCCTAGATGTCACCATCTTGACTTGACAAGACTTCTGCTCATCATTCCCCTGACACTTCTCTGGCTTCAAGTGGCCATTCCATTAGCTGTGATCTTCGGGGAGCCAGATTGAGAGACTCACGGAGGCTCCGCGAGAAGTCATTTGGCAAGTGTCATCTCCTGGGAAGGGCCATCCAGATGGCTTTTTGACCCACCCCATCTTGGACAACTGTTACTGTTTTTCCTCCACATTCTCACTTTCCTAGTTTTGTATTTTGTCATTCCTTCATTGTAACTCACAGGTATGTGGTTGGCGAATCATAATCAATAATAAAAGCACCAGCAGCAAATACCTCTCTGAAGTCTCCGCTCTTTCTTTTCCACATTTCCCTTTAACGGACACGGTGGCATCCCTATGGGCGGAATGTGGGGGGGGGGGGGTTCATGCCCCCATACTAGACCAGATGATCCCCCCTTGGCATTCCCATATGAAAAGATTGTCGCCTTATAAATGTAGTTAGACACCCAATGAATACAGCGTGTTCAGCGTGTTCAGCTTCAGCTTGCCTCGTCTTCACTCTCCCTTATTGTTGTGCTACACTCTTGAAAATGAACCGATATAAAAATGTGTACTACATGAATTCTGTCAATATATTTGTACCACGTCTAAATCGAAGATGTTTCAACATAATAATATGAAGGCAAAAACTGCGCAAAACAAACACAAGTCTGTAGATTATAAAATAATCACATTTCAGACCTGTTTAACAAGATTTTTTTGCCACATGTCTTGATTACACTTTTCGGTGTAGAAGAGTTGGTGATATGAAAGTTTTTGAACCTAACGAAATCGTTCTACACATGTATAGGCACACCAAATCTGGCTTCAGTACACTGTAAATTTTGAATTTTGAGTTAGCTTAATTGATTGAGTGAGATGGTTGCACAATTCCTTTGAGCCAAGATATCATGGCTCAAACAAATTGTGCAACTGTCTCACTCAATCATTTCAGCTAACTCAGAATTTCAGAATTCACAGTGTAGGCAAGAAATACATGCATTTGTTTAGTGGCTGAGACTCATACACTTTCACAGCTTCACGCTCACGCATTGACCTACGCGTATATAGGCCCTACAAGTATATGGGCAAACATCGTTTGGATCACATGGAGTTAATTTCAAAGAAATTGGGATAATATTAATCCTATATCCTATATATATATATATATATATGTGTGTATATGTAATTATAATATATATCTCAGTTTGGGTTTTTTCTTTTTCATCCTCACACATTCTTATTCTTCATTGATTATAGTATGTTAGTATAAATATACATCAATCTTTTGCAGCGCAAGCTCTTACCCCAATAATTTTGGGAAATCTTGTTAGCACTGTGAAGGTTGCCCTCTCTGATCAACCTTATTTACAAATTAATGCAGCCTTCTCCTCTTCTTCTTCTTCTCTCTTATATTCGTAATTTTTGGCTACGAACAATCCTTTTTTTCATGCGCTGCGTCTGCATTGATTACAACATGCCATACATCAATCTTTCTCTTTCACTGTTATTTTCTGAACTGTAGCACACCTCAGGTTCAAACATGTTCACACTATGAAGGTTATTGTTGTGAGTCGCATTAATTTCTTCCCTTGAAATAATTATATATGATATTGACACAATGTGATATGATTAAGGACATATTCTGTAGACTTACAATGAAGTTGCAATACCCACATCCTTATGTGACATCTATAGTGAAACATAAGTAGCACCCTTACAAAACGTTTTAACGCATGTGTAAAGCCACATATATTTGTATGACCAATAAAAATTCCATATAGTTTCATAATTGTTCAAAAACCATATCCTTGTATGTAATCAAACCAATCATTTTGGACATAATTTCTTTGAAGCTAAATAATTACATTTTTCAAACATTTGGCTCTTTTACAAAACACACAGATGACAGATTCCACTGTTGGAAGAAAAAAATGCTGCTTCTTGCCGGAGCAGGAATCGCCTCGAGTTGTGGGCAGTTTCAGAAAGTCAGTCTCATATTCCATCCAGGAACCCTCCAATGGAGTCTCTGTGAATAGTTCCTGCTTGGTGTGTCTTCTCAATACAACCCTTGGAAGTCAATGGTAGATGTAATCATTTAATTACCACAACACAAAATTATTTTTTTAAAGGGCATTTTTAAGAGAAAAATCTGCATGTTCCGCAAATTTTTCCTGACCCGCATTTTACTACGAAGCAACTAGCCCCTGAACTGGTAATGTATTATCACAGCCTATCTTGTTATCACATTTGAGTATCTGTTTATAGCGTTCAACAATATAGAGGCACTGCGAAGGGCTAAAACATCACCTCAAACATTTTTTTTAAGATTACAAACTAGAAAAGCCTGTTGAGGAACATTTTGAGGGGATGGAGGCCCCCTGACCGCCCATTATGCAAAAATGCAGACAATGATTGGCTGAGGCACGCCTTCAGGTAGGGAAGGTGACAAAACCATGATTCAGCAGGCAGAGTTGGTTTGTCTCCAATTGCATGAGGGACAATTTTAGGGGGATGAGGGCCCCCTTGACCCCCCATTATGTGAAAAAGATGATGTTGATTCCTTGTGGTATGCCTATGGTGCTGACAGATGAATGACAGAGTCATTTTGTCCTAATTGTTGACCTCTTATTCTTTTATACAGGTAGACATTTTATGGAACTTGACTTGTCTGGTATACTCCAAATCAGCCAGGTAGCTCGTTCTCCTTTTTTGTGGAAGGAGCTGCACATTTATTGCTTGTGATTACCATAGTATTATTATTAATGATGATGAGATGAGAAGACTGGGAGTCTGGCACATTTTGGTGCAGTGAAATTCATGGTTCCTTTTATTAGGTTAAAGCATGCCCTCACTTGCCAGGGTCACTGCAGAGGAGGCTGGGATGCCCATTGCCCAGCGTCTTTCAATTGCTTCAGCATAGAACACTGGATACAACCTATCCCCGTTTAATGTCCCATCGGCTCAGAATAAATTGAGTTCCTGGTTGGGATTTTAACCCATGCCTCAGAGCCAGAGGTGCAAACATTCAGTCTTAACCATTAGGTCAAGTGGGAAGTCATACTGGAATTCGGCTGGGTTGAAACTATAGCTTGCGGTTTACCTTTAGTCTTGGACCTTGGAAAATGATATAGAGGTCATTTGCTTCATATTTACACAATATATGACACTTGTATTTGGTGGGCATCCCAATGACTTGTGGCCATGCAAACACAAGTATCTCAGGGAATTGCGATGAAACAGGCCGCAGATGGAAGTGACAACCACGTTTGTCTCAGTTATTATGCCATAGACACACACCAAAGGATTGTCTGCACAACATCATGCATGTGTCCTCATAAATTCTCCTGACATTTATTACTCAGTCAGATATGGTGAGAGAGGACGTGTTACAGCTGCAATTATCCATTTGCAGTTTGCACAAAATGCCCCTCATTCTGCGCATATTATGTGGACTGGAGGTGTTTAGTGTTAACCCATTTCCAAATGCAATTTTGCAGTCCCCTCCACTCGTCTTCTACTCTGTTTCAATAGACTAGCCCTGCATAACGCTATATTCTGTCATTTTTCTTATTTTCTTAGTATTCACTGGAAATGCCCGTTGAGGAACATTTTGAGGTGGATGAAGGCCCCCGATCCCCCCATTATGCAAAAACGCAGACAATGATTGGCTGAGGCACGCCTTCAGGCAGGGAAGGTGACAAAACCATGATTCAGCAGGCAGAGTTGGTTTGTCTCCAATTGCATGAGGGACAATTTTAGGGGGATGAGGGCCCCCTTGACCCCCCATTATGCGAAAAAGGGTGATGTTGATTCCTTGTACTATGCCTATGGTGAGGAAAAGTGCTGACACGTGTATGAAGCCGGCAGAGTTCTTTTGTCCTAATTGTTGACATTTTATTCTTGTGTATAGATAGATAACATATAAAATAAGTTTTAAAACACAAGCATAGAGATATATAGGGAATATTACGATATCAGGTTCTATAACATGCTCTTGGTCTAGATATCGGATAAGAAAAAGGTTCTTTACATAGTTTCTGCCACATGCATAGCACATTGTATATATTTCCGGCCAGCATGACCATGCAAGTCATATCCGTCCCAAGTGGAGGGCTCTGTGAGACAAGGGCCTACCGACAAATTCCTGTACTAATCATACTATCAGCTTATTTAGACCCTGTTCAGGTATGACACGGGGCCAGTCCGGCTCAAAAAATGCCTGACTTCCACATCAATTGGCAGTTGATTGCATGCGATGCAAGTCTAATGAATTGGGTCCGGAACAGGCCACCTATCCCTCGGCATGTCCTTGCATGCCCTCCACCTCATTTCTCCTGATACAGCGCACTTAGCACATCACCCGACACTTAACCATGTGATGTATGCAGCCCTTGCCCTCGTTAAATATGTCTGCCTCAAGCCCCAAGACATTTTTGACACATTGCCATCATTGGTGGCATGCAGATTGGAACAAAGACACAAGGCTGTCAGCATGACAGGTAGAACTGGCAGACGCGTGTAGGTCTAGGAGGGCCACAGCTGCCAAGCAGGGTATTCTATCATCATTGGTGTTGACGGTGAAAGAAATTGACATACCACCAGCTGGTCAGATTTATGTGTAAATTTATATGACCTCAACCTGCCTGCAATCCACAATGCCTGACTTAATCAAGTCTTCATACTGGGATTAGCGCCTTACAATAAATCAAATGAGTTTAGACTGGAATATCTCCAAATAATGACTCCAGGCTACAAGCTGGGGATAGAAGAGTCCTAATTTGATAGCGGTAGGATAGGGCCTAATCTAGGTAAGGATGAGCTCGGCCGCACTGCCTTGTGATTAACTATAGCTTAGCGTTACTCGAATCTTACCTTGGGACTTGCATGTCGCAACAAAGTGGCCTCATTTTCATACATGACAACATGATCCATGCTGAAAACTCCTCCCATCTGCTCAGTCCGTACAGTTACCCGAATGCAGGGGTATTTGGAATTACATCCCTTGCCACAAGAACACCTCCGGTGCTCCACCTCCTGCTCCAATGTCACCGTCTCACACTTGGAATCAAGAAACGTAGAGGCTTTCCGGTAAGGTGCAACAATTAATACTCCGATGACTATGAGGGACACAATACTGGCCAAGATAACCAGGCTCAATGTCAAGTAAACACAGATAGAACAGGGCCTCGAGCGGATGCAATTGCGGATGGACCTTTCCCGGAGGTCGGATGCCTCGTCTTCACTCTCCTCATCGTCATTGGACTCCTCATCCGTGTCATCCTTTCGATGCAGGGTCATGACGTCACCTTCTGTGTCTCCCGTGCAGTCGTCATCTTGAGACACGTCCGTGTCTTTCTCATTGATCATTGTGACATAAGCCATATCTGCCATGACGTCAATACTGACGTCTTCTTGTTGGACTGCCGTACCTATTGTTTCAGCTTCAACTTCCTAATCCCAGGCCGCTGGATGAGAGGATCTTGGAATCACAGCTGACCTTCGCTCACCTCCATTAAGCTCCAATCACGAAATCTCGGTGAGCCCGCAATCCGATTCTTGTTATCAAAGTCGTGATGCGATCTGCTATCCTTGGAATTCCTGAAGATCTCAAATGTTGCAAATGGCTGGTTGTTAAGTGGAGGAAACCTGTGTACGGTGTGCCTTGTCAGTTCATTGCCGCAGGTGAGCAAGAGGCTTGAGCAAGAGGCTTGGCCTCGCAGGCTAGAGCAGGGAGTGCCACTCCATGCTGGTCGAACTGTGATTTAAGCCAGATACAGCGTAAGTTGGGCTTCCTCTTGGACTGAGTGCTGTGTTTGCTCTGCAGCATGCCTTTCTTGGTTGTAAGGCCAGCAGCTCCTGACGTCAGAGGCGGCCACAGTGTGTCGCTACAGTCTCAGATTGAGCCGGGCTTGCCTGCCTGCCTTCTCCTCAGCTACTCTCCCCTCATTGTATTCATGTCTCTATCCGTGTGTGCGCCTCTCTCCCTGATAACCTTTTTTCTGCCGTGGCATGTGTTCCAGGCTCCAACTTGGCAACTTCTCAGGTATCTGTGGATGAAGTCTGCTGCATGGCTTCAGATTCAATTTCCTCCGCTCCCAACTTCCGCAACTCCTTGGGTTGTGCTGTCGTTGGGTCTACCTTAGAGCTATTTGAAGATTGGCGGTCCACTGGAAAAATTAATTTTCTTATTTTCAATGTGCTAACTGGCTTGCACGTCATTAACAGTTTTCTGTTGATCTCCTAATCTTTTATTTTATGAAGTACCTTAAGTAATTTAATTAGTTTGTTTATTGTCACCTATGCCGCTAGATACAATAAGCACTGAATCGACTAATTAACCATATAATAACATAATAACTGACACAAACAAAAACATCTTTAAGCCTGTGACATCACACAACCAAGTTGAAAGTTAATTTTGAAACTGTTTGGACCGTCGATCTGCAAACAGCTATAATCCCGATTCCCATATATGAGCTCTTCTTATTTATTTGCTATTCTTGTGTAATTTTGTGAAATCCTAATAATAATGTAATCTGCCAAGGCAGGAGAGAGCAGTAGGCATCTACTTGATATCTTGTCAACACTGTTGAAATTAAGTGATTTGCGCAATCTTTGCATACATATTTAGTTATTTATTTGTTCTCCAAAGAACTCCATTGGGAGGCGCTCCCGTAAAAACGCTGAAAAGCACCCTCTGTCTCATTTATTCGGCATCACGAACGGATTTTCTGCGTGCGTTGTCATGCCGTACAAGTGTGGTGCATGCGCATTAATGTAATCACGGTGAGCATGTTGATCACGTGATCATATAATAAAACTTAATGGGAGTGTGGTTCACAGCAATGAACCTCATGAATGTCAGGTCGCGGAAGAATACAACACGAGTCCGAAGGACGAGTGTTTATTCTGCAGCAGACCTGACATGAGTGAGGTTCATTGCTGTGAACCACACTCCCATTAAGTTTTATTTATATCCCACAATAAAAATAGACCTCCAGTACAAATAATTAATAATTTCAAGAGGCACTATTTTGTTTGAATGGCTGCAAAAAGATCCCTAGCAACCACACTGACCAATCAGAGCGTCAGAACATTGTGACGTCATCACTTCACTGCCCATTGTTTACATAACAACGTCAGATAATGAGATGCATGTGGTTCACAACGATGAACCACATGGTGTGAATCACATGGTATTTTGCCTGAACTTCACTGCCTATTGTGGGATATAAATAACAATGGCAGCCACAATTTTTTTTAGACAACAAACTGCCATGCATTTTCAGTATACATGTACATGACCAGTGTGGGAAGGATCGCCAATAAGCAATTGCAATTTGCCACCTTTGGCGACAAATTGCTCTCACTTACCGTTCTATCATGTTTTATACCAGCTCATTTCAGTCTGCATACAAGATTCACTTATCATTATCACTTATGATATTTCATGGAAATGTGACTGTATGTACATATGACGCTGTATGTAAATATTTATTTAACGTCGTGCCTCATAAAAAAAATGATGTACTTCTGTGCAAACAAAAACAAAAAGTAAGACAAGAAACTGGCAAATTATTACATTGTACAATGATGTAGGATAAGGTTTCTTGAGTTGGACACTTAGATTTTGTACATTTTAATAAAGTGAAATCAAAGAATAGTTGCTTTAGAGTCTTCCCTTCAATTAAAAAAGCCTATATTAGGGCACATAATAGGTAATGCTTACTCCTAACTGAATGGCAAATAAACTGAAGTCAGATCAATACCATAGGCCAGAAAAAGATGCCTGAAACTTGACAAAATTCTACTACAATTTACAAATATATCTAACTCAAAATTGTGAGAAAAACGGGGTTTTTTACCCCATCTTTAGGGCCATGAAAACCCCACTTTACTTGTTAGTGTCATGCTGATACTTTCTGAACAGCTAAAGGAAGTCTTAAGCTAAAGATTGGTACCAAATACCTAGGTACGCAAGCTCTCAGTTAGCCAATTAGTCAGACTCAAGGGTACAACCCTCAAGTGTCCGACTCAAGGAAACTTACCCTATACTTTATGATTCACATCCATATATATATCAGCACAAGTTGGTGAATGAGCCACAACCACGCACATGAATACCAATAATACACTATAGACAATACAAGCGTATGCAATTTGAATCTGGAGATTGCAGGAGTAGAGCCATTTTGCAAATAACACACAGATATGGTGCAAATGCAATAGTTGACCTTGTACATCTCACTTATTTTGATAATGTTCTGGCATGAAAAGTATTTGCTTCGATAGTATTTGCATATTTTGAAGAAATTCAAAACTAGTGGGAGCCTATTCCAAAGTCACATGACAAATTCCAATTAGAATACAACCATAGCAGTGATCACAAACTGTTATACATTGTTTGTTACTATGTGTGCTGTTAGCAGTTAAACATGAGATAAAAACATAAAAGAATCTGCAAATTATAGATCTAACAACACCCAACAATAACCTGTGAATTTTGAGAAAATGTTTTTCATAGTCAACTATCAAATTTGATAGAATCTGTGACAAATATATCAAAACACACATGTCCAGGGCATTTCTTGGACTTGTCATATGCTAGTGTATGGATGGATTAAATCGATCTACAAGCCCTGATAAACCATGTCTATCAATGACTGGTACTTCCGCTTGTGGTCACAACTCACAAGTCTCATGGTGCAACATCGTGGCAGCACTTGGCTGTGATCCTGTGTAAAGTATGATGGGTAATCATGGCTGCCTGGGACCAAACAAGTGAGTTTTGCAAGTTGAAAATAGGAGTTTCTATCTAAACAAGCAGTTGAAATCGTTATCTGTCTCGTCCTATTCATTCCGAATTAACTAATCTGTACGCCAATTAAAAGAACAGCACCTACCTGTAATTGCAGTTATTGCTAAATTTGTGTTCCGTCAGGTAAACATCATAGACTTGTTGATTGAAATCGGCAACGAGTGGCCTTAATTGCCGTGAATTGCAATTATGAAGGTAGTGACAGCCATAATTATGTCCTGATTGATAGTGAATGGTCTCAATTGCAATCGGACCACCTCAAATTGTCCTGTCACTGCCTCAATTATCCAGAAATGACATTTTTCAACATGCAAAGTGAGCTCCCTTTTTGCAAGGGCAGCCATGATGAATAGTACTAGTGCTGCCACGTTACTGCACCATGAAGTCTCCGAGTGCCAAACAGACCACTAATTTCATTGTAAAAGACCAGATTGAGAGCACAAACACAGATTCAACGGTATGAAATGCAGTCAAAACGGAATGTAAATAAGATGCCATTGTGACAATGCAGTTTCCATATTGCACTGCAGTCTACGGGAATTAGCCAATGCGAATGAGACAGGAATAGTATGTAAATGAGCAAGATATAGCAGAGTGAACTTCAAACTAAATTATTTTCTCTGAAGTGTGGGAAAATTGTAATTGCTAGGATTCCAAGCAATGAGATTGAATAACAAAGTAAATGTTTATAATATATGTAGTCATCAGTGCCTGCTTAATTGTTATGATTCGTGACAATAAGATCATAATTATATATTATGCTTGGACCACTGTTTTTTCAGTGCGATTCCCAAAATTGAAATATCTTTCTAAGTTATAAATCCATGATTTTCTGGTGGGACAGATCACTTTGACCTGTGGGACACTGACTCCGTCTGAAAAAGGCCTCATTATTTTCTAACCCAGAGTAAATATAATCAAAATTGATTCATTAAGGAGAAAAACTTGTCATTAAGTACACATATACTTTGTAATTAAAAAAAGTTTGATAAAATAAACAGACCATGATTGGAATCAGTTATGACATTTTCAACTCATGGCTAGTACTTCTACATGTAGAATGTGGGTATATATGGGTAACAGAACAGCCCAAAAAAGGATTTAAATTCGTACATACTCTCTTGATCAAAACGCTGGAATAATTTCGATTTGGATTTTCAAGGTGTCAGAACTTCAAAGTGCTAAAATTGGTGATTGAATGAGAGGAATTGTAAAGATTTGTTCTTCAGACATTAGATTTATGTATAAATGACATTATGAAACATTTTTAGTGGAAGAGAATTATTCAAAAATTTTCATTGGATGACCCGGAAAAATTGATCGTTTGTAGTAAAAAAATCACCGAATAGGCCCTATGACCGTCATTTGTGTTGCATTTATGACTTGAAATCTACACCACTTACAGCTAAAGAATGTATTTCCAACGTATGGGAAAGTGCGTGGGATAGAACATATCCTTCAACCAGAAATTTACAAACACAAACAAAAATACTCTTTTCATCAATAGTTTGGATTCTAAATGATAAATATGATCTACACTACTCCCTCCATGCAGCGCCCAATGTCTTTGCTAAACCATATTTAAGATGCTAGACAATGGTAAAATGTTACTGACACCCCCTAACTTCATACTAAGGGTGTCAGAATTGTCAGATGCAGGAAAATACAAATTGATATGTAATATTCTGTTGAAACATTTATTGATAATATATATTCAACTTAAAAACAATTCCAGCCACCTTCAACAAAATTTCAGTGAGGTACAAGCCATAGGCCATTTTTGACATGATGCTAATGACAGCGTGATGCTATTGATAATTAAGGTAACAATCTTTGTAGGGACCAGTGCAAAACTGGCAGTCTGGCAATATGTGAATGCGATGACCTTATGTACACCAGAAACATGTTCACAGTGATTTTGGTCCAGAAATATGCCATCAAAATAGAGTAGCAAGGCATTTGCTTATGACAAATTGAGATAGGACAACTGACATGCTAGCAGAACTACTCTATAATATTTTGGTTTACATAAACGACACAGAGCTACAGATAGTTCAGTTATTTTCTTGGGTTCTCAGACAATGTCATACACAAGGCTTTCTCACAGAACGTGTGTCCCTTTATTTCTTATTAAGAAACAAACCTGGTGTGATACTAATGACGCAATGTTGGAGACATTGACACAACAACCTCCTGCTCTTATAAAAACAAAATATTATTTCAGCTATTGGTAACTAGATTTTAGAAGACTGACAGTCAAGTCCTGAATTGAATCAGGATCCTGTAATAGTTTTTATGATGCAATCTTTCGAAGAAAATGTTGGTGGCGATGGGCCATTTTCAGGGGTTTGGCCACTTCAATGCTATTTATGGATGGGATAAAAATATTCTGCTACATTTGGTGTTATAAGTTTTGCTAATATCCTTGTCTATGAAAATGACAACAAGAGGTCCTCTATGTGCCTTCCTGCCATCATTAATTATTTTTAAACACTGGAGACAAGAATTTCAGATTTTCACCCAAATAAATTTGATTCCTGGTGACAACTATGTTCCCCACTACTCTCTCCAGTGTCATTCAGCAGTAACAACTAAGCAAGGATTGCGAATTTCGAAAACATAATCATTATACTCTTACATGTTGGCCTACTATGCAAATTCCATCTTTGATTTTTCGAAAAGTAACAAATCTATGTCAAAATGCAATCAGTTGGTTGATAAGAGGGTGGACATTACTAATTAGGTTAATCAAGTTATTGACTAATAGTTGGAAGATCTCCGTTAGAGAGGAACGGTCCGTAGCCATGGCATAGGCTGATAATCTGCGGGATATAAACATGTGAATGTATAGATTATATTCGCGCAGCGAAACGGCCGAAGGCCGTTGAGCGAAGCGAACTGAGTGTAAGAGAAGACTCAAAAATCTGTGCAGTGATGGTCTCTACATCAACAGTCCACAGCTGGGAATTAGGTCAAGTGGGTCCAGCTTCTTATCAATGATTTAGTTTCGTATTTAACAAAACATAACATATTCATCTTCAAAAGTGTCTTAAAAATTCAATTTTCTTCGGTAATATATCCTGTACCAATAATTTTTATGGAATAGTTAATTATTAGCATTGACAAACTAAATCATATTATTTTAAAACATGTAACTCATTTAATTTCAATCAGACAACAAGAAAACATAACAAAATTAAAGTTACATAATCTTATAAAATGATTATTATGTAACAGTGAACAGTTAATCTGCGTGCAATGTTATTGTTTTTGTATTACTATATATTTATACTATTATGTAATATCAACAATCTAACATAGACTTGACTTTGGCAGCTTTCAGTGCTGTCTGCCTTTTTACCATTTAGCTGATTATCTATCAATCACATTTATCTATTTAATATATATCTATTATCTATCAATTTATCTATCTATCTGTCTGTCAATATATCTATCTATCTATCTGTCTATCTATTTATCTCTCTATTTATTGATATATTTATCTATTATATTTTTTGCCTAGTTTATCTTGCTATTCTACATTTTTCCCTGTCTTTCCATGTATCTGTCTTTCTAATTTTCTGAAGCAGTAACTGCCTTTCACACATTGGATAGGAAATAAACATGAAAGTTATGGTAACGCTATAAGTCCTACAAAAACTTTTTTAAGTGCTGCGCGAATTTCATGGCAGTGCCATTTACATATTATGAATGTGTGAATCTATACATGACGGCATTTATCACAAACTGTGTGAAAGGGCAATCAAAATAAGTCATGTCAATGCACTGAGCAAATGCCTGGACCAAGCAAGTAGCAATACCTGGCTGAGTTGCCTTTTAATCACATTAAAACTCGGCTTGTTGGCTGGCATGCAGGAAATTTTGTGATCGATCAGCTTTTTTCCGATTTATTGCAGCAATTGCTTTCCTAGCTGGCGCCGCTTTAATCAATATTCTAATCGTAATCCACTTTGATCACAGCAATGGGATTTTTGTTGTTTTATGGGATGATTATTTTTCCTGCGCGACATAGGTCTATTCTGATCAGTTAGGCGATATCAATTTAATATCCAGGTAGGGGGGAGGATTGGAGTAGTCTTGAAATAAATAATTTCTGCCAGGGGTATTTCTTAATAAGGTGATGCTTGATTTGGGAATGAATATTCGGGGACTTCGCGCTTCATGTGAAAAAAAAAATACTGCAGCTGTGACCGTGAAATAAATAATTTCACGCATTCACTACAAAATCAGGTGATGGGTAAATTAAAAAATCAAACTGAGAAAGTCTGTGAAATATAGGCCTACCACAGGCACTAACCAACAAAAAATATTTTGTAATACACACAATCAAATTATATATAACAAGCTGAAGCTGTGGCCAAATCAGCTGAGCGCCACAGGCAGAGTGGCTTCAGGTGATGAGGATGCCTTCAATTATGATACTGTGGAAAGAGAAAAACATGCAAACTCTCACCAGTGGCCTTACGCCAGAAATTTCGACAGTGGCAAAAGAAAGACAGTAATAAATTTGTAGAATTCGCCAAAGACTTAGAGATTATGTTGAATTGTTGATAAATGGTGTGACGCTGTGGAGGTCAAAGAAATTTTGAGACTTTAAGGCAGTTGATGTTGATCAAGCAGATCAAGGAATGTTTGCCCAATTCCGTTTGGCCTATCAGCCCTATCTGGATGAGAGAGCCTAAATAACTCATTGCAAGACACAACAATCTACGCTGAGCATGCACTCATGCACAAACTTTTCTCTGGAAATAAGAGTAAAAGCCAGACCTTTCATCAAAGCCTAGTTCTGACAAAAGAAAGGTAGTGCTGTTTGCTCTGGTTGTGCTGGTAGTAGTGGTACTTGTGTTATTCCAAGTAAGTCAGATGGTTCCGGCCTGTAGTGTGCCTAATGCAAATGACATGGCCATTCGATATCTGATTGTTGGTTCTTAAAGGGTAAGTGTGAAGGTAACTATGCAGATAAACCTGTCGATTTCACTTCCATGTTGGTTAAGCAGAAAGCTCTAATTGAAGAGGGAATGAAGTCTATCTGTCTTGTAGCATCTGACACATCCACATATGGGGAGATACTGGAGCATTCCAGTCGTTAATCATGTTAATGAGAAAAGATGTGGTTGGCTTTCCACAAATGGTTGAGAAAACAGTGGATAATTCAGAGTGTCACAGCCAGAATGCAGATGACTTCTTTCCTGCCTGTGTTATTACTTGGTCGATGTCTAGGGAAGAAAAAGGATTCTGATTTGAAACTGATGATTATGATGGTCTTGACTGCAATTTGTCTCAAACATTTCTGGGACAGGATTCTGATGATGTGCATTCTTCTAGTGATGGTTTGTCGGAATTTGTTGAGTTGGGTAGAATGAGTAGACCGAACCTTTTGGATGCCCAGCATTCAGATCCTAGCTTGTCATCTTGCTTTGCACCGGCTGTTGATGCAAACAGGATGTTTTGCCTGTTTGTTATCAGGAGTCTTCGGCGCCCTCCTGATGTCTCGGCAGATGATAGTTGGCAAGTTTTGCATCAGATCATTGTTCCAGAGAAGTACCGTTTGGAGTATTGCTCATTGAAACCCCCGTCTGGTCACCGTGGGGTAAACAAGACGCATCTTCGTCAGACCAAACATTTCTTGGTCTGGTGTGAAAAAGTCAGTTTCTGAGTTTGGTTTTCATGTCATGTTTGTCAAGTTTCAGGAAAGCCGAATCAAACAATCCCAAAGGGTCCTCTTACAGGTGATTTCAATAGTACGCAAGTCTTAGGTTCTGGCCCCACCAAATACATGGCATTTTTAGTTAATCTGATTGGTTTAGAAGCAACATAACGTCAAACATTTTATTTATGAAACATCGTAAGTGCTGGTTTAGTACAGATTCCTCAAAGCCAAGCGTGAATAACAAGAATCGCATGGTAATGAAATCACCTGTAAGCCTATTCCTGCTTTTCATTAACCTTTTAGCAAGGTGCTGATTGACTGTATAGATCCATTGTCAAAGAGCAAGTCAGGAAATAGATTCTTGTTGACAATTATGTGCACAGCTACAAGGTTCCCTCTATGGAACATCAAAGCTCGGACTATTGTTAAAGCACCGGTTCTTTACTTTATAGGGTTTTCAGTTATACAGTCAGACAAAGGGTAAAATGTTATGAGTAATGTGTTTCATGCGTGAATTAAACATTGAGCAGGTCAAATCATCTGTTTATCACCCAGAATCGCAAGGGCTCTGGAAATGTTTCACCTGACCCTGAAGTCAATTTTGTGATCTTGCTGTTTTGAGCATCAAAAAGGATGAGGGAGTGCCACTTGTTTTGTTTGCTGTTAGACACAGTGTGCAGGAATCATAAGGTTTCACTCCATTTGAAATTGTTTTTGGTCATGATGTTTCAGACCATTTAAGATGTTAAAAAAGAAATGGTTAGGAATTGAGTTGAATTTGCTTGTTCATGTAATTATGTTTCAACATTCAAAGAGCGATTGCATAATAAATTGCTTAAGCTCAGGCTGATATGAAGCACTTCTGTGACAGACATGTTTCTGATCAGAGGTGAAGTTTTGGTTTTGTTGCCAATGTCTGGCCCATTCTCTGTTGTTGAGAGAGTTGGTCAGGCGAACTGGACTAGTACTCCTGACAGGAAAAAAAAACAGCAGCATTTGTGTCATGTCAATCTACTTAAACACTACCACAAGAGGGAATCTGTCCATGTAGCAATGACAATGGAATGTGAGATTTCAGTTTAGGACTGTGATGGTTATGTTGTTCTTGAGTATCCATTTTTAATTAGTTTCTGTGGACCTAGTTCTACTGTTAAGTAAATTCAGAGACCTTAGCAAACCTGAAGCAAAGTTAGAGCATCTTAACAGAGAAGTATCTGTTCCCTGATGTTCCTTCTCAGACAACTATGGTTCAACATGATATTGATGTTGGTTCTGCGAGTCCTGTTTAGAGGCTACCTTATAGGGTTGGACCAAACAAACTCGAACTTGGAAGAAAAGTTTCGTATCTGTTGGAAAATGATCTAATTGATTGTGATAATGCTTGGTCTCTACCATGCATTTTAGTTTCTAAACATGAGAATAAGTGAAGATTTTACACAGATTTTAGAAAAGTAACATCTTAGAGCAGAAGATTATACAATAGCATTGGCCATGCCAATTATGACCCGCTCAAGAGTTATTGCCTATTCCTGACAGGGTCAAGAAAATTGCTGCTTTTGCTACTGCTGAAGGATTCTGGCAGTACAAGGTCATGCCTTTTGACCTTACATATGCACCAGCCACATTCCAGCGCTTGATGAACAAGGTTGTCAATGGTTTAGAGGGTTGTCCCATCTATTTAGATTATGTGGTTATCTTTGCCAACAAGCATTTTGGCGGGAATGTATGAACTCTTTGAATGCTTAGCATAAGCGAATCTCACTGTGAATCTGCTGAAGAGTAAGATTGGTCAGGCTCATGATGTAAAAGGTTATACAGAAAGTCAAGGTAAAGTTTGGCCTTCTATGGCTTAAGTGGATGCTTTTTTAGTTTATCCCATACTTTCCTTTCTCAAGGAAAGAAGTTTATCGTTATCTTGGCATGGTTGGGCATCATAGGAGGTTTTGTAAGAATTTTGCAGAAGCAGCCCTTCCATGAACTAACCTCACAGCGAAGAATGAACCATTTTGCTGGACAGACTCCTGCCAAAATTTATTTTAAAATATTAAAGCCGGGTGGCTTGTGAGTTCAAATTTTAACAAATCGTTTTCTATCAAAGTTGATACTCGCGATGTAGGTGCTGGGGTAGTTTTGCTGCGAATGATGAAAATTTTATGAACTTGGAAGTCTCTGGCCAGTCTTCTTTTGACCTCGAACTGCCAGGCTTAAGCTTTTAAAAAGGTTAGGGACAATAAACACATGCCTTGTTAACAGTTGATGCAAATCATTCTTGCATGCTTGTCTTATTTTTCCGTGCCATGTAAATGTTTTTATTGTCCTGCATGTTGTATTGAGAGATTTGTTTGTCAAAAAAATGTGCTTTTAACAGGTACCTTGAAAACAAAATTATTACTTGCAGCATATTTTTACCAGTTTTCATCAGTAAGTCAGCATATGAACTTTCATAATCATTGCAGACAAGTCTCACAGCCCTTTCATTTAGCTTTTCAATCTTTCCACCAAACAAAGTCAGAAGGAACAGATGTTACCTATGAACAATGACTACTACAGAGACACTGCGGGTGTCTGTAAGGTAGTCAATTTGATCACATCTGGTGGCCTTGATTACCAGAGTGATGCATCTTAGTAATCCAATATTTGTGACACTGACAACCCTCTAGTAATTTTGACTCAAGGAGTTGTCGGTTTTAGGCACCAATGGAATTACCAATCTAGTTGTAATTTTGTCTGCCCCGAGTTTAGAGTGTGTTCGATATCCCATGATGAAACTGTGAAATGATATGATTCTATGATAAATAGACTGGTCTTTCCTACGCTCCCCATGACAGAATACTGCTGTAGCATGATATGGTGTAGTAAACTGAGGTAAGATTGTTGACTGGAGAGTCAAAATCTCAGGGAAGTTGGAGGATATAATGAAGTCGGAGGATATAATGAAGTCGGTTGGTTATAATATGTTTCTCCTAAGCACTTGGCTTGGGGACTGGCCTCTTAGCTCAACTGGTTAGATAGCTGACCTTTAAGGGGAATGTCTTATATGTTACATCAGCCCTGGGCTACTCGGGTAGCCTGTTTGAATCCTGCTCATGGTGGCAGGTGGCATTGAGTGAGATTGTTGACTGGAGTGTGTCAAAATTTGAGGGAAGTTAGGAGGTATACTATATATAGTACGATGGGTTGGGTATAACAGGTTGCTTGGTTTGATCTTATAGGGCTGCACTTACCACTACTATCTATCTATCTATCTATCTATCTATCTATCTATCTATCTATCTATCTATCTATCTATCTGTTGGTTAGATAGCAGGCTTTTAAGGGGAACGTCTTATACCTCATTCGCTGTTGTGAAATTGTTTGCAGAAGGTCTGCTGCTTTACAGTCAAGTTTTTTGAGAAAAATATTTTGAGATGCTAAAAATCGCTCAGATCTGACAAAAGACCTGAAATATGCAATGAATAGGCTTACCTAAATTAAGTAGAGGAATAAAAACTCAGAATTATAAATATTATTCTGAAGTTCTAATGGGGACACGTCCTCACATCTCATACCTCATCTGAGACGCTCGCAGATGACATTTTCCTCGCTGGCGAGGTCTCGTGATAGTGGAAAACATCACATACAATCAAAGCAAGCAAGGTTTTCCTCCCTGGTGAGGTCTCGTGCTGGAGGCTCTTCTGGTCCTTTGCTTGATTCTTTTCGGAGCACCGAGGTGCTCTGGCCTCTGGGCCAAGTGACCCAGAATAACCTAGCCGGCTCAGTGCTCCGCCTCAGATAGAGCAGTCCAATTAATCACGCCTATCAGATAGCATTCCTCTGGTACGCTACACGCCTGTCACAGAAGCCCTATCCCTTTCCGCTTGGATTGCTTGACAATTGTCCTCCCTTGTAGATAGGTACGTGTCATTATCACTGTGTCCTTGCTAATGATATCATGCAGCCTGGCATGAACAAGCGAACGTGTTGTTGACACGTCGTGATAGCTGTCTAACAACATGTCCTGTGGAGTTTCTTATTTGTATAAGCTTTTTTCCCAAGATATAAGAAGATATCTGCAGTTGGAAATCAGAGAATTCTGCAGCCTCCAGTTTGAATCTCAAAGAATGACATTTCCTTTCATCTTTCCTATAACACTGTGCATCTGTCAATTTCTAACAGCTGTAACACTTTTTATCAAGCTTATAAAAGTGTTAAGGCTCCAAGCAGTAGAAGCACCTTTCCTGTGGCTCTGCTGTCATTTGTGTTTGCTATCTCAGCCTATCTACCCCAGAAACTTGAGTGAGTAGCATTGCCAGAAAATGTAACACATTTCAGGCAGTCTGGAATCAGGCTGCTTTCCTCACAGAACCCTAAAATGATGAATTTAAGCTATTGTATGCCCCAAGAATTGAAATACAGTATGCGCCCCAGAATTATCATGATGTGAACGTAGTGAGCAGTCAGTATGAATGGGAATCATACACTGCGTTCCCAATTATTATGCAACTATGCTTTTTTGCATTATCTCAAAACGAAATAGCACTATTTGAATATTGCCTTCATGACCAAGAAATCAATATAATACAACTGCATTGAAAAACCATTGAAATTGGCTTTTTTCTCAATAAAGAAGCCTCCCATGCTTTAAAAAATTTAATATCAATAAAATTCCAGCTTAGAATATATCTATAGCACACTACGGTCATACTGTGCGATGAAACACCATATCTGGTATCTCTGCAAAATATGACACCAAATCAAAAACTCACACTTCTGTTTCCCATTGGAATAGCATTGGCAATTGGATGCATGCAATTCATCTCAAGATATTTCTCAAATACACTGGTGCAACTTAATTGCCATTGGTTTACAGGAGAGTTCTAAACCTAAGGAAAGTGGAAAATGACTTAGGTAATGATTTTTCATTTTGTCTGGCTAACAGAGGCTCTTTATTGCTATAAAACTGTAATTTCAATGCTATTTCAATGAAGGCGAATAACATGAATTTCTTGGCTATGAATGCATCTATGTTTGAAATGATGGTTATAATTTTTCTTTTTGTGTTAAGGGGTATTATATATGTTGATGGCATCTTCAGATTAGTTTAGTCATTTTGGGTGGCCATGGATGCTTTTCCAAGAATTTGCATAATAATTGGGAACACCCCAAAACATCATTAGGCCTACATGGCATAACTCCCAACTGAGTCAACGGAATTGGACAAAATTGACAGGATATCAGCTCTATGGTACACTTATCATTATGTGAAAAGAATATTCAAATAGTGTTTTTTCCTTTTTGCGAAAATGCAAAAAAGCATAGTTGCATAATAATTGGGAACGCAGTGTAGGAGGGGGGGGATATATGGATATAGAAAGTGATAGCGTAACAATGAAAACCTTCAGTGGCAGTTAAACATTTGAATCCTGGCATATTATAGGTGGAGCCACTTGGGGCATGCCACAGGTGACAACTTTGTGTCTCCGCAATGCCTTAATTTCAAGCCGACCCCACTATGTATGTGAAAGAAATATGAAAATACAGCTTATTTCTGATTGAACATTTCACGGTAATACACCATTTCTATCAGCTACTTCAGCTGTAAAAGGCTATAGGACCTCTGTGATATGTGATGAAAATTGGCCACATTGTTGTCAGAATGATTGATTTGTGGAATCTGTGTATTCTGTCAAGACATTGTATTCTATTTACAATGTAATTATCTCATGTATTGCCTTTATTGTCAAGTATTAAAGTCCTCATGGAAAATTGTGTAGTAATTTTCCTAAGTGACATGTCGGTCCAGGTGGAGGCTTGATATACAGAGGGACAGATGCAGTCTACATTTCAAGATCATCGGAGACATGTGCGCCGAGATTTATACATAGTTGGGCGGAGTGAAAAAAGTTAAATCGTAAAATGAAAAAAAGAGCCCCTACAAAAACTTGTCCAACATATTCAGATAAGGGGACAACCAAAACAAAAATATAGCAATTTGTTCGCTGAAGGTCTGCTGCTGCACAGCCTATCTATATAATTACATATATAAGGGATGTTGCTTTTGCAGAAGTCCATTTTTACTATCCCATGATCACGGGATATTGTGTTTGGAAAGTTAACAGCCATCACAAGGTGGCACTTGTTAAAGCGTTGTGAAGCACTTGCTCCCCCTGGTGGACATTATGTAGTTGATAGCACGCAAGTCCGAGGCAGATCCAGATAGGAAGACCCACACTGATGGTGTACTTGTACAGTATAAACAGGTTGCTCCTAAGTACTTGGCTTGGGGCCGGCCCTTTAGCTCAACTGCTAGATAGCCGACCTTTAAGGGGAGAGTGTTATATGGTGCATCGGCCTTAGGCTACCCAGAGGCAGCTGGTTTAAGTCCCGGTCATGGTGGCAGGTGGCATTGAGGTGAGATTGTTGACTAGAGTGTCAAAATTCTGGGAAATTGGGGATATAGTACTGTATAATGGGTTGGGTAATGGGTATAACATGCAGGTTGCTCCTAAGCACTTGGCTTGGAGCCTAGCTCTTCAGCTCAACTGGTTTGTTGACCTATAAGGGGAAAGTATTATACTTGCCCTGTCATGCGGCCCAACTTACTCCGCCACCGAGGCAAGTTGTGCCAAAATCTTCCCATTGGTGCAATTGTACTGAAATTTGTTTATGTGGTCACTCGCTGGGCTCGCAGAAGTTCACATTTGCTACTAAGTGGCCAAACATGACAGCATATATGTTCTGCCAAGGCTGAAAAAAGCAGTGGCAATGAAACAGCGGTCCACTTGTAGACAGATAAAGACACATAACAAAGATAGTGACATGTTGTAAGTTATAAAAGTTGTCACAACATACATAGCATGTCCATATGTTCATATGCTCCCATTTCTGACAGCCCACATGTCATGACGCCTTCGTGGCAATCCAACAGTTCCCTGACAGCCTGTGCCGTTGCTCGAGCTTCCAATGATTTGCATTTATGATTGCAGTCTAAATTTACATGTCTGCTAATTTGAGTCAATTAATCTTCCTTGTAATTTTTCATATTATAATCCATCTTTCTCCATGTGCTGTAAATTACAGTCGAACAGACATAGAGCAATCCATGGACCTTTTGAACACCTGTGACAAAACATTCTTCTCATGATTTAATGCCAACACAGCAAATCTGATAGAACGTGCAGGGAACATGTGCAGTTCACACATTTGCTCTTAAAGACAGTGTAAAATGCTACAGTGAGTTCTGTATGGCAATCTTAACAATTTTCTCAAACACTTTTGCTATTCTGCATGTATTTTTGAAAAGTTCTGAGCTTTCACCAAATAAAAGCAATAAAACGAAGAACAAAACTGCCTGAAAAGACTTGACAAGATTCTTGTCAGAGTGACTTTAAACCTACATAAGAATACATTAAACTGTCTGCAAAAGTTACCAATTACACCTTCAACGTTGTCCCCATTTATATTTGAGAGTATGGCATGCCCCAGGTGAATGACTTTATCTTGGGATCTTTATTTTTCACCACAACACAAAATTTCGGGCTTCTCATTCATTCTTTTCCCATTGTGGAAAACAATGGTCAGACTCTTGTCTGTTAAATGTAATTTGATAACCAATGGCAAAATCCTCACATATCTTAACTTGTTTCCTTAATCCTTATTCTAAAGGAGGGAGAAATATAATTTTGAGTATATATCTTAAGGTAGAAACCGTTTCAACCGTGATAGTATTCCATTAGTCTTGGCAATTTTCTTTGTTAGTTGGGTTAAATGGAGAGAGAACAAGACATAAACAATAGAATATGGAATTAAGTTCATGAAACTCAAGGCTCAATCAGGTAGTCCGCTTCCTACATGTGATTTAATTGGGATATTTACAGACAGATGAAAGTGCACAGCACATTATCAATGACCATATAAAGCAGGGGGTGGGTTCATCTACTTTCTTCTGGGCTGCAGTCTCCTGCATAGATAGATAGTGGTTCCTGCACTCAGTCTATTTTTTAAACGCAAGATTGCTCAGGCTCTGTACACAAATTGGAACCTGCAGCTCCAGGCTCCTTTGGCATCACTAATCAATGCAGGCCGCAGTTATACGCCGGGAAGGAACCTCACAGTCTTTCTTTTTTTGCTGTTTTGCGAAAATTCTAGATAACCAAGCATCAGCAAATCATACATCAAATAAAAATATACTTAAATAATCTACAAAATGACGGCCAAAAAAGGGACCTCACATTCTCCATTTTTTTGTTTTGCAAAAATTCTAGATAACCAAGCATCAACAAATCACACATCAAATAAAATTATACTTGAATAATCTACAAAATGACAGCCAAAAAAGGGACCTCACAGTCTCTCTTATTGAAAAAATCTAGATAACCAAACATCAGCAAATCACACATCAAATTTAATTATACTTAAATAATCTACAAAATGACGAACAAAAAAGGGAACTCACATTCTCTATTTTTTTTGTTTTTGAAAAATACTAGGTAACCAAGCATCAGCAAATCACACATCAAATAAAAATATATTTGAATAATCTACAAATGACAGTCAAAAGAGTACTGGAACATTCAAAACATTTATTTAGGAATTCAGCAGCCAGCAACTTATATCATATTGGCAAAGGTGGTATCAACAAAGGGCAATCCCAAGTTCAGGCATCAGGATGGTACAGTGAAATCGGAAGATGTCCTGTGGCAGTTCTGATAATATCAAATTATGTTTTAGGATGTACCTTGAGATTATCTAAGGATAGTATTATATGCTATGTTAAAGCATTGATATTGTCTCATATTACAAAACTTGATAACACTTAACATAAATTTCTTGGCTGGGAGTGATTTACTCCAACCCAATAATCTTTCCGCACTTGCCAAGTTTTCCAATAAAATTGTAGACATAGAAAAAATGATGGGTTAAAAAATTAAAAGCAATATGCATTTGAACATTTGTCGTAGTGGTCAAATGCGAGTCCATAGTGTTATGAGTTATTGACGTTACATGACATTTCATGCTTTGAATATTACTATTTTCAAGAGATTTGTGAACTGGAGAAAACACAAATATTCTGCTCATGTAAATAGGGTTCGGGAGAAAGAATAGACTTTTCATTTATGACTGATGGTGTGATGGCAGCACCTGTGTGTGGTGAGGAATGCCTAGCCTGTATTGCCACCTGCCGAGGCTGCCATATTACAGCCTGTAAACTTGACATGCAAAAAATGAGTGTTGCTTCACACATATTTTGGCGCTCTGTGAGTCATAATAGCCAGTGAAGTCAAGATGCCCCCCACCAGGGTTTCAGAGAGAACCATGTCAAAATCCTGTTGTGATACCTTTTAAACCAATGCTGCGTGAGGAGATTATATTGATGAATTAATGGAATGATATGATGAGCATTGAGGATGAAATAAAATAATTATGAGTGAATCAGTAAAGGATAGTCAAGCTTCATTATGAACAAATGAGGTAGTTTTCAATTTCACAATTTGTGACATTTTTGTCAACTGGGAAGTTCTTGGCATATCTGCTGAAACCACTTAGATATGAGTATAGACTTTCTCTTTGAATCGAGGAGGCATTGAATTAAAAGTGTGCGGAATTAAATGTGATCATATTGACAAATTATTTAAATTTAAATTCAAAGTTTTGTTGTTCACCTTCAATGGTCATTTTGTATTACATGTATTTTTAAGTGAATTGTAAGCCCAAGAGGGCTGAGGGCAAGTTTGTGAGCCCATTTCACAGAAATAAAGAATGTTCTCTCTCTCTCTGTCTAATAATTCTATAAACTAAGATAAGTCTTCCAAGTGGAATTCTAAGATTGGTTGCATTTCTCGTTTCATATCTGTGAATCTCATTATTGCGTTTGAACATTTTATCAATGCAGTCAACCAGAAGAGTTTTGTTCTCTAGTTGTAAATAAACATACGCAATTGAAGCTGGTATATATCACCAATTTTAAGTAGGGAGAGAGACTTAAAGACTGGGCTTGGAATTTGAGATCAGTCTGACTGATCTTTTCTGTAATTTTGTCATGCAGTCTCTCCAAATGCGCTTAAGACAATTACCCCAAAGCCTAGAAATGGCAAAATTAACAAGGAGTATATTATTATTTTATTATTATTATTACTATAATGTTTATTCGTACAAAAAAAGTATGAGCAACAAAATTAGTGATATATTATGAGAAAGGTAATTTTACATGAGGTATAAAAGTTGTTACGACACACAAAGCATGTTCATAAGTTCATATGCTTCCATTTCTGTCAGCCCACAAGTCATGATGCCTACGTGGCAATCGAACAGTTCCCCGACAGCCTGTGCCGTTGCTCTGGCTTCCAATGATTTGCATTTATGATAGCAGTCTAAATTTACATGTCTGCTAAAATAATTTGAGTCACTGAATCTTCCATGAAATGATTGATATATAATTCTTCTTTCTCCGTGTGCTGTAAATTACAGTTAAACAGAGGCATAGAGCAATCCATGGACCTTTTGAACACCTGTGATAAAACATTCTTCTTTAATGCCGACACAGCAAATCTGATATGACGTTCACGGAACATGTGCAGTTCGCACATTTGCTCTTAAAGACGGTGTAAAATGTTACAGTGAGTTCTATATATGGCAATCTTAATAATTTTCTCAAACACTTTCTCCATGCCGCATGTATTTTTGAAAAGTTCTGAGCTTTCACCAAATAAAAGCAATAAAACGAAGAACAAAACTGCCTGAAAAGACTTGACAAGATTCTTGTCAGAGTGACTTTAAACCTACATAAGAATACATTAAACTGTCTGCAAAAGTTACCAATTACACCTTCAACGTTGTCCCCATTTATATTTGAGAGTATGGCATGCCCCAGGTGAATGACTTTATCTTGGGATCTTTATTTTTCACCACAACACAAAATTTCGGGCTTCTCATTCATTCTTTTCCCATTGTGGAAAACAATGGTCAGACTCTTGTCTGTTAAATGTAATTTGATAACCAATGGCAAAATCCTCACATATCTTAACTTGTTTCCTTAATCCTTATTCTAAAGGAGGGAGAAATATAATTTTGAGTATATATCTTAAGGTAGAAACCGTTTCAACCGTGATAGTATTCCATTAGTCTTGGCAATTTTCTTTGTTAGTTGGGTTAAATGGAGAGAGAACAAGACATAAACAATAGAATATGGAATTAAGTTCATGAAACTCAAGGCTCAATCAGGTAGTCCGCTTCCTACATGTGATTTAATTGGGATATTTACAGACAGCTGAAAGTGCACAGCACATTATCAATGACCATATAAAGCAGGGGGTGGGTTTATCTACTTTCTTCTGGGCTTCAGTCTTCTGCATAGATAGACAGCGGTTCCTGCACTCAGTCTATTTATAAACGCAAGATTGCTCAGGCTCTGTACACAAATTGGAACCTGCAGCTCCAGGCTCCTTTGGCATCACTAATCAATGCAGGCCGCAGTTATACGCCGGGAAGGAACCTCACAGTCTTTCTTTTTTTGCTGTTTTGCGAAAATTCTAGATAACCAAGCATCAGCAAATCATACATCAAATAAAAATATACTTAAATAATCTACAAAATGACGGCCAAAAAAGGGACCTCACATTCTCCATTTTTTTGTTTTGCAAAAATTCTAGATAACCAAGCATCAGCAAATCACACATCAAATAAAATATATACTTGAATAATCTACAAAATGACAGTCAAAAGAGTACTGGAACATTCAAAACATTTATTTAGGAATTCAGCAGCCAGCAACTTATATCATATTGGCAAAGGTGGTATCAACAAAGGGCAATCCCAAGTTCAGGCATCAGGATGGTACAGTGAAATCGGAAGCTGTCCTGTGGCAGTTCTGATAATATCAAATTATGTTTTCAGACGTACCTTGAGATTATCTAACAATAGTATTGTATGATATGTTAAAGCATTGATAGTCTCATATTGCAAAACTTGTTCTAAATAGCACTTAACATTTCTTGGCTGGGAGTGATTTACTCCAAGCCAATAATCTTTCCACACTTGCCAGGTTTTCCAATAAAATTGTAAACATAGAAAAAATTATGGGTTAAAAAATTAAAAGCAATATGCATTTGAACATTTGTCATAGTGGTCAAATGCGAGTCCATAGTGTTATGAGTTACTGACGTTACATGACATTTCATGCTTTGAATATTACTATTTTCAAGAGATTTGTGAACTGGAGAACACACAAATATTCTGTTCATGTAAATAGGGTTCGGGAGAAAGAATGGCAGCACCTTGTGTGGTGAGAATGCCTAGCCTGTATTGCCACCTGCCGAGGCTGCCATATATTACAGCCTGTTGACTTGACATGCAAAAAATGAGTGTTGCTTCAAACATATTTTGGTGCTCTGTGAGTCATAATAGCCAGTGAAGTGTCATCTTATCAACATCCAGCATGGGAAAGATAGAGGATGTTTGATTGGTCATAATGAAGAGAAGGCCATTTGTTTTGTTCATAACTGATTTTAGAGTAAACCTCAGATGCAATCATTTTGTTTTTCTGTCACCGACAAGCGGGATTGGTCTACTTAAATCAAATTAACATTCAAAGTTTTGGGTATGATCATGACAAATCATCATTATGATGATTCACGAAGTGCCATTTTCACAACAGGTTTCCGGCTGAGACCCAGTTATGCACACTGGTCAAATGTTGATGTAGAAGGTGTTAAATGAAGGTTTGTGTTTGAGTTTTTTTTATGCCTCTGCAGCACCTTAGTGGGCTATATCGAGGCAGGTGATCACCGTATGATGATGAGTTGAGAAGACTGGAAGTCTGGCACATACCCTATTAAATCAGGGATGCCCAGGGTCTTTCAGTTGCCCCAGCATAGAATACTGGATACAACCCGCCTCCATTTAACGTCCCATGGGCTCGGACTAAAGTGAGTTCCCGGGGTGAGATTTGAACCCACGCCCTCAAAGCCAGTTGACAAGCGCACTTACCAAGTAGGCCACGGAGGAACTCTGTTAAATGAAGGTGGATTTCAAAGAAAGTAGGAATTATTGAATATCATACATGTGGATTCGTAAATTAAGATTTAGGAGGAACTTCCGAGGAAGGCAGGATTGGCGGCATATGGTGTAACTTTATTCTGTACATCCGAAGAGAGTGAAAGAAGGTGGAATTGTCCCTTGAGGCCCATTTCATGTCGTGCCAGACATCAGTCCTTTCAAAAATTAGCCAATCAGAAACTTGCGTTATGACCAGGGTTTGGCGGATTTAAATCAAGTTAGTTCTTAAAAATCATGTTTTAAATCATGATTTAAACCACAAGTTTTAAATATTATGTGGTTTACAGTTAAATTTTCTGCTGCTATTGGCATTTCTGTGCATTCAGCCAAGCAGATTACCCTAAAAAAACAACAAAAACAAAAACACTGTCCATAATTCCAGTAGAATCTATATTTAGTTTCACGTGCTATCTTGTGCGCTGGCCATTTGCCCATTTCTCACAATGTTTGGTCCAATCTCAGGAGCGCAATTTTAAAATGACATGTTAACAATTCCTTCTGAGAATCTGTAATATTTCATGAATAAGAAATAGAGCTGGAACTTGATAAAAAAGAGACATGAGAGAAGAGAGATTGGACGAATCGAAGGCTCACCTCGTGTGCCAAAGTGGCCTCGTCATCAAACAGAAGGACCTTCTTGTCGGCTTCTCCATGGCCCAGGGTCACCCAGACTTGCAAGCAAGAATATCCGGAATTGCATCTTTTTCCGCACGAACATCGAAGCTCGTCCCCGAAATCAGAAGCGACAGCAGTGCAAGGGGAATGTAGGAATTTCTCTGCCATTAGATAAGGCTTGACCATGACAATGCCAACTACCACTATGCCGGCCAGGGAGCCAATGAAGAAGAGCACAATCCACAGGTAAAGCGTAATGCAACATGCCCTGGACCTTTTGCAGTTTTTGCACATCCCTCTTCCGGTCGCCTCCTCCTCGATGTCACTGAGGTCGTCTGTGCTGGATGCATCTGAGATCTTGTGTCTCAAGTTGACCTTAACCTGCAAGGTATCTTTCTGGGGATGTCCATTGTTTGCAGTTGTACGAGTTGGTGGTTCTGGTTGAAATGGGTCACTCTCCAGGTTATCATCACAGTCTGATTCCTCCATGGTAAGTCCCTATGACCTATCATAGAAGGGCCTTCATAGTCTAATTATATTTCTCCTCAACAAAATTTGCAACATAATCATAATAACAGTGTCAAGTCAACCACATCTCAGTTTGAATAACAAAGGCCTCCAAGAGCTCTTGGTTTCAATAATCCAGTACCTCACATGGTTGTTTAAAAGCAAGACTCTTTTGTCAAAACATATATCAATGTTAACACAGCCTTGATATCACATGATCGGTATCAACATTGTCTAATAACACTGGACCTCACTCAGGGCTCAAACAAATGTCAGAGACAGGTTGTTTTCAGGCACCCAGACGGAAGCAAAGCTTAGAGTTAACTGTCAGCCTAACAGAGCTGTGCACGTGTTCTGGCGGCAGCGGCATTTATCGACGTGTGGGGACTTGCATGCAGGCAGCACAAGGAATGGTGCGTGGCCAGCACCCCTCAGCCTGCAACTGCCGAGCCCGGCTTATTCAGATTGCTGGAAGACACATATAAACCCTTGGGACTTTGTTGGCCTGTATTCCGAGGTGGGATTTTGTTGAAGAACAGTGTATTTTTTCGAGTAGCTGGAGGAACTTCCATGCAGTGCTACCAAATGTTCCTATTGCCAATTTATTAACCCAGTATTGAGGCCATTTTGGATTAACCTCTAAAAATTGTAAATCGACGCTTTCCATAGTACCTGTGTCTATGACTCCCTCTCCCAAAGCAGCCGTTACTCAATCATATTAGGTACCAGCATCATCCCAAGTCATACCATGACAAAATGGCCCATAACCTTTGCTAATTCATGAATACTTAATTAACTGACCCAGTTTGAAATTGTTGCTTAGAACTGTTTCACAGTTACAAATGGAGAAATTGTGTATTGTTGAAAGGTGCTATCACAGTTCCGAAAATCCCATTGAATTATGTATTTTCACAGTTCTGAAATGAAACTGTTTGAAAGTTTGCTTGTTTTACACTGTTTTTCTTAGTTGCCAGTAATCCTCTAAGTGTCCATAATCAGACTAAATTTGCCTGCAAAATGCTTATGACCTAAATAAGCAGCCAATCACAAAAGAGGTTGAAAATAGCAGAAAGCCCTGGCCATTTTAGCAGGGCTTGCGTGGGGAGGATGGGTACCAGTGGATAAAATTAAAGCCATGGAGTTGCTCTTTCTAACGATGTAAATAGTATACGCTAATTATTGTGTTGGACATCATGGAAGCATTCATAAACCACCATTTTATCATCAAAATTAAGCTCCAGAATCAGATCGTTGGACACAGATTGCTACCACACCGGTCACAACATGAGAGGACATTTTTATATGATGTTATTTAGCCCTATTGATATGAAATTGTTGTTCATACTGCTGTGTAGTACACTTACAGTGCCACTGTTAGGTCTATAGAGCAACAAAAAGAATTGTACACCAATAGTGCTAAACCAGTCAAAGTGGCTTGGTCACTCTGGAGAGCAGACGTGTTCACTGGATTCTCCGAGTCTCCATGAGACTGCTTTACTTATCAGGCAGTGCAAGCAATTTGCATGAGGCCAACTCATGTCAACTCTATTTTTCAAGTTATGTTATTGTTTTAGTACATTAAAGGTAACTGATGCCAATCTTCAAAAGAGAACAAACAGATGGACCAAATAGCAACTACATGTATTTTGATTGGTTTGACGTTAATTGTTGCTGGTTGTCATTTTTGCCTCATTCACAATAGCTTTTATTTCCAGTGTTTGGTGAAGGATGAGCCGCCATTAGCAAGCTGTACATTGTAAATTGGCAACTGAAAAATAATAATTCTAAAAAAAGACCTCATCAATGCAGTTGTATGGATCAAATGGTTGACAACTGATAATAACAACTCTCCCAATAAACCAAGGAAATCTGCATTTTAGCATTAAAATCAGAGCTTATAGGTAAGGTAATTTACTACCAACTATACCTTCAATTAAGCTGTAAAATTTCCACTACAAGAAACCTTGTCGCAACTGTTCATCTCCACCAGTTCTTTGTCTCCCATCCCTGACACCTACGATTGTAATATAATGTGATGATTAAGAAAGACGTAAATACTAAATAGGTTAATGAGGGTGGGAAATTGTTGACATTTTATGTTCACTGGGAGGTGGTGTATGATTAATAGAGACATTAATGTTTGATTGATCAGTTTTTGTGGGCTCCGGCTTCTGTTGTCAAGCCTATTATCAAGGTAAATGAGAAAAATGCGAAGTTGGTATGATCCCAAAATCATTTCACAGACATTGCGACAACCCCAACTAACATTCCCCAGTGCTTGCCCAAGTCCCAAGGATCATTGTCCTAAAATACTACTTCTAGCCTCTTGAAGTTTACCCTTTTATTCATGCATATTCGTAGTTGCTATATATCTTTAATTCAGATGTTCCTTTTCTATTTAAAAAAAAAATGTTTTTGATCAAAAAGTGACTAATTTTCTGAACACTAAAAATAGCCCTTTTTCTGGTACAAAAAATGAAGTCACAAGTTGTAAAGTCACAAGTTTGCAGGTTAATCATACGACTATGTGAGGATTATTACAGTTATCTACTGTGAAAGCATAGGAAGCTGCCATTTAGTAAGATTAGACTGGTGATTGCCAATGATAGATCATTGGGATCACATCACACAGTTATGTTGTGATCATAGAATAAAATATGATGCTTCCTTCAATATATTAATGTTGAAACTGTGCTGCATATATTTACTGTCAGCCCATTGGCTATTGAGCTGTGATGATGTGGTTGCAGGGACTATCCTTGATAAAATGCTAACTCTGAAATTGAGCTGAAACTGTGATGCTCAGTTTTGGGGGATTCACATTGGCTAGAAGCGGGGAATCTGACCCAGTTTAAAATGACATCAGAGCTTGAAGTTATTTTACTTATATTGCAATGCTAGATAATCGAGTCATCTCTGACATCACACTTCATTAGCACAGAAAGAACTCAAGATTCCATGTAAATATGACGAGGACTGTAAAATATCCCCAACATGCTACTTGGATACTATTTGGTTGGATACTACTTTGTTGGATGCTTTTGCGCGAGAAGGTAAATTTGCAGTTGTCCGTCCTGTACTCCCTGCTCTAAAACTGCTTTGGTTCCATGATTATCCACAAGAGGGCTCCAGTGGCGTAGCTAGGGTTTTTCTCTGGGGGGCAAATGACCCCCAATTTCCCCAAAAAGTAATCATCGACATTGGAGTACGACAAACCATTTTTTCTCAGCTTTACTGGATTCTCAAATAACGCATGGTCGGTAAAAGAAAAATTTGCTTTCGTCATATTAAGACCATTTTTGCACTGTGGTTCCATAGGAAGGCCGTTATGCTAATACATCTGCAGAAAAAGTGGACTTCAAAAAACCCCAATTTAATTTTGCACACAAATGGGCTAAATCTGTGGTGTGGCTTCGTCAATTTTACATATTATATCACTGACTTTGTTGCATGAAGTTTGATTCAATAATTTTATGGCCAAATCTTTAGTATCACAGCTAGACCACAGAACAATTTCGGCCTTGCTAATTTTGGTATTCAGACAAAGTCAGTTTTTGGCTTAAACATTTACTGAAAATATTCCAAAAATGACTTAGAACCATACTTGCAGATTTCATGGATAACCAATTAATGCTAAGCCAAAGCAAAACTGATTACAATTTATTTTTTCTGTGATTAACTCTCCTCATTTGGTTAGTGTTTATCAAATTTCCAGTTGTATGTAAAATACTACCAACATGAATTTAAACAGGATTTCCAAGAAATATCTTCAGATTTCCTTTCCCCTCTCCTTTGTTCTTCTTTCTTTCCCTCCGCAGTGTATTCACCAGAGAGGGAAAATAGGGAAAATGGTGAAAATCACCTGCAGAGAAATAACACAGCATTTGAAATTTGACCTGAAATTCACAGAAAAACGCAAGGAATTTGGTTTTACTTTTGTAAAGATGGAATAAATGCTGTCTTTTTTTAGCTGAATCCCAAAAAGTCCGAGTTGGTGGATTCCGATAAAACAAGGCTAGGCTCGAGTAGGACAGGGAAAAACATTCGATAAAACATGGAAAAATCAGGTAATACAGGGAATTCATTCATCAAATTACAGTAGATATCTGGTTCCTTTTCCTCTCTGTTTCCCTTTTCTTTCCCCATTTTCCCTGCATTTTCCTCATTTCCCCCCTTTTCCCTCATTTCCCTATTTTTTCCCATTTCCCCATTTTTCCCCAAAAAGTTGTCTGGGGGGGCAACTTGCCCCCCCTGCCCCCCCACTAGCTACGCCACTGGAGGGCTCTCTGCCAAAATAAAAACAAGATCGGCCTGGCTGTTTCAGGTCACGGAGAGACCCCCAGTTATCAACGATGAAAACAAAGCAGTCTAGAAAGGGTCAGTCTGGGCTGCTGAATTTCTCAATGAGCTTCTGGCCTTCTGCAGCGCTTTGAACAAGAATTACAAGATGCTGCAGATGTTATATGTGCCCGTAATGATTGAAAACATTGTCCGATATTGTTAGAAACGCTTGCTAGCCAGGTAGAATCCGTTCTCTGCATAATAGTTGTGGCAGGTAGCAGCACTGCCAGACACTGACAGAATGTGCCATCTAGTGTCATCAAGACTCATCATCATGCATCAGTGATTCTGAGTCATGCAACAGTGGCTCAGTGCATTCTGGAACAGACCACTGAAGAGTACACATTCCTGACCCCACGCCCAACTAGCTGCAACATTGATGTCAGAGTGGGATTTCTACAAGAAGATGATCTCCCAGACAAGGAAGAAGCCTGTACAAGCCGGTATTTGTGGAATTGTTCCTAGGGCTGCTCCCCTTAGGTAGCAGAAAATAGTGCTGGCCTGAGCTGAGCTGTCAACCATTTGCAATCTTGAAACAAAATCCATTTGCAATCTTGAAACAAAATCCAAGTCAATCCTCAAAGATAAACAAAGATACTAACCAAACTCATTGATAATCTGAGAAACTACTACCTACGAGGGGTGTCCCAAAAGTTCTGACCATTTTTGAAAAAATCAAGACTGTAAGAATTGTTTAAGTTACTGTTCTGTTACCATGGTTACGAGAGGTCAGTGCACCCAGCGCAGCTCAATTTCTCACACGAAATTCAGCAAATTAGCTGTGTTAAAAGTCAGAGAATTTATAGTAAAAAAGCAAATGATTGCAAGAAAATGTATTTCCATTAAGCTTGCAGTCTATCAAGATATCTTCCAGTAGATTATAAACTTTTATTTATATTTCAACCTGATCAGCTGAGGCAATTACCAAAGGCTTTTTCCAGCAGTTGCCTAACAGCGCTTTAGACGGTTTGGCTGAAACAATCTGATGTCAAGAGGCAGTTCTCAAGAACCTTAGGTTCAAAACCCAATCTGATCTGCTTTAATTACCAGATTTGGCCTTCTGTAACTTTGTGTGATACCAAAATATATATACCAGTTCAAAAATTAAAGAAATAATAGTCATAACGAGAAATGAAGCAGTCGCCACATACACTGAAATTCCACAATTTAGGAACAGCCCAGTTTGGAGGATCCAGGTGATCACCTCAGCACATGGATTAAACTGATTTACAGTGACTTTAAATGTAAATAAAAAAACTTTGAGACACTGTTAGGTTTCCAAATAATATTTTTCATGATCATCCATTGCATATTTACTGTAAATTCCTAGGTTATTTACAAGCCTAGACACTTGGATTTGGCCTAAAAAATTGAGCTGCGCTGGGTGCACTGACCTTCTGTTTCCATGGCAACAGAAAAGTTATTTAAAATGTTCGAACAGGTACCATATTTTCAGAATTGATAGTGAAATACCTGAAATTGATTCTGTGAAAATTTCATACAGCTACTTCAAATAGAAAGGGACACCCCTCGTATACATCATTTCTGGCTCACTATTTTGTGTTGTCATCTTGTACATTTTCATATTTTTCCAATTCAATCTCCACCGCTCCCCATTATCATCCAATCAAAACATGGTCATCCGGCCCATCTTATTTTTTGAAGGCCTCTCATCCAATTTCTAATCATCAACAACCCTCACCATCTGTATCTAATCATCAAAACTTTATCTGTTTTTTTTCCCTAAAAAAAAAATATAAAAATAATAATAATAATTTATTTTTTTAATTTTTCAAATAGTAACACACCATTAAGTGCAGCAGAAAAAAGCTGATTGATTTATTTAGTTGCCTCACATCCTGGTAGTGTTACTCATTGTTATTCACAAAAATTTGTAAAAAAAAAATCTTAAATACACCAAAATACCAAAAATATTTTTCCTACTCCATTGTTTATAGTATCCCCATTCATCATTTCTACTAATTTTACTGACTTGGTAATTTTTTGCACAATTTGTGGGATATATCAAACAGTTATGGTTGTTAATCTTGACCTCGCCACTGAGGAGGAACTGATGATGCTTCGTAGTTTAGACCCAGTCTCTACCAAAGCCATGATAGACTGTAGCCAATTACTACATGGGGACAATTACAGTGCTGTGCGCCTAAGTTGGCAAAAAGAGACATTTTTGCTTAGCACCAGAGGGGTTGTGATTTCTCAGATTCGTGACTTCCAGAACTTGACTGTTGTTAATGGTCTAGATGTTGTGACTATGTTTGATCCCCTAATTGAAAGCCAGCTTAATAACTTAAGCCAATTTGGTGCGTGCAATAAAGTTATGTCCAGGGCAGGCACATACCAGCCCATGAAAATTGACCCCAATGAAGTTGACCCCTCGTCCATGGGTGGTGCAGGCCTCCCCCTTGACCTTGATTACTCCCTGCTTGGTGCATGCCAAGCACCCCAAATGCCCCCTCTTCTTGGGAGTCAAGTCGCACACCAATTAATGGCCAGTACGGGGGCAGCCCCGGGAACATCAACCATGCTGACATCAGATATGGAGAGTCGAAACCCCTAAAATAAGAAGCGCTGTTCAGAGAGAAGAAACGTAGATCCAAGTCCCGGCCCCACCGACATGACTCTTCATCAAGCTGTGACTCTACCCATCGTGGTCTGCTTGCCATTGTTGAAGGACTGCACAAGCTCAGTGAGACACTTTGTATGACTGCTTGTGAGCAACAGATAAGCCAAGACAGGTTCTTTCAAAGCCAAGAGCGCTTATTGAACAATTTAGAGAGTAACTATAGAAGACATGAAGAGATTTTAACTGAGTGCAATGACACTTTCTTCAAACAAAAGAAGGAGGTGGTGTGTGACGTGAGGTCTGCAAATTCTGGTGAAGTCATCGCAAAGCATGTGGCATCTACATTGAAGGAATTTCATACAGCATTAGCCATGAATGTTTGTCCCATCCAAGAATCTAAAGTGACTGTCCTTCCTAAGACTGTGTGATAGTGGTCCGGACCAAGATGACCATGAGGAAATGGACCAGTTGACGCCAAGAAAACAACCAAGGAGATGTGAACACCACAAGAATATCAAACATGTGTTCCCCAGTGATGGTGCCTGCAGATCTCAACAATGCAAGGAAAAGAAGGACGTGAACTTAAATTGTGGTAGCAACTGGTCTCCTCGTCAGTCATTTGTCAGTGAGAGTAACGTGTCATCACCTGGTGCTCGACGTAAGTTGGAAGCCAACTTGATTGAGAATTTTGAGGGCAGTCCACAGCTTTGGGAGGGTTCGAAGAAGAATTTCCTATTTGTGGCAGATGCAGTGAATTGGAATGACCAAGAGAGATTACTGATTTTACTGACTCATCTCCGTGGACCAGCCATTAATGCAGAATGAAGACCTTGATGTGTTTGCTGATAGGGTTTACGCAATGACCATCAGCGCCCATCCAAGTGACTTGAATGATATAATCTATGCCAAAAAGTTGGAAGAGAGGCTATTGGTGAGCGGCAGAAGGACCTTAAAACAAACCTGGGTGGAGTGTGGCAGGCGGCAGCACTGCCAGACACTGTCAGAATGTGCCATCTAGTGTCATCAAGACTCATCATCATGCATCAGTGATTCTGGGTCATGCAACAGTGGCTCAGTGCATTCTGGAACAGACCACCGAACAGTACACATGTCCTGCTTGTAAGTGCCATCCTGACCCTACGCCCAACGCACTGCTACATAGTGGCATTGGAAACCTTAGAAGCTACCATTGTTGATTTAAATGGTGGGCCTGTGAGCAAACCTTTATATGTCATAGCATTGTTATACCAGAATCAGCCAAGAAACAACCCCAGCCCCAACTCAATGGAATCCGGCACCTGTGTTTGAACTTTGAAGTCATTCGATTCAATATCTTAGAAACTTTGCCATATTTTATATCCTTTTCAAAACGCTCATGTATCACTTTCCAAAAAGTTCATGTAAGCCTACTCCTTATCAATAAGTTCATGTACCTCGATGTGCTCCAGTTAGTCGACCTAGGACCCTTTCATTGTCTTTAAAGACCCAACTGCGACTATAAAAGGAGACAGAGCCAGCAAGATGGCAGTCTGAATCTGACCCCCCAAGAGTGAACATCTCTCTAATTCTCTCAGTTTTTCCCAATTTCTCAAGTCATAAAGCAACTTACTAGCATGAATTTTATATGTGTAGATAGATTGTTTAATACAGAAAACGAAAATGTCATTTTTAACACAAACACTCTTATATGAATTAAGATATTTGCTAAATTAGGAAAAATATCAGAATTTTCTTGGAAGTTTGATTGACAGCTCCCAATGACATTTCTGCCATTGCCACTAATTGATCTGAAGCTAAATGACCAATCATTGTTCACTCGTTTGCATAAAATTTGGAAATGGCAGTGACCAGTGCTGCTGTAATGGGGGGTCAATTATATGTAACCTGAGCCAACATAGATTAATTTGGGGCAAGTGATTGAAGACAAATTATATTTCCATGAAAGTTGAATAGATTTTCAATGATTCTAATGTGATACCAGGCTTGATAAGCACACATATCAATTAATTTGCCAAATTATTTAATTGGTGTTTCAAATTCCAAAGAAATTATAGATTTCAGAGAAAGTTAATTTCAAGACCCCCTTACATGATATATTGTCAGGTGTGGCCTAATGATCATTGTCCAATCAGAATCCAGTAAAAGTTTTATTGCTTTGTGGCATAGATTCGTTGCTCTTGCATTTGGGTCTTTAATCAGAAATGGCTGTGACTTTGTGTGCAACTTTTGTGGTTAATAGTAACAGAAATTGTGATTGGGCAGTTTTAAACAAGTTTGAAACATAGAACAGCTGTCAGTATGGTTGACAAGATTTTCCAATCTTTCTGTTTGGCTCAGTTGCCACAGTTGGTTTTCTCTGTTATTGAATCCCTTAATCCTCACAGTTTATCATATATACATGTTTGCTAACTTTGCTTGACAAAATTACCCAGAGAATCTTTGCTGAAGTGGACAAAATAGCAGCATATTCTATTTCTCAAATTTACACACATAGATGGGGGTTGGGGGAGGCGGTCCACCTGAGTAATTGACATACATCTGCCAGTCAGACTCAAGACTATTGAAGACCAACAGAAATCCCAATTTTATTAATTTTTCCCAAAATATGGATTATCAATTTTCCCAAAATATGAATCAGACCTATTTTCTGAGAAGTTTAACAGTTAGATACACTCACAGTATCCCATGCCTTAGTGGATGAGTACATCTTTTAAAAGTGGGATTTGGTCTAGAGTGTGATTTAAAATTCTTGTCAACATTACACAGACAATAGAATAGCAAGATAAGTCATTTGAGAGATTATACAGGTTTTGAAAACAAGAGAAATCAATACTAAACAATAACTGTCAATTTGGGGATTATGTCAAGGTTGACCAATGACTCAATGAGTAGGACACTTCACCATTGGCTAAAAGCTTTCATGACCTTTGCTGCCCCAATTTATTAGCCCAGATCAGATCGACCAATGAAATGAGACACTTAGGTCATCAAGGGCTGCTGACAGGATCATGATATTCAGCAGTGCAGAACCTTTGTTTCATTTTAGTACTACCAATGCATTGGCATTCAATAGAATCTGGCACCTGTGCAAGTAAAATCCCTCACATGGGTAAATGTGTGGCATGTTGAGGACTCTCTCTCTCTCTCCTATTTCATCAATCAACCATTGTGAGCGCTCAGAACTGGGCTTAGAGGGCTGCACTTACCGTATCTATCTATCTATCTCTTCAAAGTTGCCAGGTGATCGAGTTGGCACAATTTTTCTGTGTTGATATGGTATAGGAGAATTTTAATCTCTTACCTCATATTTGGTCATCTACAGGGCAACAGAACGAATCACTCCTCTCAAGATTTATCCCTTGCGATGAACGTATAGTAATTAAATAGATAGTCCCATGTGGATAAACAGATGTTGAAATGTTCCAATAAATCAATCTCAGGTAATTATCTTCCGCTCTGAGGGTGTCAGTGTGGCTCTCTTAAGAAAGAGGTGACTGGATTTTAATCTCACTGCATTGTTTTACACTGTTTCAGTTTGATTGCTGGCTATAATCCCCTTTCTTGAGCCTCGGGGCAACAGAGACCAAACTTGACACGAATTTAAAAGTAAACACATACATTTTTAAAACTGCAAAATAAACATGAAACAGATAACAAAACAGTTATATACAGTGTATGTTGCATGTTTACACTATTCAACATTTAGGCCTACTACAAATAAAAAGATGATGAGGTAAAAGTAATTTGAGAGTGGCAGTTCCTGAAAGATTGAAGAAAGAATATACCAATAAAGCTGACTTCAAGCTAAATCAGTCTGGTGAAAATGAGAACTGCATGCTGCTGCCACCTGGCACAAAAGTTGATTTTGTATGCTGCAGCATTGCTGTCCCAAGAAATAGTTCCAATTTCATTGCACATTCACAAAATTTCTATTCAACATTGATCTATACCAGAGTCAGACTCGGCAATCACATTCTCTAAGGAAGTAGACAAGGCCATCAACACACTCAGAAACAGCCCCAGTTTCTTCCAGACAAAATTGTGTGAGTTCCTAAGACTGAAATGATGTGGACTGCTCGCAGGAGCTCGCGGAATAGCACACTAGTCACTAGGTGGCAACACATGTCAGCATAATATTACGCGTATTATGTTCTGTCAAGGCTGGAAAAAGCACTGGCAATGAAACAGCGGTCAACTTGTAGACAAAAGCTAAATCTTAAAGGTCCACTCCAGTTTTGACATATTTCTTTGGCGGTTCAACTTTGAAATCTATTTCCTTTGCGTACTGCATGAAGCTGACGTGAGCAACGAACATTCTGTCAGCCAGTCCGCCGATGCAGCTATGCCTGGTGATGATGGCCTTTGTTGTGCAGATAGCCAAGCGGCTTTGCTTTATGAGGTTGGCCAGTGTCCTGCTTGACCGCAGTGACCGATAGGGCGGGTCAGCCACTGGAATCACCACAGAGATGGCTGGATGCATTGGCTGGAGACACCAACCAAACAAACAGGCAGGTTCGCTCTATGGGTCCTGTTTCCTTATTGGCGACTGCAGTGGCTGTGACGAATTTTCTCGTTGGCTGGCTACTTTTAGATTGGGTTTGCCTTGCGAGCTCCTCTTTGCACATGGCACCTGCCAGGAGGAATTCCTCCCAGTAGAAATTAGGCCATATCTGCCTCTTGCGTTGATTTGGGCAGATTCTCCAGCCAAGCTGCTATTCGGGAGCCGTGCCGAGAGCAGGAGGGGAATGGAAGCAGTTTTAATCCATCGGGTGACATCACAGTCAGCTGTACACCAAGGGAGCTAGGCTAGAGCTCTTTTCCTAAGGTGTCAAGAGTTGTAAATCTCTGTAATCTGAAAAATGACTTAGGTCAGATTACAGAGATTTGCTAGATAGTGCATTGAGTAGCCAACCTCATTCCTGAGGGCCAAATTATTTGCACTATAGTGCCTAAATGTAACCAGGCAATAATTGTTTTAGTAAACCGCAAATATTCATAATGCAAAACCTTCATTTTTTGTTCCAGAAAAAGGGCTGTTTTTAGTGTTTAGAAAATTATTAATAATGATTTAAAAAGCTAAGAAAAGCATCAAATTTTGACTGAAAGACACCCCAAATTCAAGATTTTATTGGCAGTTACAGAGTATCATGGCTAAAAAGTATAAACACTCAAGTCATGGCGTCACCATTTGACCTGCCTAGCTAGCTTGTGATGTAATCATTAAAAAAGTCCAGTCATTTTTTTGGGGCAGTAAGTTTTTGGCAGAAAATTAAAAACATATCTTATTCTTGACAAAAATACTTGTGTCCTCCTGTTCCTTACTGCTTGACCAAACAGTTTCATGAACATTTGGTAGTATTGGCATCTTATAGCCCTAGTTTTGAGGTAATCCCATGGCCATTGGAATAACATTGCTGTCAACACAGCTCAAGAAACCATTTTATTCTTCCACTTTTAGGTGTGCAATTGTGATGTCACCTATATAATATGATTCTGTGATGTCATAAGGGAGGATGATGTCACAGGGCAGGTGACGTCACCACTGGGAGCTAAAAATAGCCTCAAAATTGTTGCAAAACAACAGTAATTTATCATTGTAAATGCCTGCATGTCATAGCTAGGAGCTAACCTGACATCAAATTAGTGTCAATTGTACTTGGTCACAGTAGTCTTACTCTGGAAATTAACTTGAATGAGGCCATGCTGAAGAACAGATTGATCTGGCCCAGACAATAGTTTTGTGGATGGTGCCCTCAGTTACATGCATCAAACATCCTGAGTTTGCCGTTAATCACAGTTTGAATCAACATGATATTAGCCAGGTCAGCTTTAAGGTTATAGTAATCAGCTTTAAATTTCATTAAAGTTGAATGCCGCACTTAACACAAATTTTTTATTGCGTCATGTAAGATTAAAATGACGTAATGGACCTTTCAGAATTTGTGACTGGGAGGGGAGTTTTGGCCGAGGGATTACTAACTTTTCACACGTGTTTCAAGGGGGGGGGGTACTAATTTTTGACACGATGTTCCGAGGGGGGATTACAAAATTTTAAAAAAGTTATAAAACACATATATAAACTCGGTTGATTCATGCTTTTTTACGCGCAAACGTCCGCAATTTTGTGCGCGTCACCGTCTAAGGGGCACATCTATGACATTGTATATATGTGTATTGCTTTGTATGTGGAGGGGGGGAGGTACTAAAGATCCGCATGAATCTCAAGGGAGGGGGGTATCAGTTTTTGATGGGAAGTTCTGACAAAAGTCCAACCCCCAGTCATAAATTCTGAACGGTCCCTAAAGTGCCAAGAAATAGAGGGATTCTGCCTCACTTTGTTTATTGACTCTAGTAAGCAACTACTGCAAATATGTTGAAGGACGTGGGTTTCAAATCTGGAGGAAAGCAACAGGGAATTCCAGCACAAAGTAATTGAGTCAGAGATGAGAAGAGGGAAATCTGAGAACGCATGAACAGCCCTAAGACCGGTAAGCTCAAACACAATCCAATGGGATAAACATCGTCCTGGGAGAAGTGGGTGGAGGCAATTGGCCATGAATAAACATTCTGCCTCTGTAGGAAATGTACAGCTGCCGAGCTAATATTAAACCATGATGACACAGTCGTACACCCCATATGTATGCCGAGCTTGACAGCAGAGGCTGACTGACATTCTGAATATTGCTCAGGCAAGGTAATTAAGGGGTTTTAGAGCGATTGTCTGGAGGTGGAACTGAGAGGAGGAGGAGGAGGTGGTGGAAGAGGAGGAGAAGAAGGAAGAGAGGGTGGAGAAAGTGGAGGAGGTGGGGGAGGAAAAGGAGCAGCTAGTAATATTTCTTCTTTTCTTCTCTTCCTTTTCTCCTCTCATTCTCTTCTTTTTTATTCCCTACTAGCTTTCCTTTCATGCTTCCTTCCCACTTTGGTTCTTCTTTTCCCTTTCTGTGTTTATAACCACGATGGGGCATAAAACGCAAACTCAAAGTCACTGTCTTAAGCAGTCCATCATATGAAGATTATGAAGATTAATGCATAAAAAACGAATCCTTCTTGTGCTTAGACGACCAAGGTCAGCCTTTAATATAGAATCAGACTCAGACGTAATTTATTTCTGCATCATAAAAAATTACATAAAAAAACAAATACATAAAGACAGAGGAGACCCTCCCAAAGCACTATGATATACACAAATCTGGACGACCCGTTCTCCTTAGGTGAAGAACTTGTTTAAGTGTGTGCCAAGTTTAATGCTTCTATGTATAAATGCACCATTTTTTTAGGCAATTATGCTTCAGCCCTTCACTGACAAAATTCCTATAGTCACTCTACTTGGCGCGATGCGCCTCTGATAAGATGAGCACAGGCCTTCCCAACAGGAGGCCAGAGGCCAAAGTTGGAAAATCAGTCTGTGAAACTACGTAAGCAAGAACAGGGCATATGCGGAACGTGACGCTTTTTGCAGGATCGGCTGTAATAAAATGCGGACGGGTTCAAATTTTCGCGAAACCTGAATTTGCTTTACTTCAAAAATCGCCTCTATTTTAAAAAAATGTTCTTCTTTCCATAACTGCCCTGATATGAAGTCTTCTTCTTTTTCTTCTTCTTTGGATTTCCCACCTTTCGACCGGCGAACGTCCGTGTTGGAGATTGTTATTTACCGTATTTACGTTAAAAGCCTTTCATATAGTTGATAGTCTCGCTGGTTCCCATAATACATTTTCAGTCCAATAGTGTAAGTTTGGCGCCCAACACTCCACCTTGTCCGTTTAAGTTCGCTTAATAAATCCACACAATTCTGCTGTCCAAGGCTCCTCTGCATGTGTTACTGAATTTGACCTCTTATATTCAGATGAAAAGTCAATGGCAAAGAATTTCCATATTAAGCTAATATTGCTATTGATTGACTGACCGGAAATGTGGCTTTGTTGTTGTGTATTGAAGTTCTACGAAGGTCAGTTTTTTGCCAAGGGGTGCATATAGGCCCAATATACCATATATAGAAATAGAACATGCTATTATAAACAAATGCCGACATCCCTAGCGGCATGTGTTTTGTTCAGATTTATGACAACTTTGGCAGCAAGATGCAAGCAAGATATGAATGGTAAGAAGAGAGGCCCAATGAGGGTGCAGCCGGAGTGCAGCTGCTGCAGCCAGCATTTATCAGCAAGATCAAGGGGAGATGAGCAAGCCGCAAGACACTGAGTGATGGGCCGGGGTAATTGCTGTGCCCTTCTTCACGGGCCCCTCGGAATGGGCTGCTCCGGATTTGCCCATCCTTTCACAATCAAAGATAAGAAACGATCGAGCTGCGGAGGTCTCGGCCTCCATTTGTCCCAACCAGACAAACACAATGCTAGCTGTCTGGATAGAGACTGAGTGCGGCTTCTGACATGCAAGTCTGGATCTTTTGGGCATTTTGGCTTTGTTGAATCAGACCCTGCAGTCATATATATATATACAGTCCTGGACAAAAGTCTTGTCGCATCCAAATGTTATTGACAAAACTGTTAATAACTTGGCTTGTGATTGCCTGATTTTGGCAAGAAATGGCTTAAGTGAAGGCCAAAAGCTTCTGCAACTTGCTTATATTGTAAAAATAAAGTTTCAACCTACTCTGAATATTCTAGAAATTAATAATAAGAGTCTGCCACAAAAGTGCTTGGACAAAAGTCTTGTCGCATGCACAACTTAATGCTGAAAAATTGTTTTAATGAATAGTGAAACTGCAAAAAGGATGCAAAAATGTTGGAGAATGTAGTCATGGTGTAACTGAACGTAAAAATATCACCTCACATGAATTCCTGATCTTTGAAGAAAATATCCCTGGTGTTTGGGCAAAATATCAACATTTTATGAGTAAAAATCATCAAGGATGGCAGATAATGAAGGGATATATCATCAGAAGCTCCTAAATATCCTTCGGAATGATCTTCCCTACCTCCTGTCCCATTTTGGTGGGCATTTGATGAGCGTACATCATTTCAGGTGATGGAGCAGATGCAATTGGAGCTTCATAATAGGTCGAAAAATCAACATAGGGACCAAGTTGGAACTGATGTATTCCAATGATCATTATTTTGGGCCTGCTTGTGATAAGGAACATTTATATGTACTTTGTTACAGATCAATTGGGTTTTTGTACTTCTTGCACATTGGTGGTACATCTTGGCGGCAAAGGCAGCGCTGCACAGTGATTAATTTTTCAATTTTTTAATCCAAAACAACATTATAACTGCAGAAAAGCTGCACCAATAATGCAAATGTTCTGTTATAGCTTACATGAATACAATTTATCCAGACTTGACTGAAATTGACCATGATAGTGAAAAACAAAAACACTGTCTCAGAGCAAGAAATTGATCGAGATGGCAAGGGGACAATATAATTAACAGTAGCATTAGACAAGAACGAATTTTAGTCCTAAATTATTGTAAACTACTGCTATGGTGAGGCTTTGAAGCCAAATGGCATAGTTTGTACAAGTGCAGCCCTCACTTCAATTTTTCTTGTCAACGTGGCATGTACCATTATACCTGCTCTCCAACCGGGAATGCTATAATCTCAATTTCCATGATCCCATGTCCTCCAAATTAAGTTGGAAGGCAGGGAAGACAACTCCAAAGAATATTTATGAATTTTAGGAAGCATTGGTCTGTATTTATATCACTTTTGATGCTCATTATTGATGCTGTGTTGATATTTCACATGAGTCCTCATGGAACGGTTGGAACCCCTTGGATATTGATCATTAAGTCGAACAAAGTTAGTTTTTTTTATTCTCCTACATCATGACTAAATGCTCTGACAATTTTTCATCATTCTAGGAAATTTCAAAATTATTTTAGACAATTTTTCGGCATAACTTCTTGCTCGCGACAGGACTTTTGTCCAGACACATTTTGGACACACTGTCAATATTAATTTCTATGATATTCAGATTGAGACAAAACTTTATTTTCGCAATATAAGCATATTGCAGAAGGACTTGGCTTTCATTTGAGCCGTTACTCATTAAAATCTGTTCAGTACAAGTCTAATTATTGACAATTGTATCTGTGACATGTGCTAGCGACAGAACTTATGTCCAGGACTGTAGATACGTCATGTCATAATCTGCCTGAGTAGAGGGGGGCATTGGGACATGGGGCACATTTGGACAGGGACGTTTTATGTGGTGATGCCATCATTCTTGTCAATTCCTATCCTAACTTTTCTATAATGAGAGTCTGCTCTGAATTAAAATGAGTGCGAAGGACGAGTGTTAGTTCAGAAGCAGACCTGACACGAATGATGTTCAGAGCTGTAAACTACACTGTCAATGGGTTTTATTGATATTCAGCAATGATTTTATCAGTGTTTTTACTGAATTTTAGTCTGATAACTTCAAATTCTCCCAAGTTTGGAGCAGCAGTTTGTTGGTTTGTTGTGAGGTCATCAGCAGCCCATTTTGACGTCATGACATAAACAATCAATGCCCATTGTTAGCAAAACAACATCCGATAATTTATTTCATTGAGTTCACAGGGATGAACTCAATGGTGTGAACTCACGAAGATCCCATGCACTTGAAGGTAGGCCTGGTAAGATAATATACAAAGAGAAGGTGCAACGTGCCTCACAGAATTCTCATTTCATACACTTGCTGCTTCCTGTTTACATTTTACTACGCTGTGATTGATGCAGGCTTCACACCAGATGATGTCACTAAGTAAGTACTGTCATCACCCTAGCAACCTATGACAGTATGATCTGTGATGTCACAGAACAAGTTGTCCAGAATGCATTGCAGCAGGAAGACGTCCCTTCACAGAATCACACTTCTGATTTGCGTTACATTTCCTTCATGTATGAACTCAATGGTTTTTTCATGTGGTTCACTCGCAGTTACGGGATGTTTATTGGCAAGATTCAGAGGTTTGGCGAGAAAAGGGTAGCTTTCCTACTTCTCCACTAAATTCAAAGGGGTTCAAATCCATTCCCTGGTCAACCATGAACAATCAGGCTTTATCAACGCTTGTATGAGTTCAGTACATCATAATGAACAGTTATGAATTACTACTAACCTTATAAACACACTCACTAGTGCCTGAGAAATTTTGGTGTGACAGCTCAGGGTTTACTGCATGGGACAATGAGCATGGGGCGAATCATGAAACACTATACGGCAGAATGTAGGTGTCCAAGTCAATCGAATGGCATCATCGCCGCATGGAACTGTAGAAATAGGTGTACAGTCCACAGTGAATTGAGGACAAGTGGATTAGCAGAGAACTGTGTGTTACCTACATTGATGACCACACCCATGCATGAAAGCTTATGTCAAATGTTTTGAACTGCAAAAGCTGCAAAAAGTTATTATAACTATTGGCAGTGCAAAGCTTTGCACTGTATATAGTCTTATGTACTTCATATATTTAATATCTAGTTCACAGTGCACGACTGCACGTGGAGTGTTAAAATTGTTTTATTGATGTCCCAATGGGACCTGGGTTCGAGGCATATTGGGACAGTTATGGTAAGGTCACATTTTGCTGTTTGGCTACAAAATAGTGGCTAAGTGCAGTATAATATATTGCAATGTGCCTTGGATTGAAGTTCGATAATATTGGTGATATTCAATCAAACGTCTGAGTTGCTCAGTGTTTTCAACATTGAAAAAAGTTAGTATATATTACATGTATATGCGTAAAACGTCCCAATGTGCCCTGGTTCCCCCTACTATTGTGAGTGCTTGTACATGTATGTCTCACCAAGACAAAAGCCATGTTTCTCTTCAGAGGCTGTCTTTCATGCTCCCCTGGCTGTTTGAATGATCCATAGAAGATTTCCTGGCTTAAAGGGCGTTGTAATTAGGCATGTCACATGTTTAAAGTTTAATGTATCGTGAAATAACCAGTGAAACGTAAAACGAGGAAAAGACAAGCTGCATTTGTTATGGCAGTTGGAAGGCTTTTGCCCTTCTCGCCTTCCGCACTTCCTTGCCTCTTGAGCTCCTGCAACATATGTTCTACAGTGGGACAACACAAAAAAGAAGGTAAATTCTTTATAAGAATTAATCTGTGGTACAAAAACGCAATGTTGAAATATTAATCTTTTGAATTATAACCATGGAAGAGCAAGTGCATGATTAGATACAATTTCTGCCTTTTATATTGAAACGAATGATCAATTTATGAATGAGAAACGTTGTAACCTCATTGGTCAGTGGTATTCATGAATTATGACTCATATTCACTGACTGATGCTAACATTGCAAGTAGCCTATCAGATGTGATCTCCCTTACTGAATATGAGTCTTCAAGTACACTCCTGGGCATAAAAATTGATCTTCGTTGAATTTCGCTTTGTTTCCATGCACACACCAATCAAATCATAGCAGTATTGTCTTTCTATGGACATGTGTTTCCTTTTGACTTTTGATCTTACACTAGTAAGAGGACACAAATTCAGTAACACAGAGGAGCCTTGGAAAAGTGAAACATGAATGGGGAAAATAAAGACATTTTGTGGTACTCAGAGTTTGCAAGAAGTGTATAGCCAAATGAATGTGCTGCTGAAAAATTCAAGGGGAAGCACAAAATTTTCCAAGCTAAAATAATGTTGTAAGTGATTGTCAGACAAGAAATTACAGTCCTCGTCATACTTATAGTCCTTGTCATACTTACGCGGAATCTCAAGTGTTTTTTCTATGCTGTTGAACTGTGATGTCAGAGATGACTCTATTCTAGCATTGCAATATATGTAAATTAACTACAAGCTGTGATGTCATTTCAAACTGGGTCAGATTCCCCAGCTTCTAACCAATGCGAATCCACCAAACTGAGCATCACAGTTTCAACTCAGTGTCAGAGTTAAAATTGGGTCTGGGAAAAACCCATGCAAGTTTGACATCACAGCCTCTCAGCCAATGGGCTGCCAGAACAAATATACATAACATGAGCCATGTGTTTACAAACAAATTGTCAAAGCCTTCTGTTTATACCAACTTCCATCAAAGTTTAAAGTTGTAAGTTAGCAAGTTTGTAGATTAACCAAACAACTCTGTGGGGATTATAACAATTGTCTACTGTGAATTCTCACAAAGCTGCCATTTGGTAGGATTAGACTGGTGATTGCTGTGATAAATCATTGGGATCAAAAATGTAAAGCTTCCTTCAATATATCAATGTTTGAACTGTGATGACGTAGATTACGGTCAGCCCATTGGCTATCAAGCTGTGATGACGTAGTTGCAGGGGCTATCCCTGATAAAACTCTTACTCTGACACTGTGTTGAAACTGTGACGCTCAGTTCAGGAGGATCAACATTGGCTAGAAGCTGGGGAATCTGACCCAGTTTGAAATGACATCACAGCTTGTAGTTAATTTACATATATTGCAATGCTAGAATAGAGTCATCTCTGACATCACAGTTCAACAGCATAGAAAAAAAACTTGAGATTCCACATAAGTATGACAAGGACTGTAAGTCTCAAGTTCTTTTCTATGCTGTTGAACTGTGATGTCAGAGATGACTCTATTCTATTTCTAGCATTGCAATATATGTAAATTAACTATAAGCTGTGATGTCATTTCAAACTGGGTCAGATTCCCCAGCTTCTAGCCAATGTTGATCCTCCTGAACTGAGCGTCACAATTTCAACACAGTGTCAGAGTAAGAATTTTATCAGGGATAGCCCCTACAACCATGTCATCACAGCTTGATAGCCAATGGGCTGACAGTAAACTACGCATCACAGTTCAGGCTTGTAGCACACTATTGTGTACACATTTTGGCCACTGATGATGAAAAATGAAGGTTATAGCACATTAACTACTTCTTATATTTTGATAGCAAATATATATAACGAAACTAAATCCAAAAGGATTGAGCGCAATTAGCATTCGTTGTTCTGTAATATGGGGTGCATTGGTACACTGGGGTGAATCATGACAGAACTGAAATCTGGTTTATTTCTTCAGAAAAATAACTACCTCCACTTAATCCAGGAAGTTAATTATTGGCATACTTATAATACACATACTGGCAATTTACTGGAGTATATTTTGATTGGGTTTTACATTTTTAATTGCAGGCAGTGAGGAGCTGCACCTTAAGCTTCGCCCTGCAAAAATTGAATTCTCCACAGCAGGTCAAAACACTTGTGCCACAAAAAGTATAGGTCTTAAAGCCACCAAACAAGCAGGAAATGTTCACATAATATAGAGATGAAGGTATCAAAACAAATCAGTTAGTAATTGTTCCAGGGAACCAGATTATAAGACGTAGTGTTTGATTATGTACATGTTGGGTCTTGGGTTCTGTTCTAAGTTAATAGCAGATTTTTGACTCTCCCACTGATAGCCCTACTCATTTTCATTTGAACATATATGCATAGTCCATTGAAGAAAATAATTCAAATTGGCATTATTGATATTGAATTTAATCCAGAATTACCTGTCTATAGCATGATTAAGAGAAAAATATGGCTTTTGATAATTTTCTCTAATTTATCATATTTTAAAAAATATGCTAATTTTGCGCTTAATTGAGTTGAGATTTTTCTAAAAAAATTTTTTTTGCTTCTTAAATATGTTTTATAATGATTATTTACAAGTGTCCATGCAAATTGGCACAGCCGTGGTGACGTAGCAGCAGCAAGTGTCGGTTTCTTAAAACGTGGCGTACTTGTGAACACATTAAAATCAGCCCTAACAAATTCAATATGATAGTCAGAGACTTAATATTTTGTCAGGTATTGTAGTTTGATATATAAATATCTGTAAAAAATTGTCAACCTAACCTCTAAAAGTTTGACACCTAAACCTTCGAAATTGTAAAAACGTGTCGTTCATGTGAACATTTGCATAAGCAATTCAAAATATCCTAAATGTGCTCTTATAATGGTCTCAGGAACTGAAGAAGTGTTGGTCTGGAAGAGGGATACTATGGGACTTCTACACAGCCATTAGCAATATTCCAGATATATAGTATATATATTCCAGGTGAGATCAAAAGTGCATGTAAGAAAATTAATGGTTTTCACACGCAGTGACATCTTCATGTAAAGAATTCTCCTGGTGAACCCAAACACTGTAAAACCATAATTTTTTTGGCTAAATATGTTCTTTGCACTTCTTCAGTCTGTGATACTGAACCAATTATTTCATTTTGAAAATTGTCAGAATACCAAAAGCATCACCCATTATAAGCAATACTATTTGTGAATGAGCTATAAACAAAGCAAAAAATGTGTTATTTTGAGCGGAATTTCGATTTATGGTGATTTGCAAATCAACCAAAGCACCTCAAACCATATATTTCTGAAAACTACACATTCTCCTCTACTCTAGTCAGTCAGATACATGCCATGTCCAAAAGACATGTCACGTCGAAATAATAAGTTTTTCAGTTTGTAAAAAGCCACTGAACACAATACCATACACAATACCATGCTACAAGCTATATATCTTCCTTAAGTTACCAATTACCAAAAAGAGAACACACTAACTTCCTCTGCTTCTTTTTTTAAGACATTTCACAATTTCACAATTTCCTTGCAGCATCTATTTCACTAGATTTTAGATCTTAGATTTTCCTATTTTTGCAAAGAAATGCTTAAATTTTTCAGTTATACCTTTCGTAAATTTCTCTGAATTGCCTTCCAAGAAAGTAATTTCCTTAGCTATTTTAAACATTTCCCAACTTTTCACCATATTATTCAGACATATTATTAAATATTATAAATAATTTATGGACAACCACAAAAGGAAAGAGATTCTGAAAGAATTTTTCAACAGTGCGTTACAATTTGGACACGCGAAAAGCTGTGGGTAGCGATAACAATTTTGGGGAAATGTCTTGATGGTTTGACCTGGCCAGAGCTTGATTCAAACCCTGGACCCAGCGATTGGCAGTCCAGCAAGCTACCACTAGACAAACCCTCCCCCCAGTCAAATAAATATGATGACAAGATGTACAATATAATATGAAATGATTACAATTTAGTCGCCATGAGCTGGACATATATATATCTCCATTTGGGACCCCGAAGATGTGTCAGCCACTTGCAGAGGGACCATCTGTCGCTGGCTTTTCGCAGGCAACCCACTGGCAGGAGACTGGCCCAGACAGGCTGTGACCTCCATTTGCCAAGCACTGCATCTCATCCCAGCACTCCCAATTTATACCCTTGTCTATTGCGGAGTCCTCTAATCTGGCCTGCCTTGATGAATGGCATGCTTTTTCCGACTTGATTGCAATTGCACTTCATTTGAATCTTGATCTGGCATGATCTCCCTGTCCCCTCCACTGCAGTGCTCGGCTGGCTGCTCCAACACAGCCATCATGCATGGATCACACAGAGTCTCTTAAAAGCAGTAGCACATTTCAAGCCTGCACATTTCAAGCCTGCAGCAGTTCAATTTATCTTCTATGAATTATGCACTTTTTCAAAAACAGATGTCTCAACTCCAGTTTGTCATGTCTATATAATATACTATCACGCTTAATATAAGTCAACATGATGCCATGATCTTGCATGCCAGACTATCCACAGCTCTTATATTTACTGTGGAAATTACAGTTTGTCTAAACTCTTTCCAACGAGAATCCACAAAACATCACATTTGTAAATTTTAATATTCAGAAATGTGTTTTTATTACATCTTCCCTGCAGGTTCAACAATTAATCTTTTAAACCATGGATAGATATAGGCTATCATAAAGCCTCTACTTCTTGACTTGAAGAATACATTCATTTTGCCTACTTGGTTTGGCAGGAAAGCCAGTGGAAGATTTCCATGTTGAATATAGTCTCACTTTCTCGATATAATATGCATGCCGGACAACAATTGCAGTTTTTGTACTGATATAGCACTGGAGGCCATATAAGACATAATTGTGAGACACAGTCGTGTATTTCCACGCACAAGGCATATAAATGAAGCATCCAGCAAACATTTCAGGGCTTATGAGGTGTTAAGCCCCCAAAGCTCTCTTGGAAGGAGACTGCGACTTCATGCGACAAGCCTCAAGCCCACAAGAATATCGAATGAGCCTAGAGCCCTATAGCCAGTTAGATAGACCGGCTAGTCACTTTCTTTGAGGTCTGGCTTAATAAAATAACGAGACTCATTTAGAGAAGACGAGTTTCTTTAAAAAGCGACAAGCAGGGCGACCTCCTAATACGCCCAATGCATCATGCCAGTTTGCTGTTGTCCCTAACACTCGATGCACAGCCGGCCTTCCCGTTGAAGACAGAAATTATTCAGTCTAAGGAAGCCTGTTCTTTTCAAGGGGTCGTTCTGCTCAAGCTGCCTGCCCAAACAGCCTTCTCTGTTCTGTTAAAGCGGGTTGCAGGAAATCTCATAACAAACAAGAACGATATTGATCAGAAGCTGGGCAAGGCTTCTTAAGCCCTGCAATTACTGTAACTGCCAGATTTTAGATCTAGATAGTATATCTAACTCCCCCAGATTAAACAGGGATGAGCCTTGAAGGCCGCATTTGGCTACGCTGTATTCCTTAACACTTCGTGTGAGCATATTACGCATTAGATTTATGTATTATCCTGTATCGTAGACCAGACTAGAATATTGGATACCAGCATTTGGCCAAGATGTATTTGCTTACCCAACAATGCTCCAACACACAATTCCTTTGTGCCTTTTTTGGCGCCTGCCTGCTTTGGTCGGTCGCACAGACACTTGACACATTCATTCTTACCTTTCTCTGCAAGGAAGACTCGTTGTCAAACAGGACGGCTTGTGTAGTGTTGGGTAATCCAGCTGAGTAGCGAACCAAGACCTGGACACAAGGGTAGCTAGAACTGCATCCTTTACCGCAAGAGCACTTGGTCCCATCCTGGTGGTGCTGGAATCCCTCGGACAGGCACACCGTGCCCTTAAAGCCTGCAGCTTTCAGATAGGGTCCCACCACTAAAACACCCACCACTATGAGGGCAGTAAGGCAGCCCACAATAAACACAGCAATCCAGATGTAGAGAGTTATGGAACATATTCCCGAATTGCGACACCTTTTCCACCATGACCTGGGTTGCATTCCTGGCTGCAGGTCATCTGTGTCACTATACTCATCAGTATCCACATCCAAGGACATATAAGTTGGTCCTGCATCCCTGTGACCATAATCCAAGGCATCCACCTGCAGGGATACCGTAGTAATTTCCCTTTCCTCGCCCCCTGCTAGATCCGCCTCTTCCTGGTCTGTAATCTCCGAATATCCAACCTTCAGGGCCCTGGTTAGGACGGTGCCCCCAGAAGTGGGCATGATGTTGTCATGGGTCAAGCCTCAGTTCCGACTGGCTTTCAGTGATGGAATGCAGTTGGGACATCCCGCAGACACTTTCATTACTCCGAGAAAATCAGCTGAACCAGTGTCCTTGGTCATCGCAGCAGCTAAGCCATGCAAGGTATTGCAAGAACACCAGGGTTACCATGGGTGCCTACCAAGAATAGTTTCTAAAAAGCTGACTGGCAAAGCAGCTTGGCCAGTAGTAGATGCACGTCGCTCAGTGTCTGAGAGCCTAGTTAACTGGCTGGCTCTCTTATTGCTGGCGAGGAAGGAGGCGACAAGCAAGGAGGGCGCTCCAGCCCAGGACAACCCTTGCAGAGCCAAGAGCTGGAGGCAGAGAGAGGCAGCAGGGAGGAAGGAGCAGCGTCCTTTTTCTGAATACACTTTCGCCAGTTTCTATCACTGGCTACTTTTGCACTTGATCGCTGCTCTTGGAGCTTCTTGAATCCCTGGAGTTTTTGTTAGCTCTGCTGTTGTTCCTGAAGATGCATCATGCTGCGCTGCTCAGCAGGTCAGGCTCCTGCCTCTGGGACCCTTATGCAGCTGTGCCAGCTTACGAGAAGCAGGGGTCACTTCGGCTGCTGAGCAAGACGGCTTATTGATGTTAATTTATCGTGGTGGTCAGGCTGCATGATGCTACTGCATGATGCTCTACTTGCAACATCAGTGCTCTTGTGCTATTTGTCATTATACTGGATTACTTAGTATGGGCATGATAGACTGTGAAGCAGGCACAGGCAGACTGGTCTAGCCAATCTTGTCTGTGGCTCGTGTCTTGCCGCCCTCTCCAAATTATCTCATTGATCCGGCGCAGGCTGTTGAGCAAGAGAGGCTGGCCATTATAAGTGCATTTTGGTCCTATCATCACTGGATGTTTGGAGAAACCCCCTCTGTGACTCAACCTCCATACAGCAAGGTCACTTCCAAGCACTTCCAATCACACCGCTGCCACCAAAATGTACTACAGTGTAGGGGGCGCTGGGGATACAGTGAATCACAGGGCACAGTGAATCAATGAACTTGTATGGATTGTGAATTGTAATATTTTAGAAATGTTTATATTGTTCGATGTCTTTGAGAAGACCTTAACTGTATCTGACAGGACATTTGTGAAAACATATATTGTTTCGGAACTATGAAGTGAAATATGATTTTGTGCGAAAACCTAGATTTTGAATGACCTACATCATTTAAAATATGCCATTGTGTGAGAGGTACATGTATATCTAATGAAACTAATTCACAGGTGATGTAGCAACATATGTATAGTTAAACTTAAGTTACTTACAGTAGACGAACTTCAAGTGCTTACATCTGGCTGTTTTCAGAGTGTTAATGATGTCATTGAAGGTGTTGCTCCAATCTTCTCCATTGAAACAGGTGGTTTTTTCGCCGACTGATAGGGAACTTAGTGACATGTATATATAACCAGTGATGTGTATCATTGCTATGCTGAACATAGGAGAGGAGGCTCATGAGTCAGAAGCAGAGCTGTTGATGTGTCATATATTGTGCACACTTTGCAATGTTTGTTTGAGATCTCGAAAATCTACTTCTAACCAATTCATAACAATTATCCTATAACAGCTTTGGGTTTAAAACATATATAAATGGTTATTATATATATGTTCTTTTTTCTGTTGGCAGTTTTTTTTAAACTAATGCAATCTATCTTGCTAATGTCTCTTTTGTGTTAGATCAGCAACAATCATTCTAATCCTGCATGTTTTACTAATTATTACAGTTCCGTAAAACTGTGAATTTTGTCCCCCAAAGCACTAGCAGGCTCAACTTTCACTGAGAAATCAGTGAGGTCATTGTTGAGACTATTACTCACAGGCAATGACATAGTATGTATAGGCTCTGAGTCACTAACACATCTATGAGAAATAGAAAGCATTGGCCTTAACATGGCAGGTATAGGGAATGACATCATTGACAGCCTGAAAGAGCAGTGAATGTAAGCATTCCTATTTCGTCGACTGTAACAAGAAATGATGAATTGTGCGAAATTGCCATGCTTGGCACAGTGAATCAGGGGCCACGAAGGGCACAGTTTATCACCATGTTTCCGGTAGTAATGACATGAAAGCAGTGAGAATTGTCTAAACTTAAAGAGTGTTCAAAGCAATTGAATGTATGCTTGATTGTTCAATTGTTGTTTGTTTGTTGTTTCAAATATTTTCCTTGTAGAAAAACACAAACAATTATTTGAATTTCGCTGGAACAAAGCTGTCAAAGCATTAGAAAACTTCCTGGTCCTGCATCCCTGTGACCGTAATCCAAGGCATCCACCTGCAGTAGGGTGGTCCACATTCCTATGGGAAAAATCAAATCTCCTAAAACCACGCGCGTGTATACCAATAATACTCTATAGACAATACAAGCGTATGCAATTCGAATTCTGAGATTGCAGGAGCAGAGCCATTTTGCAAATAACACACAGATATGGTGCAAATGCAATAGTTGACCTTGTACATCACACTTATTTTGATAATGTTCTGTCATGCAAAGTATTTTTTCTTTTATAGTATTTGCATATTTTAAAGAAATACAAAACTGGTGGGAGCCTATGTCAAAGTCACATGACAAATTCCAATTAGAATACAACCATAGCAGTGATCACAAACTGTTATACATTGTTTGTTACTATTTGTGCGTTCAGCAGTTAGACAAGAGATAAAAATGTATAAGAATCTGCAACTTATCGAAACAACAACACCCAACAATAACTGAATTTTGCGAAAATGTTTTTCATAGTCAACTGTCAAATTTGATAGAATCTGTGAAAAATATATCAAAACATCCATGTCCAGGTCATTTCTTGGACTTGTCATATGCTAGTATATGGATGGATTAAATCGATCTACAAGCCCTGATATACTATGGCTATCAATGACTGGTACTTCCGCTCATGCCTAAAACCCCCAATTTGAAAGCAGAAATTGATGACCACATAAGTAAAACAAACGCACATAAAATTTCAGCCAAATCGGTTAATATCTAGAGGTGGCACAAAGCCTTTGAAATTTATCATGTGATTCCCCATTCGGGCAACTGAAATAATGGTCAATTTCCAAGATCTTTCTTCAAAGTGAATCTTTTTTTGCGTTTTTTTTAGTACAAATGATAAAGTTGGCATGGCAATGTAACATCTGAATGTTATTTTTGATTTATTATTCATGGTATATGAAATATTTGCCTGTTTTTATGAAAAATTGCTTGATAATTGACCCATGTAATATCTATGCTGACCTTCTACGAAACTTTTTACAGTGCCGCCTGTAAGTAAGTGAAACGTATGACATTGTGCCATTGCATCAATGCTAAACATCCTCAGCCAAACTGCTTGTGGGGGCATGAATTCTCATCGGATGAAAGGGAAACAAAGTGGGTCATAAAGGCCGATGTTTGAGGCAAGTGGGATAAAAATAGCAGCCCATTTTCTTTGCTGTAGTCGGAGTTAGGTATGGGTCAAAGTCTTTGATAAGTAAGTGAACCACCCTTCCCTATGTTTTAACATTGGGCCTGCGTTTCACTTACTTATCAAAGACTTTGACCCATACCTAACTCCAACTACAGCAAAGAAAATTGGCTGCTATTTTTATCCCACATGCCTCACATATTGGCCTTTATGACCCGAAATGTTTTCCTCTCATCGGATGAGAATTCGTCCTTCCAGAAACATTTTGGTTAAGGATGTTTAACATTGATGCAATAGCACAATATCATGCGTTTCACTTACTTACAGGCGGCACTGTAAGTCATAAAGAATATCAGGACTAGATTGGGCATCCATGACATACTAAAAAATAGGTTATTTGATCAAAATAATTGGTCATTATTGCAAGATTTGTAAACATCGATGATTTTGAGGTCTGCAGCAGGCGAATTGCATGTTAAACTTCAACGGCTTTGTGCCACTTCTAAATATCAATTGATTTTGCTGAAATTTTTACTCAATAGCTTCTGTACATATAAGATCACAATGCGAGATTCAAATTTGAGAAATTCAGAAGAAATTGTTTTTGGACCACTCTAACCTGCAGGGATACCGTAGTAATTTCCCTTTCCTCACCCCCTGCTAGATCTGCCTCTTCCTGGTCTGTAATCTCTGAATATCCAACCTTCAGGGCCCTGGTTATGACGGTGCCCCCAGAAGTGGGCATGATGTTGTCATGGGTCAAGCCTCAGTTCCGACTGGCTTTTAGTGATGGAATGCAGTTGGGACATCCCGCAGACACTTTCATTACTCCAAGAAAATCAGCTGAACCAATGTCCTTGGTCATTGCAGCAGCTAAGCCATGTGAGATAGAATTGGAAATTATTTAGTTATCAAGATGGACCTGATTCACAAGCCTGAGAGTTATTCTGACAACTGTCTCAGTATCCATCCAGTCAATTTCCTTTAAAAATGCACCCAAGAATCGATTCTACCAGTGGTCACTCATAAAGCAATGGTTGTACACTGAACTACTACTTTATGTATATGGGAACGGGGGTACAGTACTTTCGCCAGATCTCAAAGATACAGTGTATTTTCTTTTTGAATGTCTTTGGAGAAAGGTAATAGTGTCTGCTACAAATGAAAGTAAAGTCAAGAAAATAATTGGGATTCCCAAGATATAGGCCACAAAGGATAAGACAAAGAAATTATTCACTGTGTCGCGGCACAGGGCACAGTGAGTCAGTGTTCATGGTACTGTCAATGAATGTCATTTCTTTTTCGAAATATCAAAATATTATACATATATCCAAACTGGGCTTTTGAATATCTAAATGAAAAAATTTAAATATGAAATTCCTTAGAATATCTCCTGTACAAAACACCCCCTTAACAGCAATGAATAACTATTTATTTAGCCATTTCAAATTGATATGGCATAACCTGTCATGGATGTCCATGTTATCATTAATTGATTATTCTTGGTACTTCTGCAATATGTAATAAGATAATAGTTATCCTGGTCATAACTACAGAAAACATAGTGATTCACTGTGCCCGGATCCACTGTTTCCTTCATGGCCACTCCTCAACTAAACCGCCACATTTCACCAATTTGAAACTTGTGTTCATGCATCACCTGTGAATTATTTCTTTTGGATGTTCCTCCGACACATATTACAGTTGTAAATAATTCAAGATTTACCTGTACCTTTACGCATACATATTTAGAAATCATAAACTTCCAGGTTTTTGTGCTGAAAATCCAATTTCACCTTATATAATATCCAAATGCATGGTGTATGTTTTATCAAATGTTGTAATTCTGTTGAGTGCTCCTAAAATACATTAAAGAAAAGAAAACAATTTGAAATATTGCTATTGGGCATCCTGATGATTACTGGTTTGTCTATTGACACCCATGTTGATAGATACGATAAGCATTCAATCAACTAACTTTATTAAAACCATAACTCACACAAACAAATTTGGTGACATCACACGGCCAAGTTGAAAATTAATTTTGAAACTGGACTGCCAAACTGTAAACATCTATAGATAAGAGCTACCTTTTTATACAGTGGAAATGAGGGCGCGGTGAATCGCAGTAAAAGAAGCCCTGCAAAATTTTAGAAAAAAATTCCAATGTGTAAGGGTGGCACAACAGCCTTGAAATTTGAGCATTAGGTATTATTTTGCCGTTATGCGGTTGTTGATAACATTTTTCGTTTTTATTTTATAGAATTATAAACAGTGTAGTTAGATTTCTTAGAAAAAGAGCTTTAATTTGAATACCAACATCAATGGTTTCAACTCAGTAGAAGTTGTTTTTGCATGGTGATATTTTCTTTTTGAATTTGTGAAATGTGATAAATCTAAAAAAACAATGTTAATATGACTTTCTGAACCATAGAAGTCTCTAACCTTAGGAAGTCTTCCACCATATCACCTGTTAAAACCTTGATCGACTTACAATGTAGTCAAAAGATAAGACATGGCAGAACGCCATTGCATTGAAGTGATTTCTTTCACATATTTACAGGTACTATGTACTTCATGCAAATTGGTAGATTTGGATTTTGTTAAATAGATATCTGAAAAATAAAAATTTCTACTTTCTTCACCAAAGATTGCCTTGCACTTAATTCCACTGAATGTGTGACAGTTGTGCAAAAGTTGACCTTTTAAGTAGTTCATTTAAAACATTTTGTCACCATGCATAGTCTAAAATTTTCTATTTTCCGAAGTTCCTCAAAGTGACAAATTGTCAGAAATATAGCTTTCTACCATTCAAATTAAAGTTTATTTTCTTCCGAGAACAATGGTACCTGAATAAAATTCCTATGTCAAACAATAGGTTAGATATTTCTAACCGCGATTATGTGAATCATCACTTTCTGTCATTTTTGGACCAAACTTTAATGCAAAAGTGCCACCCTAAGGCCACAACCGATCTTCCTGAAATTTTGTAGAGTATCTTTTTTCAGGCAATGGAACAATATGGGAGAAGTGCAAATGAATACGACAATTTTTTCATTTTTAGGGGGCAGACGATGCACCCTAGTGGGGGGGGGGCCTGACCCATTAAATTAATTTTCCAGTGGGCCACCAATCTGCTAAAAGCTCTAAAACCGAAAAAATTACTTTGTGCAACAGCAAAGCAAATTGTTAATGAAAATTGCCAATAATGTGTTCGTCTTTACGTCAATTTATTTCACACAAACCTTTTGGTTTGTAAATCAGCCATTGGCTGTGATCAACTACTTGTGTGGGATTCTAATCTGCAGTTGGGCGTCCAGGCAACCTTGTAACCCAGCAACCACCAACGCTGCCCTTGAGCCACCAGCAGCAATCCTTAACACTGGTTTAACAAATGATGCTGTCACCAAAACACATTAGAGCAAGGAGCCCAACCTCCCTCTGAATGTCACATGACCCCGCGAGGCCAACAATACGTACATCTTGGGAACAGCTCAAGGAAATACATCTCGCCAGTCACCACTCTTCATGCAACCATGTTCACGGACACAGGTCCTGCATTAGAGCTCTTTGCAGATTGGCGGTCCACTAGAAAAATTAATTTTCTCATTTTCAATTTGCAAACTGGCTTTGCCACGTCATTGACAGTTTTCTGTTGGTCTCGTGATCTCCTTATTCGATGAAGAGCCTTAAGTCATTTAATTAGTTTCTTTATTGTCACCTATGCTGCCAGATGACGAGCACTGAATCAACTGATTAACCATAACTGAAACAAACAAAACATTTTTAAGCCAGTGACATCACAAGGCCAAGTTGCAAGTTAATTTTGAGACTGTTTGGACGGCCGATCTGCAACATGCGATGGTCATTCCATGTCAATCTAGTGCTCCCCAGGATGACAACCTCAGATTTTTCATATGGCTACATCGGTCAATACCATGTTCTGCAGTGTAGACTCTGTTCAAGTACACTAGGTGTATATCGAACAGGAAGCTTACAAACTTGAAACAAGTAATTTATCTTGAAATTTCTAATTAATGGTAAGAAAACCAATAGCTCTCACAGATACCTACTTGTTTGGGGAAAGGCTTCAGTTTGCTATATATATACTTTGACAGAGATGCAATGGGAGGTTGTGGTCCAGACGCAGCATGCAAGTAGACAGTTTGTGGAGTACATGAGCCAGAAATCAGAAGTGCTTTATAAATTTTTTCAGTCATCAATACCACTAATACATTATTCATTCTAACAGATTGCATCTTGATCCGGTTTTCTTATCTATAGTTCTGGACTATTATTGCCACATAATTCTTTCATACACACATACCGTATGTCACCAAAATCCATCTGGCGGCATAGATCATACAGAATGACAAAAAAATCCAACCAGCAGCATTCATCATCCCAGCGGGCATTGTGATGTCAATACAACATCATTCTTAACTATAGTCAGGGAGCCAGTGACCAAAAAATTGAAAGGGTTGACAGGGCAAGGTATACTTTTGTATAATACCTTTTTGGATTCTTGAAGGTCTCCAGACTATGAATCCAGTGTATACCGAAATCGACTCTCTTGCACTTCGGTGTCACAGCCAATTTCGTGAAGCAAGGTTGAAAGTTGCAAAAATCGAAAATTTTCGGGATTTTTGAGATGTTTGACTTTGTTTCTCTATAAATATTCCTAAATTCAATTCAAGCTGTTAAATGGGATGACACATATTCTCCCTATTTCAAGGTGTCCAATGGTGTGAAACAAGGGGGAGTACTTTCACCTCTACTTTTTTGTATTTATGTTGATGCTCTACTTGACAAATTACGACAAAGTTCTCGTGGATGTTATTTGGGACCATACTTTACAGGAGCATTATGCTATGCAGATGACATTGTACTGTTATCACCCTCATTACATGGATTAAAAGATATGCTTAACATTTGTGAAAATTTTGCTAATGAATATAGCCTCTCATTCAATGCTCAAAAGAGTCAGTTTATTGTCTTTAGACAAAAGGCCAGAAATGGTAACTTGACAGTTCAGTTTGATGGGTCAGCTGTGGTTGAACAACAAAGTGTGACTCACCTTGGTCACATTATTTATAGTGATTTAAACAAGTGTGACGGTGACAGAATCCTTGCGGCTTTTTATAAGCAGTTCAATCTGTTTCGGAGCAAGTTTGGGCGGATTGCATCAGTTGTGCAAGCTCATCTATTTCATGTCTACTGCTCCTCATTTTATGGATGTACCCTAGTGCCTATTAGGCAGACAGTGCGACTGCAAGTCGCATGGCGGAAATGCTTGAGGCAAGTGTGGAGAGTCCCCTACCAGACTCACTGTTCATTACTGAGATGCTTAAGTGACAATTTATGTGAGTTTCACATGTTCCAAGCTAGGTTTGCTAAATTTTCTATTTCTGCTTTTCAAAGCAAATGTGACATTGTGGCATATGCTGCAACATGCTTCGCACGAACTAAATGCACTTTCTCAAAAAATATTGAGTTCCTGAAGACACACTCGGGAGTTGATGTCAACTCAATTGATGCAATTGGAATTATAAGGAGGTTGTGCCAAGAGAGATGCAAAAGGATACGCAGTAGAAGTGAGGCATCTGTTCTGACGGAACTTGCAAGCATGAGAGACGGTATTATGGAGTCTGAGCTTACAAGAACAGATGTGGAAGATATAATTGTTGATTTGTGTATTAATTAATTTTGTTTTTGTAGTTTTTCCTATTATTTTATGTATACTTTGAGTATGAATAAACATGATATATATATATATATAATTTAAGCATGTGACGTATCAAATCAAAGCTCAGGAGTAGTGGCTTCAATATCAAGTACGTAATGTCGAACCCTAAACTTAAATGTTGCCTCCATTGCATGCCTCAGAGTCAAGAGGCAGTTTTTACGACACTGGCGTTTGAAAGCACAAGCTGAAAAAAGATCAAAAGTTCCGCTGACCCTCGAATTCTTAATGCATACTGACAAATAATACATCATATTAAAGCTCATGGTCTTGGCTTTCCAATGGTGTGCTATGTGACACATATTGGGCAATATAACAAAGTGAATGAAATAACAATGGGGGGGGGGAAATACTGAACATGAAAATTTTCAGGAAAACGAGTTGTTGAATTATTAGTCAAGAAGACAAATTAAAAGCTAACAGGAAAAGATATACTTCACTGTGATAAATTTTTGGAATCAAAGGTGTGTGCAGAATGTGACTTTATCAAGAGTAATTATCTTGTATTTAAATGTAGCAAATCAATTTTTTGTCCGGAAAGGTTTATAATTGCCAAAACTTCGCGTCAGATCCAGAGTATGACCCATCCTACCAACAAAAACGGCTTTGATTAGTACATATTTTAAATTAAAAGTGACTAAAAGGGCTTCAATTTAATGTATGTACCATAAGATATGTAAAAGTGTGTACACTGACAAGAAAAAAATTGAAAAGGGCAGAAATGAACCATCAGAAATAGATGAATCGCCAATGTCAAGTGTAAATTTCAACACAAGAGCCACCCTGCCCACAAACTTTGATGCAACGACATGCACACACATGCTGATTCTTGTGTGAAAAGAAACGAGACAATAAAGGAAACAGATACCTGAATCTCATAGCCACCACACAAAGAAAGGACACCATCCACAAGAAGGCTTTAGAGATAAATGATGAGACAATATTGTGTAAAATTCAAGGACTCGATGGTACCTGTGCAGACCTTGTGGCAGCAGATTTCAGGTACGGTACCACAGATCTTTCATGACCAGATTTATGAGGAGAACGACAAGACCCAACATCAATTGCACTGCAAAACCCAATGAAGCATACAATACAGCATTTCTCAAGTTGGTCTCTGAAATTTCAGTTCCTTTGCTCAACACTAAGTAGGCGTTCTACATTACCCAACTTAGAGATGGTCATGTGTCATGAACTGGTCCATTTTGCGTCGCAGGTCAAAAATGTCTATTTTTTCTATTTTCTGATATATCATCACAGAAGCATAGCACTATACAGTGTTTCAAACAGAACTTAATTATCTTGTATACTTATCGAGATATGGGCACTTTTGTGCCTCCCCCACTCATTGAAATGTATAGACTTAAGGGAAGGTTTTTAAGGCTTTTCTCAAAATTGATGTTTTTTAGTAAACGTTTGTAACTTTTCTACTACTTAACCAATTGTAATGGGGTTTGTTGCAAAATGATTTTGACTAGTTCCTCTAATGATATATGTTGACACTTTTTTAATAAATCCCATTGAACGATATGAAATCTTGACAGCAAAAACTGACATTTTTTCTTTTAAAATTCCTTTAAAATCCCAGCTTCTACTTGTGTTTCCAAGTGAAATTCACCACAGAATTAAGAAAAATTATATCCCTTTAACTAGGCATGTTCTGGACATTTGTTGTCCTTTTATGAGCCAGCCCATCTTAAATGTAACAAAATTACAACACAGGAAGATTTCTGGTCCATGGATTAAAGTGATAGGGAATTAGCATAAGAATGATGAATAGATAGATGGACATATCGATAGATAAGGTAAGCACAGCCCTGTACGGCCTGTTGTAGCTACTCACTAGGTTACATTGATGAAATGACAGAGAGGGCAGGAGTCCTCAACATGCTGCATGTTTACCCCATGTAAGGGATCTTTTCCTTGCCCAGCACAGGCTCTAATACAAGGATAACCCAATTTAGCAACTAATCTGAATGACATCAAGCTTGGTTTTTGCTTTTTAAAGGTACATTGAAAATATTTGCGATCACAAACTACAGCATTTTGTAATATGCTTCTGAAGATTACTGCTAAGGTTGAGAATGACATCTGCTTGGCTTTTCCTGAGAAGCACTCAAAAACCCCAAGTAAGACATCTAAAGCATAGCACATAAACTAAAATAACTATCTGAAAAAATAAACCATGATTGGGACAGTGCAGAGGGGCTGATTTCTTCTTTTCACAATATTGCTACACCGACTCCGCTACACCGACTCCGATCAACCCCTGATTCTGACTGACATGTCTCAACGTTCTGGGCAATAGCGCTTTATTAGTTTAAGTGATTTTCAAAAGGATAACAGTTCTGTAAACTAGAGAATATTTCCTTTCTTCTGATGTCAAATATGTTGAAAAAACTTAGATAGAAGTGGTAGAAAAGTTCTATTGAATATTTTGTTTTGAAATTTCGTGCGACAAATCCACCATTTTAGCAGATCAGTTCATGACGCATGACCAGATCTTTTCAGGAATTTACTGGTTGAGGAAGGCATATAGCTGTGAAAAACTGATAGTGTAGAGGCAGAAGAAATTGCTCTGCTCTAACAAGGAGTATTTTGGAAGGAAACATTCATTGGATCTTTACCAAAGTTGCTGATATTGTGGATAACCCATCAGATATGACTTATGTGAAGTTTGGAGGAAATTGGGAAAGGATAAGTTACAAATAAGACTGTTTTTTCATAAATTTTGATCACTGAAAGAGTGAACAAAGAGTGTGAAAACTGAGAAAGCTGAGAAATGCCAGGGAAGAAATGTGCCAAGTGCAGTGAAGAGGGTGCCAAGACAACTGTTTGTGACAGGTGCTATGGCACAATAGGAGCTCATTGTGAAGCAGAAAGCTGGATTGTGGACAATGTATTGGCCTACATCAAGACTTACATCAACAGGTCTTCTCTTATACAGCTAAAATTGGCAGTATTGGGATTCTTTAATGACAAGGACATTAGCCAAGCCAAGGAAATACTATATGAAAAGATTGATAGATTGGATTTCATTCACAGCAATGTCCTGAGACATAACTCAACATCGAGAAGCTCCAGAGAGGCTGAATTGGATGATATCATCTGCATCTTTAATAAAGTAGCAATTGATAAGTCTACAGAAATGCCCAAGATACTGGTTGAAGATATCACTCGTTTGCCACCAGCAGCACCTGAAGCCGGAGGGTGTGTGATGACCTTGATGGACAGCATGGCAAAGTTGAAGAGGGACATGCAGCAACTGCAAGACAGCATGGCCGACATCCAGACTGAAGTTACGAGTCACACAGGTGAAATTAGGGATCTTAAAATAAAAGGGCCTAATTTTATGGGGCCAAGTTATGCCAGCAAGGTTTCAGCTCCTTCTCATGGATTACAAAAGGGTTCCTCCGCACCTATTGGTGCTGACACAGTTGCCAAAGCAATTCAACAAGTTAATGATGGAGTTAACAATTCGCTTCCAAAGTCAGGAGCTGTTGGGGAATTATTTGCCGCCCCAACCAGAAAGCGTCAGCAGGCACGTGGATTAGCTGGAACCTTCAAAGAGGGATCAGGCTCACTGAAAGCTGGACCTGAGGTGTTTTATGTTCAGTTAACCAATGTTCATCCGGATATTGGTGTGGATCAGTTGAAAAGTTACATTAATGACAGGGACAAGTCAATTGAGCCTGTAGAAATAAAAGACACTTCCAGTGAAGGATGGGAGACTAAGCGCTTCCTACTTACCCTCAAGTCCTCGGAGTATGATAAAGTGATGTCTGGAGAATTTTGGCCCAGCAGGATATACTACAAACAGTGGTACAAAGCTCGACCAAAGCCTCCAACAAGCAACACAGAGGCTAAAGCTACAGAAAGTACCACCTAAGTATTATTATGGCAGGACAAACACTTAAAATTTCTTCTTTTAATAGCACTGGATTGGGAGGTTCAAAAATTGAGTTCATAAGCTGCATGTTAAAGGAGGAAAATATTGACATTCTTCTTATACAAGAAACCTGGTTGTTGTCAACAAATGTCACAAAATTAGCAGAAATAAATGATAACTACTCATTTTATGGAGTGTCTGGCATGGATGAATCTCAGTTAATACTGGGAAGACCGTATGGAGGGCTTGCCATTTTGTGGAATAAGAAACTCTCCAGTAAAATTAAAATTGTGAATACAAACAGTTGCAAGCGATTATGTGCTGTGGAGTTGAAATTGGATTCAGAAAACTTTCTTATCATCAATGGATATATGCCAGTGGATAATCAAAGTAAATCTATGGTAAATGAAGAATTCCTCAATGTCTCTGATTTACTGGAAACATTAGTCAATAAATACTCATCACACAGCATAATTTTTGGTGGTGATGTGAATGTGGACTGTCGTAGAAAAAATGCTCATGACATTTACTACTTGGATACCTTAAACAGGTGTGACTTAATTGATGTATGGAGTAATCCTGAGTTCCCTGTGGATTTTACTTACTTGGATAACTGCGGTGGATCATCATGTATTGATAGGTTCGCAGTCTAAGCAAATTTGTTGAGTGACATTTTGGAAGCAGGAGTTCTTGACAGGAGTTTAAATATGTCAAATCATTTTCCCATATACCTTGTGATTAAATGCTGTTATTCCGTTGCTGGTGTCAATTGGGAAGGAGTATCAGAGAACACTAAAAGACAAATTGCTTGGCATAAAGTTGATGATAACTTGAAGCAGTGTTACCAGTCTGAGATTTACAAACTTATTAATCTGATACCCAAATGTGAAGCTCTTTTTTGCAAAGATTTACAGTGCAAGAGCCATGACCATCGTCTGCAAATTGACAAATTCTGTGATGACTTGATAGACTGCTGTTTGTGCGCTGATCATGTTCTACCTAGGATTAATCAGTCCAAGAAGTGTAAGCCAGGCTGGAATGAGTACGTCGGGCCATACAAACAGGAATGCTCTTTTTGGTATAAGATTTGGTGTCAAGCTGGAAAACCAACTCACGGAACTGTATTTAATTACCACAAGGAAGCCAAAAAGCAGTACCTCTATGCTGTGAGACGTATAAAGCGGAGAGAGAATGAGCTTAGAAAGGAGAGGCTTTTGGAACATATTAGCACAAACAACTCACGAGATTTCTTTAAAGAGATCAAGAAAATCAACTCTTCACACCGGACTACTGAATCTGTAAACTCTTTAACTGATCCAAAAGACATTGCAGAACTTTTTGCTCAAAATTATGAAACACTATATAATAGTGTGGAGAATGACAGTCAAATTATGGATAAGGTTATGGAATATGTTAGCAATGGATTAGATCTGAATGCTAATGATGTGTCAACTATGGAAGTTAATGTTATTGAGATTAAAAATGCCATGAAGAAGTTGAAGCAGAGAAAAAGTGATGGAGACAAAGGTCACCTACTCAGTGCAAGTGATGGATATTTATATGAAATTTCCAGATTATTCACAGCCATGTTAGTTCATGGACACCAGCCAGAGGCATTGTTGATGGCTACTATAATTTCAATCCCTAAGGATAACAGGGGTGATCTGCAAAATGAGACAAACTACAGAGGAATTGCTCTCTCTTCGTCCATTGGAAAGATCTTTGATCTTATTTTCATTGACAGAAATATTGAGAAACTTTGCTCGTCTGACCTTCAATTTGCCTATAAAAGGAATCATAGCACAAGTATGTGTACTTTGATTGTCAAGGAAATTATCAAATATTATATGGACAATGGCTCAGATGTTTATATGTGCTGCCTCGACGCAAGTAAGGCCTTTGACAAAATTCGCCATGACAAATTGTTTGAGATTCTCGTCAATCGTAACGTTCCAGCTGTTGATTTAAGGCTCCTTCTTGATATCTACAATCGTCAGAAGATTAGGACAGCATGGCTTGGAGAAATGTCAAATACTTTCGGGGCTACCAATGGTATTCGTCAAGGGGGGATTGCCTCTCCCATCCTCTTCTGCTGTTACACGGATGTACTGGTAAATCGTCTAAAAGACAAAGGAATAGGCTGCTGGATTGGAGAACACTTTTGTGCAGCCGTAGTGTATATATGCAGATGACCTCACACTTCTCAGTCCAACAGCTGAGGGACTACAAAGTTTGATCAGAGACTGTGAAGATTATGGGACTGAGTTTGGAATGATATACAATGCCAAAAAGACTCTTTGTACATTATTCAGCCGTAAGAACAAGCCTAGTGTGGATATGTCCTTGAATGGCAATTCCCTTTCCTGGTCTAAAGACGCAAAACATTTGGGAAACTATCTCTCGAGTACTCTCAGTGAAAAGAGAGAGATTGGTGCAAAAAAGAGCGACTTGATCGGAAGAGTAAACACCTGATTGGAAATTCCCCAAAGTTCATCAATCGCAATATTATAATGTCCATTTTCCGCAGCCAGTGTTGTCATTTCTACGGGGTGCAGACTTGGAGGCTAAGAGATGTTCATCTCAAAGAATTTACAACATTATGGAATCGATGTGTTCGGCGGCTGTGTAGACTACCACCAAGGACTCACAGTCGGTTTCTCCCACACATAGCACAGATGAAGAGCCCACATGATAAAATTTGTGAGATGTTTCTTGGGATGTATCAACAGATGAGAAAGAGCGAAACAATCTCATCAGATTTATTGCAAACAAGGGAGCTTCAAATATTCAGACAATCATAGGAGATAATCTGAATTATATTCAGAATTCTTATAATTTAAGTAATGTGAAGTGCGTTAAGTTAAATTCCTGTCAATGTTCTTCAGAAGATCTTGCCACAATCGAGGCAATCAAAGACACTATAGACAATAGAGTGCTGTATTTCACATGTGATGAACTTTTACAATTTCTGCATTTAATTTCGCAGTCATGATGTTTTAAACTGTACATATATTTAACTTTGTATTGCTCTTTACATGTACACCATTTATGCAATGTGTGTGTAATAAATATATATATATATTGAAGATTCTGCAAACTATCGCTCCAGTAGACTGAAGATAAGACTAAAGAAGCACTTTGGCTCTGATATTCAAATTGTTCCACAAAGAGGGTATTCAAATATTATCTGTTCCTGTTATATTACTGTGAGTGAAATGTGCAGCCTGATCAAGAAACTTTCAGAGGATTTAGACGATAACCTCTTAATAACAGAAAGTGATGATGACTGCAGTGAAAATGAGTCAGCCTTTTACCACCACAGGTAGAAGCAATTTACAAAATATATGTAAGGGAATTGAGCTTGCATCTCAGTACTTGCTGGAAGCAAAATCCAAAGGCATTGATGCCTTGACAGACCTGTACTAAACGTTGAGACAGACACAGTAACCTTGCTCAACCTTACCAGATTTGTAAATAAGAAGACATCCTCAAGCACTGCGTGCAAAATAACCAATATATATTGGCCTAAAAATGAAACTGCAATTACACGAGTGCTCTGTTTTCTTCAACAAGGTGATGAAGAGACAAGAAACAAGGCTTTCTCTCATGCATGGACAAAATATATCCAAGTTCTTTATTCAAGCCTGATCCTCATATGCCTAATGGATTTTCAATGGTCAAAGGGAATAAGTCTGATTTCCTGGCTGGTATTTTGCAAGAAACTGATGCTCCTGTGCTCCATGATATCCTACCAGCATCGCCTCTCCCAGTAATGTTCTTCATAGATGCTATGGCCTTCATACAACGTTTTCAATCAATGGGAGCATGTACCTTTGGAGATTTGGTTAAAAGATATGCTGAAAAAATTGTTCTGTAAGAAGAAGGCAACATTGATACCACCGCGCTTTCATGTAATTTTAGGTTGCACATTTAAGGAACCTGGGAAGGCTGTACATTTGCAGACATCCAGTGAAAGCATCATCCATGAACTGGCTTGTGAAAAACATGAGGAGGCAGACACAAGGATAATAGCACACATCACCTTTACTTTGCAACAACATGGAAATGCCAGAATAGTAGTCCATGCCACAGATACTGACATCGCAGTTCTCTGCATGTATCACACTCCCTTTTTAGGCATTCAAGAACTGTGGCTACAAAAGCAGGATAAATATGTCACAATTCACCATATTCTACATTATTTAATCCAGAAAATTGATAAAGTTGTCAAAGATATTGTTTCTTCCATCCTATTCTGTTATGTTTTAACAGGCTGTGACAGTGTCAGCTACTTTTTCCGGCGTGGAAAACGGTCTGCAGCAAAACTGGCACTTCGAGTGGCTGGATCGTTCACTGATCTCTTCAACATTGGGCAGGCTGATTGACAATGGATCCCTTTATTGAACTTACCAGTGTAATATTTAAGATTTGTTCACAGTTTCAGTTTTTCACAATTCAGTTTTGGCAGTCTCATAACTGAACCATGGTCTACAAAATTAGCAGCAGTGTTGTTTCTCAAATTGATCAATTTAAATAGAGGGAGAGGAGGAGGTTCACGAAGGGGGTTCTGGTCCACTTTCACAAGTATTTGATTGAATTTTACAGTTACCTCTGTCTGCTACAATGACAACGTACCAGTTCAGTATGGAAGAGCTCAAGCAAGCTGTCATACCTTTTCTAATAGTAATAGCAATCAGAGAGGTGGCATAAGAATGGTCAGTGGAGTGAAACGTATCACACAAAACATAGATTGTTTTTGCCTGTGGCTTGTGCAATGTCATACCACAAGCTTCGTCTTGTTCTATAACATTCAGAACAAAAGGTACACTGTAGCTACGTATAGGTTATTCACCATGGGAGAGGGTATATATGATTTATCACTCGAATGCTTTAGCCTGAGGTATGATAAACACATATACCGGATCCCATATATGTGCTTATACCATGTGACAAACACTCAAACAGACAAACATGAGACGATAAGTGGACAACAAAGGATACAGGAATTATCACCCTGAAACACTGGCATGTGATAGGCTGACAGAGGTGTCAAATAGTAAAAGTTCATTTATGAAAGTCATTGTGCTGCACATAGCACTCAGTGTTTGATGTCGGTGTGTGAAACACTAAGTAGTAAGCAACATTCACACCAGGGTGTGTCTGCCTGATACGAGAAGACGCTGAACTCCACCTGCTGTGAGGACCATGGCCTTTTCGCAAGCTTTCATGGTTGGAAAATTTGTACAAACATCATTAACTTTGTTTATAGATTTATTAAAAGTTAGATTTCAAAGAGGTTGTTCAAGGAGCTTCAGAACTTCTGCTATTTTGCAGGCCTATATTTAGTCATGGAACAAAACAATTGTGGACTTCAGTTTTCAGTCATTATTGGGTTTTACGAACCTGATCTACTGATATTCACCTGTCTGGTCTGTAAAAGTTCAAAATAACTAGATGTCAACATGATAGGGCATAAGAGAAGTGTTCCAACAACACTCTGGCCTAATGTACACATATTTACGAAGGTATCAAACTGCTGGCAGTGTTTGGCATACTGCAGCAACTGCTTTACATGCCTTTCGAAACCACTGGACCAAACAAAAACACCAGGGGTTCCGGAAGGAATCACGGGCGGCAGGGGCATATTTGCGCCAATTTCGCATGACAAAATTTAAACAGAGTCAAAATAGTTTTGAATATACTTAAATTATTAAAAGGGGGCCTAATAATTTTTTTTCTTAAAGATCTAAAGGGCACCCTTGGACAAGTGCAGGGGGGAAATCGCCCCTCCCCCTGCCCCCGTCCAGTTGTGGCACCCCTGAAAAATATATAGTATTGTTTAAATTGGGCTTATAATGGTAATTACAAAAAACTACAGTTAGAAGTTGAATATGACTCTAATTTTGCTTAAAGCAACTTTTGAATTAAAAGATATACATACAGCTTTTAAAGTATTCTACTTTGGATGGAAATGTTTGGAAATCAGCAGACACAAAGAAACAGCATTGTAACTCTAGCTTTGCCTTTTGTTAAAGAAAGGGATGATTTTACACATCAGAAGTCTGATGGTATTCACTATTCAATCTACTACAACCAATTATGCATGTTAAAGCATTGTTAGAAAAGTGTCCAAAAAGGCTATACAAAGCAGCCGCTTTTGCTTTGTGATACCAAGAATACCCATTTGTAATTATTCGTTTACTTTGTGGAGATACATTAATCAGAACAACGGAATACAAAGTAGTTCACAATTTTGTAAAGGCTGTGTAACGCTCAAGAGAATGTCTGGTCAATGCCACAAGTGGTGCCATCTTTACTGTGTTGTTTGTGGGCTACAATGTATACATCCTCCATGATAAAAAAAGTTCCAAATTAATTTGGTATTCACAAGCTTTCTGGTTAAAATCAAAGTCAACCAAATTCAGACTAGACTCTTACAGAGATTTATAGACTAGGCCATCACCAAATGCTGGGAATGTCCTGGTTTCTCCCAGACAAAGTAGTGTGAGTTCCTCACACAGAGTTTCTGTTGACCGCTCACAGGAGCTCGCGAATTTGGCCCGTAGGTGGCAGCAAATAGTGGTCAACTTGTAGACAGGATGAAAATTATGAAAAGGACGAAGACAGAAGGAAGGCAAATACAATAATTGAATTAATAGACACTATTGACAATTTGAATGTGATGAAATGCGAATAAATATCAATGATTTATGTATGAATTGAATAAGGACTATATGCTAACTTAAATTTATTTATTTCTAACCTCACAATATTGTGTAATGTGTACGTAACATTTAAAACATGTACGAAATAAAGACGACTTATATATAGGATATGCATTGACTGTGGATGACGTTAAGTATGTGGCAATGCAGCCTTGTGTTTATAGTGCAGCAAACAGATCTGTCTGCTTCAGAAGACAAGAAAGTTCTTGCCTCAGTCTTTGATTGCATCACGAAACTGACCTTCTCACGATTTCCAGAAGCATTAATTAATTCTACTTGCTGCAATTCTTGTGACCTTGTTTCTCTTCTGGCAACAAGATGAAATATTCCTGCATATAAGACTTATAAGTGTTCTTGCATGTAAGATTGTAAGTGTCCTCAATATGGATTTTTTTCTGTCTGAGCTCTGAGGAAATGCGGAATGTGCATCAGTTGCTGGAGTGCAATTTCCATTAGCCATCCATGATAATAAACTCCATGATAATAAACTCAATGCATTCTAAGTCCAGTTGTAGTTGGGGTGGGGGCTATGGATTTAACTGCTGGAAATTTTTGGCATTAAAAACAAAGACAATCTTCTTTTTACGCGAAGGAGCAACAGACATTGTTATTGTAATTTTAACATTACAACACTCCACCTTTAATTCACCAAAAATCAATAGCCCCCCACCCCAAAAAACTTCATCCAGTTGGCCCTAAAGCTTGGTAGGTATTATCCAACTCCAGTGTAAAATTTTAAAACAAAAGGTGTTATTTTTTAAATTTCTGATCAAATTACACAGGAATTGACAATTCCCTGGCCGTTTCACCAAACTTGTGTCCTGACATGGACAAATGCCCAGCAAGGAATAAATGATGCAACTATGCAGATGGATTCTGTAGCTTGACTTTCATTTTAGCCAAAGGCTCCCAGCTTGAATTCTTGCTAAGCATCTGACCTGTCACAACCAATTGAGAAATCTCACCGAATGGGCCCCAGGTCTTGTCTGAGGCACAAACACTCTGAGGAGACTTCTGTTCTCTCACCTTTGCCTGCCCAAATATGTCTGCCACAGACAGGTCACAGCTGCCATAGGGCTACTCCTCTGATCTACTATACCTGGGTATGTCATCGAAAGCAGCATTATTCCAATGCGATAATCGGCAAAACCTATTCCAATGCATCGACCGATCGATACCTTTTCAAAAATCCAGAGAAAGAGTGAATTCTACTGGATTTCTCGCAATTTTTTTGGAGAGTTATTAGTTTTGAAGACGTAGACATAGCCACAAGACCAAGCACTGGTAATAAAAGCATTTTTGTATTGCAGGACTGAGGTAAAGCCTATGTGTTGAGTGGGAAAAAATTGTAAAATACGCCATGTTTTGTAGTACTTCATAATGAGAGTAAATACAACTTATAGAACCAACAACACCAAAAATAACTGTGAATTTTGAGAAAATGTTTTTCACAATCAACTGTCAAATTGGATGGAATCTGTGACAAATATATCAAAACACAAATGTCTTGCTGTCAACAAGTGGACTGCTCTTGCATTGCCACTTCTTTTTCCAGCCTTGGCAGATCAGAAAATATGCTGTCTTGTGTTGCCACCTAGTGATTAGTGTGCTATTCCGCGAGCTCCTGCGAGCGTCCACATCATTTCAGTCAGAGGAACACACACAATTTTGTATGGAAGACACCGGGGCAGTTTCTGCGTGTGCTGATGGCCTTGTCTACTTCCCTAGAGAATGTGATTGCTGAGTCTGACTCTCGTATACATCCATGTTGAATAGAAATCTTGGGACAGCAATGCTGTAGCATACAAAATAAACTTTTGTGCCAGGTGGCAGCAGCATGCAGTTCTCATTTTCACCAGACTGCATGTCTAGGGCATTTCTTTGATTTGTCACTGTGCTAGTACATAGGTGCACTGAAGCCATTTGCCAGCCCTGATACCTTTTGTCTCTCAATGATTAGTATGGCCGCCCATGGGTATCGCGACCATAATCGGCCATCGGATCCACAAATAAACGAAGTCAGCCTTTTTTAAGCTGGTTCCTTGGGCTTTAATAAAAGATTTATTATGGCTTATACCACTTGACACCTCTAGGTGTTAGCCAATCACATGTCAGTATTTCATGGCGTTAATTCCTATAAATTATATATATTCTTTGTCCACTTGTCATCTCATGTTTGAGTGTTTGAGTGTTTGTCTCATAATGGTTCATAAGCCAGTTACTCACCATGGGATCAGAAATATGTGTTTATGAACACATAAAAAAATAAATCACATATTTGCTCTCCCTTGGTGAATAACCTATACATACCTCGCACCATGCACCACAGCCAATCATGATGCCCCAGCAGTATTTGGTAACATACCAATTTTGCTGAATTTTTCATATTCTACAAACTTTCTTAATAGATGATATTTGAATAAAAGCAACAATGCAAAATGCCTTTCTCCTTTTCTGCTATGGTCTTTCTCAACATTTTGTGAACAAACTCAGGCCCGATACCTGGCAGTTCAACTGATAGAGAAGACAGCCGGAGCTGAGCTGGGAAAGAGCCAATCTCTTAATGAAGTGATCAGCAACAGGCTACAGGACGGTGGAATCTTCTCACACACTCTACCAAATGAGGGCGGGTTGTTAAGGCCACATTTGCTGAATCCCCATTCACTGGAGAGGGTCTAGGTCCGTCTGGAGCAATAGCACAAGTAATATCACATCCAATACCACATACAATATTATGTACATGCATCACACACACTATCAAGTACAGTTTTACATGTAATTTTACATGACTTTTTTCATGTCATTTTTTTAGCTCGTCTGTTTTCTTTGAAAACGAAGAGCTTTTGTCGTCACTCGATCGTCGTCGGCGTCGTTGTCCCGGTTAATGTTTGTGTAAGTGTCCATTTGTGACCTTAGTTTTCCACTTAGAGTTATGAAATTTGGTACAGGTATGGCACTGTGGGTATGGATTGGGGACATGTTGAGAAATCCAAGATGGCTGCCGAAATGGCCACCACAAAATGGCCACCATTCTTGAACTGCCCACTGTGACCTTAGTTTTCAACTTAGAGTTATGAAATTTAGTACAGGTATGATACAGTGGGTATGGATCGGGGACATGTCGAGAAATCCAAGATGGCTGCCAAAAGGCCGCCACAAAATGGCCGCCATTCTTGAACTGCCCACTGTGACCTTAGTTTTTCACTTAGAGTTATGAAATTTGGTACAGGTATGGTACTGTGGGTATGGATCGGGGACATGTCAAGAAATCCAAGATGGCTGCCGAAATGGCCGCCACAAAATGGCCGCCATTCTTGAACTGCCCATTGTGACCTTAGTTTTCAACTTAGAGTTATGAAATTTGGTAAAGGTATGGTACAGTGGGTATGGATCGGGGACATGTCGAGAAATCCAAGATGGCTGCCAAAATGGCCGCCACAAAATTGCCATTCTTGAACTGCCAACAGTGCAGCCATCTTTCTTCATTTCTTGAACTGCCCTTTGTGCTTTCAATATTCCTCTTAGAGTAATGACATTTGGTACAGGTATCGGCCTGTGGCCATGAATCGGGAACATGTTGAGAAATCCAAGATAGCCACCAAAATGGCCACTTCAAATGCCTGACATCCTTGAACTGCCCATTTTGACCCTACTATTTCACTTACAGTTATGAAATTAGGTACAGGTATTGGCCTGTGGGCATGGATCAGGAAAATGTCGATAAATCCAAGATTGTGGTCATTTTGGCAGCCATCTTTCTTCATTCTTGAACTGCCCATTGTAACCTTGAAATATCGCTTAGGGTTATGGAATTTGGTATTGGCCTGTGGGTTATAATCTGGCACACATTGATTGATTTCACATTAACAGACGAGCTTGCGGTTCTGGTTTTGTATAGTGTGCACAGATATGAGGAAGTATTTTTACAGGGGAACAAGGGGCAAAATGGATGGTATAACTTCGAACGCTGCTATACCCAGGTGGTATATCATACGAATCCCAAATAAGGTCTGGTCCATGAAGAAGTACCAATACCATTTGATCAAAAACAGAAAAGTTGCCCTGAATGATAAATGATAATGACTTACATACACATGACTGAGCACCAGACAGCATTGTTTTGCTTTATTTATATAAGCAAGCTTAGTAGTCCTCTTATAACAATTTCTATGAATTATTTTGCATTGAACGTCATTGGAGGTACTACAGCATTTCCAAAAATGATTATTTTTTTTAAAGAAAATGGATTGAAAACTTCAAATTAACACAGCTGCATACCCGAAACGTCCTTATCCACCAAACTCCAGAAAAAGTTGGTCATGCATCCTATCTTATTTTCCAACCAAAAAATTAGAAGGTAGGTCAAAACGTTCCGAGAAAACGTAAAGCATTTTTTCCCACCACTCTGTTTTGCCCCTCGTCCCCCTAATATGGAATCTGCAAAAGCAGGAGAGAGCGGTAAGCAACTGAGAAGAGATAGAAAAGAAAAGCCTTATTTGGCTAAATGCAGGCACAAATTACTAAGTATATACTCAAAATTATTATTGACACTCTAGTGAAATTTGGCGCGTGAGTATGATTTGCCCTTTTTCATCAGATTGCCCCTGCCGCCCGCATATCCATCTGGCACCCCTGCCTGACAGAATATTTCATCACTCAAGAAAGCTGTAATTTTCAACTTTTTTGGCCAGATCACTGGCAATAATGATCATAGGCCTAATAATAGTCATAACATTGTTAGAACTTCACTTGATATAAATCAATCATTCAGTTTGAATTACCCTGATCAATAGTGCCTCTGCAGGAGTTGCTACATAAACATCATCTTTATTTGCAATTTTTTCTGAAAGCGCCTAAGACCACATTAATTTTTTAATATTAGAGAGGTTTTGCTACACGTTCATGTGTGACGTATACGTGTACAAGTGCTATCTAATTACATTAGAGAGGTTTTGCTACACGTTCATGTGTGACGTATACGTGTACAAGTGCTATCTAATTACATTGTTGTCATGGCAACTCCCACATACACATCACATGGAAACGTGTAGCAAAACCTCTCTATTGTTGTCATGGCAACTCCCACGTACACGTCACACGGAAACGTGTGGCAAAATATTTACAGTTATAGCTGTTATAGCTTCTAATACAGTCATGACTTAGGCCACCTTTTGTCCATGCTAAACTGCTAATCTGTATAAACAACTTTTCTTCTGAAGATGGGCTCATGATAAAAATACAGTACATTTAAATGCAGGTCCAGTGGCGTAACTGGGGGGTCTCGAGCGGGGGGGCACCTGGGGGGGCACGTGATTCTTAGGGGGGGGCACCCGCTATACTAATTGTATATTTTAGCCAGAGTTGGAAAGTTCGTATGGGGCGGCACCTGGGGGGTACATGTCCAATATGGGGGGGCCTGTGCCCCCCCGTGCCCCTCATAGGGACGCCACTGTGCAGGTCTGATATTTCATGTTAAAATTATCGGTCAGTTTTTTCCATAAGGAATGACATCAAGTAAGTCATCAAGTATAACATGGCAAATATAGTGTACTGTTACTTCAATTTACTTTAAAAAAACCAGTTATATAAATCCTTGCTTTGTTTAATGTGTTTTGCAAATTTATGGTGCACATGCCCAGATGTCACTTAATTAAATAAATATTTTACTATAAAAGTACTTGTGATTTGGCCTCACAAGGAGCATTTTGTAAACCGAACCAAACTAAAAACGCAAAACTATTTTCAGGGCCGTATTTTTCTGTATACGCTTCAGCTGTGTTGAGTGTCTTGTATAGGCTACACATGCGTAATCATGTCAAAGGACAGAGTTGCATAATATCACTCAAGTGCGACCATTTTTTGTACATCTGTGGCCAGGTTAAGCACATTGGGTATATTTTGGGTATGGCTAGTGGACTCAGTTATTATGCACCCCGTAGAGCAAATCCGATGATTTCATGTTATATCTGGAAGAAAATGATGCAAAAGGCCAGACAATTCACTTCAGTTGTCACCATATAACTTGTAAAAAATTTGTTTTTTTAGAAGTCATGTCAGAGTTTGTCACACGCAATGATATTCCAATGCAAAGAAGCAACTATGGAAACAGGTCCTCAAACAGCCTGTACCAAGTGCCAATGCAACAGGGTGAAAAGGCCTAGGGTCTATCAAAAAGACCTCAAAAAACCTGTAAAGCAGCCATAGGATAATTAGAAGTAACATTTGTACCCTCCTCATGCTTTTCTAATGGGGACCGATGTGTGGTTGTGAGAATGATACAAGAAGGGCCTAGACAATACTGATGTTTACTCTGCAGCTGTTATACAGGTTGTGTGAGGTCTTTCTCATAGGCCCCAAGCCTTTTTCATTGTGCAGCTGTTGTGTAAGTTGTTTGAGGACCTGTTTCCATAGTTGCATTTTTGATTTGGAATATCATTGAAACACTCTGACCTTACTTCTCAAAAATATAAATATTTAAAAAGTCAGATGGCACCAACTGAAGTGAATTGTCTGGCCTTTAGTATCATTTTCTTCAAGCTATAACATGAAATCATTAGATTTGCTCTATGGGTTGCCTAACGTCCCAGTCCACAAGCCATGAGGGTCCTTGTTGAATCTTTTGATCTCTCTTTTTCATGTCACTTTACATTGCATTTTAAGTGACCAAACCAACAGAAGGAGTTGGATATTCTTCATACAGCTGTGATGTATTTGTAAGTATACTGCCGTGTATTAATTACAGCGTACCAGAATCTCAGTCAGACTTTTCTCAGCACTAACTGCACATCATGTTTATGCTCACTTACTGGGCATCCTAAAATCTCGCAGCTCCTCGAATACAATGCACCTGGCCCGGGACAAACAAAGGATGCATTTGGGGACATTATGGGCAGAACAAGTGACAGCCTCCATGCAGCTCAGGATGTGCTCACACTGTTTTCCTCGTAGATGTGCCAGAACACATCTTTCCTCAGCAGCAGCCAAACAACTTCCTGCCCCAATACATTAATGGTGTCTAATGACAGGCTTAATGCAGCTTTTGTATCTTTATCAATATGCTGGATATGGCCTGTCAACTCGACAACTCCCTACAAATCTGGCAACAAATTGAGTTAAACATTCGACAGTTAGCTCTGTTAAATTCCATTGCTCTATATTCTGTTAATTGTCTGTGAATACCATAGAAATACCAATCACTGGCATGCCTGGAGCATTAAAAGAAGGATGTGCTGAGCTAGGTGCTCTAGATGCCTGTGAGGCTGTGACAGTTACCATTCTTGCTCAATTAACATGTCTGGTGTCTTGAAGACATCTTCACGTGTCTCCAAAAATGTTTTGGGCCATAGCTATAAGACACCTTGCAATCATAGTTGTGAACTTAGTCTGTAATCACATTGATGCTACAATTACACAAACAGGCCCGGGAAAGATTGTTCCCTGTGAAAAAGATAATTACATTTGCATGACATTAGGCCTATATTGGATCTAAATCACCTCAATCACGAATTTCAAACCACGATTATTGTCAAAAGAGGAATACTATTTATAATTATTTTGTCATAATATTTTACAATATAACCATGAGATAAAATTATTCCCTGGGAATTGGAGCCAATGGCTTGTGTAAACTGGGGGCATCACTTTGTTCACTTGCTCTTCACATACTCCGGTCTCCCCTTCCTTCAGTTCACGGGTCTCCTCGTAATATAAAGAGCTCTATTTACAATTTTTAGAAAAGTTCTTATTATCCATCCAATAATGATGTAACCCACAAATTTGCTTCATTGACTGAGAACATGATGTCATGCTTCAGCTGTTTGTGGATCATCCTTGTGTCTGGCAATTAAAGAAATAATGTACAGGCTTATAAGGCATCCAGTAACAAACAATTATTTTAAGCCTGCACATTTGATTACTACAGTTTATGTTAGTGATCTTATACTGTGAATTGCCAAACACAAGGATGATCCACAACCGGCCTCAGCATGACATGCTCTCTGGCAAAGAAGAAAAATTGAAGGATACATCTATTAGTTGTATTGGATTGATAATTATATATCCCACAATAGGCAGTGAAGTTCTGGCAAAAAACCATGTGATTCACACCATGTGGTTCATCATTGTGATCTGATAGGCCAGTCGAAAAAGGCCCAATATCAGCCATACCCTGGACCTCTTCATAACAGTACAAATTTGGTACCGAATGAATCCTTGAAATTTCTAGTTTCACAGAAAAAAATTCCCCAGAATTCCCATTCGGAGGATTTTTTTTATTCAAGTTTCCATGGCAACACTCTCAAAAAAATTGTAACCCACAAATTAACAACATTTTATTGAATAACTTTCTTTCTGCTTTGAGGAACAATTTCAATTTTAGCACACAGTACCTTCATGACCAACTCTCTCAGATGCATGCAAAAATTGTGGTTTACATTGTGCTTGTGTGTTGCTATGGTAACAGAAATATAAAAAATCTTCAATTTTTTAAAAGACGGTCTTAAAATGTTTGATGTGGAGAGAAAAAATAAATATACAAGCAAAAATATGGTTATGATATTAATAGAGCATCTCTTTGTGGACAATCGTAAACAAAAATATTGGAAATATCTCATATAATATAGTCGCTATAGAGACTGATTTAATGTCTGTTTAAAATTACTTTTATAAACCTGAAGCTAAGGAGGGGCATGTTCCCTTGTTTTCTTCAAATTCATTTAATGAATGGACTTAATTTTGATATAATATTCATCTCTGAATGCAATTAACAATTTAAAAGTTTACCGTTGCCATGGAAACACTGCTGTAGCCAGTTCCATAGCAACAAACCTCAAATGCATCTTTCTGATCAAATGCATAGCCAATGGTTTTTACAATTTAATCATACATCTACCCAAACCTATTAGCTATATCAGTAAATTAGTTTTATAACTTAAAACAGGTTGTTTGTTTTGTTTCTATGGTAACAAATGCCTCCGAACATCATCAATTTCTAAGATAGGGCAAAAAATAGGCAGTTTCTACACTTTGCAGTCATGTAATAAAGTTTCCAATGTAATTGTGGTTCTGAAAAGGCATTTGAACCTCAGTATTTTGTAACAGAACACCCTTAACTTACAAAATGACAAAGGGTTGCCATGGAAACCACAATAATATACCATAAACTGTCAATGATAATTAAATTAATGATTGAAACAAATTCATAAATTCTGTGATTGTACAAAATATAGTTGACCGATTTTCGCGTATCATGCATCAAAAGATAGCTGGTAATGGCTTCTATTTTTAAAATTTTAAATTATTGTTGCCATGACAACCAGTTATCAGTTATGTTCAGTTTCAACCAATTTTGAAAAACTTCATAAAATAAGTATTTGCCATATTAAATCATTAATATCTATGACAAATAGGATATAATTCATTTATTTCTAATCATATTATAAATTCTGAGATATTTCTGTATAAATTTGATTGGAATAAAGTTTATGATGGCAAGAAATTTGGCAATATGATGATTCATAATATAGACGTCAAGGAGATTACTTTGAGACATTATGAGCAAAAATGGAGTTTCTAAGGTTTGAACGGAGATATTTTATTGTATGATACATCATTTTAAAGCTTGAGTAAAGATCTATCTTTTGCGATGAAAATTTCTGGTAACCATGGCAACAGAAATGGTATATCAGACTCATCAGTCATTTTTACCCCGCTGGCTCCCGCTGGCTATGTAATAGCCTACGGGGTACTGCAGTCCTCAACATGACGGGTAGCTGGGGATTTCGTCAAGCATAACTCACTTTTTGTTGCTCATATTTCATTCAAATTTTGCCTGTTATCTTATTTTGTCATGCAGATGGGAATGACAAGTTTCCAGGCATTTCTAGCAATTAGATGTGCGTAATTCCATGTTAGTTCAATAAATTTCAGGAAATTTTTCCGCTTGACCCCCTTAGATTCGTCTCAAACATTTCTCAAACTAGCCTTTAGTAGTGTAATAGATATGTGAATAGTTTCAGCTCAATATCTTGAACAGTTTAGTTTAGAAATATTTTCAAAACAGACTGTTTTTATGGCTTTTTTGTCAAATGAAAGTCGCTTTTCAAATGTTAATATTTGGGATTTCATGAAAGATACGACCTTGATTGTTTCCAGACATGATATCTGGGTTCCAGGAAGTGGCTTTGAATACCTTTAAGGGGTATCTCTCATCTTGATTTATCTCTGCAGGCATTCCAAAAGGCTCTTCCATTTGGCGTAAATTATTGATGCAACTTTTTCAATCAGCTAAAACTGCATTATCTACAACTTTTTATCTTGACTTTTTAATCTACTGTAGTAGTAAACGTAGTATGGTAAGGACTTGTCATATGAATTAATAGTTCTGGTAACAAAGTTCTTCAAATTTGGGGAAAAATGCTATTTCACAGATTATCAAGCTAAAATGCCAAAATATGATGCCATTTACTAATGTGAAACCAATGCCCACAACAAAGAACATGAAAGATGGGTTTCACCTGAAACACTTGCATTGGCTGAAACACTTGCATTGCCTGATTTTTGTGGCTGTACTAACTATATCATAACCCAATTATGATTATGCATTTAGCAACTCTCTCATAACTATATCTATTATTGAGACGCCAATATATACACTGAAAATTAAGTTTCTTTTAAAGATGCCTGTCTGTGTTCCTTCATTATTTCTTTGAAAAAAACTGTGCTAATAATAATGCAGACAGATTAGCCAGAAAAATACAAATTCTGATTCTATACAAATCTCTGATGTTTAGGGTGACGTTCGTTGAGCCGGACACCTGGATTCTTGACATTTAAAAAATGTGAAATAGTATGATACAACCCATACAACCCATAGGCCAAGCAGTATTTCAGAAATACTGCTTGGCCTTTGGGTTGTATTTCATCAACCAGAGCCTCAAATTAAATGTTTTCATTAACACTAATAGTATATATATATGTAAGTTGGCATGGCAAGAACACTGGATATCGGGTGAATTCCCTGAAACAGAAAAAGGAAGGAGGTATCCTTGAGTCAGACAGTTGTGTCCCAAAAACATGACATTTAAATATAAAGCTGCAAAATAACTTTTCAGTCCCTTGAAAAGGGGGGAGGGTTGGTCAAGTGGTAAAGCTTGCTGGGCTGCCAATTACTGGGCCCAGGGTTCAAATCCAGCTTTTGCCAGGTCACCGGGGTGTATGTGTTTCAATCATCCTTTGCCTCATAGCCATGTCCTCTCCCTGTCCTAATTAGAATACCAAGTGCATAAGTACTGGATGTGAAGCCCAAATCATCCATCCATCCAGTCCCTTGAAAAGCCAAATTTGAGTAGAAAATGGCTCGCGACATCCTTCCTAACTATGTTTCCTAACTATGTTTAACAAGTTAAAATCAATACCATAGGCCAGCAAAGGATCCTTCAATTGTGACCAAAATTCACTAAATTGCACAAATTCATGGAAGAATCATGAGAAAAACAGGGTTTTTACCCCTTCTTTATAGCCATGAAGAAACCACTAAATGTGTTCATATCATGCTCATACTTTTGGAAAGGCATAAGGACGTCTTTGGCTACAGGTTGGTACGAAATAAGGTGGTATAGAAGATCTTAATTAGCCAGGTCAGCCCCACTAATAGTGTCAGACTCAAGGTTACCTAAATCTCTAAGTGTCCAACTCAAGGAAACTTACCCTACAATTCCAAACCAATAAACATTGAGGAATTACCTTGAAAATCAGTGATAATAATAGGTTATTCACCACGGGAGAGGGAATATGTGATTTATCAACTGAGGGCATTAGCCGAGGTGTGATAAACACATATTCCTGATCTCGTGGTGAATAATCGGGTTATAACATGAGACAAACACTCAAGCAGTCAAACGAGAAATGATAAGTGGACATCAAAGAATATCAGAATTATCGCCTTGAAATACTGGCATGTGATTCGCTGACAGTAGTGTCAAATGGTACACCACTGATTATGATGATATGCCTGGTGTATATTTTAGGCTTATTATTAGGTCCAATATCTTGCTGTCGAGAAAAATCTTGATATTTTGAATTGAATCACTAAAGTTAGATTGCTTGGCTGAAAAACCTCACAGTCTATCCAAATTGGTTTTTCAAATTAAGCTCACATTTTGTGCTGTTAATTAATTTCTAGTTGCCATGGCTACTAAGTTGCAAACTAATAAGTATCCTAAATAGATAATTTATACCATTGTATGGTTTTGGACTAATCTTCATGCTAATTTTTGCACACATTACATAAAAAAATGAGAAACTCGGGAACATAACTTACAAAAAAAAAACAGGACTGATTTGCCTGATACACCCTTTCTATTGCCATGGTTACAAGTAATTCATTGCAAAAGATAGATCTCTACCCAAGCTTTAAAATGATGTATCATACGATAAGATATCTCCTCTCAAACCTTAGAAATTCCATAATGTCTCAAAGAAAATCTCCTTGACTTCAATATTATGAATCATCATATTGCCAAATTTCTTGCCATCATAAACTTTATTCCAATCAAATTTATACAAAAATATCTCAGAATTTAAAAGGTGATGTGAAATAAAGGAATTATATCCTATATATCATTGATATTGATGATTTAATATGGCAAATACTTATTTTATGAAGTTTTTCAAAATTGGTTGAAACTGAACATAACTGATAACTGGTTGCCATGGCAACAATAATTTAAAATCGAAAAAATAGAAGCCATTACCAGCTATCTTTTGACGCATGATACGCGAAAATCGGTCAACTACATTTTGTACAATTACAAAATTAAGAATTTGTTTCAATCAATAGTTGAATTATCATTGAAAGTTTATGGTATATTATTGTGGTTTCCATGGCAACCCTTTGTCACTTTCTAAGTTAAGGGTGTTCTGTTACAAAATACTGAGGTTCAAATGCCTTTTCAAAACCACAATTACATTGGAAACATGATTACATGACTGCAAAGTGTAGAAACTGCCTATTTCTTGCCCTATCTTAGAAATTGATGATGTTCGGAGGCATTTGTTACCATAGAAACAAAACAAACAACTTGTTTTAAGTTATAAAACTAATTTACTGATATAGCTAATAGGTTTGGGTAGATGTATGATTAAATTGTAAAAACCATTGGCTATGCATTTGATCAGAAAGATGCATTTGAGGTTTGTTGCTATGGAACTGGCTACAGCAGTGTTTCCATGGCAACGGTAAACTTTTAAATTGTTAATTGCATTCAGAGATGAATATTATATCAAAATTAAGTCCATTCATTAAATGAATTTGAAGAAAACAAGGGAACATGCCCCTCCTTAGCTTCAGGTTTATAAAAGTAATTTTAAACAGACATTAAATCAGTCTCTATAGCGACTATATTATATGAGATATTTCCAATATTTTTGTTTACGATTGTCCACAAAGAGATGCTCTATTAATATCATAACCATATTTTTGCTTGTATATTTATTTTTTCACTCCACATCAAACATTTTAAGACCGTCTTTTAAAGAAATTACGATTTTTTATATTTCTGTTACCATAGCAACACACAAGCACAATGTAAACCACAATTTTTGCATGCATCTGAGAGAGTTGGTCATGAAGGTACTGTGTGCCAAAATTGAAATTGTTCCTCAAAGCAGAAGGAAAGTTATTCAATAAAATGTTGTTAATTTGTGGGTTCTTATTTTTTCAAGAGTGTTGCTATGGAAACTTGAATAAAAAAAATCCTCCGAATGGGAATTCTGGGGAATTTTTTTTTGTGAAACTAGAGATTTCAAGGATTCATTCGGTACCAAATTTGTACTGTTATGAAGAGGTCCAGGGTCAACCCCACTTTTTACTGGCCTATGACGTTGTTATGTAAACATTCGGCAGTGAAGTGATGACGTCACAATGTTTTGGCACTCTGATTGGTCGATGTGGTTGCTTGGGATCTTTTTGTGGCCATTCAAACAAAATAGTGCCTCTTGAAATTATTAATTTTTTTGAATGGAGGTCTATTTTTATTGTGGGATATAAACAAAACTTAGTGGGAGTGTGGTTCACAGCAATGAACCTCACTCATCTCAGGTCTGCTGCAGAATAAACACTCGTCCTTCGGTCTCGTGTTGTATTCTTCCGTGACCTGATATTCATGAGGTTCATTGAGCACTGTGAACCACATTCCCATTAAGTTTTATCATAAAACAGTACAACTTTTTAAGAAAACATGAATAAGATACCACTGTTCATACTGCTGCCAGATGGAAGGAGGAGATGTGCATCTGACTGACTGGAATGTTACATTCTAACCTGGCACGGGCTGCGCCGTCACTGTCGTTAGTCAACAAGTGTTACTTCGGCCAAGGGAGGAAAATACATCAGTTTTCCTAAGAATCCTCTGCTCCGGGTCCACGGGTCAGTCTATCTCCTTTATCATGACTGACTCTCACTTTCCGTTCAGCTGCAGGCTGCACAAACCTTCCTTTTCTTTGCAAGGACCCCCTCTGTATCTGAAGGGTCACATGGACTACCAGAGAGTAATCAATAATAAAGATGCCTCTAAGGCACTGGCTTGTACTTATTTCAAGTATAAGTCGAATCAATCTGGGAATTAGATCTCTGTCTTCGAGAATACAGCACATTCTTGTTCTGCAATACCTATATACCGACTACCATAAAGAAGGTTAAATGAGGGGGAAAATTTAAAATCACCAAACTTTTGTATAAAGGATATCATTTTCCAGAATTTGTAAGTTTCATGGTGATATCTGAACAACTTTCCCCTGAAAACCATTTGAATAAAGCAAGAATAGTTTTGAAAAAGCTGCATTTTAAGTTTGTAAATCCTTCATAGTAATGTTCAAACACATATTTGGCGATATCTAGCCTTGTTAGCTTAAAAATGCATTAACAACCTAAGACTTGCATTTTGGAATCTACTTATGCATAGGAAACATATATAAACATACATCTGTGATTATCCATTTTTGTGCCAAATGACCCAAAATTCCAAATTTTACAAACTTTTGACACCTGACCACAATTACCTTTTTCTTAAGCTATTTTATATTTTCTGAATATTTTATTGTCAACCAGAATAACAGTTGCCATGAATCATCCATCTCATCTCATCTCATCTCATTTTCATTTCACTCAGGGGTGTCCAACCCACAAACCACGGAGTTTCTATGGGCACCCCTCAACATCACATTATATGACATTTCACTATATGTTGTCCTGCTATTGATTTATGTGGATGTTGAAAAATAAATTTCTATTCTATTCTATTCTATTCTATTCTATCTTATTGATTTTGGCCAAATTACCTGGACTACACATACATGTGACAGGGGTCGGCATTACACCATTCAACCTCCTTTCTATTACACTCATATAAATTTGCGCAGTGTAACGGCCACAGGCCATTTTGCAAGCGAACTTAGCACAAGAAGTGGCATCTAAAATCTGTGCAGTGATAGTCTCAACCACGGAAGTATATCACGGAAGTATATCACGGAAGTAGGTATATGATATACTTCCGTGGTCTCAACATCGAGAGTCCAAAGCAGGAAATTTGGTCAAGTGGACGCACCTTCTTATCAATGATTTGGTTTCACAACTTTACATTTAAATAAATGTACTATATTCTTCTTCAATTTTAACAATTTTTAAGTGTCTCAAAATTTAATTTTTGGTGAAATAGTTCATCTTTAGACATGAAAGGCTAAATTCACTTATAAAAAAAAATCACACAAGACTCAGCTGTTACAAGCAATAGATATTAAAACGGTATCAGAAATTTTTGGAAAGAATATTAATATAAGTCTTTGTACTACCGTGTATGTAACACCGAAAGTCCAACAAGATCTCTTTTATTTCATTTTCTGTCAAAATACATTTTATCAGGACAAATTGTTGAAGGCACCTTACTGAATTCTATTATAAATTATGGTTTCTCTCCACTCCAATGTCTGTTTAAAGCGCCATCTAAGGATAATAAGAAGCAAAACAATTTGATGATCATGTTGACTCATTGAGATGTCTATTGTTTCATGAAAATTTTATTAAACCCTATTCGAGAGACAAGCCTTTGGCCAAGTGGGCGTTCGGGCGGCTGGCGGATAGATCTCCGGACCGTAACTCAGCCCCTATTGCATGTACATGGATGAAATTTGGTACACATGTTATGTAGCATTTAGTCTAGTTGTGCCTTTTGATTCTCTGATTGATGGATATTTTGAACTTTTTGGAGTAATGAGAAAAAATATATAAAATGCTTTATACCATACCTATGACCCATCAGCCAATCAGAAGCCTGTATTTGGCTGGTATATATCCTATATTCTTTGTTGTTCACTTATACGCCCATGGGAGAATATAAAGCCTCACTTTTTAACAAATCTCACAACACAAACAGCAAAACTGCACCAAACAGAGAATTGCCAGCAACAAAACAAAACTAAACAAAAGTATTATAAAACCTAAAGCTTTTGACAAATCCGTAAATCCTTTAATTTTAACCCAATCTGGATTTTTAATGCAAATACCATGACCACTTAAGAGTAAGGGTTCAACCATATTAGACATCTGGGAGGGGGAGAAGGCTTGCAGTTTATTTGAAATAAAAAATTATTTTCAAGTTTTGGTAAAATAAATAAATTACTTTTTAAGCAATGTTAAAATAAATAATTATTGGTGGTGGGGATATTTCATAACATGGTTTTGTTTGATAAAAACACACTCGAAATAAATAGGCCTAGGTCTTCTTACTGTTACCATGAATTTAAAACTCCAAGTCTCCTCTCTCCCTTTATACTGATGGTCGCCCTTAACAATCCAAATGCATATATATGTACTTAACTCTTTTTTTTCTTTTGTCTATTTCCCTTCATATTTTTTTCCACCTGATTCTTTACCCTATTAATTAATTTATTTTTTTCACCCAAAATTTCTTTTTTCAAATTTTTTTAATTTATTTTTTTCACCCAAAATTTCTTTTTTCAAATTTTTTTTTCACTAACTTTTTCCCCCGGATTTATTCACCCTCATAGTTTTTCCAAATTTTTCTTTTCAATTTTTTTTTCCAGATAATTTTTTTCCCCAAATATTTGTTCAATATTCGACAGGTTTTGTTTTCCACTTTTTAAAATTTTGTGCCAAATATTTTTTCTAATAATTTTGCCACTAGCTGCTTATTACCTTATTATATTATACAACAGTGTTTCCTATGATGATTGCGATATGATCAAGATAGTTGATATGGTTAATGAACGCTTGCGTTCCGAGAGTGGTGATAATTTAATTGTCACTGTTCAAGATGTCATTAAATGTGTAAAATGTATAAAGAGTGGTAAATCAGATGGTAATGAAGGGCTGTACTCAGATCACTTAATTCATGGATGTAAGCGTTTATACGTCATGATGTGTATGATTTTTAATGCCATGCTAATTCATGGAGAATCACCTGATTCAATGATATTAGGCACAATGATTCCTATCCCTAAGAACAAGCGTCAGTCATTGTGTAACTCCGATAATTATAGGTCTATTGCTCTGAGTAGCATTTTCAGTAAGGTTCTAGACTGGATTATTTTGTTAAAGGAAGATAAGGCCCTGAATAGTTCAAAACGTCAATTTGGTTTTAAAGTTAATTCTTCAACTACACATTGTACACTTTTGTTAAATGAAACTATAAGTTTTTATAATCTTAATCATACCAGTGTATATACTGTAATGCTAGATGCCACCAAAGCATTTGACAGGGTAAATTATACTAAATTATTTACTGAGTTGTTACATCGTAATGTTTCTCCGATTATTTTACGTTTATTGATTAACATGTATACGAATCAAAAGCTGTGTGTTAGCTGGAATAATTGTACATCTAGTCATTTCCATGTCAGTAACGGTGTTAAGCAGGGCGGAGTTTTGTCTCCTGCATTGTTTGCAGTCTATATAGATGGATTATTGGTTAATCTTGAAAACTCTGGAGTTGGTTGTCATGTAGGTAATCAGTATACTGGAGCATTGGCATATGCTGATGATATTACGCTGTTATGTCCAACCTTAAGTGGCATGCAAAAGATGCTAGATATTTGTGAGAACTATGCTAATGATTATAATATATTATTTAACGGTAAAAAGAGTCAATTATTGTTATTTAAAGGTAAAGGTTGTAATGATAAAAAGGGAATTTTGAAAATCTTTGGTGAATCTTTAAAGTATTGTGATAATGTTGTTCATCTTGGTCATAGCATCTCTGTGGAAGATTCTGATTATATAGTAGATAAGTCATGTTCAGCTTTCTGGAAAAGTTTTAATATTTTCATGTCTGATTTCGGTCATATCCACCCAGTTATAAAATGTAATTTATTTGATAAATACTGTTGTTCATTCTATGGGTCGCCAATATGGCTATTGAATAGCAATGCAGTTAATAACTTGTGCATAGCTTGGCGTAAGGCATTAAGAAGTTTATGGAGGGTTCATCCAATGACTCATTGTGATTTAATTTATGCCATATCAGGTTTTGATCCCCTAAGGATCCAATTATGTAGAAGATTTGTTAAATTTATTAAGAAATGTCTAGTCAGTGACAATGATGTTGTCAAAGTTGTTAGTAAAGTAGCACTGGGTAACCCAATGTCTGTGATAGGGCGTAATTATAGTTATATTGATCACACTTTTGGTGATACTATAAGATACAGTATTAATGTTGATACCCTTAATGATGCAGCAGTTCTGGAAGAACTTATTAATATCCGTGATGGCTTAATGTCATGTGAGTATCTGTCTACGGATGATGTTTCAGATATGATTAACACATTGTGTGTGTCATAATTGTTTTTAAGTAATACTTTTGTAATACTAGTTGTTTTTATCATTGTTTTTGTTTTTACCTTGTTTACCTTTATTTAATTAACTTGTACCACAGTATATGTGTGTGAATAAAGATATTATATATATTATCTGAGCATATATGTATTGAAGTGGGTAATTGGGACGCTTATATGCCTATGCTAAGTATTGAAATCACAATTGCTTCTATAATCAGATTCTAAAAAATATATATATGGGAAATCTCTTAAGCTTTTTTCGTATAAATTTGATTGATAATTTACAATACCTTTCACATGCATTGGAGTTGTATATCCCAGAAAATTCTCAGAATAAGTAAGAATTTCATTTCATATGTCAAACTGTTGCCTTTTGGATTTTTTTCTTCAACTGATACCTTCATGTTATTTAATTAATCCCACTTGGCAAATTGTTTGTAGCTGTTTTCTATTTCTGTCAAATCCTTCTTGTTTTATTTTATTTTTTAAATCTCTTTGTTTATGTTTTGTTGTGTTTGGGTATAAGTTAGTTATATCCCTTGTTTTCGTGAATATGTGATATACACCTCGGCTTACGCCTCGGTATATATCACATATTCCCTCAAACGCGGGATATAACTAGTACTTTTTTTTCTTTTCCGGGCTAGGACTCAGCCACAATTGCATGAATGTTGATGAAATTCGGTACACATATAGCTTATAAGGTCCAGTTTTTTTTTCTGCCAAAACTGAGCAAGCAGTAAGTGTTATAACCATTTATTATTATATATATATACATATTTAAACATATATCCCAGTCAACCACCCCCCTTCCCCTCAAAATTGGCATAGGTCTATCCGTTGGTTGCGTTTGAGATATTGAGACATTGTGTCTGTAGCAGTTCAGCTGTTCACATATTATGTGCTAACTTTCATTGAACTGAAATTCCTTGATCCTGCTTCGCTTGACTGATTTGGCTTATCCAGACCAGAACTTAGCTGAAGACCTGGCTTTTCTCTTATATCAGTACCATGTTGGTAAAATCGGGCCAAAGAGCCCATTTCGTCTAGGTCATAAAACTGTGAATGAGAAAATTCCAATTGTAAATAGTGTTGTTTTTCTATCACCTATGCTCACCATGATAGAATACCACATTCACTGTTGTGAAGTTCTTCGCTGAAGGTTTGCTGCTGTGCAGCCTATGTTTAATATTTACCTGGGTTGATTTAAAAAGTATGTTTTTATTATATCTTTATATTATGCGCAACCATGCTACTATCATTTTACTCTGTACAATTGTTTTTCCTCATTTTTCGGGGTTGAAGTACAGGTCAAGTAAAATTTATTTGAATTTGGTTTGAGATATACAAATACAGAAACACAAGCCGTGGGCTTTTTGTACCGAATACAAAATAATGATAAATACATGCAATAGATATATGTGGAAACACAAAAGAGACAAGGTAAAAAAAGAGTTAAAAAAAAGGTAAAGAGAATAGAATAAATGAAAAAATTATTAAAATCTATAGACAAGGGATCTTTTTCATTTTAAAACAAAAGCAACAAAAAATCACGATAAAATTAAAGTAACAAAATCTTCATTGAGTATCAACAATTAATGATTATGTAAGAGTGCCGTGAGCAATCCAGACCATCTTTTAAGTATTGAAGCAGTGGGGAATTGGCTCACCAGCCCCAGAAATATCCACCGCTGACACAGATTAGCCCCACCAGTAAGTGACCCTTGATTCTAAATATCATGTAAAAATTCATGTAAAATTGCTATAATGTAGCAATTTGCAGTACCACTGGAGGTAAATTATGAAATTTAAATCTACGATTCAATTTGAATTATTTATTTGTAAGAATGTTTTCAGTTTTAAATCCTTGCAGTCACACAATTCCGTTTCTAAAATGCCCTTTTTCGTCACCGAAACCATTTAAAAAATGCCCTGGCGCAAGTCCAGATCTACATGCCAATCATCTTATATTTATACCATACCTATGAGCCATCAGCCAATCAGAAGCCTGTATTTGGCTGGTATATATCCTATATTCTTTTGTTGTTCACTTATACGCCCATGGGAGTATATAGGATATATAAGCCTCATTGTTTAACAAATCTCATAACACAAACAGCAAAACTGCACCAAACAGTGAATTGCCAACGAAAATAAACAAAAGTATTAGAAGACCTGAAGCCTTTGACCCATCTGGATTTTTAATGCAAATATCATGACTAAAGGTAAGGGTTCAACCATATCAGACATCAGGGAGGGGGATCGGGGAGAAGGCTTACACTTTTAAAAATAAAAAATGTCTTGTCATGTTTTGGTAAAATAAATAAATATACTTTTGAGCAGTCTTAAAATAAATAATTACAGGTGGTGGGGGTATTTCATCACGTGGCTTTTTTCATAAAAACACACTCGAAATAAATAGGTCTAATTACTGCTGCTGTTACCATGAAATAAAAACTCCAAGCCCCCCTCCCCCTTAATATCTGACGGTCACCCCTAACAATCCAAATGCATATATTAAATTCTCCTAATTTTCAAACTATTTGTTTCCATTTTTTTCTTTTGCCTATTTCCCCTGCATATTTTTTTTTTAATTCTCTCCGAAAATATTTTCTCCTATTATATATTATATTTTTTAATTTTTTTCGCCCAAAAATTCTTTTTTCAAATCTTTTTGTTTTCCTGCATTTTTTGCCTTCATCTTTTTTCAAATTTTTTTTTCACTTTTTTAATCAATTCTTTTCACAAATATTTGTTCCATATTCGACCGGTTTTAGTTTCCACCTTCTAAAAAATGTTCATACCCTGTATTTTTTCTTATAATTTTGCTACTTATAAGCTTATTATATTATCTGAGCATATATATTAAAGTGGGTGATTGGGAGACTTATATGCCTATGCCATGTATTGAAATCACAAATGCTTCTACAATCAGATTTGAAAATATACGGGAAATCTCTTTAGCTTTTTAAGTATTTGACTGATAATTTACAATACCTTTCACATGCATTGGCCTTGTATATCCAAGGAAATTCTCAGAATAAGTAAGAACTTCATATCAAATATATGTTAACCATGCTGCCTTTTGGATTTTTTTTCTTCAACTGATACTTTCATGTTATTAATTTAATCCCTCTTAGCAAATTGTTTGTACCTGTTTTCTACTTCTCTCAAATCCTTCGTTTTATTTTCTTTTTTAAATCTCTTTGTTTATGTTTTATGTTGTTTTGTTTAAGGTATAAGTAAGTTATATCCCTTGTTTTCGTGAATATGTGATATACACCTCGGCTTACGCCTCGGTATATATCACATATTCCCTCAAACGCGGGATATAACTAGCACAAATACACTCTAAAAAATTTCGGGACAAAACTGGTTTTTGGAAAAATCTATTTTGGTGTTTGCATGGAAGTTGGGTTTTTCAAAAAACCATTTTCCATTAAAAAACCAGTTTTGTCCCGAAATTTTTTAGAGTGTACCCTATCAGCGTGCCTCGGCGGCCCAACGTCGGCCCAAAGCCGGTCCAATGCTGCTGACATCGGACAGACGCCGGGCTGACGCCGGACCGACGCCGGACCGCCGTGGCACGCTGACAGGGTATTTACCTTTATGTAATATCTACAATCTAATTATAGACTTTTGACAGATGAAAGTTTAACTGTTTCCAGTGTTATCTATCTTTCTATCTACCTATCTTTCTATACCAATAACAACATATTGGCCTACTATGATTTTATATGGCGCCCATTCCAGATAGATCTGCTCATCGGTGCTCACCATAAGATAGTACCATATATGGCGATCATACCAATCTTTATAGTGATAACTTCTGGACATAGCCGGAGCGGGGTACGAACCTACATCCTTATGTGTACAAGACAGGCATGCCTACCACTACCCATCTTCCTATTGCATCTATCTCTCCAACTGCCCATCTATTTCACTATTTTGCATTAGGACAATATGGCGCGTGCAATCTAAGAAATGAGCGTGTTTTTGTGGCTAAAAGAACTGTTAATTTATTGTTATTTTACCTGTATTTTTTTTATACAGACTTTGAGAATTTACAGTTCTTTGTCAGTTACAAAGCTGGCTCCAAGATAATTTACTGCAACATGTCATTTAACATTCAGTTCACGTTTATGAACAATTACTTCAACCATTGATTTACAGGCAACTTGTGATATGCAGACAAAACATTTGAATTGGCCAAACAATCAATACACCTGGTAAGATTAGGAACTATAAACAAGAGAAGACATGGACTTAACCACGGAACATGTGGCGCCATCTATAACATATGCTTTACACAGCTGTTAATCAAACTTAATTTATAACTTATCTGAAGGTAGGGGAACATCCTCATTCATATGATCTTAAAGATGTTGTCATTATGTAAAAGTTGTAATATCTATTTGTGACATTGAGATTTTTGTGAGTCTAATGATGTGTTCTAAAGAATGACACTATTAAAACCAAAATAACCCAAGCGCAGTCTGCATAAGTAGAACATACTTGTGCAACCTTGACACTTGTTTCTCTTGGAAAGTATCAATTTAATGGCAGCAATTTGTGCTCAAACTTGTGCAAATTAATTGCTAGCTATATTTGATGGCCTTACTTCCCTGCTGTCAAGCAAGAGATGAGCTAGGCTGAGCCTGGAGTCAGTGGCTCTCTCAGCTGATTCCAGCTTCGGTACATCCCTACAGCTATGTGACAGTTAAATCACATGCTTAGTCTGTTGTTTCACACTTATGCAAAAGTGAAAAATAACAGATTCTATTAGTATTTTTACAGTAGATTCTACAGCTCCTTGCATGATTTACTTTCTATGTTTGACAGTTCATATAACTGTAAAATATACTTTAAATAAACTGTTTTATATATATTATATATTATATTATACCGTAACATCACTTTGTTGAATCCACAAAATTACAGTTCAATGTACCAATCTGCATTTTACGGTTTTTTGTCCTGTTCAGGTTTATGAGTATTTTCACAGTTCTTAGAACTGGAACAAAGTTGCCAGTTAATTTAACTGTAAAATTTAACGGGAATTTTTTGCAGTGTAGTGCTGTGGATGGACGATATGTAGGCCTATGAGGCTCAATTTGTCACTTTTATTTTTCGTAAAGAAGATGGTCTGGGACTTCTGGGCTCCATCTGTCTGATTTGAGTAAATGAACGCTCACATAAAATGTAACGCACCTATGCAAATATTCAGTACTCAAACATCATGTACTGGGTACATCAAAAATTGAATCAACGTGGAATAGAAGGTTGCTCCATGCACCACATGTGCACGCCGTTCCACACAGTGGTGTAACTACCAGAGAAGTGTATGGGGGTCACGCTCCCCCATATTGCCCCCACCCAGACCCCCTAGTTACACCGATGCATGTTGTCAAGTTTTTTGCTCAAATAATAGAGACCTACCTCTCTGTCCAGTGAAGATTCAGTGTCATGCAATGCTGCCAGGTGGGGCTTTCCCTTTCCATCCAGGAATGTCACCGTAACTTCCAAACATGGGTAAAGCGAAGTGCACCCTTTTCCACAGGCACAGTGGTGTTCCTCGGGAGGGTAGAAAAATCCAGAGGTGTTACATACGGTAGCCACAAAAGAAGCAGCCCTGCGGTATGGTCCCACGACAAGTACACCGACCACGACAAGAGCAATGAAGCAGCCAACAACAAACACGGAAATCCAAAGGTACAAGGTCAGAGAACAAACGCCAGAACGCTGAAATCTCTGGCATCGCGTCTTGTGGGTGGTGTCATCAAAGTCATCATCTGTGAAGTCATCACTGAGGTCATCTGCCGAACAAGCAGGAGAAGGTGGCTTAGTAGATTCTGGAGTCGTAGCATCTTTTCGGCTGGCGTCTTTGGCTTCCACATTAAAGGACACGGTGACAATCTCGCGGTCCTCATCTGTCAGCACGTCATCAATGGCCAGATTGTCATTACCCTCTTCCTCCTCTTCCTGAAAAATAAGAAAATACAGTGTATGTGCAGGGCCATTGAGTCGTTTCATGGTAATGAGGCATTATAGCTTCTTGTTAAGCAAAGAAACTTCACTCTTACAACTTTTGTAGAAAATAAAGAAAAATGTAATCTAACGTAACTTGCAGGAGATCATGACAAAATAAACTTTATGTGATTAAATATAAGACTAGTAAGTAAATGACTTCTATGTATGAATATATATTGGCCTATATGTAGGTGTGTGCACTAAGAGCGAAAGCGTGAAGGAGTCAGCAAAAAGAAAAAATCATGAAGATATACTTAAAATTGAAATGCAGAATTCATCTCACGGTATATAAGCCTCACCTGCTCTTCCACCTCCCTGTATCTTATTGATCCCAGAGAAAACAGGCTAGACACGGGAAGACTTTGCTGGGCCATTCGTCTTCAGTATTTCCGCTCACAATGTCAAACAACAGCTTCCCTGCAAGACACACACAATTAACAAACCATTATTTTGTGTCAATGCCGGTGTGATAAATCAATCGGAGTGTGACACATCAAAGACTGGGGTGCACCATTATGTGATAATTCAAAGCAAATCTATCCATAGAGGCAAACAAATTAAAACAATCATCAAAAAGCAGTGCTAACATAATCTCTGGTAAGTATGTCCTCCGTTTGGTACAGTACTAGTCGTATTTATCCCATGTTTTCCAGTGACTATTGTTCCCTCTCATGAGTATGAACATGCTTGTTCGATTAATTTAATTGCATTTCATCGATTTGTAGGACGGCTAATTAGCACAACACTTACAGCAAAATCACACATATCAACTAGTTGTCAGCAATAGTCCGGCACAGCAAGAGGTTGAGGAGGAACTGGCGGTCGACTAATAGGAATGGCAGTTGGCAAAGGTCTCCTGGCAAAGGTCTGCTGGCAAAGGTCTGCTGGCCTGTTTCTTGCCTCTCTTACTGGCCTCTCTCGTTGTTTCTTGATGACACTTGGCTGTGGAGACCAAATAACACCAATGGCTGACAAGATGTCTTCTTGTTCTCATTGTCTGCTGTTCCTTATTCAAACCGACATGTCGTGATAACATTAATCCAAGTGCAAAACATCCAGCAAAACAGCAAACAGTGCAGACAAGAGTTAGAGAAGACTCCGAACTGCGACCTCCTGTGTCTAAAAGGAGACGCTCAAGTATGGCAGGTGCTAGGTCATGGCCTCACCGTTTGCATTGACACATAAAGTGTCCTGTCCGGCTCCTCTTGCGCATACACGCCAACCGTCGCTCCCTTCCAGAGCCGTATGGATATCACCGAGATGAGAGAATCAAATAAAACGGCAAAAGCACTGCTCTCCTAATTCTTGCAGCGCGCGAAGCCTGGAGAGGTTGTGATTGGCCCTGATCACGTGTCAACGCTGCGGGATGAAGAGCACGCAGTCTGCTGTCAACCTTTGTTTAGCCCATCACGCATCGTGCTCTCGCTGGCACAACCAATATGTGCAGTAGAAGCCCTTTATGTGCTGGCTATTTGCACGTAATTCTGACCCAGGGATGCAACGGTGAGGATTATTACAACTGTTATACAAGATGAAAGCAACTAAAGCAAATTATCACACAACTGAGCTATTCTGGGACATTGCTGGCAGCATGTCTGTGGTGCTGGTTTGCTGCAGTTTGGCTGCAGGTGACTTTGTGATATCGTGTCATACAGCCAGCATGCTCCTAATTGCGATATGGACAAGTTGGGCCACCCCATCACCAGTATTGTGAGGCCAGGCATAATGCAGCTTCCGAGGCTCTGACGTGTGGCCATGTCAATAACGAGAACAGGAAATAGTCGAGTTAGTCCTTGCCATATGTCGTGGTTAGCCCACAACAGTCCCTCACTCTATATCTGCCGCTCTCTCAGGCTTTCCGACACAGATGCCACGTGCACTTATTACTACAACCGTCTCCAAGCTTATGCAGCCCGCGTGAGAGTCCCATCCTTACCTCAGAATGTGTGATTGTGACAATTAAAATTCTCTGACGTTTGTAGTGGTTCTTGAATGCTGGCTGGCCGCATCACAGATGACTTTGATGAGATTTTTCGGAGTCTTTCTCTCAGATTGCTATCTCGCCTTCTGCACGCACATCTATTCGAACAGGCACACGGCCAACTGTGGTCCAGAAAACCATGCGGTGGTCAGCCAGTGGGCAGTAGATGGGCAGCCCATGCAGGCGGCTAGAGTCTCCTTGGATCAGGCGTTTAATTAGGACAGCTGGACCTCTAAGCGCAGACCTGACAGAGATGGCAGGTCATTTGGCGAGTCTCTTGGCTGTCCAGATAGGTCTTTCATCCAGTAGCCTTCCCCAAAGCTAGGGGTGAAGCCGCAATCACCAAATGACCAAGCTCTCGCTGCTAATGCTGCGCAAATTGCTTCTTAACTACTTTGACCCCAATAAAATTTCAAGGGGAATAAACGTGCAATTGGTAGCCTTGTAACGGTGGTTGCGTCTGAGAACATCCCCATCCCCCACTCCTCGTCCTATCGATCACTCTCTGCCTCCGGAGCTGAGCAGAACCAAGATGCATTGAGGGCTGTAAAGGACCATTAATACTAAGACGAAGGCTTTTGGATTACAACTATACCTCACCTATCCGCTGACTATACTCCGCATTTAGCATCCAGCTTAATATATATATTTCACACAATGCACATATTAGAATTAGAATTATCTTATTTTTTCACACACAGTACATCAGTTTTACAAATATATGCCTTATTTTTATTGTACTAACAACTGAGGGTAATACCCGATGTATAGAATTTATTGTGTAATGAAGTAATTATATACATTGTCGTATGATTTTTGAAATGTATACGTTATCAACTTATCATTATTATTATCATTTTCAAATTTAATAACACAACATGTAATATTATTGATAAATCTAGTGTGGTTAACAATGGAATTTACAATGTGTGTCGACTGGACCTCTTCCATACTCCAGACAACTCTTTTCTTGTTGTGGCACTCAAAATGTTTCATTTATATGGAAACTGAAAAATCAAAGATGTCATTAAGTGTTCAGAGCATGGTCACACAATCTGTTCTTGTGGCACATTTCAAGTGTGAACTCTGTTGACCTGAGGTTAGAGGCAGGTGATTATAATAAACAGTCAATGCCAAACAATGCTAAACAAGATAATCCAGATTGCTATTTTGTAGCAGGGCAGCTTAAAACACTGCCAGAACATCTAGGAATATGTCCCAGTGCCACTGACTAATTTCCTAAGATTTATTATTGGAACATTTGAGAATCCATTTATCCACATGGAACTGTTCATTTATTGTAGTTACAATGTTTGGGGTATCTCTTGAATGGAATATGTAGCTTGAAAACTCAGAGGAACATAATTTACAAGATAAGGCAAGGCAAATTCTCCAATGACCATGCCAATACAGAATGTTTGCCAACTAACATGGAAATTGTGGAGACAGTTAATTACATATCAAACTATTGTGATACCTGTGATTGTGTGGCATGTATTGTAAGCAATGCACTGAAAAAACACTTTGTCTAAATATAGACAAATTTCGTCTGAATTTACACAAAATCGCATGTTAGCTGGTGTCCGTCCAAAGTCTTGTCTATTCCAGACAAAATGAAATGTGTGATTTTTTAGACAATCATTTTGTCTAAAAAAATTTGTGTAAACCAACACAATATTTTGTCTGCTTTACACATCAAAACTGTCAAAATATGTGTTAATTTTATGATAGATATTTGTCTGTTGCAACATAGACTTTGTTTAGAATTTTGTCTGTTTTGACATAGACCATTGCTTGATTTAGCATAGACTTTGTTTAGATTTTTGTCTATTTCAACACAGATCATTGTCTGAAGTAACAATGTATTTGTTCAGAATTTTGTCTGTTCCAGCACATGCCCTTGTGCATTATAACATAGCCTTTGTTTAGAATTTTGTCTATTTCAGCACATGCTCTTGTTTAAAATAACATAGGCTTTGTTCAGAATTTTGTCTGTTCCAGCACATGCCTTTGTGTATAATAACATAGTGTTTGTTTAGAATTTTGTCTATTTCAGCACATGCCCTTGTTTAAAATAACATAGCCTTTGTTCAGAATTTTGACTATTTCAGCACATGCCCTTGTTTAAAATAACATGGCCTTTGTTCAGAATTTTGTCTATTTCAGCACATGCCCTTGTGTATAATAACATAGCCTTTGTTCAGAATTTTGTCTATTTCAGCACATGCTCTTGTTTATGATAACATATCCTTTGTTCAGAATTTTGTCTATTTCAGCACAGATCATTGTCCGAAATAACAATGTATTTGTTCAGAATGTTGCTTCAGCACATGCTCTTGTGTATAGCAACATAGCCTTTGTTTAGAATTTTGTCCATTTCAGCACAGATCATTGTCTGAATTAACAATTAGTAAATCTATGTGCAGTCAATGAATCCTTAACCCTTTAGATATAGATAAACAAGGTATGTTTCATTCTCCAAAATGCAATGATAACCAAAACAAGATTTCCATTGATTATATGAATGTTTAATTAAGCAATAGCAAATAATGATACAGTGTACAGTACTTGAGGTAATATTAATCATATGCTTAGAAAAGAGTCAATATGTATTTTTTGTATAAATCATAAAGATATTTGCATAGTTCTTTCCCAATATGAATGTACAAATCAAATAAAGTTTATAATTATGATTGGTCTACATACCCATCCCTGAATAAAAATGTCCTTAATTTTAATGGGCAAGTCATAAATAATGTTTTTCAATTCAAGTAGGTCATGTATTAATTATACTGCTACGCTTCAACAATGCTGCAGCTGCGAAGAGCAGGAAATTGTTGCTACCGTGTGACACCTCCTTTGCTAAAGGAATCTTTCTCAACCCCGCAAACTCATCCATGCTTGGTCCTACCTGAATAGTAAAAGATAAAGAAAAGAAACAGTGAATTACACCATTCATGTTTGTATGACATTGTATTGATCCTTGCTTTGTTATTTGTCAGTCATTTTCTTGCAAGTAGAACATAATATAAACTTTCGCATGCAAATAGATTACAACCCAGTTTGTTTTGCAATACCACATGAAGAAGTAGTATATAAAAACCATGCAGTATATATTGTTGTATACCCAATGGTTCTTTTGCATGAAGAGATATGTTGGTGGTGTTATTGCATTGTTTACCTTTGGGAAATCATGTCTAGGCAAATTCAACTGACTAGTATAGATTATCTGAGCAAAATTTAGCTCTCTTGTGAATTGTATAATTGGGCAAGAATAAGACCGAATGTTTGTACGATGTTATTTTGATATGCAGCCCCACTCATGAAGAGATCTTGAGTCCTCTGTACCCACTCTTGTGATTTTGTAATTTATTAATTAAACTGTTTTTCTTGAGTAACCACTACAATGTTACCAATATAATTTGTGGCTAAACTTGTCGCTACACAACATCAGCCAAAATTAACATTTGCAACATCAGAAGATTGTTGCAAGTTGTCGTCGGGCACATCTTAAACACCACAAAACATTGTAACCATTGGGTCTTATTATAATTATACACCAAGAAATATAATAACAAAATACAAACTTACTAGTTTGAAATCCACAAAATATTCCATGGTCTCTGTAAGTTGCCATTTTCGCCACAACATCTGCAAAAAAAAGGAATGCTGACCATTTAATGAGGAAAGAAGATGATTTACCAAATAAGATTCTGCAACTATACCAATTAGGTAAACTAGATTTGTGTGTATTGAGAAAATCAACAGATATATAGTGTAATTTGAAATGTATTAGTATTTATTGACCATATTTGAAAATATACACATTATTATTTTCAATTTTTGTCTAACAAGTGCCATATACATACTCCAGTCTTGTATGTCTTTATCAATTGTTCACTCATACACTATGTTGAATTATCCAATTAGTAAAATTAACCTTGTATAAAACATCTGCAATTGGCATAGTTGTAATATAAAAAAGATAAAGGTGCTGCCCAAGGTGGCCACGCATTATAAATGTTGTGTTGTAACTCTATTCTGTAAAAGAATAAATAGTTATAGCCACCTTCCTAATTCTTTGCGATGTGCTCCTTTCTTACCTGCTTATAAATCAATTCCATAATTTGCTATTTTAAGATCATCTCTTCCATTCTATTGTTGAGGTTTTGGTGTAGCTTTGAGACAGCAGTGCTGGTGTAGCTTTGACAGCAGTGCTAGCGCCATTCTCTCCCATTTCCCGGCAAAATTATTGAATGTCTGGTCAACTACTTGAGAAATCGTTGTCACTCTGAAATAAACAATTACAAGTATTGAATACAGACAGAAACAAAACTGAAGTTGTCCTACTACTGTCTTTGCATGAGTAGAAATTCATATGCAAAGTGCAAAATCAAGGCTTTAGTAATGTATGACTGATGTGTCATGTGATCAGCTACAAGAGAACATACACTCAGCAAAATGCACTCTAGACTCTTTAATGAGCACACAGGATATGTTATTCTATTCATTGTAATGCTTTTATAACCCTGCCCATTTCCCATCTCCTTCAATTTCAGAGAACTGTATCTCTGGGAATTACAAGCCCTCACTTGCATCACACATGTACATGTAATGAACCATGTCCTATGTACCACACACACTACTACCATCCCAATCGTAACCAATGTACGGTCCACAGTCACAGGAGGTCAATACATTTTGGCCCAAAAAATATCGTTGAAATTGCCCCAAAATCTCAATTCACAAAATATTCAGCCCGAAACCACCTGAAAATTTTATTTTTGGGGGGCTGCAGCCCCCCCCCTAGCCCCCGGCTCCTACACCTGAATGTACCATTTCTAACCATTCCAAACATACTACACATACAGATGGCTTTAGCCCGATATCTATGCACTGGCCCTGTACCCATCATCAATGTCAACCAAACATGATCAATGTCCACCAAACAAGACCAATGTCCAACATCCATACAATATGCACGAACCCTAAACCTATCAACTATCCCAAGCACCAATGTCCAACATCTATGCACTAACCCTTTACCTGTCCTTAAGGCTTAAGTATCCCAAACAGCAACTATCCCAAGCATGACCAAGGTCCAACATCTATGCACTAACCCTAAACCTACCCTCAACTGTCTCAAACATCAACTATCCCAAGCATGACCAATGTCCAGTATATGTACACTAAACCTAATCCAAACTGACTGCCTATTTAAGAAAAAACTATCCCAATATATTCCAATGTTCTGCAACTGTCCTAACCACTCTTCACCTATAGCCACGGATATGCCCCAGTAATTCCATTTTTTCAAAGCAACATATAGATTAGCAATATTGACAAATAAGTGTATATAGACACAGTCTTCAAGCTAATAATTAACAACATTTGATAATTAATTAAATTTTCTTAGAAATAACAAATGAACTTTATCCCACATAATTTCATACATGAATTTTCAATGCCATATTTTTGAGACATGAATTAGCCCTTTGTAATGGCCTATATTTGACTCATGTCATGCTATTAACTTGGAAGTATCTGTCACCTTAACTTGGTGTCTGAGCATTGTAATAATAGCCAATTTTCCACGTAAAATCTGTAATATATCACATTTGGTTCATGCATACAATCAAAAATAATTAAAGCAAATATTTAACTTACCTTTACATCTTTCAGTCAGCTCCAGCAAAACCCACAATGTCAACTTCCCAGTGACAAATGTACTTTTAACCAAGGTTGCAAATGCTTGTCTTTTGCTAACAAATATCTAGTCAGTCTGAGTCAGTACACTTCTTAAGTGAAGCTTGATGACTTTAAAATCTAAACGAGGTCAGTTTTGATCCAATTTTAATTGTTTGCCATGTTGGCCAACAAAACAAAACATTTACAAAGAAGATTAGACTCGTACCAAGCAAAAGTACCCAATATTTTGTGTGAAATTTTGTGTGAAATATCAAACAAATTGGATGTTGCTGGATCAACAGTGTGCTTTATGCTGTTTTACAACACTGCTTGTCTGTTTCACACATTATTTTGACTGGAATACACAAAGCCCATTTTACACATAGATTTTGTCTGCTATTTCACACAAAGTGTTTTTTCAGTGTGTGTTAGTCTAATTTGACAATGTATTATTTTGAAAAAATTGGAAAGATGACGAAGTATATATTTCTGAATGCCTTCCGATGCTTCAGTTGTTCTATTTTCCTGCTGCATGCTTTGAACCGTTTAATTAGCATTGGTCACAAGAAATAATTGAGGGAAAGTTAAGAATGCATGGAAACTAAATTTAGGATGCCATGTTCTTCTTTGCTCAATCGAAACCTTCTAAATAGTCGTCCATAAAAGGAAGTTGCACCTTTCCAGTATCTCTTATGTATATCTGCCTTGGTTGTCAGAACCACTCAGAGATGTCCCATGCAATTCTGATAATTGCTAAACATGAAACTTGACTGATGCTTTTGAAATAGTTTTCTCAGTGGTGACTTTGTGATTAGGTGTAAAAGAAAGGTGAACGATCAAATAACAAGTCTCAAAACTATTGGATTTGACAAAGTGTAATGATAAATTACAAAGGCATTTTATTTGTGTATTGTATATCATCATAGATATCTCAAAGACAAGCATATTTAATTAAAGTACAAGGTCACTGTTCATAGTTTGAGGAAACATGTTCTGGCAATTTGAAAATATTTGTTCTTCTGACTCCCTCAACGCAACTTACAGAGCTCTTAATGGATTCTGGGATAATGCAGATGATCTTTTCCTTTTACTCTGCTGTCCACAATTCTAGAAAATCTCCGTGCAAGGCCAAAGAATAAGAACACTCATTATCTGAGACTAATACCTAAAATAATCTATTTGCTGCAAAGAGACGTCTGGAATTCAGCTGTGGCAGCCAGAGACACCAGATTGTTACCTAATGGGATGTCACGTGGATATCCACAATCTGGTTACGCTATTTGGGATATGAGGTGCTGTTGGTATCATGGGTGGAACAGAGAAGTGCCAAACCACGGAATACTCTCTCTTTATTTCTGTATCTTGCAACAGGTCCACGTTTGCGCCTGAGAGGCCAAGCTTATCAGGAAACTGTCGGTGTCTTTGTCAGCCTGGTGCTTTTTGTCTGTCTCTACTGGACCTGTGCTCTTGCCTAATGAGACCCATCAATCAAAGTGCAGGCAATGTGCAGATCTACTGGGCCAAGGACTTTTGCTGCAGGAGATGGCAAGCATATATTTGAGAAAGTATGTGCCTCAGCATTAGTTAGATCTGCCTGGACTGGGATTTGTCGAATGAGTATCAGCAATTAAACTGTCCATTGGATATTTCTTCAAACGTTTTCTAATAGCCTTAAGACTCTAAATAAAACTGAATACAACTGACAAACCAGAAAGCAAGATAAACTGAGTGTCAGTAATTATGATTCGGTCAAAACTGTAGTATTTCAAATTATATGTTTCGAAATGACTTGGCACATGTTGTGCTAGTTGCGTCTCTGCAGTTGCTGAAGCAGAATGTAAGAACATGGCAAACCAGGGCAGAACAATGGGGAATCTATAGTTGGGTTGCTTGTATCTCTTCACCAAGCAATGCTTGCTTTCGTTATTATATTGATATCGATGGTAAAAGTGCAAAACCTTGTATATCACATATAAAATTACACAAGAAAAGATAACAAATTGTCTGGTGATTACAAAGTGTTGAGATCCCAGAACCTGACCTGGCAAAGGATGGAGGAAGTAAGCCAAAACAAACCAGAGTCAGATGTAAGGAGGTGTGAGACTCAGGACTCACATGTGATGTTAAGGCCTTTAAGGACGTCCAACCTTCCATCTCCTCCCAAATGTATATTACATATAAAATTATGTGAGAAAAGACGCAATATAACAAATTGTCTGGTGCATTACATAGTGTTGAGATCCCAGGGCCTGACCTGGAAAAGGGTGGAAGAAATAAACCAAAACAAACCAGAGTCAGGTGTAAGGAGGTGTGAGACTTAGGACTCACATATAATCTCCCAGGCGCTTATGTCAAAGCCATGAATATTCATATGTCTGTTACTCATTGCCAGATTGCCACCTCCACAGGCAGGCCACCTCAAATAATTCATATGGCTCATGGTTCAACAACGTGGCACAGTGACTGTACAACACCTCCTGTTTGATCAAAACATTATCAGCTGAAGAAAATCACCAAGAACTGTGTATGTAGTCACAGTGGACCAAACCTATGCGAAGTATAACCTTGAAACATCTTTGATACTGATTAACTGCCTCCACAGTTTCAATGTGAGTTGGCAAAAAATTCTGTGTTGACATGGCCATGGGAGAATGTGTCTTACATTGTCTTGTAAATTAGTGTCCTCTGAGTTGTCCTGTTAGTCCTTCCATTCAAGAGATATCCCATGCAATACAGTTTTAGTCAATGAACAATTTCATGTGGATAAATGGATGCTCAAATGTTCCAATCATTAATTCTAAGCAATCAGTCCCTGGTTCTGCCACTTATTCTTATGTTCTGACAGTGTTTTGAGGGGTCCTGTTACAAAATAGCAGGCTGGATTATCTTGTTTAGCCTTGTTTGGATTTGACTGTTTGTTGTAATCGCATGTCTCGAACATCAGGTCGGTTGAGTGTACCAATTTAAATGTGAAATCTATACCTATGGTTCTGGGACTATGATGGCTCTCACAAATGCCATGCATTTTCTTGCCATTTAATTAAACATAGGCTGCATGACAGCAAAACCTCGGCCACTCTGCGGCTATTCTGCTGGCACCTGAATCTGTGTTTTTCTTTTATAGAGAAATTTGAGAATTATAAATATTACAGATCATATAACACATTTTGATTCTAAATTTTTGTTCAAATCCCAAAGTATAGTGTGACTTTAGAAATGAAAAGTTGCAAGGAAGTTGATATTTTGACATTTTTGTGTATTTTAAACTTGATCTATCGGCCTAAATATTTTCATTCAAGTATGTAATGGCTGTAGAAGTTCCTTCCTAATGGGTTTAACTATAATACTCCTTGTATATACCAATATACATTGTAGTTATTACCATTTTGTTGATAGAAACCCAAATTCCAAAAAACATAAAAAATCTACATTTTATTTTTAGTTTAAAGAGCTATATTTTGGACATATAAATGCTTAATTTCATAGATCTAACTTCTAAATGTATGGAATCACAATAGCTTTGGTGTAGTAGCCCATAAAGCCGTGTGACGCCCTCCCGCCTTGCCACCAAGCCGCACGCCCGCCCACTGAATGGACAAAATTTTCCCATTGTAACTACAATATATAATATATATTGCCGAGGGTAAAAAGGTCAGTTTGTCACAATTTGATTTTCAGTGTACCATACTGTAAATGCAAAATTGTTGGGAAAGTCAACTTGGGATCAAATGGGCTGAATTTATTTGCTTTTGTCTTTGAAAGTGAGTCAAATTGAGCATTATACTCCTTCCAGTGGCGAATACAGGGGGGGGGGCGGCCCCCCCCCCCTCCTAGACCACCAAGATCAATAGTATAGTATTTTGAAGAAAAATTGCGATAACGCGGGCCCGCAATTGGCGAAACACGTCCGGGCCCCCCTTTGACTGTCATGTCTGGATCCGCCACTGGTCCTTCTCATTCTAACACTCGGGAACTTTGTCCTTTTGTTAAGCCACGTCATGTTAATCGAATGAAACTTGACATGAATCTAGCGAATGGGGTAATGTGAGGATTAGCATTGATACTCATGACTGTTCTACGACACAAGTCAACCAAGACAGTCTCACAGCAACTTGTTACATTAGGTCAGGACAAAAAGTGTGTTATTTGTTAAGTATCGTGATTTTAAAAACACAGGATGTTACATGGAAGTTTGTCACTGTGGCCATTTCTCCTGTTTATGATGGGGATTTTGGAAGAGGGACAGCCTTACTCTGGGGGAGCCCCCACGATGGCATGCCTGAGACTGCGACCAGGGCATGGAGACGAACTGCCCATCCAGAAGTTCACCATTTTAGTCAATGCTTCTTATTTCCAACCTGGTAGACCAGTGCAGGGTAAGTCGATGGCTCTACAGTATTAAACAACTTAATAATAATGATAATAATTTTTTTATTATTATAGCAAATACATTAGTCCTTTTTTAGGCATTTTAGCTATACTAGGAACTCAGATTCCTCTTCCGGTGATAGCATGTAGTACTCGTTTTGTGACCGTCAGGTCTCTACCCAGAAGCTCTAGTTCTTAGATTTCCATTCCAGGGTCTTGTGTGGGAGGAGATGGAAGGTTGGACGTCCTTAAAGGCCTTAACATCACATGTGAGTCCTAAGTCTCACACCTCCTTACACCTGACTCTGGTTTGTTTTGGTATAATTCCCCTGCCCTTTGCCAAGTCAGGTTCTGGGATCTCAACACTTTGTAATTCACCAGACAATTTGTTACATTTTCTCTTGTAATTTTATATGTAATATAGCTATCTGTATTTGGGACCTAGCATTTCCTTATTGTCCCTCTTGTTCAATTTATTTGTAGGTATTGGTTACATTGGTTTCACAATCCAAAATATTGACTACTCATTGCGTAGTATGGTTTTTAAAAAAACAAAAATTACCAAAAATGTTGTTATTTGTCTAAATCATAACAGTTTTGACTCGGGTGTAATATAAACTGCTGACTACTATCGTCGAAATTCAGAATGAGAATGTTTTAATTTCATTCAAATTTGTTTGGGGCCTTCGTTCTTTCGTCTGGAATTGTCTTCATATCCATAAATTCTATAAAACCAATATTGGTCCCATTCCTTTTTTACAATAAGGATTTATGGCATATATATATTAGAGGTTATTTCATAATTAATTTTTTTACAACATCTCTTATTTATACTTTTTTGTTCCATATTCTTCATCTACTATAGGCAAATATCCAATGTCAAGTCAATTATGCTTTCTGCACTGAATTCTTACCTGAGAGTTCTTCCAGTTTGAATATTTAAGTACTGGTCTACTGCCTTTTGTTTACCCACTGACACGCTTGACTGCTTCTTGAAGTGCCGTTCGGACTGACGAAGCAATTAGCAGTGCAATTGCGTGTTTTGTGCTTGACAAGCACTGTTCGGATCCGGAAGCAGCGGCATTCGATTATGAGAGGCAATTAAGCGTTGTGTGGATTGGTTTCAGGCCTTTTTGTACGGATAAACGTGGCATCCGGTTATCTGAGGTCCGGTTAAGAGTGGCCTCACTGTACCGTAATCTCAATTGTATTGACTTTCGGCTTAAATTTAAGTTACTTAACTTCTTCTTCTTCTTCTTCTTCTTCGGGTACATTTATTTTTAATTCGAATATATTGTGGATGTAAACGTTGTTGCTTTGACAGAAAATAAAAGATCTGAATCTGATAGATTGATGGATCCATGCAGAATAACAGAGCAGCTGATAGAAGGTAGACAGATATTCTGTATCTTCAAGCATCTCTTAAAGTGCTTGCACGTTATTTTGCTGATTTTTGTGAATTTTGCCTTTGGTTTGACTTTGCACCAGACCAAGTATCAGCTCTCACCAAAAAAGAATTTCAAAATGTAACTCCATAGCTTTTCTTTTTCCAATGATAAAGTTTATTTTTGTGTTCATTTGACACAGTGACCCTGAAGAGCCTGTCTGAAGAAACAGCATTTTTAGGAACAATTTTGCAAGCCAGAATCGCCGGAGCGACATCAACTCTAGGGAGATTCACAGCCATTCCCAAGGAGTTGCAGCTCATGACATGCAAATCTGAAGACGACACTGTCACTCACAGGGACAAGCGAGCAAAGAGAAAACTTGTGCTGCTCTGGATTCCTCCCGATACCTTCAATTTTGTTAAGCAAATCCATTTTGTGTAAGTATCTCTCTTCACTTGTTTTAAGGCGATGTATTCAAGGGTGCCGGAGCTGGGGGCAATTGCCCCTCCTGCCCTTGGCAAGGAGGGGCAGGGGGGCAAGGTTGCCCTTTTCATCTCAAAGAAAAAACATTATTATGCCTTAATTTACAGCGAATTTAGGCAAAAATGTATAAGTATATATTCAACATTTTTATTGCCGCTACATTAAAATTTTGTCGCGCGAATTGCATTTGCCCTTTCTCGTCGATCGCCCCTGCCGCCCTCGTTTCCTTCCGGCACCCCTGGATGTATAATACTAGAAAACATCTTATGCAATACAGGATGGGGACGCGAACTTGCACTATTTGACAGATTTTATTTTTAAGTGGAAACAGAAGACTTAACCAAATCGCAACAAATTCATATTAACAGGGCTGAGAAACATGAGAAGAAAGAATGTTTTCATGTAGTTTGGCTTAAATAATATGTAAATGGCACTGCCGTGAAATTCGCGCAGCATTGTCATAGAACTACTGCATTATCTTTCAACTTTAACTTTAACTTTCCATGCAGAAGGCCAATAAATTTATCTTTTCAAAGGATTTGGCAAATGGGCAGATAGATAAGATTTGATAGATAAGATCAGATCTATAGATCAGATAATTAGATTGATGAAACATACATAGACATAGATAGGTAGATAGATAGATAGATCTGTTATGTTAAATTGTTTATGCTACATAACTGCGATCAATAAAACCATAGCTATGTAGAATAGGCTGTTTACTATTAGACTGTTACATAATTTGTTGATAGTTAACGAAGATTATATAACCTTAAGTGTTGTTATGATTTCTTACTTGGTAGTCCATTTAAGTCATTAACTTTTGTATTGGCTTTTAATTTGAGTCACTTCTTCACATTATTTCCAATGTTGATACACATGTTGATTTAAATCCCTGAAATGTGTCACTGGAGGTTATTATAGGACAAGACTGAAATTTTAAAGCTATTTTGGAAGATATTTAAGGCATTTTAATTATTTACCAAACTGAACTGTGACTAAACTACTAGCTCCACTTTTATGGCAACTACAGGCACTTCCTGTCCAGGCAGTCACTGTAGACAGGAGCACCAAACAGAATGAGCTGCGCTCATATTTTCTCCAACCATGAATTCAACATGGCTGCCAAAAATTGAAGGTGCAGCTAAAAACAGTCCTCTAGTGTTGGAGGCCGTTCTCCATGATGACAGGCCGCATAATAACAACACCTTTGGTGGGAGAACTTGTTGATGACCTGCTTTATTACGACCACAAAATAATTTTCCCAGTGTCTTTCATCAAGCCTTGTATTGGTGAGAGTCAGAAGTCCGCAGATCAGATATAAGCAGATCTAGTTTTTTTTTTAACAATTGCATCTTTTAGCAGTGTGGCAAACGTCTGAGTGTTCATATTAATGTTTAGGCCACTGTGCCAATCTTTTCTGATAAAGTTGGTAACTGCTTGAGGCTTTACATCCATGTTTTACACAAATTTAGTGTTTCTTAGCCCAATTTCACAAAAATCATCCTAATTACACTTTATAAAAATTTTACCATTGGGCCCTTGCTTGGGTATCTGTTCCATGCTGCATGAACCTCCTGACTTAGTGGCTTGCATCTAAAGGATATGCAAGTGAGATTTTAGAGACTTTCAAAATCTTGTTGTCACAGCCCAAATCAATGACCAGTCATTTTGCTGTGCATTGTAAAACCAATCTATTGCCGAAACCAAGATTAATAGACACGAAAGCTTATAACATTATTTTAATCCCTGCCAAGTTGCATAGTACTCTGACTTTTACTTTTGAAAAAAGTTTTGCGTCCCCACCCTGTACAATGATGTAGAATTTGGGATCCTGAGCCCGAGTGAGCTTCTTGTCAGTATATATCTATTATATAACAAATCAATTTTGAAATTGTAAACACTTCAACAGGATGCTTGCTGATGATGATTGAATGAAGCCATTAAGAAATAGTAGAAACATCAGTTAAACAATTTTCCAAACAAATAGAGTAGCGCGGGGCACGCAGCCCCCCTTAACTTCGAGGTGCGATTTGACCTACTTTTTGTGGTCGATTATTTGAATGCTTATGCTGTCTGGAAGGGATCACTTGACTCTACTTAAAACTATAGTGAAACAGATGTCTACCAATTTTAATAAAGGAGTTACGGCCCTTTTGGTAAAAAGATTAAAATGGCCTTCTTACACCACCCATCGGGCAAGAAGCCCCCCTATTATAATCGTATGGCAATTTTTTGTGTGAGCGCATTCAGCTTGAAAGTTATTTCTAGGGGTTCTTCTATCATTTTTAAGGCATTCTATTCACTTATTCTGAATTTCTGAATTTTTATGTTCATACATTTATTTTTTAATATTTTTTACCCTGTTTCAATTTTTTTTCTATTTCAATTAGCTATTCTTGCAAGATTTAAGGTAAAGTACACATTATTAAATGGTTCCTGAAGCAGCTTCGAGGCCTCAGTGAAGGGGGCCCCAATAAATAAATCCGCCCCATGCCCCATACCATTTAAATAGGGCCTCTCGCTCCAAACCCACATATTTTAATTTGACCTCTATATTTTTAGCTAAAATGCAAAAGACATGATCCAAATCATATTTATGTGATGGTCATAAAGTGAAGCAATGCAGATATCCATTGTAGTTTTAAAAATTTCCAAAGTTATTTCTGACAACCAATTTCAAAGATTAATCAAAGTCACAAAAACCATGCACCTTTTTTTGTTTCTTTAATTACTACTATTGATTGGTGCTGTTTGCCCTGAAAATTTGTGACATCACCTAAAAAGCCTCTAGCTTCAATCCTATCAATAAGAACAAGCACCAAAAATGTAAGTTTAGATATAACCCTGGGGGGGGCTTCTCACCTAACCCGGGCTTCTTGCCCCGACCTACTCTACATCTTAAGATGTGAAATATTAGGTTGGAAATTCTTTAAGACTGAAGTTGAAATCAGACAATCAGACGCTCAACACAACAGCCTCCTTCCCCGAGTGCTCTATAATTTATTTTCCCGCGAGGTTCTGGGAATACATATTGAAGAGCATCTCTACATCAGTGGTCCAATACACATGGGCAAAAGACATTGTTAATTCCTCGTTAGTTATTATGATGTGAAACAGTTACAAGAAAATGATGATTTGTTTTCTCGAGATAACAGTGAGTGATAACAAAATATTTTAATTTTGGTCGAGTGCGTTTCCAGTAAAGAGCCATTGCTGTTTTTTTTTTCAGGGCTTCTTTTGTGGAAAAATATGAAGACATCAATATTGGAGTGACTTCAGATTTACTCACTTTTGGGTCTCCCCCTACAACAACCATGGCTACTACAGCAGCACCCCCTTTCCACGCCGACAAGTGTGGAATGTCATTGTCCAGATTTTGTTGAAATCCCAAAGACACTGTGGAGACACAGATGATCATATCACTTGGCAGCCACTTTGTCATGGGACTTATACTATGTGATGTATTGGAGTGAATATTTATACTAGATTACCTGCATAATATCGCATCTATGGACAAACAGCTACGGAGTAATGCTTTTTTTTCTTGAGAACTTTCCAGAGTTCTGGAGTATGCGGACATCATCATTTTCATGCAATATTTTGAGTCATCCGCGAATACAAGTTCACTCATGTATATCTTGCGCTAATGTCTTCCTCTTCTTTTTGTCTGCCAACAAGCAAGTTAGGACTTTTTGCAAATTTGCCGATGAGGCTACATTCTCGTAATCCCAGTATATCAGATGTATGGCTGCAGCACGATAGAATCACACAGGGGCACCCCATGATCTGCTATACCAATTATCTGTTATGAAGCAGGTGCCCTGCTGCCTGGCAGACTGTCAACTAGGATTTTCCCAGCTGGGAAAGTTCTCAGCTGGGAGTCAGTTTTTGTCGTTCAACCGATGAAATTTGCAGTCAGGTAATGAGAAAGCACTTGAGGCAGCTGGCTGGGAAAAAATTATTCATGTCAGCTGGCTGGGGGTTGCTGAATGATGCTTGGGCTGCCTGGCAACCCAACTGGCAGCACAACAGATATTTTCTCCTAGTTGCATAAAAAAATGAAGTGTCACAAAAGATGTGCAACCAGGAGCTTACACCGATACAGGCATTATAATAACACATGCACTGTCATGAGGTGTCCCTGAATCACAGTCCTTCCTGATACTGCCTCTTGGAATACCACTGATGCAGAGAGGCTCTTCTTTGATAAGGAGTGATGTCAGGGTTGTCTGCAGTGATTTGAGGCCCTGGCTTCTTTCTCAAGTGTTTCGAAGAGATGAGGTCCTGCAGCTTGGCACTCAGCCTCCCCACCGGCGTCTGTTCGTACGGCAGGTCTCTTGATTCCTCTCTTATCATAGTCATCTTCCGTCGGTGCTCCTTTTGACCTGCCATCAATTCCCTGAAATTTAAAAAGATATTTATGATGAACCGGGTTTTTTTGTCATGATGAATGTAGGACTGTGGCACAGCTAGTCAGCTACGTAATGGCTAGCATGTCAAACCCACTACAACCATGTCAAGCGGTTATCACAATAGTGATTGGTATGTATTCCATTTCAATATGGTGAGTACAATGTACAGGTGAGCAGATATATCTGGAATTGGGAACCAGGGCATTTTGGGACAAGGTGAGTCTACTGTCAATCAATGTCAACATAGGTTGTGGCAGAACAGTAGCAGATCCAAAGGAAGTTTAGGGGGTTCAACTCCCTCCCCTTGGGCCCGTAGATCTTGATGTAAAAAAACTGAAATCCCAATAATTTTAGTATATTTTTATTTTGTAAACCCTCCGGTTCGACATTTTCTGGATCCGCCCCTGGTGAGGGTGAAAATATATCTTCCTTAATATTATCATGGGAAAACTGAGGAAGACTGAATGAAATTATATTAGGCAAACACTCACGCCATGTCTATTTCTCCATTTCCGTCAGAGTCAAGTTTCCTGACCAGCCGCGACAGTTGTTTCTCACTGAGGGGAATATTTGATTTCTGAAAGGAATACAAATCGGCTTATCCTCTATGCTAATCATGCGCTCTGGAGGCGAGTCACTTTACTTCAGGACACCTTACACGGAATATATCCTCCTGCCGATTCTACTTTTAAACATAGGCTGCGCGGCAGCATACCCTCGGCTAATCAGTGGGTATTCTGGAGGGAGTTAAATCAAGTGGCCCTCAGGAGGCGTTGGCTTTGAGGGGGCAAGGTCCCTAAAAATTTTTAATTGATGTCCGTTTCCACCAGGTCACAGCAAGTGCCATAATGAAAATCTGTAAAAATTTAAGCGAGAATCAAGGCCAAAATTTGTTTTGGTAATTTGTTGAATTTCCATCACCACATTGTTTTTCATGAGTTTCCCTGACTTTCCTTAACTGCAGAGCAGACACTTAAATACAGTTAAAAAAAACTTAAGCAACACTTGATTTGTAAACAAAGACAGGGTTTTGAGGGGGGAGGGTTGGTCTAGTGGTAGCGTGCTGGACTGCCAATCGCTGGGTCCAGGGTTCGAATCCAGCTCTTGCCGGGTCACCTGGGCCTGGTATGTTGGATGGCTGTTTCAATCATCCTTTGCCTCAGTGCCGTGCCCTCTTCCTGTCCTAATTAATTAGCCTACCAAGTGTGTAAATACAGGATGTAAAGCCCCAAACATCCATCCATCTTAAGAATACTGTTCTTTTATTGCATACAGAAGTTCATTTTTAAAATTTCATTAATTTTAAAATTAGAATTTATTGGATATGACTGAAATTTGTCTACACCCATTCTATGAAATCTACAGATCTAATAGTAATATACAAATACTGTATGTTATTAATGCAATATTAAAATCCGGTTGCACAAGGAATTAATTATTCGATCAGTCAGTCAAACAATTAATTAAGCAATCATTCAATCAGCAGATCAGTCAATCAAACCAACCTGGTTTTATACCAGGTTGCCACCCTTTAACTTCGGATAAAACAAGAAATTTGGTTGAATCTGTGATAAGCGATAACACATGGAAAGAGACCTTTTTTTATCAAAAAAATCTGTTAAAGTCAGTTTAAGGATTCCATTAACGCAGCAATAAATGCAATTGATGTCAGGAAAATGTGACTGATGAAGCAGGAACAATCACAGAAAACCACAGAGAATTTGCTCCAAAGCTTACTGTGCACTAAATTATATAATTTTAGCTATCTTTATTTAGTTTCATTTCAAATATTAGCTCCAATAGGCCTACATGTAAACTAGAAGAATAACTCTAATAAAGCAGCTTCCAATCAAACACTGGAACAACCTTGCAAATAGATAATACATGTACAAACAACCAGGGCCAGGCGACAGTCAGATTATAGGTCCAAATAACAATAAAAAAGACCAAAAGCTCCGTAAAGTGGCACATTCAGTCCCATTTGCTGAATTTAGGTGTTTTTGATACTAAGACAATATGTCTGAATCTCTTGGATTACATGTTGATCTATCTATCAATCTATCTATCTATCTATCTGTCTATCTATCTATCCATCTATGTATGCATCTATATATATATCTATCTATCTATCTACATGTGTCTATCTATCTATCTATCTATCTATCTATCTATCTATCTATCTATCTATCTATCTATCTATCTATCCATCTATCCATCTATCTAGTCTATGTAGTCTTAGCTATTCTTATCATAAATTAAAAATATGGAATATGGGTTTAAAAACATAAATTACAGATAAGATGTCTCCAACCAAAACCATTGTAAATAGTAAGACTAAAACAAGGTTTATGCCAGTATATATATATCTTTTAAGACTAAGCAAGTTGCTAGTTAATACAAAGGTTAAATGCTGGTCAAACTTTGAAGAATAACAATAGCTGTAAAGAAAAACAGAACAAAAGAAACATGTCCCAACTCTGTGTACAGCCTGTATTGGTTACAAAAAGTCATATCTCAGCTTCTACTTGGCCTAAATTTTTTATTCAAATTGGAAATTTCTTTATTTGTTCAATATAAAACTAAAAAGTTGGTGTCAATGCAGTTTTGATATATTTCTAAGAAAAAAGAAAATTCAGTTAAAAAGTTGAGGGTGCTGTGCACTGCTTTTGTTCTCCTTTGTTCCTAGCTTTGGTCAATGGAGAGGATTAGTGACACAATGTTACATAACATGAATAGCTGGAGGGGAGGGGTACAATGAAGCACAGCCACAGTGTCTCCACTTTTACCCCCTAAACAATATTTCTTTAAAATGCTAAAAATACAATTGGAGTGAGTTTTAAAATGAATTAAAAGACAGATTTATCCAATAATGTCTTAAGATGTAAAATAACACACTGAAATTTGCAGAAATGGGGTTTGCATGCCAAGTAATTTTCTTTAATAACCCTCTTTATATACATAGTGGTCTTATTGCCATTCTGTCTTATATGTTCATATTTAATTTTCATTAAAGACCAAAATAAAGGTAAGCTGACAGTACTTCATATGTTAAAATGTACATAACTGGGTTAGATTTAAACCATTAAGTTAGAATTGAGAGTTTAAGATTTCTTTTCAAAGGACTAGCAGGGAAGACAATTACCCTGTGACATAACATTACATAATCAAGACTTCTCCAGTGCTCCATTCAACAAAAGCCAATCTGTCTGATTCATTCACATTTAATTTTCATGCAAACAACTAAATAAAAGGGGCTGACATTAATTTATCTTCTAAAATTTACATCACTGAGTTTAGATATTAACAATAGAGTTATAATAATTGGGAGTTAAAGATTTAGTGTCAACATTTTAAAATATTAACACATGTTAATGCATGTTTTTGCATATATTTAATTAATGCTTTGAAAATCCACATAATTATATATAAAATTTATATATTTCCTTTTGATAACAGTATTTGGTATATTTTTAGCAATTTCTGTCTTCATATTCAAATATCTGATGGTTTAATAGATGTATGCACGAAAACCATGTATTTCATGGATGTTTATCCATTTTGTTCATATTCAAGAACATAGCATAACTTTATTAGACACAAAATGGACAGGAAGTGGGTATTTTCACATTTTTGTGAATTTTAAACTTGAATATGAAAAGACAGAAATTGCTAAAAATAGGTAAAAACTGTAGACCTTTGAATTGTAACATTTCAGTCAAATTTTAGTCTTGGTCTCTCAAAAGTGCCAAACAACATGTCCAAAGTATCATTTTTTATCACATTCTTCTTCAGAATTGATGTGGTTAAATATAATAAATTAACATTATTTCATATCTGCATAATTCAGAGAACCTTAATGAAAAGGATTACCGCGAAGAAACTTATGTGTATGATGTTTACTCATAACCGTTTAAAATGCCATTGGTTTGACATTGATGACTGATGTCATATTTTTGTCTTTGAGCTTTGAAAGTCTGTGAAATTGTGATTTGTCCAACTTTGACGTCCTTTATCTCTGGAACTAATCATTGCATATGACCAGTACCTGGCATTGCTACCTCAGCCACAAAAGCAGATTATAAATCCGAGATTAGAAGCCTGTAGAAAATAGGTTTTTGAGTTGTAGCTTTTTGAAAAAGTTGCATCAAGCATTTGCGCCAAATGGAAAGGCATTTTGAAATGCCTGTAGAAATAATCCAATATGAAAGATTGCCCTTAATACTGGTCCAAGCCACTGTGTGGAACCCAGATATCAGGTTTAGAAACAACCAAGGTGGTATCTTTCACGAAATCAAAAATATTAACATTTGAAAATTGACTTTCATATGGACAAAAATGCCTCAAAATCGTTTTTATAACTTTTCCAGACAAACCTGAGATCAGTAGAAGACAAGACAGGCCTATGAATTTTTATTGCCCATGCAGGCTTATGGGCCGTGTACCATGTGCAACCATACATATTTATATTATTTACATGTATAATTTAAAGTGTAATATCTTGATAACCATTGATTTTCAGTGATGTTTCACATTTGACCCCCCCCTCCTTGGCTGTCATACACATCTGAGTTGTGAAGTAGGCTAATGCACCCTCCATTCTTTAGTGAGACTTTACCCAGATTACATCATCTTATATAAGGTGATTGAGGTACAGCAGACAATGGCCAATTCATGCCTATAGGGGAGAGGGTTGAGCAGCTGGGAAGGGGAGGCTAAAAGGTCCCTTTAAGAGGAAGAATTTATAGGTGCTCATACAAAATGTTGTAATTCTCCAAAATTATCATAACATGTACATACAATACAATGATTTATCAGACCACATTTCATTTCACATTTCTCCCAAATCCTGCATTTTCAAAAGGAGTCATACATATAATAATTACTATAGGCCTATACATGACATTGTATAACTATGCATTTTTGACAAATTCCAGGTCCGTTTTGGACATCCCATTTTAGGCCTGAGTTTTCTTCATTTTTCCTCCCAGGTGCCTCAGACTTTTGATGTGAACTGAAAAATGGCCATTCTAATGCATGTGCTTATTCCATTTCGTATAATCCCTTTGTCTCAGCCATAATTAATTACTGAAATCGCGATTTCGTACAGCCGTTTCGCTTTTACCTCGTTTTGGACCTCCTATTCAACGTCTGAGGCTTCTTCATTTTTCCCCTCAGGTACCTGAGACTTCCCAGGTGAACTAAAAAACGGCCATTCTAATGCATGAGCCTATTTCCATGGATTTTTTTCCTTCCAGCAAACCGTAATATACAATTGAAATCGCAATTTCATATAGCTGCTTCTGCTCAACTTTTCTTTCCCCAACTTTTTTTCAATAGAAAAATTTGCAAAAACTCATGCAATGGCTGTAAATATTAGTCCATAGTGTGTCTAACGACAATAAGCTTTAAAGTAAAATAATCTACCTATTACCATTTTGGCTTTTTCGCGCAGAAATGTTGGAAAATAGGGATTTTTTCTAATTTTTGGGTTTTTATAAAAATTTATAGGACCAACATTCCAACTGAGTCAAGCTGTTTAAAGAGGCATTAGTTAGACACCTAATTGAAAAATTGCATAGATTTAACTCCAAAATTGACTGAATCATACAGGTTTGAAATAATAGTATTTTTTCATATTTTTGGTAAATTGTCATCCGTTCAACTTTCGAAGAGCATTTAGACCCACAAAAATACATCTTGGGCACTTAATGCATACGATGTATGCAAATTTCAGTGTCAAAAGTCCAGCAGTTTTTTAGTTATGTCCAAGAAACAAAAAAATACAATTTTTCACATTTTTCAATGATTGTGACAAAGGTATTTTTATCATGGGGATTAGACCTATAAAAGGCTCAACTGGGATAAAAGATACTATATTTACCCAAAAATGATACATGTACATGCCATAGTTTTGGCTTTACACCCAATACACAAAAAAAATATTTTTTCACATTTTTCAATAATTGTGAGAAAAGTATTAATCTCATGTGGATTAAACCCCTAAAAGACACAACTAGGATAAAAGATACAATAATGTCCAAAAAATAAAAAGTATACATCCCATATTTTTGGCGTTACTCCCAATACACAAGTGGGACGCCCGTTATCCGGACGCCCGCCCGTCCGCCCGCCCGCCCGCCCGCCCGCCGGACGGACAAATTTTCCCAAAGTAACTACAATACCCGTCGGCAATGTATACATTGCCGAGGGTAAAAATTGTTACACGCCAGACAAAATATGGTCCTGAGGCTCTTTGTAAACCTTCTAAAGCATTTGGAAACTGTATTTTTGGTTTGTGTAGCATAATTTGATTTATGATAAAGACTCATGGGGTGTCAAAACTAATGCACAGGTTAAAATCGACATATATGCCCATAATTTGTTCGTATTTCATATTTTTTAATGATTTTTGTTCATAACATTATGTGCTTGGGTGTTGGTCTACACACACTGTTCATACTTGATGAAAATTCAGCATAAAAAGTTTCTGTGAACGAATACGAATAGTTAGCAATGTGACATAATGCTGCCCTCCTCAGGGGGTGTCCAAACGTTAGCATAAAACTGTATTTGTTGATATATAATATATATTATATATTCACTTTTCTTCAAAATAAGTGTTTGTCTACCAACCTGGAGGCCAGCTTTGAACTCCTCCATACTCAGTCCCTTGCTTCCATCTGTGTCGAGGGCGGAAAACAAGTCGATAAGACGCAGATTCTGGAGTCGCATGAACTCCATCAGCACCAGCATGGGTTCTTCATCCACGAGGGCTTTCATTTCGTCGTAGGACACCAGGTTGACATCAGAGATCACATGGCCATATACACAATTTAAGTCTCGTGAAATCCTCACAGTTCGCAGCATTTGCAGAAATGTCCCATCTACAGCCAAATTCTGTTCATGGATGAAATAGATCATAAATACAAATTGTATCCCAAACAGAATAAAGATAGTGACTCATATAAGTACTTGACCGAGCAGCATATCTGTCCGAGATGAGCCAATTGTAGGTTCTGTAGGTTCTGTACTTGAGATTGTTGTCATGGTTCTTGCAGTAGCTCTGAAGAAATCACTTTTTTCTCTGTGTGGACCTATGATGTCATAGCTCAAGACTCCATTGCTTAGCATTGAAGCATGTGTGAATTTGGTACAAGCTATAATGCCATAGGGCAAACTGGCCAATGGCATTCCTCAAGAACAACTTCACCACAGCTTACAATTATGTCATAGCCTAACTGGCCAATGATATCACAACACCTCTGGTGTTATTTCACAGGAGAGGGTAGGGGGATAACATCTGAATGGATAATATTTGAAGTCTGTGAAATACAAATTAAACATCCCTGCCGGGTATAAGATACAAAAATCATGGGTGACATGCTCACACCCACAACAGCTAAAAACTCCTCCCGAGCAATGCCACTCACCTAAACCAGAAACCAAGATGGACTTTGAACTCCAGGTTGCACCTGCAATATGTTGACGCTACAGTGGCTCCGCCGTGTGGAGATGACACAACAGCACACAATCAGTGGATTGCAGTGGCAGCTCAAGGGCTTTGGGGCTAGAATTGCTGCAAATAAACGTTTTTCAACCTGGAAAAAAACATCCTTGTTGGGAATAAGGACAGAATAACCAAACTATCAATTGTATTACCAATGGTTTTCCAGGATTTTGGCTGTAGGAATCTCCATGATTGAGGATTATGGCACTGCTGTCATTGTCAACACACAAGCATGCTAAGCACCTGTAGGTTGAGGCCCATAACTTTAGCCTTGGGACAGTATTCAGTCAGATGAATTCTGTATCAGCAAATAATTAATTTAAACACTGTCAATTTAATTACAATAGTGAGTGGTGATTAGAGGGGTCTGCATTCCAATTATTCAGTGCAATTTAATCGAATTGCAACCTTTGAAGCAGGCCTCAATAGTTATTGGGCATGCTTGTATTCAAGTGAGATGAGATTTTAACAGCTGAGAAATTATATATTAAAATTTACAAGTATATATTTTGGCTGGGGAGTTAAAATCAGAATTTTTCACTTTTACGAGGCCCTGAATGTATCCACCTTACCGGGTAAACGGAAAACTACGGAAAAAATTAGCTGCAAGAAAAATTCAGGGTATCTGAAATTTAAATTCACGGAATAAATATGCCATTGTGTTATACCCGTTGTAGCATGTAAAAAAAAGAGCCATTTATTTTCGGTCAAAATCTACATTTTTAGATTCGGACAGCATGACGATAAGTCTGAATTAGGTCAGGCAGGGGAAAAGTGCGGTAAAGAAGAGAAAAATCAGGGAAATTATAGGGAATTTGCTCCTGAGATCTCAGTGGATATGCTGCAATAGTAAATATATATATATGGCTTATGGCCATTACATCCTATATTTATGTGCTTGGTATGCTTAACATTACAGGAGGACACGGCGATGAGTCAAATTTTAGTTGATGGAGTCTGATGATCAAGTGACACAGCTCAATCTGGAATTGAAACGATCCCCAGCTCCGGCATCCTCGGTGACAAGGACACAGGGTGCGAAACTCCTTGGACAAAAATAATATAATATATATATATATATAGCCGACTTAAATTATAATTATCTGCTTAAAAAGCAACTACCTGTGAAATTTCATGATTCTCTGCGAAATGTTTAAGAATAAGATCTGAGAGAATAGTGGTATTTTCCAGCTTAAACTACACAGCTAAAACTAAATAATCTTGAAAATTTTAACAATATTATCGTGCAGATATACAATGTAAATGCACAAAAAAAATCTGAAAAAAATGTCAAGATGATAAATCCTGAAAAAAAGAAAACACTACTTTTTACTTGGTTATTTCCTTTCTGTTATGTTTTTTTTTCAATTTTCTCACACATTTCTGAGACTCTCCTATAAATTTCTACAATTGTCAAGCTGCCGTCACAGGGCACCAATTATAAAAAAAAAGGTTTTTAAAACTTTTATTCTCAATTCTCACTGTAGTAGAGATATCTTCTGGACCTTTTTTTTCTTGGAACTGAGGTTGATCTGGTACTGAACGCTGAAGAGGTGTTGGTGAAGTTAAATTCATTAATGAGAGACTGACCAGCCTGTTTGCTTCAAGCAGGTATTAAGCACATTGTGCCTGCATTGTAGAGTAACAAAAAAATTAATTGAACTGGCTATAGAGTTAGCATCAGGTGTGCGCATCGCAGAACTGGATATGGACAACAATGGGTGCGAGTGGAGAACCTTTAAAGTTAAATAGAGTGCTTGCATTGAATGTCAAACCCTGTTCACTCTCTGTACCAAATAAGTGCGCTACTTTAGTATGATTCAAATGGAGTCAACCGTTCTAGCAATTCCAACCAGTGCCTTAACCAGTTAGGCAGCAATGATAGCCATCAGATCATCAATTGGCATTACTTAAAGCAACACTGTATAAAACATTAAATTGTGTGTATTTATCCTAGATTATGTCAAACATGGAACTTATTATGCTCTCTGACAGAAATAATATCACAATAATTAACTACTTTAAAATTTGAGATTTTGATATACTTTAAGCTATGTGATCTCCCAATACAAGACTTGCTTAAAAAAACATAAGAACCATATTTAACTTATTCTAACAATTCAATTTTTGGAATGGTGATTCTAAGCCCAAAGTATGAAGACAAATCCCGTTAAAAGTGTAAATAAAGTTTTTAATGCTGTGAAAAAGCTTGAGTATAAAATTAACAGAATTAACTCATTAAAAGCTTTTAGAATCTATAAAGGCATAATTCAACTTTGATATATAAGTCAGGTACGAGTAAAATAAATCAATAGGAATATTACAATTTTGGTTGAATCTGCTGATGTAACAGCTTTAAATAGTGACTTATCCGCAGAATTAAAGATAACAGAGACTAAGTTTACTCGAACTAACGTTGAAAATTTAATGATATAGTCCTACAATATGTATAATCAAAATATTATTTTCTTATGACATTAATAGTAGGAACTTATGAATTTTGTGCCATCAGATGAAAAACAAGGATACGTCTTCTAAAATAAAATGAGTTGCAAAGAAGAACAGACGATTATGATAATCACAATCAAAATAGCAAGATAACTTCCAGTGTTATGACAATCAAAAATGCAATAACATAAATAAATGAATATTTTGTACATTGGTTCTTCCCTTATTTTCATCCTAAAATACCTATGAGCTTTAAAATATTCATGATTATTCATTAAAATAATATTATATATTACGATATTTCAAATGAGCGTATGACTTTAGCAACAAAGTCCATGTGCTTCAATAGACACTTCACATAGTTCAAATTATGCTTAATGTCCATCATCCGGAAGAGTTCACAGATGTAGACTTTTACAGCAGGTTCAAGAGTGTTGAAATGAGGTTTTCAGCATCAGATTTTGGTTCCATTTGGGTTGAATCTGAAAAGATAAGAGAACCCATTAATAGACATTCCTAGTTTCATCATTTCATTATTGTTGTTGATACTAAATTAGGGGCCACCATTTAATATTTTTAAAAGGGGGTTCTTGGGAGTTTTTTTAGATAAATAATTTCTTGCTAAATTGTGGTGAAATAAGTAAGATCTTCCTGGGCAGTCTTGAAATAAATAATTTCTGGTTTGGGTGTTACTTAAGAAGGTGTTGCTTAATTTGGAATAAATATTCAGGGAGTTTGCGTGCTTGAAATAAATAATTCTGGCTGCTTTTACCATGAAATAAATTATTTCCCGCCAAGATGAAGGAAAACTTCAAGTCCCCCTGATTATTAAATGGTCACCCCTTTACGGTAAATAAAAGTAGAATGAGACTTTGAGTTCTCACTTCATACATGTATGTATGCATGCCTACTTTTATTGTATAATTGATTCAAGCATAAAGGGACCAAAGACCATTAGTTATTAGACGTCCAGGTGGGAGCTTTAGAGTTCTAGTTTTCCTCAATGAGACAAAAGGAAACCTTTTTTTTGCAGAAACGCCAACCGGAATTTTATTTTAAGAATGCCATATATCCTGAAATATTTGTTTTTAAATTTCAAATGAAATAGTACAGTGTTAATAAATGCACTTCACAGCAATTAATTGTCTCAAGACTGCCAGGAAAGAATTCATTTCACCAAAACTGAGTATGAAATTAATTATTTATTTGATTTTAAAACACTCAAGCCCCTCCCCCTCAGGCATCTTTTTATCCATCACCCAATTTTCAAAATTGACCATAAAATTAAATTAATAACACAGCAAAGAGATCATAACAGTAACAGTCAAGTGCTGTGCATTTATCATTGAAACAAAATGGGCAGTTGTCCAAAAAACGGCTTTAATGTCGGCTCATGGTGCCTTTTCCGTAATTTTTTTTTCGGTTGTTATTTTTCTATTTTTTCCTTTTTTTTGTGAAACCAATCCCTGAAATTGGCTTTTGTTTCCAAGGGCTCATGTCACAGTGTCAGAGTGAGGCTATGCTATGGTGGAACCTAAGTCAAAGTGAGGCTGAATAGCGTCACCATAGCATCCCCAGCTGCAAGCCTCGACCACCGCAGCATTTTCACAATCTTTTTTTTTTTGTTATTACAATTTACTGCCTTACATACATATGATGATACATGTATATGTATGTTGTGTGTTTATAATGGCAAACTTAAAAATCAATCTGTCAAAAGCAATGAAATTCATATATGTTTTTCACGACATAAATTAATTTGAATTTGGAATGTATTTAGGGGCCGACCAGACGACAGTTGGGGGAGGCTATGGACTTTATCCCCGGGACGAGCTTTTTTTTTCATACATGACGCGTTGACGATCAATTTTTTTCTCATGAATGCGGATGCGCGCAAACTATTTTATTGCTATTTTCAGTGTTTGAAGTAAGGGGGTCAAGGGGGTTTGACCCCCCCAAATGCTATAAGGACTCCCTCAAATACATTTTTTAGAGGGACCTGTGGGGGGTCCTGAAAAATACCCCCTTAAATACAAAATGTGCAGTATTTAATCAAGAAAGGGGTTTTCAAAAGTAATTTTCAAGGATAATACACCCTTAAAATACTCAGAATTCATTTTAAAGTGCATGTAGCTTTTTCTAAAACCCCTCAGCTTCTGCGGGGCCTCCGACGGCCCGCGGACCTCCGGTGGCTCGCGGATCTCCGGCCTCAAAGGCTTCGACCCTTTGGGCCTTGCCAGTGACAGACACCCCCCCCCCCAAATGACAGGGGCTATTTCTACCACTGGCTATTTTAACATTACAGTACCCCAGCTACAGGTGGAAACAAATTTTTTTTCTCTTTTTCATGTGCTGAACAAACTTTTTTTTTCAGTGCCAAGTGGGAAACAAACAAAAGCCTATTGGCCCCCCCCCCAAAAGATCATCTGGTCGGCCCCTTAAGGCCAACTGGGGGGGGGGGGTTATCAGTGCGGTCTACTTGCAATTAAATTGTGTTTGTAAATTTCTACATTGAACCTACCTCCATGCAAATACATGACATGTGTAGGGACATGCTGCAGGCCTGAGACTTTCACTTCTGCAGCACTTCCATTGAGCTCCAATGCTGTCCGTTGCCCACAATTGACACCTAGGTATTCATCTTGAGCGCATAATCCATTGTTGATGCACATGCAATCCAATAACAGTCAGTATTCAGACCGTAACTTACTATAACCATAGTAAACAGCTGTAAACAATGCCTTCCTGCACTCTTTGAATGTTGCAACATGGCGCACTTGTCACACCCACACGATGTCGCCACTGAGGCCCCAAGATTAGTGGCTCCATGCAGTGGTACAGGCACAAGTTCAAAGTCCATCTTGGTTTCTGCTTAAACTGTCCACCTATCCTTACTGATCTATCCTGTCCTTCTGATAACAGCAAATAACAGTGAAACAGCTTCCTTATTTACGTTTTCTGCCTCTACTGTTTTTCCCCACCAGGGGCGCATGCATCTCCATCGTAGTTCCGCTATTGCTCACGTTTAGGACTGGCGCCACCGTCTGCCTTCCCGCCAAAAACATCCACACACTTCACTCTCACCTTTCTCAAGCCCATTCCGTCTGTCAATGTCTCAATGCCCATACACTTTTACCTATTTGCCTAATTCTATACATTTCTATTAATCCACATTTCCTTTCAACAGATATTTTCCTTTCCTTACGAGCCATGCCCTCAATTACAAGCTCACGTGTAAGTACACTTGACTGTACCTTACACCAATACAAATGGCAGTGCATTTGTTACTTCAATTCCTCTACCACCAATCTTTACTTATATTACAATTATTACTCAAATGCTATTTCACATGGTCAGCACGCAACACGAGGCCACATGCCCATGCAGGTAGAGGGGGGGTTAGTAATTCCCCATTATAGTCCTGCCCCAAATCATGGGTAAATCTAGTAGTTAATAAGATAACTGGCAATTAGGCACCAGTGCATAACATGCATTACACAGCTGTAAACATGAGTCATGGTATGAACTGGATTTGATATGGCTGGTTAACTTGGAATTTTGGCTTCTTGGAAGCATGTTGTGTTTCCTTTCCTGTTAGTGGAATGTGGTAAGATGTGGGAGGGTGCATAAATCATAGCTGATGTGCAATGCCAACAGTCATTGGCTCATAAGCTGTGATGCATCAGGTAATATTGCTGCTTCAAGCTATAGAACTCATTAGACCATTCGACACCTCTGTCAGTCAAATACATGCCAGTATTTCTGGGCGATTATTCCTCTATCCGTTGTTGTCCACTTATCATCTCATGTTTGACCGTTAGAGTGTTTGTCTCATGGTATAAGCCAGTTATTCATCATGGGATGGGGAGTATGTGTTTATCACACCTCGGGCTAAAGCCCTGCGGTGATAAATCACATATCCCTTCTCCCGTGGTGAATAACCTATAGGCCTACATATTGGTCTCCGCACTATCATTTATCCATACGATAAATGGAGTTACATCACACTCAGCAGCACATCCATGTGAACACACATTAAATTTTGTATTAATACAATAAAGATATATGTAGACATTGCAGGGCCTATGCTATTTCGTGTTGTATGAGATTTAGCAATTTACGCCCTCCAGTAACTAGATTGCAGACTATTAGCTCTCTTGAAGCAGAAAAACGAAGTTGCCTGCTACTTCTCTGGCACTTACCGAGAAATCCAATGTTCGTAAATTAGATTTTGGGCTGAATCGCAGCATTCTGAGCAGCATTAAGGCTCCCTCGTTTGTGACAGGATTGTGGCCGATCTGGAAAACAGTGGACTCAGATTTAGTGACTTCTCAGATTGGATTTCATTGCTTTCCGATCAAAAGAAATTTACCTTCCTCATCCTAAAGTCATTTTACATTAATGAAGACATTCAAAAAATAATAACAGACCTATAAGGGCAATGTAGATACTGAGATGGAATGATGGATAGACAGATGGATAGACAGATGGATGGATGGATAGACAGCTAGACAGACTGATAGACAGACAGCTAGATAGATAGATAGATAGATGGATAGATAGATAGATAGACAGATAGATAGATAGATAGATAGATTGATAGATTGATAGATAGATAGATAGATAGATAGATAGATAGATAGATAGATAGATAGATAGATATAGATCTGAGGTCTGTAGTAAAAAATAAATAAAATAGGATAGAATGTATAAAATGTATTGGTAACCATATGGACAAATGGCACAAATGTAGTCAGGGTCGTAGGATGCTATCCTCACCTTGAGGGTGGCTAATGTTTGGTTGGTAGACAATCCGGGGATAATCTGGTGGAGACAAGTCCTGTCAATTCTGTTGCAGCTGATGTTGAGCTCCTGCAGGCAGGTGTTGCCAGCCAGCATCTGGCAAAGGGCCCTGCTGCCTTCAAGATGGAGGCCGTTCCACGACAGATCCAGCGACTTCAATTTGCTATTGTCCTGTTCCAATTTTTAAAGGAAATAGTGATATCCTATATAATTTGTCAGATTTAGCCACTGGACAGGCAGGCTATAAATATATGTGTATTGACCACTGCATCAAAACCATTGCACCTGTATGATTAGGCCCAATAAGATATTTGGCACATGAATGGATCTTATAGCACGTATGTGCCTTTCGTCCATATTTATGCAATCACTACAGTTTTTACTCAAGATGTAAAATATTGAAAATTACACAAACGCGTTTTTTTGGAAATTACTTTCTGGTTCTCTCTACCCTTTCAACATCATGTTAAACAACAACAATATTTGAATTTTATAAAAAAATCACCTTTTTTCTATTCACTGAGCAAGCCGATCACAAATCGGCATTGTGTCCCATAACCAATCACAAGGTGGATATGATCTTGCCCCGCAGACTTATGATCTTGCCCCACCGTTCTATGCCTCTAATCCCTTTTTTATTAATTATATAATCGTTTGTGTCGCCGAATCAGACCAATTTTCTCCTAGAAATAACCTTTTAAGCTGCTCCGCAGGCGTAAAAAGTCCTCCGGTTCTCCTCGTGAGAATGGGCAATTACAGTGTCATCATGAGTCACAACTTACACTTCCGTTACAGGAGCTGAGCTACTCACACGATGTACGTCCGACACCATGACATTTTGCCATAGCTTAACTCCTGTTGCACTTGGAGCTTCAGTTGATGGCTTGTCTGATACCCCTATTACCTGGCCTCATCCCTGTTTAACAATGAAATAGCTGAGGTGTAATGGTAGGGCTACACAAGCTGCTAAAGTGTCAAATCCATGAATCCACGGAATTGCCGTGAAAATTTGCTGCTTTGAATTAAGCCTATGTTTTCAATTGCATACAATATTCTTCCTTATGGTCCAGTAGTCCTGAATCTTGCCTCAATTCTGACCAAAGTATTATATTTTGATATCTGATATTCAGATTATATGATAAAGCTTCAGTTTTTTTGGCACATCATCCTGGAGCAAAATTTACCCTGGTCTCCCCGACTTGTTATGTAAATATGAACCTAGTAAGCCTCCAACTGGATATAAGACCCAGTATAATAAATGATGGTGCTGTAGTTTCGGTGTAGTGACCAATAAAACTGTGTGACGCTGGGCTGCCCGCCCATTGAGTGGACAAAATTTTTCACATTGTAACTACATTACCCTATGCTATGGCAATACACACTTCTGAGGGTAAAAAGAATTATTTTATAACAGATGATGGTACTGGATTACCTGTAAAGCTCGGCAAATGGCCACTCCACCCTGTAGACGAATGTGATTCCAACTTAGGTTTAATTTCTCAAGCCGGACACCCCCTTGAAAAACATGAATTGGACATGAAATGAATTTTAATCAAGCACATAAATAACATAATACCATGTAAGACAATAAACACTGTACAAACGTATGCAACTCGAATTTGGAGATTGCAGATTCATAACCTTTTTTATTTGCAAGTAACAAACAGATATGGTGCACATGCAATGGTTGACCTTGAACATGTCACTTATTTTGATGATGTTGTGGCATACAAATACTTTTCCCTATTCCAGTATTTGCATATTTTAAACAAAAACATTTGTGATGGGAGCCTGTTCCAAAATCACTTCACAAATCAAATTAACATGCATCAATAACAAACTGTTATACATTGTTTATTACTACTATGTGTGATTTCAGGGTTAAGACATAAGATTGAAAGAGAAAAGAATCTTTGTCTTTAGGAACGAACAACACCGAACAATAACTGTGAATTTTGAGAAAATGTTTTTCATAATCAGCTGTCAAATTCGATAGATCTAGAACCTGTGACAAGTATACACATCTGCTATCATGAGTCACGAAGTGCATTTTTCACAGTGAACTGGTCCTCATTTTTTTTATAGGGCATTTCTTAGATTTATCTATAGTATATAGATGTATTGAATTGATTTGCAGGCCCTCAAATGTTGGTCTCTAATAGTGCTTCCGGTATGTAGAAACACTTCGACAATTTTGCTGCTTACTGTAGGAAATGGCATTATTTTTATTGAGTCTGACATGGGTGTATCTGAGGGGGCACAGGGGGGAGGCGATTGCCCCCCCCCCCAAAAAAAAGTTTGGGAAACAGTAAGATTCGGGCAAAAAGGCTGAACAATTTGGAAGACAATTAGACAAACTCTATTGAAAATTAATGATTTCCAGGCAATTTAATTTGAAATGGTACTAAATCTAGGTCTTGGAATTCGGGCAAATGTCACTCGCCCCCTTTGTCAGGTCAGGTTCTGGGCAATTTTGATAATGAAACACCATAAACAGGTTGCTTATATTTAAGATATAGCCATTTCTGGGTAAATGTTGGAAATCAGAATTTGGCTTTTTTTGCTAAAAATTGCCCGAAAAAAAGTGAAAATGTCCGAATTGACCCAACAATGGTAGCCCTACCATTACACCTAATCGTGTGAGTACGTTTGACACAATGACATTTGGCCTTGTAGCTCAGCTCCTATTTCACTTGGAGCTTTGGTTGCTTGTCTGATACCCCTATTACCTGTCAATTCCCTGTCAGCATGCCTTGGCGGTCCGGCGTCGGTTCGGCGTCGGTCCGATGTCAGCAGCATCGGACCGGATTTAGGCCGACGTTGGGCCGCCAAGGCACGCTGATAGGGAAATCTGTAAATCTGACTTCACGGAATTGCCCCTATACCGGAAACTAAAACCACTTATTGATACAGATAATAGGCTGGAAGTGTTTTTTAGGGTGTTGGGGAGTAATTTGGGTAATTGCAATTCACTCGGAATCATTTTTTGTTTGGTCAATTCCGATATTTTCAATTTTTTTCGGGCAATTTTTTGCAAAAAAAGCCAAATTCTGATTTCCAACATTTACCCAGAAATGGCTATATCTTAAATATAAGCAACCTGTTTATGGTGTTTCATATCCAAAATGGCTTTCAAAGAAGATTTAAGTATGCCATTGGGTCTTTTGAAACCAAGGAAGCTGACTCAGGCCAAAAAATGGTCTAAAAATGCATGCGAAATGGCTGAAATATGCATTTTCACAAAAGCTGGAGTGGCCCGGCACAAATCGCATACCACAAATTTATCATTTTTTGGCCATAACCAACTTTCTATAAGACTGGCATGTTGAAAGTCCAAAAAAAGTTTTTTTCAGCCCAACCTAATCCCCATGTTTCACTTACCCAAGATTTCCGCTATCACCTCTGCCCCTCTTGTGCAAATTCTGTTTCCAGCCATGTTGAAATCAACCAGACTCACGGAGAGCTGAAATTGCATCCAAGAAGTTTGTCACAGTAATGGAAATGGGGGGGGGGGAGTTTTGGGGAGCTGGGCCCCTTGATCAGAAAACTGCTGGAGCTCTTCCCTGCTACAGCACCCCCAATGATCAGTGGTGAAAAAACAATTTCCTGTTCACCTTTCCAGTACTTCAGGTACTTTAAGCCAAAATTATACTCTGGTGGCAGGAATTGTTTCTCTTTCAGAAATTTTAAATGGTGCACCGCTGCCACACCAGCCGAGAGCTCCTTTGATGAAAATTTTCCATTTCCATCACTGGTTTGTCACCTCATAACTATCGAAAACATAGGCTGCGCGGCAGCATACCCTCGGCTAATCAGTGGGTATTCTGGAGGCAGTGAAATCAGGAGGCGCAGGCTTTTAGGGGGCAAGGTCCCTAAAAACTTGAAATTGACGTCCGTTTCCACCAGGTCACAGCAAGTGCCATATTGAAAATCTGTAAAAATTTAAGCGAGAATCAAGGCCAAAATTTGTTTTGGCAATTTGTTGAATTTCCATCACCACAATGTTTTTCATGAGTTTCCCTGACTTTCCGTAACTGCAGAGCAGACACTTAAATGCAGTTCAAAAAAACTTAAGCAATACTTGATTTGTAAACAAAGACAGGGTTTTGAGGGGGGAGGGTTGGTCTAGTGGTAGCGTGCTGGACTGCCAATCGTTGGGTCCAGAGTTCGAATCCAGCTCTTGCCGGGTCACCTGGGCCTATGTTGGATGGCTGTTTCAATCATCCTTTGCCACATTGCTGTGTCCTCTTCCTGTCCTAATTAATTAGCCTACCAAGTGCATAAATACAGGATGTAAAGTCCCAAACATCCATCCAACTTAAGAAATACTATTCTTTTATTGCATGCAGAAGTTCAATTTTATTAATTTTAAAATTAGAATTTACTGAATATGACTGAAATTTGTCTACACCCATTCTATGAAATCTACAGATCTAATAGTAATATAGAAATACTGTATGTTATTAATGCAATATTAAAATCCAGTTGCACAAGGAAATTAATTATTTGATCAGTCAGTCAAACAATTATTTAAGCAATCACTCAATCAGCAGATCAGTCAATCAAACCACCCTGGTTTTATACCAGGTTGCCACCCTTTAACTTTGGATAAAAACGAGAAATTTGGTTGAATCTGTGATAAGTGATAACACATGGAAAGACCTTTTTTAATTAAAAAAAATCTGTTAAAGTCAGTTTAAGGATTCCATTGACACATCAATAAATGCAATTGATGTCAGGGAAAATATGTCTGGTGAAGCAGGAACAATCACGGAAAAACACAGAGAATTTGCTCCAAAGCTTACTGTGCACTAAATTATATAATTTTAGCCATCTTTATTTAGTTTCATTTCAAATATTAGCTCCAATAGGCCTACATGTAAACTAGAAGAATAATTCTAATAAAGCAGCTTCCAATCAAACGCTGGAACAACCTTGCTGACCACATTTACAAATAGATAATACAAACAACCAGGGCCAGGCGAAAGTCAGATTATAGGTCCGAATTTATAACAATAAAATCGACCAAAAGCTCCGTAAAGTGGCACATTCAGTCCCATTTGCTGAATTTAGGTGTTTTTGACACTAAGACAATATGTCTGAATCTCTTGGATGACATGTTGATCTATCTATCTATCTATCTATCTATCTATCTATCTATCTATCTATCTATCTCTATCTATCTATCTATATATCTATCTCTATCTATCTATCTATCAATCTATCCATCTATGTATGCATCTATCAATCTATCTATCTATCTATATATATCTATCTATCTATCTACATGTGTCTATCTATCTATCTATCTATCTATCTAACTATCTATCTATCCATCTATCCATCTATCCATCCATCTATCTAGTCTATCTAGTCTTAGCTATTCTTATCATAAATTACAAATATGGAATATGGGTCTAAAAACAAATTATAGATAAGATGTCTCCAACCAAAACCATTGTAAATAGTAACACTAAAACAAGGTTTATGCCAGTATATATATATATATCTTTTAAGACTAAGCAAGTTGCTAGTTAATACAAAGGTTAAATGCTGGTCAATAGCTGTAAATAAAAACAAAACAAAAGAAACATGTCCCAACTCTGTGTACAGCCTGTATGGGCTACAAAAAGTCATATCTCAGCTTCTAGTTGGCCTAAATCTTTTATTCAAATTGGAAATTTCTTTATTTGTTCAATATAAAACTACAAAGTTTGTGTCAATGCAGTTTGGATATATTTCTAAGAAAAAAGAAAATTTGTTAAAAAGTTGAGGGTGCTGTACACTGCTTTTGTGCTCCTTTGTTCCTAGCTTTGGTCACTGGACAGGATTAGTGACACAATGTTACATAACATGAATGGCTGGAGGGGAGGGGTACAATGAAGCACAGCCATAGTGTCTCTAGGCCCATTCAACAAAAACTGGACCCCTTCCAATGATGACACTTTTACCCCTAAACAATTAAAATGCTAAAAATACAATTGGAGTGAGTTTTAAAATGAATTAAAAGACAGATTTATCCAATAATGTTTTAAAATGTAAAATTATACGCTGAAATTTGCAGAAATGGGGTTTGCATGCCAAGTAATTTTCTTTAACAACCCTATATATATACATAGTGCTCATATTGCCAGTCTGTCTTATATGTTTTTCATTAAAGACCAAAATAAAAGTAAGCTGACAGTACTTCATATGTTAAAATGTACATAACGGATGTTAGATTTAAACCATTAAGTTAGAATTGAGAGTTTAAGATTTCTTGTCAAAGGATTAGCAGGGAAGACAATTACACTGTGACATAACATTACATAATCAAGACTTTTCCAGTGCTCCATTCAACAAAAGCCAATCTGTCTGATTCATTTACATTTAATTTTCATGCAAACCACTAAATAAAAGGGGCTGACATTTATTCATCTTCTAAAATTTACATCACTGAGTTTAGATATTAACCATAAAGTTATAATAATTGGGAGTTAAAGATTTAGTGTCAACATTTTAAAATATTAACACACAAATGCATGTTTTTGAATATACTTAATTAATGCTTTGAAAGTCCACATAATTATATATAAAATTTATATATTTCTTATTGATAATATTTCATGAGGAGAGAGCAGAAAAAGTCAAATTTAGACATTATTGACCTGGGCCAATATTTACTGATATATGATTTTCTGAAAATCCTTAATATTTATCTAATTTTGTTAATATTGACCTCTGCTGCGAATAAAAATTTTCATATTGTTCAAAATCAGCATGATGATGATGTGAAACATGTCAGGTTTATTTTGACAAAAAATGTCAATGATTGGTATGACATCAGAAGGAAATGGAGAGTAAATAGCCATTTTAATGATTTTTTGCATTTTTTCAATCATACATTTCAATGGAAGAAATTGCGACAACTCATGCAATGGCTGTGAGTATTAGTTAATAGTGTGTCTAACTACAATAAGACCTTAAGTTAACTAACTTACCCATTACCATTTGGCTTTTCATGCAGAAATGTTGGAAAATTGGGATTTTTTCGAATTTTTGGGTTTTTATAAAAATTCATAGGACCAACATTCCAAATGATTAGAGATGCTTAAAGAAGCATAATTTAGACACCTAATTGGAAAATTTCATAGATTTAACTTCAAAATTAACTGAATCATACAAGTTTAAAATAGTAGTATTTTTTCATATTTTTGGTAAATTGTCGTCCGTTCAACTTTCTCAGAGCATTTAGACCCACAAAAAACACATCTTGGGTATTTAATACATACAATATGCAAATTTCAGTGTCAAAAGTACTGCTGTTTTTTAGTTCTGTCCCAGAAACAAAAAAAAACAATTTTTCACATTTTTCAATGATTGTGTGAAAAATATTAATGTCATGGGGATTAGACCTATGAAAGGCTCAACTGGGATAAAAGATACCATATTTACCCAAAAATGATTAATATGCATGCCATAGTTTTGGCTTGACACCCAATACACAAAAAAATATTTTTTTACATTTTTCAATAATTGTGAAAAAAGTATTAATCTCATGTGGATTAAACCCCTAAAAGGCACAACTAGGATAAAAGATATAATAATGTCCCAAAAATAAAAAGTATACATTCCATAGTTTTGGCATTACTCCCAATACACAAGTGGGACGCCCGTTATCCGGACGCCCGCCCGCCCGTCCGCCCGCCCGCCCGCCCGCCCGCCCGCCGGACGGACAAATTTTCCCAAAGTAACTACAATACCCGTCGGCAATGTATACATTGCCGAGGGTAAAAAGATTACTCTGGACAAAATTATGAAATGTACATCATAAGTTGCAAAAGAACAGTAATATAATAAGTTGAGTACCTCTAATATTCTGGCAATGTAAATGGCGTGACCTTCTTCGATTTCATTATCTGCAATGAAATACGATTGGATAAAATCTGATTAAGAGGCCCATCAGCGGTATAAGGTACTCTTGAAAATAATGAAGCCATCAATTTGTATGGATTTTTCCATCGTGAGGTGCTATTTATTTATTTAGTCCATTTTATATGCAAGATCCGAAGTCCAAGTATAGATAGGCCTACTCCATTTTGGAAAATTAGCTCATGGCAGTGGCAAACTAAACCCAGATTATTGAACAAGTCACACATTTATGTAATGGCTTTTCTCATACTCCTTTCCTTGCCAGTTGTTTCTAATTATTTCACTTATAAATGCATCTTCCACATCTCAAAATCTCTACATGCATGGATAATAAAACTGGTTATCTACTCCAGAAATGACTGTTATTAATAAACTAATGGGAAACGTTCATATTACCAGAAATGTTCAGATGTTTGATGGTTGTGTTATCCTTCATGAGAGCAGCTAACCACCTCACTCCCTTGCCAATCTTGCAACCTGAGATAACCTGCAAAAAGTTGTCAGAAGTAAAAAGGCATTGCAATTTTAGAAGAGACATTAAAAGCATGGCAATCACTTGGATTCTTTGTTGTTTGCATACCAGATGAGAAACGAAATTGTTTTCACTCAGGGCTTGACACAGCTGTCTTGTTCCTACTGGACCAAGGCTATTCTCAGACAAGTTCAAATGTTTCACGTAAGGATTGTCCTGCAAATGGATTACATGTAATTAAACAATGAAAGGATTAAACAATTTGAGTGAATACATTTTTCATAAACACTACCATATAGTTGACATAATTTTCCTGAGAAAATACATTTGGCCAAAATCCATAAGGGGGCAACCACAAGATAATCAGAGAGAGGCGGCGTGGGGAGTAGAAGTTTTCCACGATGGGACATTATTTAATTTGTAGTAAGGTAATTATTCAACTGGAGCATGTGACGTCCTCAAATATTCTCTTCTAAATCAAGCTACACCATGTAAGAATATACTCCCCTTCAGGAATTATCTATTTTCAAAACAGCCAAGAAAGAATTCACTTATACTTCGCAGAATACTTGGCAAGAAATTATAATTTATTAAAAAGAAGATTCAATGGTTGCCACCTAATCTTTGTATGAATTCAGAAACAGCTATATGCGTACCACAAGAGCAACGCAGAACGCCTTGAGGTCCCGGGGTCCCAAGTTCATTCTCGTGAGGCTGAGGGTTTTTGTGGCAAGGGCGTCTGTCACCAAAGAAAATGGCTTCACATCGAAAAGTGTGCATGCGCCAAGGTAGACATTCTGGTGGATGGAACTGGCTTGGTTCTCTCTGTGTGTTCTCTCTGGAAACATGACAAAACATTACATGTCATTCATAATGATGGACGACCTAATACTACCTCTTCAATTGATCGAACATCTCTTTGGTAAAATACTAAACGTGGTTGCCCAACATAGAAAATATGTGATTCAGCTAATAAATATTCTTAAAAAAAACAACAACAAAAACGCCACGTTCCGAAAGTTTGTTGACCTGGTACCTTTATTCACCGAAAAATGTTAAGGTTCAAAATAACTTATTTAACAATGTACCTTTTTTAAAGGACATATACATTGTAAGGTACCTCAAGCCATTTGTGTATATTCGGTAATAAATTTACGTTTACAATATTAAGTTCTTGTTTTTTGTCAAATTTAATACAAAACATTCTAATAGTGATTTAAGAAAATATTTTTACAACCAGTTTAGAAGATATGGGTGAAACCATATATAAGGAGCATCGAGGTGAACAAACTTTTCGGACATGGGTAATTTGACCGTTGGTTTGAATACTACAGATGATTTTATATTTGTAGACACGAAGAATGAATGATTTTTTTTTTCTTGGACATGTATGTATTCTGGAGGGAAAAGTGACATCAAAAAACTTATGACATAATTTTTTCCTGTAGAACACATGTCCTAGAAAAAATTCACATTGAGTCTCAGTGTATACAAATATGGAATCACCTGTAATCCGTTGCGGAAAGAAATTAAGTGGTTTGATTATATAAAAAGTGAAATTGACTGTGTTTGCACCTTTAATATCATCGTCGAGGTAAGTTAGGTCAAAGCTGAAAGTCCGCAGTTGGTTCCTTGATATCAGTGGAAGCGAATCTTTCTTCTTCCGTACAACTTCCTCTGATTTGGTAAGGACCGGAGTTCCAATTCTGACCTGGGAGGCCAGCCGCCAAAGACTGACTTCTGAGCATCGCCGTTTGAGTCCTGATACACTCTGGGTGACTCTGCATTCCTTTATTGATCAGAATTTTTTTAGTCCAAAAGAAAACAAATTGCCAGCTGGGGTAAGGTGGGGAAATCTGGCCCAGAGCAAATACACCCCCTTCAAAATGAAATATTCTCTCATGGCACTAAGTATAACTGACAGTAAGTATTTTCCTGACAAACCACTACTACCATGTCCAATGGTTATTGAAAATCTCTTCGAAAATCCAAATTATTCAAGCATTTTGATCAAGAGTGTATTGATGGCCAATAAACGTGAACTTGACTACAATAAAACCATCATAAAACGTGTGCACAACAAGTTCATATGCACCTTTTGTACATGCATCATGTGCATGAATACCCTATAGACAATACAAGCATATGCAATTCGAATTTCGAGATTGCAGAAGCAGAGCCGTTTTGCCAAAACACACAGATATGGTGCAAATGCAATAGTTGACCTTGTACATCTCACTTATTTTGATAATGTTCCGCCATGCAAAGTATTTTTTTCTTCTTTATAATACATGTATTTGCATATTTTGAAGAAATGCAAAACTAGTGGGAGCCTATTCCAAAGTCACATGACAAATTCCAATTAGAATACAACCATAGCAGTGATCACAAACTGTTATACATTGTTTGTTACTATGTTTGCTTTTAGCAGTTAGACATGAAATAAAAATATATAAGAATCTGCAACTTAAAGAAGTTACAACACCCAAAGATAACTGTGATTTTGATAAAATGTTTTTCATAGTCAACTGTCAAATTTGATAGAATCTGTGACAAATATATCAAAACACACATGTCCAGGGCATTTCTTGGACATGTCATATGCTACAGTCCTGGACGAAAGTCTTGTCGCATCCAAATGTTATTGACAAAACTGTTAATAACTTGGCTTGTGACTGACTGATTTTGGCAAGAAATAGCTTAAATGAAAGCCAAAGGCTTCTGCAACTTGCCTATATTACAAAAATAAAGCTTCATCTCAGTCTGATTATTCTAGAAATTATTAACAAGAGTCTGTCACAACAGTGCTTGGACAAAAGTCTTTTCACATGCACAACTTAATGCTGCAAATGTGTTATAATGAATAATGAAAATGCAAAAAGGAGGCAAAAATGTAGAGAATATAGTTATGGTGTAACTGAATGTAAAAATATCACTTCGCATGAATTCCTGATCTTTGGAGACAATATCCAAGGGGTTTGGGTAAAAATATCAACATTTCAGGAGTAAAAATCATCAAGGATGGCAGATAATGCAGGAAAATATCATCAAAAGTTCCTAAATATCCTCCGGCATGATCTTCCCTACCTCCTGTCCCATTTTGGTAGGCATTTGATGAGGGTACATCATATCAGGTGATGGAGAAGATGCAAAGAGAGCTTCATAATCGGTTAAAAAATCAACACAGGGGCCAAGTTGGAACTGATGTATTCCAATGATCATTATGTTGGGCCTGCATTTGATGATGCTTGTGATAAGGAACATTTATATGAACTTTGTTAGGGATGAATTCGGTTTTTGTGCTTTTTGGTCATGGCTTGTACCTACAGGTGACACAGGCCAAGCTGCATAGTGGTTAATTTTTCATTTTTAATCCAAAACAACATTATAACTGCACAAAAGTTGCCCCAAAAATGCAAATGTTCTGTTAAAGCTTACATGAATACGATTTATCCAGACTTGACTGAAATTGTCCATAATGAAAAACAAAAATGCTGTATCGGAGCAAGAAATTGATCAATATGGCAAGAGGACAATGTAATTAACAGTGTGTCTTTAGACCAGAACAAATTTTAGTCCTAAATAATTGTAAACCACTGTTATGGTGAGACTTTGAAGCGATCTTTGAAGCCAAATGGCATAGTTTGTAAAAGTGCAGCCCTCACTTTAATTTTTCTCGTCAATGTGGCATGTACCATTATACCTGCTCTCCCACCAGGAATGCTATAATCTCAATTTCCATGATCCCATGTCCTCCAAATTAAGTTGGTAGGCAGGTAGCCCTGGGACCCATGCTAAATACTCTGACAATTTTTCTTCATTCTAGCAATTTTACTCTTATTTTAGACAATTTTTCAGCATAACTTCTTGCATGCGACAGGACTTTCGTCAAGGCTCATTTAGGACACACTGTCAATATTAATTTCTATGATATTCAGATTGAGACAAAACTTTATTTTCGAAATTTAAGCATGCCGTAGAAGGACTTGGCTTTCATTAGAGCCATCACTCGTTAAAATCTGTTCAGTACAAGTCAAATTATTGACAGTTGTATCTGTGACATGTGCCAGAATGGGAAGACTTTTACGGTTGCTCCTGTAAATAATTTGCACAAATTACCAAAGAATCTGGATCCTAGATCAACAGCTGAAAAACACAATGAAAATACCGTGGTATTCTTCACGCAAGGATCGCCCTTTAGCAATTTTCATCCAGCTTCATTTGTAAAGGATCAAACAACTTATGTGAACACTGAACAGTATATTCAAGCAAAGAAAGCTGAATTATGCAATGATGATGATACACATTTGAAAATTATGCAGTGTACCAATCCCTATGAAATAAAAGGGTTAGGAAGCAGAGTCAAAGGCTTCATCAGACAAAGATGGGAGGAGCAGGCGCGATGTGTAGCATATGATGCTTGTCTTGCAAAATTTGCGCAAAATCAAGATCTCAGAGACAGCCTACTAGAAACAGGTAGAAAGATCATAGGGGAGGCATCCAAGGACCCCTTTTGGGGTATAGGAAAAACCCTGAATGATCCTGGTGTATTTGACATTGATGACTGGAACAACAATTTATTAGGAAATGTCCTTATGACAATCAGAGATCAGCTCAAATAATGACATATTAAAGTCTGCCAAATTCATGTGCTATTCAGTTATGCCTTGCATTCACACTTTACAGTGTTTGATAATGATTGTTTTGATGATCACACTAACCACAATTGAAGTAATACATCGTCTATTATCCAGCCCACAAATAGCAAATTGTGTGCCCATCAGTTTGCTTTATTTATTATGTTTTCACTGTCAATTATTTTCTATATGTGTCATATATGTCCATTACTCGAAAAAAGTTTTTGTGGATATTTTTATACATCTGATTACATTGTTCTGCAAGATTATTGGAAATTTGTGTGGAAGTGATTGTTTCATGTTTGACTCATTGGATTGTTGTATACATAGCAGATTATCACAGTTGCAAAATTGTATTGCTTTGTTGTATGTTTTAAAGTTTAATAGTTTAGCACAGTTGCTAATACATTTGCTTGAATGTATTTTTTATATGAGGCCAAATAACAACTTTTGAAATGATGAACTCAATACAAAACATTCAAAATTTAAACCTTCTAGATATAGTTGAGCTTGATAGTGCTATATTGACCAACTGTATATACACTAATTTAAGTGAAAATTTGACAGAACAAGAAACAAAAAACTCTCTTAAAGTAGGGCATTTGAACATTCACAGCATCCCTAATAAATATGAAGATTTAATTGATATTTTAGATAGTATGCAGGACCAACAGATATTACCTGACATACTGCTGCTGTGTGAGACGTTTCTCAATGAAAATAATTATGACAAGTATCATTTCCAAAATTATAACATTGTTAGTGAGTACAGAAAACAGAAATCTAGAGGTGGTGTTTCAATAATGATCCATACACAGTTAAAGTATATACTTAGAACAGATTTAGGAATATTTGAAGAAGGTAAATTTGAATCGTTATTCGTTGAAATACCTAGAAAGTCTGGGGCTAACATTGTAATTGGTGAAATATATAGAGTTCCTGGAACTAATGAAGTTGATTTTATGAATTGCTATGAATCTATCTTTACTAAAGTTAGGGACGAAAACAAAAGGATCATTATTGGTACAGACCAAAATATGGACTTTCTGAAGATCAATTCTCACAGAAATACTCAGAAGTTTTTTGAATTGAACCTGACTAATAACTTGCTACCAACAATATTTAAGCCAACACGGGTGACTGATACCTCTGCCACATTAATTGATAACATTTATGTAGACACAGGAATAGGATGCAATGTTACATCTCGCATAATAACTACTGATATCTCAGATCACTTTTTATGCCTAACTATTATTCATGACATAGTGTTGAATACTGGTGTGACAAAATTCTCAAAAAGAAAATTTAATGACTCAGTATATCGCAACATCAAAGGAGCCTTATCAAATAAGAATTGGAATTATTTGGATGAAATGAATATCAATGATGCATGTTATGAATTGAATTCAGAAATAAGTAAAGTTGTTGAATTCTATGCGCCATTAAGAGATTATACATTCAATAGAAACTACAAAAAAAGAGATCCATGGTTTACTGTTGGATTAAAAACCTCATCGGTTAAATGCTGGAAAATGTACAAGCAAGTATTACATATGCCACATGATAGTATCGAATATGTAGCATATAAGAAATATAGAAACATGTACAGTAAGTTAAGGAGAAAGGCAAAATTTCAGTATAGTCATGATCTTATTACAAATTTGTAGAAATGATTCGAAGAAAATTTGGGAAATTTTAAATAGAATAACAGGAAAGGGAAGGAAGAAGAGCTATTTGTCTGATGAAATCATGATAGATGGCATAAAAGTAAGTGATCAGAAGATAATCAGTAACACATTTGCCAAATATTATAGCGAGATTGGTAAATGTATGTCAGAAAAAATAGAAGAGCAGGGTCCCACATTTGATCCAACTTCTAATATCACTGAAAGGGTAAATGAAAGCTGTTTTTTGTTTCCTACAACACATCATGAAATAGAACGGTTAATAAAGGGTTTGAAGACAAAAAATAGTCAAGGACATGATGAATTATCAAATACAGTGCTAAAATCAATATGTCCCAGTATTCTACATGCTCTTTTTATTATCTTTAATAAGTCATTAAGTGCAGGTGTATTTCCAGACTACATGAAATTAGCCATTGTAAAGCCCTTATATAAAGCTAAAAGTATCTTTGAAATTACTAACTATAGACCAATATCTTTACTTCCCGTAGTGTCAAAAATCTTAGAAAAAATTGTACATATCCGTCTGATGACTTTTTTCAACAAACATAATGTACTATTTGAAGGTCAATATGGGTTTAGGAAATTAAGAAGTACTGCTGATGCGATATTGGACCTTACAGGAAATATAATTGATGGTTTTAACAAAAAGATGTATACAATTGGATTATTTTTAGACATGTCAAAGGCCTTCGATAGTATAAAGCATGAGACATTGTTAAAGAAGATGGAATTATATGGGATAAGAGGAACTGCGCTAAATTGGATAAGAAGTTATCTTACTGACAGAAGTATCAAAGTCATGTTTAAAGAAGCTCTTTCTGAAAAATATGAAGTTAAATTTGGAACACCCCAGGGCTCTGTGTTAGGACCTTTGCTTTACATCATCCTTTCTAATGATATGCCAAAGTGTTTAAAATTTAGTAGAGCTGTTATGTTCGCAGATGATACTACCATTTATGCGACTGGAAACAATGTTAAATTCCTATACAGAAAGATTAATGAAGATCTGAAGAGAGTAACACAGTGGTTTAAAGACAATTCATTGTCATTGAATATTGAGAAAACAAGTTACATGTTATTCAAAAATGTTAATAGCAGAAGTCATGTTAATGGAGATGTAAACATAGATGGTAAAGTTGTACAGAAAGTAACTCAGACAAAGTTCCTTGGAGTTTGTATTGACGAACATTTAAACTGGAATTGCCATGTGCAAAATCTTTCACTAAAACTGGCATCAGGTATATATAGTTTAAATATGGCACGGAATATATTATCAACCAAAAGCAAAAGACTGATATATTTTTCACATGTATTTAGCCATCTTAATTATGCAATGAGCATCTGGGGACCCATGTTATCAGCAAGTAATGTAACAAGAAAATCTTTTTGAAAAAAAAGATACGCTGGCGTGAGGAGATACATGTCTATGGTGGTAAAGGAAGATGAGTTAAAATGAGAATTCAAACAGATAGAAGTTCTTTGGGAAGTGGTGGAATTGCAAAGAATCAGATTTTCTTTGATTTTCCTCGGAAATTGTAGGGGAGAACAGGGCACGTTGGACCTCGGGGCACGTTGGATCATCCCCAGCATTTTTTTTATAAAATATGCGCAGTTATCCAAATCTCCAATGAAGGGGACTTTAGTGGTTCCTTTTGGCCAAAATATTTCATGAGCATTGAAGGAAAAGTGTGAGTTTCATTTCAGGTTTCCTGATTTTTGGCATAAAAAGTGACTTTTTCCAAGGTTACCGTTCTTAAAATATGAGTGATCTAATCAGACAAGTCTCATATTTGAAACTATCACTACTAAAGTAAAGTTTGATATAAGTTTCCCAAGTTCACATTCAACCTTGTCAGCGAGGCATGCACATTTTCATAAGAGGTTGGGACGGGGCAGGTTGGACCAGCATGGCCGGGGCACGTTGGACCATTATAAACTGGATTGACTGACAAAAACAATCTGCAAAATGCCAGCTTTGTAATTTTTAACATTAATACAGTACCTAAGTCATTCCTGTACAATATGACGGTAAAACCAATTCAGTCGGCTAATCTGCCTGCCCTTCTAGCTCAATGAAGACTTATTGAAATTGTCTAGGTGAATATTCCGATATAGTCATTCTGCAATGACACATAAATGTGTGTTGTGATCTGTGAGAATAAAATGTGGTGTTTGCTCACTTTCTTCAACATTCCTCCCGCATGGCAGTCCACGTGCCCCGGGTCCGGGATATGTTGGACCATAAAAAAACAATTTCAAAGTTATTTTTCTCCACAACTATAGAAGTTAGATCGACTTGGTTTGGTATAAAGGTACTGCAGATGTTCAGAAGTCAGTCAGCAATAATATTTTTCAAATATTTAGAGAAGTTTTTGATTGCGAGCCAAAAAATAAAAAGCGGACCAACGTGCCCCGATCTCCCCTCCTCTCATTGATTGACGATATGAATAGAGTTTGTTCAATCTTTTAAGAAGTAAATTACATCCTTGTAAAATGTTTATTGCGATGAACATTTTGACTTTAATGAGATTCACAGCACTGTCACTTTTAATTTTTAAAACATATTTTACCATTATCAATTTGTTTCCCTGACTGTCTTTTGACGTAGAAAATCACAGGAGGGAGCAATTAAAAATGTATCAGTTGTGGAGGAAAGTGAAAATTCTGAACAGATGAACACATATAAGACTTTTATCCTGAAATCAGGAATACGTCTAGTAGTATACTAACAATCGAACAAAAATTCATACACCTGCAGAAATGTGTTCCAAGTATTAGCAATTATTTAAATGCAGAGTGACAGCTTTCCACGAGACATGCAGAAGAAAATAACATAATAAAAGATTATTGACATAAAATTATATTAGATACCGAAGTGAGAGACTTTAGAAAAATTTGATGAAAATCACATGTTCAAGCATTCATAAAGCTCAAGCATTTTACCAAGCTCAAGAAAATTAACTCTGATGAAAATCACATGTTCAAGCATCCATAAAGCTCAAGCATTTTACCAAGCTCAAGAACATTAACTCTGACGATGCCTCGACTAAAAAAATTTGAAAAGTTCTGAACAGATTAACACACAGACGGGTTTATCCTGAAATCGGGAAAGAACCATTTAACGTAAATAACCCAACAAAAATCAAATGCTTTCCAGAACTTTGTTCTGAGCATGAGCAATTTCTTTTTTCAGTTGGAGTGACACCAGCTTTCATCAAGATGTGCAAACCAAAATAATAAAATGAGAAATTATTGACATAAGTGAGTTTACTGACAGACACTTCAGGAAAATTGTTGGATGAAAATCACATGTTCAAGCATTCATAAAGCTCAAGCATTTTACCAAGCTCTAGAACATTAACTTTGATGAGATTCACATGTTTCAGCACTCTAATTTTTAAGAGAGTTTTCAGCAATATTGCACATACATTGTATATGAAAAAGCGTGTATCATATGTAAGGTAATATGTAGTTGAAGTGAAGTATTTTTATGAACTAGTTTTCTAGCTTCTGTTAGAACATTTTATTGGAAACTACACATTCATTTCAATGATACATGCATCTGGAAACTGAGAAATTACGCTTGCATTATTCGACAATCCAGTGTCGACTGTGCAGATGTTCTTGTTGTCACGTCTTGTTCGATGGATAGCTGAAACAATAGATATAGAATTATTAAAAATTCATAACTCAAACTTTTTAAGTCAGACAAATTTCCCGTTATCCTGCATTTAGAAGTTACTAAGCTGGGGTGGGAATTACATATAATTATTTGGTGCTATTTTGAAAGATTGAAAAATCGAAATTGTTATTTATCATAGGTCTCTATATTATGTAATGGCAATCTGATTCTTATGGCAACCTCATGACACATCATAGGCTATTATAACTCACAAATTGCCAAGTGTATGGTCAATCTGTTCTCATTGCCTGTAGCAAATTGTGATTAATACATTCAAATCAGTTTCCTCCCTGAAAATGCCATATTCTGCAATCAGGTAAACCATTCACTACTTACCTTAAGGCACAATGGAAGTTATCACATTTGTTGTTGATTTGATATCCAAGAACATGGATGTACACTTGATAAGCGGCTTGAGTAACCATCGTCTTTGTCCTGAATAGAAAAGGAAGTTATTTATTAATTTTTCAAATCACAGCATTACAATAACCTCACCCAAGTCAACAGAAATGGGATTGTTTCTTGAGGATTTCAAGATTGTTCTTACTTGTTTTGAACTGAGGTATGTTGCAGGACTGACTGAGTACAAGTTCGGTGAAAACAAATTAAAACTATTGAGTACGAAATAATAATTCATATTTTACAAATTTTCAATGCAGAATTTTAAGTGTATTACAGAGAGGAGCTATTTTCATGATATACCAGTAACAGAGCCATATCTGCAATATGATTGTTGTCTTCACATTGCCGAATGCATAGCCATTGAGTCGTTGACATAATGTAATCATGCAAAATTTCATCTAGTGTGGGTGGGATGCCCCCTCTCTCTCACTCCAAATACAGTTCTACTATCGTTGTAATGCCGAAAACTGGTTATCCAGTGAATTTCAATATCCGTTCTCAGTCAGTCCTGCAAAATTTCACCCGATATTACAATTCATTATGATTAGCACACTATAGATGGAGTTGAGGCCAGGACTGGGATAATAACTGTTATTGATACCTACCATAGCATTTAGGGGAGGGCATTCGGCCCAAAATTAATGTTGAAGAGATAGGAAACACGGCGAAGCAGCGTATTCATCCCATGTATTCATATCATGTAATCCCCCCCCCTCAGGCCATTTCTGAAATTAATCAAATTTTCAGTGATGGTACATTTTGGAAGACCTGCCCTTATTCTACTTCAAATTACCTATGTGCTATTAAATAAATAAAACATTGTTTTTACTTGCTATATTTAGTTTCACTTGGCAGTCCAGCACGCTACCACTAGACCAACCCTCCCCCCTGCATCACAGTTGAAGCTAAGTAAATTTACATAAATCTATGCAAATTTTTACAAAAGGTAGCCTATTTTAAGTCTACTAAATCATATTATTTGCATTCCCCCGTTTTATTTAATGTATCTATAAGCCAGGTGGTCAGAAGTCAAGATTTTATAAATCTGTGATGTTTCCAATTCCTGCCACAGGGGCGCCACCAGTATTTCAATGTTTTAGGGATTTCTGGACCAACCAAGCCATCCAAGATAATTTCTTAGGCTAAGCAGACCTAAATTAAGTATTAGAATGCCTTAATTTAATTTTAGATGATTTACTAGCTGATTTACTTTCACAAATCATCACAACAACAGAAAACAACCATATACCCCCTCTGGTGTCAAAAAATCAAGGCAGCCAGTTTTCTTCAGACAGATTTTGCAGAGATTTTTTTTGGATGAATTCCTTCGTCTGGAGGAAAACATGCCATTCAAGTGGTTGCAGCTGGTCTCAATCAAATCACAAGATGTTAATGCACTTACCTGCCAAGTATTATAGATGCTTTTATCCTGTAGTAAGAGTTATTAGCCTTTGAAGTCACTGTGATGCATCTTGGAAGAAAAATGGTTTGTTGACAATCTGTGAAACTGGGTGAGTCCATTACATTACATTAGCAGGGACGAAGGTTGGTTTGCTTTAGGAAAATGAGATCAACCTGCCAGAAGATTGTAAATAAACAAACCAGAATGCACAAAATACGATAAAAGGAAGCTGATAACAATTATTTTCTACTTCACAATTCCCTGTGTTACTTAGCGAACCAACATTTTAAAGTATCAATATTTCAACTCCCCTCTAGGATAGTGGACTCGTCCGTATCCCACTTGTCTGCTGTCGGCCAGCCTGCTCACCGCTGATTGTTTCAAGCTCTACAACTTTATTAATGTCTTCAGGCAAGGTTTGTGTACTGCAACATGTATGCAACAATCATAGGTATTTGCAACACTAATCAATTTTTCAATGCTCCACTTCATATTACTACATCGTGGAGATGTTCTCCTGCTGACACTTTTGCGTATATACCACCCAGTACTACAACGCTGGCGAAATAAGGAGTCTGTGCTATGACAGATCTCGTCTTATTGCCCTAGGGCCAGCGTTAAAAAAACTCCAAGTCATTCAGAATAAAGCTCTACGGTCAATCTATAACTTGAAGAGAAGAATAAGACTTTCACCTTATTATAAAAAGGCTGAACTACTAGACATTAAAAGTTTGATAGAATTATCTTTAGTAAAAATTTCTCATAGATATATGACAGATATATTGCCCCAAAGAATTATTAATTTATTTGAAAATACCAGTCATAACCATAGAACCAGAAATCGAAACTTACTTCAAGCCCTTCCACATACTACTCAAATTTATAATAAAAGTTTTCTTGGCAGAGCACCACATGTATGGCTACACCTTCCTAGGGATCTAAAAAATATTCGTGATAGCAAGAAATTTAATAAAGGTTTTGTTAAATACAAGCTGGATCAAGCTATAAATAACTGAAATCAGCAATTGTATAATAACTGAAGTTTTGACGGTAGTTAATCTTCATAATTATTATGTATTTGATTTAGGATATCTTATTATGTAATCTAAATGTTGACTTTGGATGTCTTTTGACCACACTTGACTCTAGACATAGGCAGCAACCGCGGCTAATGCATGAGCAAGATGTGGTCACTAGACTTATGAATAATTCATAATCTATATAATCAAACGCTATGTTATCTTCATAATTATTATGTATTTGATTTATGATATTTTATTATGTAATCTAAATGTTGACTTTGGATGTCTTTTGGCCACACTTGACTCTAGACATAGGCAGCAACCGCGGCTAATGCATGAGCAAGATGTGGTCACTGGACTTATGAATAATTCATAATTAATTTAATAATATTGGCACATGTTTAGAATTTAATTCATTGTATTTGTATGTAACGTATATTGGAAGGGCACCCCCCTATAGGGTATAGTAAATTTTTTTGCTCGGGTGTTCTTCCATCAACTTACTTTGGTTGGTATTGTTTAAAGAAATTTTATCAAAATGTATTGTACTCTTGTAAGTTGCAAATAAATTTTCATTCATTCAGTCAGAACTTATGTCCAGGACTGTAGTGTATGGATGGATTAAATCGATTAACAAGCCATGATATACCATGTCTATCAGTGACTGGTACTTCCACTCGTGACATGTACATGCATTATTATCCTTCCAGAAAGTAAGTAGAAAGTGATTTTTTTTCTTGTAATGGGAAGGTGTGACATCATATGGCAGTGTCCATGGGTTAGCATATTTGGAAATCAGGTTTTTCATGGGCGGTCACAGGTTGTTCAGCCAATCACGGTTCACTCTGCATAGGATGTCATATCAAATCTGTGAGGTAGTACGCCAGCATATGACATGTTATGCGTAAAAATGAAACACTGAGTTGTGGCCAGCAGTGGCTTATCTAGAAATGGCCTGGGGGCATAATATGGGGTGAAAATGCAGTGCTCTGTAACATTTCCTATCTCTTCCATGTTAATTTTGGGCCTGGTGGGCATGCCCCTCAACAAGGGCACACAACAAAGATTGCTCATGATTTCAATAAAGTGATCACAGAGTCGATCCTGCCTCCCTTCCCAAAAAGTATCTCCTTCTTGAGACATCCTAGCTGTGCCACTTACGGCAAACAATATACATTATAACATACGTAATCTTCTTCTTTTACTTAGTTATCCTTGATAAGACTTCCATACTATGACACATACCATAACACTGCATCACACTCCACACCAGAGCCAATCACTATGTCCCGGCTGTAAAGGGCCCGATGTGAGAGGACCCTGTACACTGTATTGGACAACACCCTCTAATATTGGCATAAAATGGGTAATTAGATAATAGGAATGTTGGGGCCAGGTCAACTTATTTTACCACGGGCCCAAAATGGCACCAGTGTGGCCCCGTTTATGCGTATTACCATGCTATCTAGTATCGTACTTACGTTCAACATGGCCTTATCCAATCTTTGCCTATCAACCAGAAAACAAGTTTAACAAAGTAGACAGACGTCCAAATATTCCCCTGGCACTTACGAAATCTTGAATACAAAAGGGAACTAATCGCTTCCAATTTACCGTGAACTGATCACCAAATAAACAGAGCACCAGTTATATTGTCAGGTGTGAACTCCAAATCAGATAATGCCTCAAATATAATGTGATTTGATGGGATTAAGCAGCGAATAATGGTTATACTGCACTCACTTTCACTTTCCAATTATGCATGGGGCATTTGGCAGCTTGATTCCTAGTAATCAGGATTGGCAGACTGTAAATCCTGTAATCAGGTTATGATATCAAGATTCAATTTTAAAAGTATGCCATACTTTCCTTTTGTCCCATGTCATTACAGATCTCATATTAGTGTGCCATGTTCTTTTCAACTGCCACAGTGCTCATGTGATGTCAGTATGAGCATAATGATGTCACGGAGGTATATTCACAGTTTTTAGCTGTGTCGTTTGGGACCTGCCCTTATCAGATCATTATAAATCCACAAGAAACTGCTGAAGTGTTGGTCAGCACTGATCATTAAGAACTTCCCGTAGGGAAGTTCTTATTGATATTGTACGTATTCTTCTTATTATTATTATTATTATTATTCTTTATTATTCTTATTCTTCCAACTTTTTGACTTTTTTAAATTTTGAATAACTTCTTTACAAGAAGACATATGTCAATTAGCATCTATACAGCATTAAGACATCATAAAAGTCCTTCTATGGTGGGAATTACACATCGGAATTCCGTGTGACATAGGAATTACAGGCAATTTTCGCGAAAAATTTCCGATTGCGGTTTCGGGAAAACTGTCAGTCAGAATGTCATGAAATTTTTTCCTGTTAATCTCTAATGAAATATGCATTGCAGAAAGGAGCCTAGTGGCTATACGGTGAATAGCTTTGGAGAAAAAAAAGTTCAAAATCAGGGCAAAGAGAAATTTCGAGGGATGATGTCATGAAAAACCATGATTGAAAAGTCAGATTTTCATGTCCTTACAGGAATTGTTGCTACTACTGGGGTATAGTGTTATTGCAAAAGTATGGCATCCTAGGACCTATACTTTTTGTGCCACAGGGCCTCAAAAGTCGAACATTTGAATGGCTGTATCTCCCTTAATATTAATCCTAGAAAGAAAAAATGGCCATTTTTGGAAACCTCAGAAAGTCAGCTTTCCATTGATATATAGCAATATGCTGTACGACGTACGGTATAGAATCGCGTCAGACATTGAAATTTTTATGTCACTTTTTGGGTCTCCCAACACCTATTTTGCCCAAAAAAACTATGAAGATCTTCATGGATGTTCATGTTGATTTTTTATGTGGTGCCCAATATGGACCTGCATAATCTGTCCAAAGGAAATTTTTCTACTTCAAATACTTTTTCTTTGAGAATTTTTTTCATTTCACAATTCAAATGTCGATTGCTCAGCTTCTACTCATTCAAATGTCATGAAATTAACACCAAAAAATGCGTAAAATTATGCCCTTTAATGAGCTCCAAGGGCATATACTTTTCACTAAAAGCCAATTTTACATTAGCAATTTCACATATTCAATTATAACTCATTAAGTATTCATTGAAATCAATTAAAACTAATTTGACATATTCCTAATTTTTTGCTCTATTTTTCCATGTAAGCACGGCTCCATACCTGGGATGGTTTGTCTACAACAAGCCATTAGGGTTAGGGTTTCAAAAGGTATTGCTTTGAGGGTGGTACCACTGGCCACCACACACTGGTCTCCATGCCAAGCGATATGTCATTTCAATATATCTGACTGTATGCTACATGGCTTATTGCAAGCAATCATCTTGTAACAGCAAGATTTCCCTTTTTACCAAATGAAACAGCTTCAGGGTGGAGGGCAAGGGAATGGAAGGGGAAGGAAGGAATTTGAAGGGTAGGAATTGGAAGGGAAGGGAAGGGATTGGGAAGGAAGGGAAGTTCTTCCTTTAAATTGCTGTGCAATTTAGTATACTAGTTCTATTTGATGTTTTGAAAACAACCAAAAGTTCCTAATCCCTGCTTACACATGGATTTAGTGCATAACTGTTAATAAGTTGCCCAACAAAATGAAATTGACTTTCTTTGTACGTCAGAGAAGTAATCGTGACGAACCTAATTGTGACAGAATATGTTTGAACTCACAAAAGCCACAGGGTGCTGCCCTCATACAAAGAAAGTCAATTTCATTTTGGTGTAATAGACTTTAAAATAGTCAGTTCGCAACTATTTACAGCAAACATCAAAAGGACTGATTTGCCTTCAGGCAAAAGCTGAAATAATCTTGATAATGTCTGCCACATCCTTTAAAAAAGTAAAGCCAGATTAAAAAAAAATTATTTTCTTGTTTTTCAAATGCCCCGTTGCTCCCACATTACTACAGGGGAACAAGAAGTGCAACAAAATGACAATGTGTTTGGTGCTCAAGTAGCCTTGCCACGTCACAAATTTCCATGCTCCTCTGAGCACAGACAGTATATCACACCTGAAAATTATTTTGATTGTGTGATACAACACCCTTGAATGATCGTCATACCAAACATTACACTGTACAAAATGCATGGAGGCAGAGCCACAGCTTGTCAACTGAATCCTGAAAATCTATCAGCACACAAATGAATTGATCATCTTTGACTTTTTAAAATTTGTCATAATTAACTGAGAGAAAGTGTATTTTTATGCTGGCTTCTTGAACTTTAGGACAAGATTTGTTATAGTACAGTATTGGCTCTGCAGCCAGCATACTATACTGGTTGCCCCATACGGAAAGGTGTCAACCAGTTTGGTCCCCACCATTTAGTAATATCAGCTAGAGCATTACAAAAAATCTTATGATCACAAATACTTGATATTGTTGCATTGATGTAAAAGAACACCTGCCACTCATTAATCGACCAATTGGCGCAGATACAATTGTTGCAGGACCTGAAATAATTGGGGGGTGAGTTGTAACAATTGGGGGTGAATAGTAATGAGAGCAGTTTGTTCTATTTATTGGTCCAATTTCTGAGTGACACATCCTTGGGGTGATTAAAAGACTGTTAGTGACTTACAGTTAATGACTAACTGGCAGTTCAAGACTAACAAACAGTGAATCAACAACAGTTAGTGCTTACTAACAGTAAGTGACTAACAACAGTGACTTACTAACAGTAGTGACCAACTGATGAATAACAGTTAGGGACAAAATGACTAACAGTCAGGGACTAGCAGTTAGTAACTTACTAACAGTTACTTGCTAACAGTTAAGGACTAGCTGACTTACATGACTAACTAACAGTTAGTGACTGACTAACAGTTAGTGACTGACTAACAGTTAGTGACTGACTAACAGTTAGTGACCAACTAACAGTTAGTGATTGGTGACTGACTAACAGTTGGTGACTGACCAACAGTTGGTGACTGACTAACAGTTAGTGACTAACAGTTAGTGACAATTAGTGACTAATTAACAGTTTTTGACTAATTAACAGTTTTTGATTAACTCACAGTTATTGACTAACAGTTTTTAACAAACTAACAGTGTTGACTAACTAACCTTTTCTGACTTACAGTTTTTGACTACAAACAGTTTTGACCAACAGTTTTGACTACAAATAGTTTTTGACTAACTAACAGTTTTTGACTAACTAACAGTTTTTGACTGACAAACAGTTTTTGACTACTAACAGTTTTGACTAACTAACCATTTTGACTTACAGTTTTTTACTACTAACAGTTTTTGACTACAAATAGTTTGACTAACTAACAGTTTTTGACTAACTAACAGTTTTTGAATAACAGTTTTACTAACAGTTTTTGACTAACTAACAGTTTTGACTAACTAACCATTTTGACTTACAGTTTTTGACTACAAACAGTTTTAGACTATCAGTTTTTGACTGACTAGCAGCTTTCACTGACTAACAGTTTTTGACTAATTTTAAACAGTTTTGACTACTAACAGATTGACTAACTAACAGTTTTGACTAACTAACACTTTCACACTAACAGTTTTTGACTAAGTATCCGTTTTTGACTAATTAACAGTTTTTACGAACAGTTTTTGACTAAGTAACAGTTTTGACTAAATAACATATTTAGTGACTAACAAATAGTAACTACCAAAACAACGGACTTAATGACTAACAGATAGTGACTAACTGATGAACAACAGTAAGTGATGCCTGATTGACAGTTAGGGATTGACAGTCATATATAGTGACTCACTAATTAATACTGAGTCATATTGAACCTATGCTTGACTTGCCAACTCCAGCTAAACTGTCATACTGATAGGAATAAAAATAACAGTCAATACAATACACAAGTTAGTGTTGATCACCAGAGCAGGTATAAGAAGCTACATGAGGATTTATAGATGAACCCATGATAGGCCTATAGGCCTATGTGCGTTCCAGACCTAGTTAGTGAGAGATATAGAAAAAGTATAGTTGGGGTCTCCGGAGTATCGCATGCCCTCTTGGGATGAAGAGATAGAGAGGGTGAGAGATAGACAGATAGATAGGTAGATCTATCACGGGTTCATCTATAATTCCTCTTAAAGCTTCTTATACCATATCATGGGTTCATCTGTAGCTTCTCTTATACTATATTTTTAAATTCTTTTGGCAAACATACTCTTATTGTAAATTTTGAAATCGTAATCACTACAGCCAGCATATATCTTTTTTTTCAAAAAGATTTTCTTGTTTAAATTCTGGCCTGTCAATTAGTATTTTGACTGGGAAATGAGAGATGGCTGGATGGATGATTGGGGCTTTCCGTCCTGTATTTACACACTTTGCAATGAGGCAAAAGATGGTTGAAAGTGCTGTCCAACATACACAAACACCCTTCCAAGACAACTGCATGGCAATATACGTCCAAGTTACCTGGCAAGCTAGAATCGAAGCCCATGCAGTATTCTATGATGGATTGATGATTGGGGCTTTCCGTCCTGTATTTATGCACTTGGTAGGCTAATTAGGACAGACGTGTGCATTTTATGGCAATGAGGCAAAGGATTATTGAACACTCATCCAACATAGGCTCAGGTGACCCAGCAAGAGCTGGATTTGAACTACGGACTAAGCAATTGGCAACCCAGAATGCTACCACTAAAGAGAGATAGAGAGATAGTTATTATATAGAGATATCACTAGATATATGAAAAGAGTAATATTAGCATAGTTATAGAGATATCACTAGATAGATGAAAAGAGTAATATTAGCATTGTAGAGAGATAATGATTGATGGATTCATATAGATTCATTCAAATGTATATGTTGTCAGTTGATGACGCTGATGACAACTATATTATATTAGAAAAAACATATTTGTATAAATCGAATAATATTTCATATTATAGTATTTGTAATTTTTACTGGAATGGAGACAGTGCACTGTCTGACAATGTTGGACTGGTACATTGTCCTAACTGTGATCAACTATGTCATTTTTGCTTTGTTGAACTTGATCACCTGTTTATTGTCAAATGAAAAGTCCTAATTGATTGTTGTCTTCACATTGACAAATATTTACACTTTGTGCTCAATGGTGCATGGAAAAATCACTCGTCACAAGAACACTTGAGCCACAAATCATATGATCCTTTCATTGCACTTCTTATTCCCCTGTAGTAACAACATTGCATCATTTGCATGCAAATATGGTGTGATAAATCATAAAATTTTTGATTTCCTATTCCTTTGAGACACATGACCTTCAATTTGAAAGGAGATTTGGTATACTTTCCTGCGAGCAATGTATTAGACTACTTTGCGGTATCCATGAGAGTGGTTTCATTAGCTTTTTGCACTTTGATTGCATCATGAATAATCTGTCGATTCACATTATCGCATGAGGTCCCCTGAAGCTAGGGCCGATTCATCACGAGGCACTACCAAAGCAGAGATCGTATATTATTCAACAGGAGGCAAAATCACATGTCAACATTTGGCTGGCTCACAATGCGCTGTTGTGAGGCATAATTCAGACTGAAAACATGCATCAAACATAAGCCCCTCTGATTGGCCAATTAAGGACAGATGAGTCTGTTGCCAGGGAGATTTGTGTGCTTCGATGATCTCTCAAGATTCCACATAAGATCACAAAGGGAGTTGGTGCTTCACAGTCATGACAGAGGCTTCCATATTGCTTTGAAAAAAACCGCAGGCAACCAACTCCCTGTGTCAGCACATGGTATCGACCGGGCTTTCACATTGTATGAAGTGTATGTGCTAGTCTTACCATGATTATATAATGAAGGTATATATATATAGTTATATAATGTATTGGTTATTCACCATGGGAGAGGGAATACCAGTATCCCATTTATCACCTGAGGGCTTTACCCTGAGGTGTGATAAACACATATTCCCGATCTCATGGTGAATAACCAGCTTATACCATGAGACAAACATTCAAACAGTCAAACATGAGACGATAAGTGGACAACAGGGGATATAGGAATTATCGCCCTGAAATGCAGGCATGTGATTGGTTGAAGGAGGTGACAAATGGTATAAATTGTAGAATGTAACCAACAGCTTGACAAGCGTAATCAATGCAGCAATGGGCACCTTTGATAATGATCCAGCCTTTTTGCAAACTGATAATTAGGATATCCTGTGTGTGTTAAGAAATTAAGTTCGTAAAATACTCCTTGGTGAGGACTCATTTTGTCTAACCTTGGACCCCTGTGGGACATGGGTCATCAATAGTTGCATTGAAAAATCATGAGATTTTACAGAGAGGGTCTGGGAAAATATTTTTCATTATCTACACTGAGCGCCATTAAAAACGCACCATTGCAAAATGGCTCAAAAAATGTACTTTCTCTCAAAAATAATATCAAGATGAAAATTTGCTCACACTCTCAGGCAAATCATTACAAAAAGATAATGATCAGAACACTTTAATGCCTGTAGGTCTTTCGTGACTCACATGTGGTGGTAAATCAATTCTCGCTGACATATATGACAGTAGAACAATGACCTGCTGTTTTAATACGTTTTCAGTAAAACCTTCAGGAGACATTCATATACAGGGTTTTATTAAGTCTAGATCAGGTATATTATACGTTATACGGGAACAGTAGAGATTTTCATAGCTACAAACTTGCAGTCACATGTGCTTATCACACTCTGTACACTATTTTCTTGAAAAACTTGCCAAACACAAAGATAATGGTAATGGAAATTGAAGAATATGGTTTTCTCAATATCTATCTCATTAAATTACCTCTACCAAATTTACCAGATTTTTCTACCCCGATTTTAGCAGAAAAATGAGAGTGTGATAAATCAAAATCTTAAAATTTACATCATTCGAAATTCGCCAAACAGAAATTTTTCACTTTTTTCTTAAAATGTTCTCCTGACCTTCCTCTACAATCATGTGCATGTGTATGCACATTTATTTTCAGGCTTCATTTTTAAGGGGCACTGTGGGTGTAGTCTAATAAAATTAGATTAAATTTAATTTCACAATATAAAAATTAATAACATTATGGATTTCAAAGACCTTTATTTAGAAATATATCTGAGATTATATATACAGTATAAGGAAATCTGGATCCACCGTCTTATGTGACCAAAGCTCTGCATCTGGGTCAAGTCTTACGTCTGGAATAGGTAAATCAAGCAAAACACTCAGTCGTGTTTGTCCTCCTCCTTCATTTTTCTGGCCAACTCTCGGATAGTTTTCTTATATTCTCTCTCAGCTTGCAGAAGCTCCCTGATATGAAAAAAAGATAGATGGATAGACTGCCACTAGAAAGTAACCGAACACCGCGATTGTTTGCCATGGGACCATTACTGGCCCAAGAAAACTGCTTGCCAGCACTCTGCATACACAGTCTTCATGTATATCATAAATTCGTTTTATTGTTCCACCCAATTTGTTGTACCTGTCACAATTCTGTGGTAACACAAATTTACTTAATCTACTAATATCTATGGTCAGGGTAAGCTGGCGTCCTCTGGGGGATGATATATAAGGGGTCAGGGTAAGTGTCGTTGTATTTAAGTTGTTGCATGAGTCCTATATATATCAGACAAATACAGAACCCCTGAGAGGACATGGAATAAAAAGTATATTTATTTCGTTCCTTCATGAAGATTTTTGCATCCCCTCATGATCTTTCATGTCCCCTCTCTATCTTTCGCATTCCCTCACTATGTTTCACTTCAAAAGAATACCATCAATTTGCGAAGCAACTATTAACGTATGACCTATCATCTAAAAGTTCTCGGAGAGCCCCTAAGAGGATATATATATACATTATCACGTTCTCTTGCAATCTTTCGCATTTCCTCGCGATCTTTTGCGCTCCCTCACAATCTTTTTTGTTCCCTCACAATCATCTCTGTTCCCTCGCGAAGATTATCATGTTCCCTAGCGATAATCATCACGTTCCTTCACGATCTGTTGTGTTCTCTCCCAATCATCCCTGTGAATATATATCCAGACAGATGTTCAAGACTGGTTGTCCTATATGTCCTCCATCATGGTATTATGAAGATTTTATGCTAAAGCCAGGATACACAATTATTGCGGGGGAATGAAATGATCATGAGAGAATGCGAAAGATCATTAGGGAACACTATGATCACAAGAGAATGCGAAAGATCACAAGGGAACGCGATGATTGGGAGAGAACGCGAAAGATCATGAGGGAATGTAATGATTGCGAGGGAGTGAGTGAGTTAGTGTTTTACGCCCCATCAGCACTGGAGCGGGCTATTTAGAGGCAACTAATGATTGCGAGGGAACGTAATGATTGCAAATGGGATGATCGAACGTGATAATCTTTTCGTGGAAAAGCAAAAGATTGTGAGGGAACGCAACAACCTTCACGCGGGAACACCACATATTGGTCTTCACGAGGGAATGTGAAAGATTGCAAAGGAACGCAAAAGATCACAAGAGAGTGCGATAATCATCGAGAGGGAACGTGATAATATATATATTTTAATTCAATGTCCTCTTTGGAACTGTGTAGATAAATAGCTTCTCTAGCAGTAGCAGAGATTTATTATGAAGCCATAGTTTTGCAGTTTAACAATCCGGTGTTTCAAACACCTTTGAGAGATCTAGATATATTCACATTAAATGGCAATTGATTATGATCCATATGTCACTGATGTGATTCAGATCTCAATCGATTGCCCAATTCTAGTATTGCCAACTCTGATGAGTGAAATGTTCCGAACCAATATTGGCTTTCATAAAAAACATAATACCATGATAAATAGTCGAACAACTTACGGAAAACTTATTTCTCCATTATCGTCTATGTCCAGTGATTGAACAATGCTGTCCAGTTGGGCATCAGACACATCCAGTTTGTGTTTCTGCAATCCAAAAGGCACATGTAATTTACAGCTAATATGTAAATGGCACTGCCATGAAATTCGCGCAGCACTTTAGTTTTTGTAGGACTTATAGTTTTACCATAACTTTCATGTTTATTTAATATTCAATGTATGAAAGGAGTTATGTAACTGTTTCAGAAAATTAGAAAGACAGATACATGGAAAGACAGAAAAATGTAGAATAGCAAGATAAACTAGACAAAAAATATAATAGATAAATAGATAAATATATCGATAAATAGATAGATAAATAGATAGACAGATAGATAGATAGATATAATGACTGACAGACAGATAGATAAATTGATAGATAGATCTATATATTAAATAAATGGTAAAAAGGCAGACAGTACTGAAAGCTGCCAAAGTCAAGTCTATGTTAGATTGTTGATATTACATAATAGTATAAAAATATAGTAATACAAAAACAATAACATTGCATGTAGATTATCTGTTCACTGTTACATAATCACCAGTTTATAAGATTATGTAACTATAATTTTGTTATGTTTTCTTGTTGTCTGATTGAAATTAAATGTTAATAATTTTATTTAGCTTGTCAATGCTATTAATTAACTATTCCATAAAAATTATTGGTACAGGATATATTACTAGAGAAAATTGAATTTTTAAGACACTTTTGAAGATGAATATGTTATGTTTTGTTAAATACGAAACTAAATCATTGATAAGAAGCTGGACCCACTTGACCTCATTCCAAACTGTGGACTGTTGATGTTTAGACCATCACTGCACAGATTTTTGAGTCTTCTCTTGCCCTCAATTCGCTTCGCTCAACGGCCTTCGGCTGTTTCGCTGCGCGAATATTAACTGTGTCAAATCATCTAATACCACAACAAAAAATGCCTATTTCTAAAAATATATATATGCTGTTGAAATAGCAGCTGATTCACTGTATCCAGCGATTCACTGTGTCCATGTTCCCCCTATTTTTACGTGAGGTGTAAAACCAGATCCCGTCACATTTACAGTTAAAAGAATGATACCAGCCATTTTATACTGTAAGATGTGCATTTTTAAAAAATTCATTACAGTAGCTTCCTTTAAAGAGACGCAGCTGGTTTTTCAGTGCATGCGACAATAAGCCAAATGCGATTTTATGTCTCGATTAGGTGTTTGTTTAATGAACTAAGCAAAATATTCAAAAGGCCATTTATGATTGTGTAAGATGTAAGAAGTTTTAATGGCTAAAAATATATTTCATATAAATATGGTATAGGGGGTAAAATACTTATTTTCCTCACTTAGTATGGAAATACTGTTCGATACTTTTGCCTTTTGATGTTAATCTCTGTTAATCTCTAAGGACACAAATTCAGTAACATAGATGAGCCTTGGAAAGCTGTGAAAAGTGAATGGAAAAAAATGAACTTTTGCGGTGCACAAACTTATCAAGAAGTGTAGCCAAAAGAATGTGCTGCTTAAAAATTAAAAATTTAACATACTTCCAAACTAAGATAATGTCGTTATTGATTTAGTGACAAGAAATGAAGCTTTGTTGTGTATTTCCTATAAAAGTCAAAAGCATATTGAAATTAAGAAAATTCTACTAAGGAGTATAGGCCTACTGCACATGTATGCTATGTTGTGGTGGACAAATATCTGTCTGCGCGACCTTTTTAAAATTAATGACCTTAACTGCCTCCCTGAATTCCTGCTTGGTGATGCTTTCACTGTCGTCTGTATCCAGCCTCCTGAAGACATCCACAACCCTCAGCTTCTGCTTCTCCATCAGTTTAAAGATGAATGCTATCAGGTTGACCTCCCTGCCTCCCATTTTGCCCAGGCTGCAATCGTCCATGGGACTGTTGGAGCTCCTCAATACCACTCCGTAGAGGACTTCAATGTTTCGGCTTCTTCGCATGCGCCGGAATAACTGGACAAAACCAACATTGACCGGGACATCCTGCGAGTATAACATGAATGGAAAATTAAAGGTAAAAGGTCCGTGGCTTGTTGGCATTATAAGGCTACTAACGAGTAGTTGTTAGAACTTTTGAGAATAGCAAGTAACATAATGGGGAAATTAGATGGTGCAAGTGAAAAGAGGTAGACTTTCACCTACCTAGGATGTGTGTTTGCAGTGTTAATTCCTGCACCATGCTGTTCTAGACTAAAAACCCATCTCTTTGTGGAAATTTTTAACAATTGTTTATTCTATTTCTTCATCTATTTATTCTCACATTTTTGAAAACAGTTACTATTTGCACCTATTTTGTGTACTTTATAAATGTCATTGTCAAAACCGACACTGCATGCCATATATGTTTATGCAAGTTTGCTTTCTTGTGATATCTCCAAAACTAATAGGACTATGTGAATGGTATTCATGCATAATCATGTATATGCCATGAAGCTAATATACTGTACATTTCGTCCAATTCTGGTAGTGCAGTGTGTAGTTATTCCATATTTCAGCTTTTAGAGGTGTGCCATCAATTATGCAAATGCTTAGCAAATGCTTAGAAAAAGCTCCTATAACTACTCAATTGATTTTAATATGCCAAGAGTATTTACCTCTTAACATATAATGAAGAGTAGAACCATCATTTCAGGCATGGGAGAATTCATCATCAAGATATCCATATTATTCACCTGCATTGGAATAACATTGAAATTACTAAAATTTTGCATTAAAAGACCTGTATTAGCCAAACAAATATGGAACCATTATCAAAGTCATCCTTTGGTTTCCCTGCATGGGGCTAGAACTATCCCCTCAACTGTAGAAGATCAAATGGCATCAACATACTTCAACAATAGAAATGAAAATATTGTCGATGGAGCTCAATGTTATTCTTATATGTGAAACAGAAGTGTGAGTTTTTGACTTCACGTCATATCTTGTATAGATTTAGGATTTGATGGTGTTTCACACAGGACAAAATTAGTATCCTAAAGATATATTATCAGATGAATTTGCAGTGATATAAATTTAGCTTTTTTTAAGAACAAGACAAACTTTGTAGCAAAAAAACAGCTGATTCCAATGTTATTTCAATACAGAGGTTTAATATTCGCGCAGCGAAACGGCCGCAGGCTTCGCGAAGCGAAATTGAGCACAGGAGAGGACTCAAAAATCTGTGCAGTGATGGTCTCAATACCAACAGTCCATAGTTGGAAACTAGGTCAAGTGGGCCCAGCTTGTTATCAATGAGTTAGGTTCGTATATATGAAAATAACATATTCATCTTCAAAAGTGTCTTAAAAATTCAATTTTCTCGAGTAATATTCCCTTAATTTTTATGGAATAGTTAATTAGTAGCCTTGACAAGGTAAATTAAATTATTAACAAGTGATTCATTTAATTTCAAAACAGACAACAAGAAAACATAACAAAATTAAAGTTACATAATCATTATAAACTGATGATTATGTAACAGTGAGCACTTAATCTACATTCAAATCATGTTATTGTTTTTTACTATTATGCTATTATGTAATGTCAACAATCAAACCTGGGCTTAAATTTGGCAGCCTTCAGTATTGTCTGCCCTTAACCATTGAGATGATTATTGATCAATCTATCAATATTAGGCCTATTTATCTATTTAATATTTCTATCTATCTATCTATCTATCTATCTATCTATCTATCTATCTATCTATCTATCTATCTATCTATCTATCTCTATTTATCTACATTGTATCTACATTGTATCTATTATATATTTTTTATCGCTCTATTATTCTACATTTATCTGTCTTTCTCCATTTCTGTCTTCCTAATATTTGAAACAGTTACATAACTGCCTTTATACATTGAATATGAAATAAAAACAAAAGTTATGGTAACACTGTAAGTCCTAAAACTTTGAAGTGCTACGCGAATTTCATGGCAGTGCCATTTACATATTAATTACTGATATATCTTCATGATGAATGAGTCCATATTCGAAATGATGGTTCTGTTCTTCATCATATGATAAGAGGTAAATGTTCATGGCATATTGAAATAAGTTAGTAGTCATAGGTACTTTTTCTAAGCATTTGCATAATCGATGGCACACCCCTAAAAGCTGAAATATGTCATAACTTCACACTGCACAATCTGAATTGGATGAAACATACAGGAAATTTAGCGGGGCAGATTTGTCATGAAGAGGGAAGTAATATTGCATTTTTACATAGAAGCATGAAACTTGGCACACAGTTAAAAATGTCTTAAAGAAAATATTTAGATAGGGAGCCACGTCAGATTTGACCTGGTTGACCCTCGGCAGCCATTTTCCAAAATGGCGGCTAATTTTCTAATTTTCCTGCTTTTTGTGAAGTGCCTATAGTTTGATTATATGAAAATAGTACTCATTGTTCCTTCTAAAGATCTAATAGATATCATCAAATGATTTCTGAATGGAATTGAGGAATCTTAGGGTGGTCAGGGTCCATTTTGTTAGAACTGTTGAAGAAAAAGTATCATTTTCGCGGTTTCCCGTATTTTCGTGGAATCTCAATTGATTTTTAAACAGATGACATATTTGAATTCCTTGCGAGAAGAGCTTTCAAATGAATGGTAGCATCAATAGTTTCCGTGAATTCTTTGTCAAAACTAAACTAAAAGCGAAATTTTCAAAAACCATTTTATTTTAATTTTTTCCATTTTCATACAAAATGGTCGAAACCCATTAATGCGGGTACTCATTTGAAAGCTCTTTTTGCAAGGATTTCAAATATGTAATTAATTTTGAGATCTATCAAGAATTGGCGTAACCATGCCCTATCGCGAAATCCAGTATTTTAATCAATATTTCTACCTAAATGGATTCCAACAAGCCTAAAAGTAGTCCAGGCTATCAAAAAATGTTACAGTGATGTACTGAATACTTAGAGAAGGAACAAAAAACACTATTTGCATGCATTATATTTGTAGGAACTACACACAAAGCAGCAAAATGGAAAAATTGACCGCCATTTTGGAAAATGGCTGCCATTAGCCACCTAAGCTAAATCTGAGGTGGCTCCCTATCCAAATATGTTCATTCAGATGTTTTTTAAGTGTGCACCAAATTTCATGCTTCTATGTATAAATGCACTATTTTTTTACATACCTGCCCCGCTAATTAGCTTCATTGCACATACATGATAATGTGTGAATCAAGTTCAATCAACTAGTCCTATTAGTTTTGAAGATATCACAAAAAAACATACTTTAACAAACATATATGGCACGAGGTGTAGTTTAACTGTGAAGCATTTAGAGCAAAGCCAGGATTTTAGAACGTACAAAATAAATGTATCGATCATATTGTTATTATTATTTCTAACACTGATAACACAGTACGCACTCGGCAGACCATGACTCAATTGGCATACCCTTCAATGACCATGTCTATCAATGAGTGGTAATGCACCCAGTGGCTCGAGGTTTGTGTAGGAAATTCACAAACCTCCAAGTCTATGAAGTTTAAGTGGCCCTCTTGGTTGTCGTCTGCGGTTTTCAGCAGCAGCAACGCCATGTCTGAACTGATGGAATTCATTGAAAGCTGAAAAGGGAAAATATCACGAATGGTTGTCACTCATTAACATAAAAACTATTTGACAGCAATAAAAATTGTTTTACTTTACACGAGTCTAATCATAGTGATAATAAAATAATGTATGACTTATTTTAAAATTTGCACTTGCAATAACTTGTAATCTTCTTACAGCAGGAAATTTGACATGCAAAAAGATTGGACTGTTGCACTGTGAAAATGGCACTTCGTGAATCATGATAGCTGATGAAGTGTCATCTTCTCTACATTCAACATGGGAAACATGGAGGCTGTTTGATAAGTCGTGATCAAGAGATTTGATTTGTCATACTGATTTTAGAGTAAAAGTCAGATGCATAATCCTTTCGTTTGCTTGTCACCAACAAGCGGGATTGGTCTCCTTGAATCAGATTAACATTGAAAGTATTGGGTACGATCATGACAAATCATCAGCATGATGTCACACGAAGTGCCATTTTCACAGTGCAGCAGTCCACTCTTTTTGCATATCAAATTTCCTGCCTGTAAAGAATAGGAGTCCACTCGATTGCGCAATACAGTCTCATTATTTACCAAAAACAATTAACTTCCGTACAATTAAATTTCCAGTTGTATTCTTATGCGATTTTATAATCTTCTGGCAAAGACTCAATAATGAGGGGACAAGAGCAGAGAACCATTGAGGGGCTGATGTCAGCCCGAGCCTCCATAATTATAGCTGGCCTGGAGCAGAGGTAAGTTTCAAGCTGGAGGGTCATTAGAAGGACTTGTATCTGAAATGGCATACTCTCAGAGATTGGAGGGCGGTGTTTCTCTTCAGCCCTTTAATGACTTCTGCCAGACCAGCGTCGGTCATTCTGTTGCTGCGAAGGTCAAGGTGCTTCAGGCATTCGTTTTGCAGAAGGGCCTCTCCGAGGGCATGAGACCCTTTCCTGGAAAAACCATTCCACGCCACGTTCAAGTCTTGCAGGCTTCGGTTTTCCTGCGGGGTTAAGTTAAAGAACATCAAGTTAGACAGGAAGCTAACAAAAAAGTGTTGTTTTTTTTAAATTACATATATTATATATATAAATTCTTCCTGGAAATTTGAAATTTGGTCCTGGTAAATTTGTAATTCTCAAGAAATATCAGCTTACACTTCTAGGATAATCAAATCTATCATTAGACTGGCGGGCCGGGGGCAGGTATGTAAAAATTAGTGCATTTATGTTGTAACTGACTCCAATATTTAATTTATATCAAAGTTAATTACATATCCGAATGCCTTGGAACAACAGCCTTCAAATGAGTACGCACACCGACGGGGGGGCTTAGGAGAGATGAACTCCTTTAATAAAAAAACTGGGGTAGCTGTGCCAACATGAAATTGTGTTGATTAACTGTGAAATATTTAATGAACCCGTTTCTTTTCCCTTGCAGAGTGAAGGCACCCGGCGAGCCAGGGTATTTAGCACACACAGAAGAAGAAGAAAACTCCAATTTTTTTTTTCCAAAATTTTTATGCCTAATTTTTTCCCCCAAACTAGTTTTTTTCCCTTTTTATACAGTTCCCTAATTGTGTGTTCATGGACAGATATATATAGACCTATTGATATGCCTGTGTGCCATTTGCCCCAACAGGCTTTTCTAGAAACTTACAAGGTTCAAACAAATCATATATTTTAGAACAATGTATACATCTTGTGACATGTTTTGAAATGTTTGTCAAGAACATGAATTATCCTTTCTTACCATGATGGCTTGACCTATCGCCATACCCCCCTGGCTCCTGATGCGATTCCAACTCAAGTCAAGTGTCCTCAAACTTTCAGTCTCAACTGAAAAATAAGTAAACCAGTTTAACAGTGATTGCACAGATAACTAGGGTAAGGTGGGGTAATTCCGGCCCCGGGGCAAATCCGGCCCCTTGAGGATAACATGTTTTCTCATAGCCCTGAATTTGATTGACAATGAATATTTTCCTAAGAATTCATTGTTACTGTACTTGGAGCTTACAGAATAACAGAGATTATGCTAAAAAATACTTTCGTTTGGACTGCAACTGGGAAAGAAGACAGGCATCTCATGAATGAGCAATTTCAATGTGAAATTGAAACTTTCAAAACTGAGGTATTTCAAAATAAAGTTTAATTGGAACACATTACTTAGTGTCATGAAAAGCAACGTTTAGTCAATAGCTTGGCATGTGCAAGAGATTTCAGCTATTTTAAGCACATATGTACAAAATGACATACTCGTGTTTTGCTGATGGTCGGGGCAATTCTGGCCCCTCTGATTCTGATGTTAAAAGCATGTGAACATAAAATATGTTTTGTAAGGTGCTATTTCATGCCATTAAAACATCAGTTGATGGTGATTATGATTCAAATGAGTTGAATTTTGGGATTTTTTTCAGGTTTCGTGGAATATTGTGAATATCACAGATAACATTTTCTAGTCTCTCAAATGAAGTGATCAAATGATTCTAACAAAAAGGTTCAATATATCCTTCAGAATCTGTGTTTCACTGACAAATAAAATATGCTTCTGAAGCAATCTTTTCTTGGTTTGTCTCATTGAGCTTGAAAGGGGCCGGATTTGCCCCACAAGCGAGGGGCAAATCTGGCCCCTGAGTTGGAACATTGATTTTGTAATAACTGGTTCAAAGGTGTCAAATTAAATAAGTAAGTTCCCTGATGTATCTAGATGTCTGTAATCCATCATCCCAAAATGAAAATGTATGTTTTTCACAGATATGAGAACTACAGAGATGAATATGTGTCAAAAGGGGGCCGGATTTAATTCGCCCACCTTATCCTACACAATTTCTGAAGCGATAACAGGGACAAAAAAATGTATTGTTGTGTTTTGAGCCATTAGAAAAATATTGCTAAAAGATTACGTTTCTCAACCGTTGTTTTATTTTACAGTACGTCACTTTGATGTAGAAAAAGAGTGGACTGTTGCACTGTGAAAAGGGCACTTCATGTGTCATCATGCTGATGATTTGTTATGATGACACCCAATACTTTCAATGTTAATTTGATATAAGGAGACTTATCCTGCTTGTTGGTGACAGCCAAACAAAAGGATTATGCATCTGATTTGCAGTCTATAAATTAGGTACCGTATGACAAGTCAAATGCCCTTCTCTTGATCATGACTAATCAAACAGCCTCTATGTTTCCATGTTGAACGTAGAGAAGATGACACTTCATCAGCTATTAGAACTCACAGAGTTCCAAAATCTGTGTGAAGCGACACTCATTTTTTGCATATCAATTTTACAGGCTGTAAGGGGCCCTGTTACAAAATTTAAAAAAAAAAGTCTGGATTATCTTGTTAAGCATTGTTTGGCATTGACTGTTTGTTATAATCACCTGTCTCGAACCCCAGGTCAATGGAGTCCACACTAAATACCAATTTAATTGTGATTAAATCACAGGAATAGGTTGTGTGATCAAGCAATTGTTAAGAAGCTTCATGGTGATTATGTATATGTAAGCGATTTTGCCATAGGCCTAAGACTCATGGCTCACAAATAAAATTTTCCTGGCTGATTCAATGATTGAATCCACCGGCAATCATTCTGAGGCTCAAACACAAATTTATTTTAAAACTTGTTTCTCCTCAAACACCACAGAACAATGATTGAAACCTACCCAATGCTTTGCCAAGGAGGGCTGCCCCGCTGTCTTCTATCAGGTTATGGCGCAAGTTCAACTCTTCTAAGCTTTTTGAACTCTGAAAAGAACAAAAATTATTGATGGGTTTCTTGAAGCAAATTAGCCGAATCTGGATAGCCAAAGATAATTAAAGAAATATATACGCAGATAGATGCATATTGACAGTACATTCTTCTACCAGTCTAGTGAAAATGAGAACTGCATGCTGACACTAAAGTTGATTTTGTATGGTACAGCATTGCTGTCCCAAGAAATAATTCCAATTTCATTGCACATTCACAAAATTTCTATTCAACATTGATGTATACCAGAGTCAGACTTGGCAATCACATTCTCTAAGGAAGTAGACAAGGCCATCATCACACTCAGAAACAGCTCTGTTTCTTCTAGACAAAATTGTCAGAGTTCCTCAGACTGAAATGATGTGGACCGCTCGCTGGAGCTCACGGAATAGCACACTAGTCACTAGGTGGCAACACATGACAGCATATGATCTGATCTGCCAAGGCTGGATAAAGAAGTGCCAATGTAACAGCGGTTCAGTTGTAGACGGTTCTTCTACATTGTTGATTTAATCCCTGAAATATGTCATTGGAGGTTGTTATGGAACATGACTGAAATTTAAAACTTTTTTGGAAGATATTTTAGGTGTTTTAATTTACTAAACTGGACTGTGGCTAAATCACTAGTTCCACTTACATTTTTTGCAACTACAAGAACTTCTTGTTCAGACAGGCACTGTAGACAGGAGCACCACACAGAATGAGCTATTCTTGCTTAGGCCTTTTTCAATTGAAAAATTCCTAGAGTTGGGTCTAAAAATCTGGCATAATTCCTGGAGTTGGCCCCTAAAGTTGATTATGAACTTTTATCGAATAGCGATGTTACTTTTCGGTGAAAGTCACAGGTTGTAATCTGGGAAAAACTGGCAGATACCATTGCGGCAACTAAAAAAATTACTGGAGTCGGGGTATATTTGCAACAACCGACTGCCTAGCACCGGGTCTGGTTGCCTAACTTCCAGCCTAGCATACGTATCAGAAAAACAATTGTCCCCCCCCCCCCCAGGTATTCTTGTGCTTAGTAAGCTTTGCTCATGGCTGCTTTGCTGTCTTTGAAATCAATCAAATGGATGTAAATAATTTGATTTTTTCTGTAGAATTTCTTTAAGTACAACCTGCAAAGAATAATAAAGTTGAGTTTGGGTTCGAAACCATGTCCCGGTGTCGGCCTACCTGCAAATTAGTCTCACAAGAAATGTGTTCAAACCTGAATGAGGTCAGCCAGATGTGAGCATTCTCTGTTTCCAATGGCATTGTTGGACAGATCCAGGTGAACGAAGGATGGTCTGTTCCTCAAACATTGTGTGATGTGATTCACTCCTTTGTGGCCAATGTTGTTTTCTGACAAATTCTGAAACAAGGCAATATCAGATAAGTTATGAGGGGAGAAGCATTGCACAGTTTGCAACTTTGCATGGTAAATTTTTCTTGTCAACAAGATCGATTTGTTTCTTTTTACTTAAGTAATATGTAAATGGCACTGCCATGAAATTCGCCCAGCACTTTAAAAAGTTTTTGTGGGACTTATAGTGTTACCATAACTCTCATGTTTATTTCATATTCAATGTATGAAAGGCAGTTATGTAACTGTTTCAGAAAATTAGAAAGACAGATACATGGAAAGACAGAGAAAGATGAAGAATAGCAAGATAAACTAGACAAAAAATATAATAGATAAATATATCGATAAATAGAGAGATAAATATATAGACAGATACTGAGATAGATAGATAGATGTATTGACAGACAGATAGACAGATAAATTGAAAGATATATATTAAATAGATAAATAAGATTGATAGATAATCAGCTAAATGGTAAAAAGGCAGACAGCACTGAAAGCTGCCAAAGTCAAGTCTATGTTAGATTGTTGATATTACATAATAGTATAAATATATAGTAATACAAAAACAATAACTTTGCATGTAGATTAACTGTTCACTGTTACATAATCATCACTTTATAAGATTATGTATCTTTAATTTTGTTATGTTTTCTTGTTGTCTGATTGAAATTAAATTAATCACATTTTAATTATTTGATTTAGCTTGTCAATGTTAATAATGAACTGTTCCATAAAAATTATTGGTACAGGATATATTACTAGAGAAAATTGATTTTTTAAGACACTTTTGAAGATGAATACGTTATGTTTTGTTAATTACGAAACTAAATCATTGATAAGAAGCTGGACCCACTTGACCTAATTCCCAGCTGTGGACTGTTGATGTTGAGACCATCACTGCACAGATTTTTGAGTCTTCTCTTGCACTCAATTCGCTTCGCTCAACGGCCTTCGGCCGTTTCGCTGCGCAAATATTACTATATACTTGTTTTAAAAATGTTACTCGGTCAAATATTACTAGGTCAAATTTATATCATCAAAATTTGTAAAAAAAAAACAAAAAAAATAAAAACGTTAAAGGCCAGACACAATAATTTTAATTTCTTATTTGATGAGAAATTCCCAGTACATTTAAATTTCTTCCTGCAATTCTGCAATTCTGCAATAAATTCTGCAGTTTGGAAGGAAATTGCAGAATTCTGCAATTCTGCAATAAATTCTGCAGTTTGGAAGGAAATTGCAGAATTCTGCAATTCTGCAATAAATTCTGCAGTTTGGGAGTGAAACTGCAGAATTCTGCAATTCTGCAATAAATTCTGCAGTTCTGCAGCTCCATGCAGTATTTGTGAACCTCTGGTATTTAATCCAGCTTATCAATTGCAATGCATCTGTTAAGTTCAGACCTCTTCAACAAGGGTCTTGCCACTACCCAGGAAACGTTGGTTGGGGAGGGGGGGAGAGGAGTAGCGGATCGGGGGTCGGTTGGGAGGTCTGGGGTTTTGATGCTCACCTGTCCCAGCAGCTTTCTGAAAAGTTTCTGCAGCAGAATCTGTAGTTCTGTAGGAATTCTGCAGCCTGGGAGGTTTTATGCACTTCTGCAGGTAGGTAGCTCCATATTCTGCAGTTTCAAATAAACCTGCAGCATTCTGCAATTCTGCAATGAATTCTGCAGTTTGGGTGGAAATTGCAAAATTCTGCAATTCTGCAATAAATGCTGCAGTTTGGGAGGAAACTGCAGAATTCTGCAATAAATTCTGCAGTTTGGGAGTGAAATTGCAGAATTCTGCAATAAATTCTGCAGTTTGGGAGTGAAATTGCAGAATTCTGCAATTCTGCAATAAATTCTGCAGTTTGGCAGGAAACTGCAGAATTCTGCAATTCTGCAATAAATTCTGCAGCTCCATGCAGTATTGGGAACCTCTGGTATTTAATCCAGCTTATCAATTGCAATGCATCTGCTAAGTTCAGACCTCTTCGACAAGGGTCTTGCCACTACCCAGGAAACGTTGGTTGGGGGGGGGGGAGGAGTAGCGGTTTGGGGGTCGGGTGCAACGTCTGGGGTTTTGATGCTCGTATGTCCCTGCAGCCTTTCAGAAAAGTTTCTGCAGCAGAATCTGTAGTTCTGTAGGAATTCTGCAGCCTGGGAGATTTTATGCACTTCTGCAGGTAGGTAGCTGCATATTCTGCAGTTTCAAATAAACCTGCAGAATTCTGCAATTCTGCAATAAATCCCGCAGTTTGGGAGGAAATTGCAGAATTCTGCCATTTCGAACCAAACTGCAGAATTTATTGCAGAATTGCAGAATTCTGCAATTTCCTCCCAAACTGCAGGATTTATTGCAGAATTGCAGAATTCTGCAATTCTGCAATAAAATTTCAAAACAACAACAGCTGGAATTCAAAGTGAACTGCTATGGACTTCTTCTTCTTCTTCTTTTGGTGTCCATTCTCCCAGGTCGCCACTCTTGTGGGGAGCAGCACTGGCATGTTTTGTTTTCTTGTGGATCAGTCATCGTTCTACCACTCTGCCAATTCTCAATCAAATTTCACTCTGAAAAAAGTTGCGGGTACCCTGCAACCAGGTCTATTGACTGAAGTTGACAGTGTTTGTCTGTTGTTGTTTCTTTTTTGAAAATGCATATTGCGAGCTGACCGATTGCCGAAAAAAGTGCCGTACGGCAAAAAGAAACAACGACGGACAAAGACTGACAACTGTAGTAAATAGACCTGGTTGCAGGGTATCCACCACTTTTTTCAGAGTGAAATTTGGTTGAGAATTGGCCGAGCAGAGTGGCAAAATGTCCATAGAGGTTTATTTGATGCAGCAGTTTGTAAAATGACATTTTTACGAGCTTACCGATCGCCGAAAAAAGTGCCGTACGGCAAAAAGAAACAACGACAGACAAAGACTGACAACTGTAGTAAATAGACCTGGTTGCAGGGTATCCACTACTTTTTTCAGAGTGAAATTTGGTTGAGAATTGGCCGAGCAGAGTGTCAAAACGTCCATAGAGGCATAGAGGTTTATTTTGAAGCAGCCCCCCCCAACTCGACCCCAGAAGTGCTACCCCCCCCCCAACCAACCCCCCCCCCAACCAACGTTTGCTTGGTAATGACAAGTCCCTTATACCAGAGGTTCACAAATACTGCATGAATTCTGCAATAAATTTGTTCTGCAGAATTTATTGCAGAATTGCAGAATTCTGCAATTTCACTCCCAAACTGCAGAATTTATTGCAGAATTGCAGAATTCTGCAGTTTCCTCCCAAACTGCAGAATTTATTGCAGAATTCTGCAGTTTCCTCCCAAACTGCAGAATTTATTGCAGAATTGCAGAATTCTTCAATTTCACTCCCAAACTGCAGAATTTATTGCAGAATTGCAGAATTCTGCAATTTCACTCCCAAACTGCAGAATTTATTGCAGAATATGCAGGTGGAGGAAGAAATTTAAATGTGCTGCTTTTTTGCAGAACTGCAGAATTCTGCCATTTTTTTTTCAGAACTGCAGAATTCTGCACTTTTTTGCAGAACTGCAGAATTCTGCAATTTTTTTTGCAGAATTCTGCAATTCCTTTGGAAACTGCAGAATTCCGCAGTTTTTTTTGCAGAACTGCAGAATTCTGCAGTTTTTTTGGAAACTGCAGAATTCTGCGGTTTTTTCTGCAGAACTGCAGAACTGCAGAAAGAAATTATACACTCCTCGAAATTCCTGTCCCCAGCCATTTTAAAACAATATTATTACAGTGCCGCCTGTAAGTAAGTGAAACGCATGATATTGTGCCATTGCATCAATGTTAAACATCCTTAACCAAAATGCTTCTGGAAGGACGAATTCTCATCTGATGAGAGGAAAACATTTTGGGTCATATAGGCCGATATGTGAGGCATGTGGGATAAAAATAGCAGCCCATTTTCTTTGCTGTGGTTGGACTTAGGTATGGGTCAAAGTCTTTGATAAGTAAGTGAAACGCAGGCCCAATGTTAAAAGATAGGGAAGGGTGGTTCACTTACTTATCAAAGACTTTGACCCATACCTAACTCCGTCTACAGCAAAGAAAATGGGCTGCAATTTTTATCCCACTTGCCTCACACATTGGCCTTTATGACCCACTTTGTTTCCCTTTCATCCGATGAGAATTCATGCCTCCACAAGCAGTTTGGCTGAGGATGTTTAGCATTGATGCAATGGCACAATGTCATGCGTTTCACTTACTTACAGGCGGCACTGTAATTATCAATTTTTTTGATTTTCATGAAAATTTCATGTTAATGACCAGCCTATTCAGATAGAATACTGAAAATCTACATTGTATAATTTAGTTATTTCCTGCAAAATTTCGTATTTGTAATACTGAAATTGACTGAATCATGCTGCTCTTGAAAAAGATTATGATGTTTTCTTATTTTTCCAAACATAGCTCACCCGAAATTTCTAGCTCTTTGCAAATCAGATTTTAAAAACAATTTTCTCGCTTGCATTCGGAGGCATATCGGAAACTAATCTGTAAAAAAAATATATTAAAAATGTGCTTACTCGCTCCAATTTTTTTCTCCAAAAAATCTGTCATCCAACAAATTAATTTGAAGTATAATAATAGTGATTTATATAGTGCCTCTTCCAGTAAACTACTCTGAAGTGCTTGCAGGGACTATTCGTAGACAAATAAGTGGGTTTTTTGGCTTTTCTTCGAACTCTTAAGAGTCCCTGTGGTTTCGAACACACTCTAAAAAATGTCGGGACAAAATTGGTTTTTTAGATTCAAAACGGTTTTTTGCATTGAAATTTGGTTTTTCAAAAAATCCTTTTGAATCTAAAAAAAAAACCAATTTTGTCTGAAATTTTTTAGAGTGCACTTTCTGGTAAACTTGTTCCAGAGTTTTGCTACTGCAAAGGAGAGAGCTTGATCTTGAAATTTGTTTTGGCTGTTCGAAGCTGGTTAATCTGTTAGCAAGAGTTTGCTGTTACTTCTCAAATAATTGTGGTCTTGACTTGGTTTAAGCCAGACCAATTGCTGAATGTAATAGGGTGCTTGGCCGTTTCAAGCCTTCCAGGTTGATGTCATCAGCTTGAACTGTATTCTAGCAAGAACAGGCTGCCAGTGAAGTTGCTTTCTTTGTGATCCCACACTATCTTGCTGTTTCAATTTCTCTATGAGACGAACTGCATGAACTGAGTTCTGAGCCACCTGAAGTTTGGTGAGCCCGAGTATAAAAGATATATAATGTATTGCAAAGGGCTGATATGCATCGCCCAAAAACACTTGTCAGACACAGAAGGCACACATAATTTGTAAATTTTTCTCCTACAAACTTTTAGGATTAGTCTCTGAATGTGTGTTGTGAAACCTACCAGGGAGTCTATCCTACCGTTGCCACTGAGCAGTTGCGCCAAACACGAGCACCCCACGGAACCAATGTTGTTGCCAGACACGTCCAGTCTTTCCACTCTCCTGTTGTTCTGTAATAAATCATCAATATGAATTCCATATCTGTGATTGTGACTACCGTGACCTTCATAAAGGGCACACCCCAGAGGAAAAAAGAGTACGTTTCGTTTGCAGCACAGAAACAGTACAAAATCAGTATATCCCATATATGGTATTGGAGTACATTAGAAGCACAAAAAAAGTACATTGCGCAAAGACGATTTGCATGATTGACAGACTTTTTCACATAAAGTTGGCATTGGAAGTACAAATGCAGTACATTTGAAGTACAAATGCAGTTCTTTTGCAGCACTACAGTACAAAAGGAGCGCATTTGAGTGCAAAAAGAGCATGATTGCTGTGCAATGTTAGCAGGAAGCCGACCAGATGATAGTTGGGGGGGCGATGGACTTTACCCCCGGGACGAACTTTTTTTTTCGTTCGCGGCGCGTCGACGAACAATTTTTTCGCATGCGCACTTGCGACAAACTTTTTTATCGGAATTTTAACATTACGGTACCCTAGCTACAGGTGGAAACAAATTTTTTTTTTTTTTCCATGTGCTGAACAAACTTTTTTTTTCGGTGTTAAGTGGGAAACAATCTTTTTTTTCACCAAATATCCATAGCCCCCCCCCCAAAGATCATCTGGTCGGCCCCTAAGTCATAGAAGTACAAATTCAGTACAAGGAATGTTCAAATGACATTTGACAATGACAATGACAATGACATGACAATGACAATAACTTTATTAATCCTTATTCAGGAAACTCGTTTTGCAGACATGAAAATCAAATAGTATAACAGAAAAAAGTAAAAACATGTAAAAACATGTAAAAACATAGGCCTATATATAACAACAAAAACATATGAGGTATGACTAGAATACAAAAAATTATGACTTGTTAAATAAACGAATAGCAGATGGCACAAACGATTTTTTAAAACGATCTGTTCTACAAAAAATTGAGTTAAGTCTAATGCCTGAGGGAAGAAAACGAAAAAAGGTATTTAAAGGATGATTAGAGTCATTCATAATAAATTTAACTTTCTTTTTCATGAAACATGTGTACAATTCACTTGTGTTGTCAATTTCATTACATCCCAGTCTTCTAGCTGATTTTATAATTCTATCAAGGTTGTTGACATTCAATTTTGTTAAATTTCCATACCAACAAATAATGCAAAAAGTAATAACAGACTGAATAATGCTTGTATAAATAACAGGATTTTTCGATCAACATTGACACTTCTTAGTTTTCTGAGAAAAAACAAACGTTGTCTAGCTTTCTTTGTAATTCTGAGAATATTTTCATCACCTTTCAAGTTGTCATCAATTACTGTACCAAGATACTTATACGAATTAACAACCTCAACTTCTTTGTTATCAATTAAGACAGGTGGACCAGTATGTTTGTCTTTACCAAAGTTCACAATTAATTCTTTTGTTTTAGTTACATTTAAATTCAGAAAATTTGAATTACACCAATTGTGAAACTGTAGTACTTCATCAAAATATTCATTACAATCATCATCTAATGATTTTTTGTTCAATAAACCCATAAGGACAGTGTCGTCAGCATATTTCAATAATTTACACTTGTTACTGTGACTTTGACAATCTTGAGTATATAAAGTGAAAAGAAGGGCAGATAGTACGCATCCTTGAGGTGATCCTGTGTTGACAACAATGGAATCTGATGTTACATCTTTAAACCTTACACATTGTATGCGATTTGAAAGAAATTCTTTTATCCATACAATAAGATTGGAATTGATGGTCATATTTTCTAGTTTCTTCATTAAGACATGCACTTGAATGGTGTTAAAAGCCGAACTGAAATCTATAAACAAAACTCGAGCGAAATTGAAAAGACTATCTGTGTGTTGGTATAAATTATTCAATAAGGTCAAAGTTGCATCATCTACACTTCGGTTTTGTTTGTACGCAAATTGATTTTCATCTGATGGTGTTGAGTTAATCAGTTTCTTTAGGATTAAACGTTCAAAAGTTTTCATAACGACAGAAGTCAGGGCAACAGGTCGACGTCGTAGGTCGTTCATCTCGTTCGGTATCTGTTTCTTTGGTACTGGAACCACAATTGAAGTTCGCCAAATTTTAGGAATGTAGAGAATGTTCAACGATATTTGATATAGTACGTGTAGAATTGGGGCAAGTTGGAAACTACATTGTTTCAGCAGTTTGCCGCTTATGCCGTCAGGTCCTGATGATTTTCTTGAATTGACCTTTCGTAATTGTTTTTCAACTTGCGATTCTTCGATGGTAATCATGGGGTCATTTTTACGAATAAGTTCATTGGCAAGCAGTTCACGTTCATGTTTAAAGTCTTGTTGGTCAAATCTTGCATAGAAGTTATTCAAGTCATTGGCATAATCTAGATTGTTGTCGGGATAAGGTAGCACTGATTTCGTATTGTAGCCAGTCATAGTTTTGAGTCCATTCCAAGCAGTTCTAGTGTCATTTGCATCAAACATTTTTTCGATTTTGCGTTTGTACGACAGTTTACACTCATAAATCTTTTGGTCAATTTGCTTTTGTATGGTTTTACGTTCAACATTATCTCTGTTTGCTACACATCTTTTCTTAACATTCAAGAGATCTTTCAATTCTTTAGAAACCCAAGGCTTGTTGTTAGGGAAACATTTAACTTCTTTTTCGGTGACAATCATATTTTCACAAAATTTAACATATTCGTTGATAGTGTCTGTTATTTTATCGAGATCGTCTTCGTCTTCTAAAAATATACTGCAATCTGTACACTCAAAGCATCCACGAAGGGTATCGACACTTTCATTGGACCATTCTTTAACTTTGATGACTTTAGTTTCTTTCGCTTTTAGACGTTGTTGATATTTTGGGATAAACAGGTCTAACATGCTGTCGTTCCTTGTACTGTTGGTTACATACTGATGGTAACCAGGTAATAAGTTTGAAGTATCGCATTGATTGAAGTCGCCAGTGATGATCGTTACGGAGTCGTTAGATTGATCTTCTAAAATATTCACAGTATCTTCGAGTTTCTGCATAGCAAGGCTGTAATTTGCTGAAGGAGGGATGTAAGTTACGATCATCAAAACTTTACATAGTTCAAGAGGTAGGTAGAAAGGCCGGAGATTTACAGCTAACAGTTCAATGTTCGGATCACAAAATTTTTCTTTTACAGTAATGTTTTTGCAATATCGATTGTTTATGTACATACACGTACCACCACCATGAGATTTATTTGCGGCTGCTGTTCTGTCGCTTCTGATACATGTAAAACCGGAGATCGAAATGCTGTCATCGGTATCAAATTCAGACAGCCAAGATTCAGTGAAACACATCACTCCACATTCACGAAATTGATGTTGAAATCGAGATAGAGCTTCAAGTTCATCTGTTTTGTTTCTGATGGAGCGAACATTACCAGTGATGACATTTGGTAAGGGCACTCTAAAACGTCGTCGCCTTGTCCTTGCACGTATACCACCTCTCCTTCCACGTTTCCTGGGTCGAAATTTCAGTTCATTTGGGATGTCTTGTAAAAACTGGACTGATGTTGAGCCAGTTTTCAGTGATCGTCCAATGCTTTTTAGTACGTTGCTGTCATAACGTAAGATCGTTCCATCACACATGGGTATTGTCACAGCTTTGCATGCTATGAGTAAGCACATGAAACATGCTAAAATCCGGTATTTCGTGTTCCTGAACATGTTGGTAAGTAGTTTTCATCAAAATAAAAGTCCAAAAGTCCATCAAAATTCACGAAAAAGGCAAAATAAACAGAGCATTTTGCGTCTGCTTGTCGCCGCTGTGCAGCGCCACCTATATATATTATTTTATATATATATTTAGAAGTTAGAGGAGCACATATGCAGCACGTCATTATTCAAATTGGTTCACTAAAAGTAAATAGAAGCACAAAATCAGTATAATGGATTACATTTGCTGCGTTGGTCCACGTACTGCTTTTGTACTGTCAGTACTGATTTAGTACTTCTCGTTGAGAAGCTGTATACTGCTTTTATAAATACTCTGTTTTCCTCTGGGCATGCATTGCTGTAACAGAAATGATTACAGTAGATGAACGACGAGTACTTACATTCTGCTGAAATTAGGCCCCAATGACCTCACAACAAGTCCTATCAAATACATTGAAATGAGGTGTCAATTTGTCATAAGGCAACTTGTGACCTCATTGGAGAGTTGAGTGACACATCAAATGGCTTGCCACGATACCATTGCAAGTATAGGCTATGATCTCACTAACTGCTTACACGTCATATAGTTTAACATGGCATGGATAGGGCTCTGACCCCACAAGGAAAATTTTAGTCCAATTCTGTAAGCACTTGATGTTCGTCTACTGTAACAACAAAGAAAATACTGAAGTAAAAACACTTCAGAATTTACTTTGAATAATACACCTTTTGGTAATCTTATAAAAGTGCAAAAAATTGATCATTCTTTCTGGAAAATTTAAAATGAACCAACTATTATTCGTTTTGTTTTACATCAATACGAGGCATTTTTCTTGGCTCCTAGAACATCGTGCCAAACTACCTTATTATGTTCAGGGATCTTTCATAATTTCTCAAAAATCATAGAAACATTCATGTAAAAACATATTGGAACATACCACCAGGGCCACAGCCAGTGCTCTGGCACCCAAGGGACCTAAGCCTCGTTTTGGTAAAATGACATCACTTGTGACCATTTTGTCGCTGAGGGAGGACACTGGGATCACCCCCAGTCGTCGGCACACCAGGCGATACCACTCTGCATATTGACGTTTCTCCTTTTCCTCCTCTTCACTGAGCTTGGGTTTGGGCTTCGCAGACACTGCAACTGTTTGAAAAAAAAAATTATCAAGAAACAATCAATGTTCTCTACCTCAGTTTGTGTTATATATGTGCATATATACTGCATGCACATATATGTCCTGAAGGAAGTGATTGATAAGTACTGTTCACGGAATGGATCTCTGTTTACCGCTTTTCTAGATGCTTCGAAAGCTTTTGACCGAGTATACCACTGTGTGTTATTAAGAAAACTATCGGCTAGGAACGTACATTGTTATATTATTCGCTTGATTGTATTTTGGCAGGGGAAGCTTGCATGGGAGAGTTGAGCCACAGCGAGGATTGGGACACCCTGATTTTTGAGGAAACTAAAACTTTTTTGAGAAAGCTGCAGCCACGAAAATTTTATAACAATAAAAATCTTTCAATGGATATATCATTTCGAGCTAATTTGCTTGTCATGATCTTTTGAGAGAAGAAAGTTCAAATTTGGATGAAACCGCCACTTGTAAGAATCTTGCATAGTAGAGGCACTTGAAGCACTCTTTTAAAATCTGCCAGCCACACCTACCCCAGTGGCTTTACGCATAGCATGCCCGCCTTGAACTCCACAGGCCAGTGTTCAATTCCAGGCTGGGGCAGAAATAAAATATAAAATAACGTGCAAGCACTTTAAGAGATTAGATAGACTGCCCATGATAGTATCTACCCCTTTGCCTGTCACCTGCACAAGGGTATCTGGCATGTGAGACCTGCACAAGGGTATTTGTCACTAAGACCTGGAGGGTATCTGGCCTGTGACCTACTTTTGGTGATTGACCTTGGACCTGCAGAAACTCAGTCTGTTTGTTTTCTTTATTAATTTCTTCATATCAGAAAGACACCAAAAGTTTATCAAGGAAAGATAAAATTCTATTGAGACAGTACGCAAAATTTTAATGACCGAGATGAAACAGCATGACCAAGGCAGTTGTCATAAGTTTCAGAGCCTTCCTCCCAAAATAGAGATGCTTCCTGCAAGCAAGCAAGCATCTCTTAAAAGTATTGATAAATAACACAGTATTGCACACAATTGTTAATTTTTTCACATTATCTATATTTCATAGACCTTTTCATGTCAATATTTTGTGACACAGTAACCGCTTTGAGAATTTATAGCCATCTACAATTCTTATTTCCGCTGTTCATGCTTGCCTGCTTTTGTAATAACCAAAATGATCATGAACAACTCCTTGAGACATTTTCTTGTGACATGGACATGACTTGTATTTGAATGACATTGGACACTTGTATTTTGATATATTTGCATTTTTAATTCGATGAACTGGGACCATTATTGTAAACTACCTAAGATTTGACTTTCATTGTGTAAATTTCTTATAGATGTAGAATAGTTTTTGATTTCTTTTATTGTTGTATTTTTTCCTATTTTTAGCGGACACATGTATCTTCTTGATATTCAGATGTCTAATAAAACTTTATATATATCTTATTTGTTTATATGGTCACCAAATTCGAAGTTTTTGCATGATATGCTGCCAAACTAATTTTAAAAAGAATCTGTCTGAAAATTCTTGTTTGATACTTTCAAGTATGTAGTGCAAAGTAGGCCTAAATTTTGTTTTTAATTCTAGCATTTAACATGTAACACGGTCCAGTTCATTATCGGCATTTTTATCTGCTATTCTCCTACCTGATCTTTCGTTCTTTCTTGACAAGAAGAAAGCCTTGCTTGGAATAATCTGGAAATTTTAGATTTGACTTTAAATACAAACAGGCTGGAGCTCAAATTGGTAAAATTTTTCAATCTGCAATCTTTTCCTACATCCTCAATCTTTAAAAAACTGTTTTTGTGTTCATCATGAACTTGTATGGAGAATAGATTTTCATGCTTTATTACAACAAAATCAGCTGGACATATTTATAAATCATAATAAACATTTAGTTTGACCACAGGCAAAATCCTTTGAGCTTCTACCTATCCAACAGCAATAAAATACAACAAGGTGCCTCACATGAGAATCGTTCAAATCAACAAGGCCAGCTTCTAAGGCTTCCCACATACCATTATTTGAAAACATTTACCCTGCATGGTATGAGTTGATCACAATATTTGACAAAGTTTTGAAGTGTTACCTGCACATATCACACTATCGCCATTTTATAATTTCTGTTGATATATGCTGAAGAAAGATCAAAAGCTCATGAGAAATTCAGAAGAGCACAGTGACCTCTGCATGCTCCAGTTTTGTCAGTTGACCTTGAGGTTCATTGTAACAGCAATTGTGATTGGGCAGTTTTAAGCAGGTTTGAAACAAAGAAGAGGTGTGAGCATGGTTGACAGACCAAGATGAGAACGACATTGGACCAATAGCAGGATTTTACTATCTTGCAGTGTAGCTCAGTTGTGTTTTCTCTGTTGCTAAATTCCTAATTCCCACAGTTTATCATACAGGTTTGAAAACAATAGAAACTAAGAACACAAAACAATAACTGTCAATTTCAGGATCACGTCAAGGTTGATCTAAAACACTCCATCATTGGATGAAAGCTTTCATGACCTTTGGTGCTGATTTCTTGGCCTGATCAAATAAACCAATGAGATGAGAAAAAGAGGTCATCCTGGGCTTCCAATAGGATCACGGAAATCAGGACAACCTTGTTGTATTTCATTGTTGTTGGACAGGTCTGAGCTCAAAGGATTTTGCCTGTGGTTTGACCTCCTGTCCTTTCCTGGCACCTCCACCTACTCTATTTGTGGGGCCCAAGATGAGGACAAAAATATTAAGATATGACACTAAATTGACAACAAAGAAAAATTGACACTTTATAATAGCATGTTGTCTGGCTACTGCCCCGACATAAAATCTTCACCAAGAGTCATGCGAAACAGAAATAAAAAACAAACCATTTGCGAAAAACAGACTCTCAGACAGCTGGTCATCTCCTCTGCCTCTGGCACTGACCACTGGCAAGGTATTTTGTGACACAGCTTTCCCTGAAGTTGCTGTCAGAGGACGTCCTGCAACTGAGCGACGCGACTTGGCAGAAGTAACCAATACCAGGGTCGTCCGCTTTTTGGCTGTTGCTGAGGTGACATTGGCAGACCGTCTTTTCCCCTGGGACAGCAGCTGTTCACTGTCAGCTGATGATCCTGCTCGGAGACTGCTCCCGGTTGAGGATTGTCGAGAGAAATTCTTGCGTGAATGAGAGGAGCCCGTTCGGATAAATGCACTGGAATATTGCGCTCCGGATATGCCGAGGTTGTTCGAGGATACGTCTTCCATTCTCTGGATGCCGTGTTGGCTTGGTTCATGCAGTTAGAGTTACTCCTGCAAGAAAGCATTGAATGTTAGGGGAAGTGTACCTATATTGGACCAGTCCTTAAATTAGACCACCATCATATGGGTGAAGTCATTTTGAACGAGGCCAACCAGGATTTTGACCTATATTAAACAGGACATAAAAAATGTTTGGTTGGTCATAAATTCTTTAAAATTCCCTGAGTTGTAGAATACAATTTTGTCTTCATAATAAATCCACTTTCACATGAAATTATGGCTTCATCGTTGAAAACAGGGACCGCAAACTCTCAAAATGGTCCATTTTTTGGGGGTGTCAAACGTCACATTTTTTAACAGTGTTACTTTGACAGCTGATGGTTGGTAATTGAAGTAAGTTATGCTCAGTTTTTTTATATTTAATGACTGCCTGTATAGCTGACCTCAAGTTTTTTATTCCATTCGGTATTTTGCTGTGAATAGTAAGCTTTGTTTCTGAAATTGGCCTTGCATGAAGATACAGGACTGTCACATGACAAAATGTGTCATATAGGGGAGACCGGGGTTAGTTGAATCGCGGGGTTAGTTGAAACTTGGCCTAAAATCAGCTTTATTTTAAATTTTTGGCCAAACTGGAACTTTTGGTAGATACCCTGTTTATTGGCACATGTTATCATACCTTTATTCATTAAAAATTTCAAAATGCTAATTCTGTAGGCAAGAAAGTTTGTTTTTTGGGTGCTCTAGTAACTTATTCGCTCAATCTTCGAGGGGGATTATTGTATAGCTATGATTTTAATCCAGGTGAACTAACCTTATTTCTAAATAAGTAAATCCATGCCTAATCCACACCCAGAAGCTTTTTGTTATGTGACTTTGAAAAGACTGAAAAATAAGACAATATTGTGTTCCAGGTGTGATGGGGTTAGTTGAATCATGCAGGGTGGAGTTGGCCGTAACATAGATTTCAAGTGTTCAAATTGCCTTGCAAGTCATTGTTAGTTGGAGTTACTGCAGTTTAGAACTACTAAAGTGCATGTTTGCATTCCTGAAAGGGAAATACGGAAAAACCAGCTTTTTTGCCAAAAATAGACAAAAAATTTAGTAAATTACAGTATACAATTTCTTTTCAAATGAATGTTGTACTGAAGCTGGTGGTCATCATAGGGATGTCAGTTATGCAAAGGAAACCCCTTTTAAAAGAAGTTGTCTCCATATTTTTATGGCACTTCAACTAACCCCGAGGTCGGGGTTAGTTGAATCAAAATTTTTTCTGGAAGTTTGTGTCTGTGACACAAATTTCAATAATCATTTACAATATCTCTTGGGCTCATCATTGAGTTAAACACGCTCACTATCACATGCTAGAATTTGGTGTGAATATCTTGTACCATTTGCTCTCCAGAGCAAAAATGAAAATGAATGTGCCAACTAACCCCGGTCTCCCCTAGGCAGTTTTTCAGTATCTGCACCCGAAGTGTCTCATGGGGGGTCAAAATAAAGGTTTGTAAATGAGAATTTCCTCCATGCTATCATGAAATGAACATATTATTATAGATTCGTAAATCAAGTAGGACACATCGTGCCACACATGTGATTTGTTGGTTTATCACCAAATTGTCACTCCATAAAGTAGACAAGGTTTGGATTTTTGAAAAAAAAAGGTTTATCAGAAAAAATATCCATGTGAATACTAATTTGACATTTTTTTCAATGGAAATCCAGCCATCTTGTCGCATAGAACAATCAAAACCAAGACAAAACTTCCATTTCGATGAAATATGGCAGAACTTTTTCCAAACAATTTTTATGACGAAAGTAAAGAAATTAGACATTCCTTAATCTGAAAGTTTATGCTTTTGAGTGTTTAGCAAGGTTCTAGTCTCAATAGACGCATGATTTCCAACATAAATAATGCTTAGGTATCCTACTAACCCATAGTCAAGTTTTGTTGCTGTACGATAGGAACTCATAGTGTTTCCTTTGGGTCAAAGATAAGTTCTAGCGAGAAAATCACCGAAAATGACCCAAAATCACAGGCTGAGAAAAATATAAGCTTGAATTGCTCCAAAAGCAAGATATTCACATGTTGTCTTGTTAAGTCATCCTGTTATTTGCGAAAAATTGCAGTTATATTGATACATAATATGAAATAATTGCCTTTTACTCTCAAGTTTGATTTTCTCATAATGAGTGCAATTTGATGATCTAAAAACATATATAGTAATTTTCAATGTTTATAAATACCCTTTTCAGACATCCAGGTAAAATTATTTAGTTCAGCCATATTCTTTTCCTAAATGAATGAAGTGTTAAAAGACTTGAATCGAAGCGAAACTTCTGATGTACTGGAGAGGACATTTTGTGACATTGTGAATTTTAATTTCTAACAAGATGTATGTGCATGGCCTGGATATATTTTCAACACATGGATGTAGAGGCACACAATCAAGCAAAGAAAACACACATAGCTTGTTTTTTCCTTCAGAATCCTGAGTGTTTTTTTCTCGTACAGGAGAGAACACATTTTATTGACATCATATTCAAGCCTCATTTTCCGAAAACCAAATATAGATTCTAAAATGAATCTTTTTGATTTACCTTGAGACATGTCTCCAGGTACAAAATTGACACAAACAGTAGACACACTCTTTAATACTGATTCATGACAGCATATACAGTAATAAATGTCATCTGCCCTCACACAAAAATCATGATGGCTCACATGGATTTAGGCTTGAGGACCTGCATCCATAGTTGCATTGCTTCACTGGAATATCATTGTGTGTGCCAAACTCTTATTATCGTTTTCATAGCTACATGTTTTTCAAGTTTGCAATTTGTTTCATTCAAAAAATTCCAAAACTGTGATGTCAGAGATTAAGTTGAATAATTTCGTTTATTACATATTTCAGGAAACTGACGAAGTCCATTGACACATGGATGATGTATTTTTCACGTGTTCAGCTTGCCCTGGCTGAACGATGCTTCAATGACCTGTAACTGAACCAAACTGACTCCTTAGCCTCAAAGGAGAGTTGCAATTACTGACAACAAAAGTTGTTTGAAATTGTGAATTTGTGATGACTGGTGTCTTGTGTAAAACAGCTACACATTTTGTTTGGAAACAATGAAACTCTTTGGTGAGGTGCAATACTCAGCTTAGACATGCGTTGTTTGTTGTGGTTGTACATATATAGTAACATTGTCTGGCAGTTTTAAATTCCTTTGTCATTAACTGTGATGTCAAACTCTGATCTGATATGTCACAGATTGAAGATTAGACCAATCACATTGACAGATACCCGATGATGTCACGGTTTAACTGCAAAATGAAGTTTTCAAAAACACACATAGCTATGAAAACGATAATAACATGACTTACCAAAGTAACAAAATTTTAACAAGTTGAGTGGCACCAACTTAAGTTAATTGTGTGGCCTTTTGCATCATTTTCTTCAAGCTTTCACTTGAAATCATTAGATTTCCTCTATGGGATGCCTAATACCCCTGTCCACTAGCCATACCACCATGTGATAAACTTGACCGCAGACATGCAAGAATTGCTCACACTTGAGTGATTTTATGCGACTTGGTTCTTTGACTCCCATTTATACATATATGCATGCACTCCAAAGCCCATCTGAAGCATAATTATGTAATATACAGAAAAATACAGCCCTGGAAATAGTTTTGCGTTTTTTTATTTGGTTCAGTTTAAATGTCTTGTAAAAACATTTAATTATTATGAAAGATTTTCAACTGGAAACATGAGGAAAACATGCATCATCATTTCACAACTTCTCAAAATGATCACTGGGGTCATAATGTGTTTATTTGTATGTTCGAGCCATTTGAAAAGCATAAGTCTTCAGGTTGAGAACAGTTTTGGAGCTATGCGGTTTTGTTTGTTCTTGGGTTCCCAGATCTATACGTCTTATTTTTCTTTAAAAAAAAGCCTATAGAAAGTTCAGATAGTTTTATTACTCATACTCTATCTAAGAAGGTTCTTTTTCTCTCTGTCAGAGTTTGAAAGCAAAATATAGGAATTTAATACATGTCTTCTTCTTCTTCTTCTTCTTCTTCGTTTTACATTCCGTCTTTGTTTTAGACGAACCTCCTGTTGAAGGAGTTGTGTTATATTTAAAATCCAGGATATAAAACTTCAGGTTAAAATCCAGGTTAAAAACGTTTCTATAAAACTGTTTCTAAAAGAAGAGCTATTTCTAAAAACTACAGTTAAAACAGTTCCTAGCAACGTCTATTTTGTAACAGAAAAGACTGGTGATTTGGTTTGCTCTGGCGCTTGCTGGACCGGCGATCGAGATTCTCCTGGAGTCTCTCATGAAATCTCCTCCATTGAGGAGAGCGTAGCACCATTCCTCTGGCTTCCCTGGGGGCGAGATGTCCTCTTCATAGTAGATCCCGCGAAGACTATCCATTGCTTGCTCCCTTATTCTCCTTGTTTCCTTACATTTGGCTATCATATGTAGAGTGTCTTCCTCTGCACTTCTACATAGCCTGCAGATGCCCTCGTTGTCCTGGTTGTATTTACTCAGCAGCGATTCTGTCTTGTAACGACCAGTCACCATTCTAGATCTTATACACGAAGCCTCCAGAATACGTCTACTGCCATCGGCACACCGCCATATATGATGTGTCCCAGTCTCGGATTCATCCGGAATTAGCCATTTTAAACTTGATTTGGCTCTCGCCGACTCCTGGAGATTTTTCCTATCTTGTCCGAGGATGATTTCCTTTATGTGTTTCTTCCATGCTTGTTTAGGCCAGGGAAAGAGAATTTGCTTGTGGATGTTGATATCGTAAGTGTTCCCAATCTGCACTATCAAATTGAACCAGCCAACTTTCGAGGTGGTTTGAAGTGCCACTTGTCTTCGCGCTAAAAGGAATAGCTGATGCCCTCGATGTAGTCGGCAGATATTCCCATATAAAGCGAGTAACTTGATGTGGTACTGGGCTTCAAGTGTAGGCATTCCTGCGAGAATGTAGATTGCTTCCGAAGCAATGTTGTCTGGTAGGGATTGCACCTGACGGAGCAGTTTTTTGTAGAACCTCTCTAGGGTGCTCACATCCTTCTTTTTTAACACAACGGAGTCAAATCCATGGAGTAGTTTTGGGATAATGTAGATCTTCAGGATTTTCATCGAGGTTGCGGGACCCAGGCCGTCTACTCCATGCAATCCGATTCTCATCAGGGAGTAGGCCATTCTTCTTGCTGCACTGATGTGGTCTTCTACAGATGGAGCCGTGTTAGATTTGCTCCATAGCAGTCCTAAATGAGTGAAGCTGTCGTCGACTGTCACAATTTTCTTACCTAGGAGCCATTCTGTTGGTCGCTCTATCTTCTCTTTAACAAGTGTGGTGATGACAGACTTTTGTGGATGAATTTCATATTTGTGCTCCTGTGAGTATGTGTAGGCGACGTCCAGCATCCCCTGTAGCTGAAAGGGATTGCTACTCAGCAGTAGTATATCGTCCGCACAGGTCGGAGAACCAATATATATGCTGCCAATCATGGAGCCCAGGCTAGCCGATTCTAACCGCTTCAGTAGATCGTTAATATATGTCTTGTACAGGGTTGGAGACAGGATCCCACCTTGCTTGACTCCCTGTTTAACGGAGTAGGGTCGACTGTCCTTTCCCTGCCATCTGACAACTTCTCTGGAATCTGTGTATATGTTGTTGATTAATTGCCACATACTCCCGCTGACTCCCATTTGATGAATTTTCTTAAGAAGGAGATCTTGGTCGACCACATCGAACGCCTTTCGGGCGTCTAGGCTGGCAACGTATAGCGGCTGTTTTTCCATCCGTGCTTCAGAGATGGCTTCAGTGACTAGAAGGCTGGCCATACTAGGGGATCTTCCATTGGAGAAGCCAAATTGCAGATTACTTGCAATCTCCTCTGTTCTGCTTTGCATTTCTGATGTCAAACATACCGTTTCCAGGATTTTCAGAAATATTGATGATACTACAATGCCCCTGTAGTTATCTTGTATTTTGGAGTCCTTCCCTTTCTTTGGAATGGGGAGTTTGTAGGAATACTTGATGCAGTCAGGGATTTTTCTTTCCATGAAGATATTGCCAATGATGCTGGTGAGCACATTGACAGCCTTTGGAGTCAGCATCTGGAGCTGTTCTGCGTAGAAACCTTCTATATCTGCAGCCTTGTTTCTTGATAGTTGCTTCAGAGTGTCTTCTATCAGTGTCGTGCTGATTTTGATATCCACTCGGTCCAGCTGTGAAACTTTCTCAGTTAGTATTCTTAGTCTGTCTTCTGCTGCAGATTCTCCTGGTGAGGCTAACTTCTCAAAGTAGTCCGCCCATAGATCCCTGATGACGGCCTCATCGGTCACCAGTACACCATTATGGAGAATGGCATTGGATGAGTTCCTATTCTGTTTTTTAATAAGTCTGGATAGGAGTTTTGGATCATTTTCTGTCTTGTGATCTCATTTACCGATCATTAAGTTTCATTTCATATAAAACAGACGTTAATCAATCACAAATGCATTGTTAAGCGACTAAAATATATGTTCAATAAAACTTTTTGCCCATTGCGTGTTTGAGAAAAAAAATTATGAATATGCTTCGATTCAGTGATTGATGGCAACAAAACAACCATTTATTTTTATTTCTAAGATCTGATATTATGCGAATAATTTGCGTATTACCTCGATATTAATTGACCCAAATTTCATGTGCCTATGTATAATATATCAAAAGTTATGACGAGATGGACAGAAGTTTTGGAAAACCCCTCAAATATTATGGCCTTCCTCTCCAGTTACTTCACAATTCACATTGTTGAAAAATTACGAAGATAGACAAAATCAACTTACTATGTTTGGCCTAAACGTGGTATAACCATGGAAAAAGAGAATGATATCCCAGCATATATAATATAGGTACACATTCTTCTGGTCAAGAAAGATTTGGCATTTAGGATATCGTGATTAGCAAATGAAACTATCTAAAATGTTCCACCTGGCTGGCCATGCTTGTCAGATTAAATTAATCCACCTGCAGGGTTAACCTATGCCAAGATATCAATATCAATAAGTGCTTCATTCAGTATTGTTGATTTATGATCTAAATAATCAAATTACTTCAGTTACTTGAACAGCCAACTAACAGCATTCTAGAAACAAGAATCACTGGAGCAAGCGAGTGTTGAAAATCAAAGAATTGTATCTCAAGTAATAATCACACAATCATACATGTGCACATAAAGTAGGCGGGCCTGAGAAATCTAGGAATCTGAAAGAATTTCATGCACTCAAAGACTTCAAGTCAGATTGGCATAAGGGACCGTTCAGAATTTATGACTGGGGGGGGGGGTGGGGAGTTTTGCCCGAGGGGGTACTAACTTTTCACACGTGTTTCAAGAGCTTTCAAGGGGGGTATTAATTTTTGACAACACTTCCAACAGGGGGTAAGAAAATTTGTTGTAAAACACGCATACACTCACTAAGTCGAACAGCCTTATGTTACAGTCTCACAGGACATGGCGGAGAACTTCTTCTTCCCTGTGGCACAGAGGCAGACGATTTCTAGGAAAATTTCAGTTAGGTCGGCGGGAAAGGGCACTTATGTAATCAATTAAGGTTAATCGACAACCATGCAACCAAAGCCCCGCCGGGAAAGAAAAGGTGTCCGCCGGGAAAAGCTCGTCGATGGGAAAGAAATTTGCTGCCCTGTGGGATACTTTTATACCCCCCCCTCCCCGAGATATAAAAAGTGCCCCTCAGGGAAGCTATACGTGTTTCATATTGCCTGGTATTGGTTTTACGCCTGTGGGAATGGTTTTCTACTACACCGGGATGTTTGTAGCAACGATGGCATTCCCCCAGGAATAAAAAGCATCCCACCGTTGTCAAGGGTACCCTGGTGGAGGAGGGCACTGCGAAAGCAAATAAAAAGGGCCGCAGAGGACCGCCTTGCTTCACTTGCTGCTTGACCTTCGAAGAGGACACTTCTGGGTGCTGGACATGATGGCTGATGAAGATGCTGGGGAACAACTTGTTGCTTCTGCTATTGGTGTTGTTTATTTATTAAGAAGATGAAGGAGGAGGAGGACGAGGACGAGGAGGAGGAGGAGGAGATGGTGGATTCGGAATTGGCTGCTGCAGAGGGAACAGCATGGCCACTACTACCAACTGATGCCTGAATTGGCCAACAATGATGTCTCTGGCTACTACAACTTCTCCAGAATGCCTCCTGAAATGTTTGCTGAAATTCTGGCTGCTTTGGCTCCTGCAATTAGAAAACAAGACACCAACACGAGGAGGGCTTTGGAACCTGGATTGAAGTTGGCAGTCACCCTGAGGTACATGGCGACAGGAGAGAGCTACAAGTCCTTGGCCTATGGTTTCAGAGTGGCTCCCAACACCATCTGCAATTCATCCCCAGCATCTGCGTTGCCATCTTGCGACCTTATGATCATCTGATGACCCTGCCAATGGATCCAGCACCCTGGAAGGAAATTGCCAAAAGCTTCGAGAGGTGGAACGTCCCCCATTGCATTGGAGCACTGGATGGGAAGCACATTGCCATCAGATGTCCTCGGAAAGCTGGGTCAATATACTTCAACTACAAGGGCTTCCATTCCATTGTCCTGATGGCCTTGGTGGATTCGAACTACAAGTTCATCTCTGTCCAGGCTGGATGCCAAGGAAGTGCATCGGATGAAGGAGTCTTCCTGGACACAAGGCTGAGGGAACTGCTGGAAGAGGCCTTCCCCCTGAAGACCTGGCTGATGAAGCCTGTTCCAAGAAGGAACCTTGACATCCCCTCCAGAGTCTACAACTACAGAATTTCGAGAGCAAGGAGAGTGGTGGAGAATGCCTTCGGTATCCTGTCCCACAGGTTCAGATGCTTCCTAACTACGATGCCCCAGAGACCCGGCAGAGTGGCAGCCATCACCCTGGCAGCCTGCGCTCTACACACTCTCCTGAGACACAGAGTCAAGAGTTCATTGAGCCATAGAGCACGAACTAATGGAAAGAGAAGATCCTGCAACGTACCCGTGAAGTCATTGAAGGAATCTGGAGGGGGCACCCTTGCCTGACCTTGGAAGGGCTCCACCACATGGAAATGCGACCAAACAAGCCAAGCAGTTCCAAGACTACCTACGAGACTATGTCAACAGCCCTGCAGGAAGTGTCCCCAGGCAGATGGAGAAAATTTGAATATGAAGCAGAGCAGCAGCAGCAGCAGCAGCAACAGCAATCCCCCCCCGACAACAAAACCCAAATTTACCTAGCCCTTGTCAGGGCTTACCACTTCCTCCAGAAAGAGCAAGAAAAATGGGGAAATTGTAAGAAAAATGGGGAAATGATTTATAAGCAAAACGGGGAAATGGTAAGCAAAATGGGGAAACGGTGTTAGAAATTGGGGAAATGGTAAGAAAGAATGGGGAAATTAATAAAAAAAGAAACTGAAAGAAAAAGGGATTTATACAAAGAATTTTATTATATTTCCCCATTTTTTCTTCCCAATTTCTCCATTTTGTATCCGCCAAAAATACCTTAAAAATTTGCAAAAGATATAACTAACGCATACGGGACGGATTTAAACGTTTGGTCAATGGAAATTTGGTAGTGTTCATTGACCAAAATTCGTTCTGACTTTCTATTTTTAGTTTCTGTCTTGTGCTAGGCCTACGGCATTTGCAAATATGTTTTATAAAAATATTTATCAAACTAAATTTCCCTGATTTTTGGGTTTTCACTTTGGTTTTCATAAAATTGCTCCTTATTTCCCTTAAATTTCCCAATTTAAACTTACTAAAAGCTTACCTCTAAAATGAAATTTTCTCCATAATTTTTGTTGTAATATTTCTGTGAACTGACTGAAAAATTCTTAATAGTTTTAATTATTTATCATGCTTATCTGAACAGAATGCACAGAATTATCCAACATCAGTCATTTGACTTAGTTCCCCCCCCCCCCACAGATTAGATTCATGCATGGTCCTAGATTTTCCTAATTTTGCAAGGAAATTCTTGATTATCTTTTTCTCTTTTATATATAGATCTTCTTTAATCTTTACTAAATTACCACAAAAAAGAGCACATTAATTTCCTCTGCTTTTCTTTTTAGACATTTCCCAATTTCACTCCTTTCAATGCAAAAATGTCTGAATAATACAAATATCAGGGCCTATAGGCCTAATATTCATAAATTAAAAGTAATCAACAAAATTAATATAGCTCAGCAGTAACAAACAACATGATTGTTAGTGTTAACAAAACTGTTTATTTGACATTATGTTTCTCACAGTTACATAATTATTATTTGATCTCAATTACTTGACAGATGTTATAACCATACATAATTATTATATTATACCCTGAAGCCAATGTTCAGTTGACAAGGAGACACCTGTGGGGAGCCATGACTGCTTGCTGCAGCCAGTGCTGGGGTAGCTATTTGAGGGTGCTCACAACCCTATTGCCTCATACCTAAAAATAACCATGTAGCCCGCATGTGCTACATTATAAATCCAGCACATTGCTTAAAGATTCCAATTGATTTATTCAATTTCTTTATCAGCTTTGAGGTGCACACATCAAATTTGAAGCGTGAGTCTATTTCTAATCCGAGATAGGGAAGACTTTCAGTTTGCTCAGCAGGATCCGATCCAAAGTAGGTGTTTAACCGGTTACTTTGGAGGTAACGGAGCTTTTGATAGTTGCATATTAGTATACTATTTGTCTTTCCCACGTGTAAGTTCAATTTATTAGCACATAGCCAATCATACACATTTTGAGTATCTGAGTTCAAAGCTGAGACACACTTAAAATATCAGAATAAAAGAAGGCAGTCTCGTCGCGAACATGTTAACTTCACATGTCTCCAAACAGCCTGGATCGTTCACATAAACGATGAACAAAGGCCGTCCCAGGATACTTCCTTGGGGCACGCCGGTTTTTACAACACTCGGTTCAGACTGAGTATTGTTAATAAAAGAAAATTGAATCCTGTTGTTCAAGTAGCATACGTTTCACTGTAGATGTATAATCCTATAGATGTGCAAAAATGTCCCTGTAAATCAGCGGAAAGGGGGGGGGGGGAGTCGAGGGTATCAGCCATCATGAAGAGGAATTGTCCCCCGGGTCGAGGGTTTGCTGCCGAGTAATCATTGTTAACGTTGAATTTTCGTGATTTTATCCAAAGGTGGCGGTGTTGTGCATTTCGCTCCTGCCATCTTCTGGAAAAACAATCGCCAGAAGATTTTTTTTGACCCGAGGAACATCGTCGCAGTTGCTCAAAATGTGGGAATTTGGGCAGTTAATGCAAATATGGGGCACTTTAATTGTGGTGATCACACTCATGTATATCGGACAATGTAGCGGAGATGCTGAGGAATCAAATGGATCTCAAAAATACAAGATAGAGGGAAAAGTAATCGTGCCTTTTACAGCCGATCAAGATTGGATCACAACCAGCAGAATTTTGGTCGATGGCGGCGAATTATTGGGATTTTTAAGGTAAGAAATATTGGGAGACGGGTGGAAAAGATGAAGTTCTTAGTTCATCGTGTTAGACTTTGTGTCGTCAAAGTCAATATGTTGCCATGATCATTGCTAATATTGGTAAAATTGCGTTAAACTTTCATGAGCGATAATAGGGTAGTGCTCTATTGTAGACGTCTAGTTTATACTTGCACTAATTTAATAATAATCAGGGTCTCATATTTCGTTGTAGCTACTGTGTGGTCATAGTAAGGTTGGCATAATCGACTGGGAGCTGCCTGTGCTTTTCAATTGTCTCGCGCGAGTCATTGCGTAATGAGAGGCCAGGGCCAGGGGCTATTTCGTCATTTCCGTGATAATGCTGTTAAGTTTACCTTCCTTGTACAATAGGCCTAATATAAATATGTCTAATGTAATTTTGAAGTGCTGTCCGATCATTTCCATGGTACGAGCTGCCGAGTCATAATATATGTCACAATAATCAAGGCTTTCGTTTTTGTCCAACATGTGTATAAATTGTGCCTAAAATGAAAGTGGGCGTGGCAATCACATTGTTGTATGAATGTAAGGATATTTGCCATCTAATAGTCATACTGTCTTTGGTAACACATTAGATAACAGACTTCATCATTCCACAAGAGGATGATACGTCTATGGGCATCTCGCTACACATGTCAACCTTTTTTTTTAGAACAGGGTCTACAGGTGACCCTGAAAGAATCTAATATTTTCCCAACTTTTTATTTTAGTCAACAGCTATCCAATCCTGAAAAATGAAGGCCATCGTGATACTTTTTTCGCCAGGGCCCTGCTAAGTGCTGATGAGTTATCGAAGAAATAATTAGGAAATACTAAAAAAAAAATGTTTAATCACATTTTAAAAAATTTGGTCTGGATGGACACCAACTATTTTTTTTTTTTAACTGCAAAATGATTTTTGGACATTGGCCTAGCTTGATTGAATTATGAAATAAAAAGGTGGCGTCACCACGCAAATTTTGCCATATGGATTATTTTCATAAAACAACCCAGAAAAACCCTATAAAGAAAATTTGTTCTTATAACTGGCAGATTCTGGAAAAAGTGGCCACCAGTTGTCTGTCTCTCCTGTCCTGAAGTAAAATTTGATACTGTCCTCTGATTGATCAGGTTACCAGCTATTTCTGTGGGTTGGCAATGATTGTCACGATTTTAGGTGACACCAAAAAATGCAAAAAACTTTGAAATATTTAGGTGCCAGTCAAAATTGTGACGTTTACCAGCACCCTGTTGTCGTCAACTAATTCGAAGTGCATCTCTGTCATAATATGTCATTGGTCATTGCAAGTAATGTTCATCAAAGTTAATACGCCCGTAAATGATTTGTATTTGCAGGAGTGATGGCAGCTTCACAGTCAACAACGTGCCGTCGGGGTCTTATTTAGTGGAAGTAATAAATCCAACCTATGCATTTGAGCCGGTCCGTGTGGATGTGAATTCAAAAGGAAAATTGAGAGCAAGGCGACTGAATAACATCCAGCCATCAGCCGTGAGCCAGTTGACCTACCCTCTCAAGTTTAAGGCCAGAGGAAAAGCTTCATATTTTCAACAGAGAGAGCAGTGGAGGGTCACAGATTTCCTCTTCAACCCCATGGTGAATATTTCTATTTTAGTCGCTAACTTTAAGTAACTTTTCGCAATTTGCTTTCTTTGTGACACAGTCTCTTTGTTGATATTTAATGATTGTTTTTTCAAACAGTGTTGTGTATGTAAATGACACTGCATTTAGGCCTACTATGAGTATTTAAGTAAGAAAAAAGTGTTGATTGCTTGAGAAGGTGTGATATAGCTCAAGTCACAGTTCTTCTTCTGAATTAAATAAATACAATGGGGAATGTACTATCAATGTAGGTTCAACAGCGTTCAACTGGTTGCATGTTGTTTTGCAGGTGATGATGATGCTCTTCCCTTTCCTCATGATCATGGTTTTGCCCAAGCTGATCAACACAGCCGACCCAGAAACACAAAAGGTGAGTTGCGAGCTTTGCAGGCTTCCTTACTTCTTGTTGTGCTATTGTCAGGACTACTTAAGTACTACAAGTGGTGACTGAGCATCTCCCAAGGCAATTGTTCTGAAAATTCTTCAGACTAATCAGGTTGTAAACAGACATATATTTGTGTTGAAGTGCATAAATACTTTATTTTTACGGAAAATGCACCCTGCTGTGTGTATTAAATGCCATCAATTTTCTGATCAATATAGGTTGCTCTTCCTCTTTTTTTGTCATATGATAGGTTTGTTATATCCACATAATTATTTTAAGTGTGGTGATTGAACTTTTTAAAACTGGACACTACTTAGCTTGAATTTAAACAATACATTTTATATAATACTATTAAATATATATACTATCACTATATTGATGCACACAATTCATATCTTGCAAAACCTTTCTCTTTCAGGAAATGCAATCCCAGATGAACCTTCTCAACCCAAAACAAAACCTGCCGGAAATGTCGGAGCTGCTCACACAGTGGCTGGGAGGGGGAAGCTCCACGGCAAAGAAGCAAGTCAAGCCCAAACCATCGAAACGGAGATGAAAGAGTGGAAGTTTTAGTCAATTTTGTAATGTATGTAAATTGTGCAATGTTAAATTATTTGTATAGTTTTCCTCAAAATTCTGTTAGGTGATGTTGTTGGATGTCTTTACAGACCCATTTGTAGTGTCAGAAAATATTGATCAAGTTTGTTCTCCGTATCTGCAGAATGTTTTGCAATTGTTGTTGTTGTGTGTGACGAACCCTCTGAAATAAGATATTGAAAGAACTCCCATGACACATTCCCACGGAGAAGGCCTCAATTCAACAGTCAAAAATGGCCATTGGTTCATCATAATCAAGTTGTAGCATTTGCTATTTCATGTCTTTAAAGTTACATCTTTTCTTCTCACTCTTGTAATAGTTAAAAGATCTAACTGAATACAACTTTCGTGATTCATGTAAATATGTGCTGTAATGTTCACATCATGTTAGCTCTACAGAAATTGAAATATTTACAAAACGTCAAAAATTAATTTTATACCGGATGATCACAACACAAGTTCTATCAATTTTAACGATGTCTCATCATACTGGTTTATGCATTTTATGTCAGCCATGACTGACAAACTTTATTAAATCATGAAGCACTCTTATTAAAATAATTTTAATTACTCAAGATTTTTGGATATTTGTCTGAACCATATTTTCTATGCTGAGAAAAATAATCATACAGCTCAGTGATCTCTTATAGAATTCCATGCAAGAAGCCACTTCAGATGGATGCTTTAAACAATGTTAAAATACTAGTAATTCAATATTGAGTTATTCATAAAATTTTGGTGTTCATTAGTGAATTGAAGACTTCTACATCGTTGGGAATCTGTCGTTGTCCTTATCTTTGTATGGCTACATTTTAGATGGTGTAGGCGTCATAAAAAGATGGAAGTATGCTGCCTCCATCCTTAAGACAAACCTGGGGCAATTTGAAGCAAAAGAATACATAGAGTCTCTGTATGGGGGGTTATTAGGGAGTAATAGGGACATGGGGGACATAAAACTCCACCAAGGGAGAGTGGAACTCAAAATTCAATATGAAAAATTGCCCATGGACGGGGAATTCAAAAGTAGTATGGCCAAGGGATTGGGGGATGCAAAATCCCATCCAAAACCTCGCAGATGCTGTAACTGATCTGCTGATGTTCCACCAAGTTAGTTTACACAGCTTTAATTAGATTGAGGTCTACCCTTGAAATTGTATGGAATCCTATTTAAGTCACTGAGCTGTATACATGATTGGATTGCTTGTTAGCGTACTACATGTGTTTTTGCCACACTTCCTGAATAATATTAAAAAGCCACATTTTGGGCTTGTGAATTTCATCAAAGGACTGTGTTACCAAATCTGATTTTCATCTCGTGATTTCTACTCTTGCTTTTCTCTGATATTTATTGTAAAATAAACAAGTCTGTTTCGTTGCAAGCGTTCCTCAGCCTGTGTCAGCACAGGCATTCAGGTAGCTATGTATGAGAGGTTTAGGCACAGCTCCATTTTATCACAGTATATAACAGCTTGGTATCTGTTGGTCAATGGTCACCCACCTGAGAAGTCCTGTTGGTTTGTTACTTAATCATCTTATGATAATCCAAGCCATACACCTGCTGAATTGCCATCTTGTCCTTATGTCGAAAAATCCAAGATGGCCACCAATATGGATGCAACAGAATGGCTGACATACTTGAACTGTCCGCTGTGACTTTTAAAATATTTCACTTAGAGTTATGAAATGAAATTTGAAACATTCCTAACTCTAATAGCAAAATCACACCCCATCTAGCTGATCTCACCTTGGATATTCAGCATGGTGTGAAGGATATTGTGCAAATGTGATAAAAACAATAATGCTTCTTGAAACTAAACCATATTTAATAAGAATCCAAGGAACAATACACTTGAATTTCCTATAACATTTTTGAAAACACCAACTTTAAGATTGTGTGCAAAAAAATATTTTATTATGCAAGAAAAGCTTTGCATCACTTCATATCTGCATTTTTTATGGCTACTGATCTTCCAGTGTTCTTGGTACACCTCCACTGTGCACAGCACCTTAAAAATCTGTCCTGATTACAGTTTAAATGGTAACTTTTCAGTCAGGGTGATTTCTTGAGGTGGGGGATGTAATGTTTGTTCATTGAACTCCTGAATGTGTATCGTCCCCCACTCCCAAGCTGACATGCAAAACCAGGCTCATGCTTTGAGGTGTCATCTGCGGTCTGCCATTAGGTCCTTTTCTTGTTGATGGGTTAGATTTGTCGATGATGTCTTGCAGGATTCATCTGCCTCCATGTTTGGTTCTTCGTTTTCACCTGTTGACATAAAATTTTAAACAATAAAAAATTTACCACATCCCTGCTACGAGGGCGTTCAGAAAGTTCACTGCCTTTTTTTCAAGGTAAGGTTATGAAATCTTCATGGGATACAATTCAGCAATTTTGGGATTAATTTCTGAAACGTTGGACAATTTGGGCATTTTAAGTCATTTTGTGGTTGCCATGGAAACCATAAGTTCAGTCAGGTAGGACAGATAATTTTGAAACCAAGAAAGCCGATGGATTGCAGCTGAAAAACAACTTTTATATCACTTGTTCAATGTGATTGACAATATTTGACCCAAACCCTGAACCCAGGATATATTATTATGAGCTTCTCAAAAAATTCCCAAGCACACCAAATGAACTTATTCATAGAAGCCAGACTTGTCAAAGAACACATTCCTTGAAGTCCTTAGACGACTTTAAAAGCGCTTTGGTCATCCAAGGCCTTTTTTCCTGCAGTGCCTGAAAACTCCTCAGCTGACTTATGGTGTAAGAAAAAACCAGAACTCATCAGCTCATATGGGGCAACGTCTGAGATATAGCAAGGATGGATCTTACAGTAACTGTCCACTTGGTCTCTTGCTCACACCCTTGAGTTCCTGTCTCGTCATGAGTCAAGGAACCACTGCTCTCGCTGCCTGAATCTACACAGCCACATCTGGCACAAAAGAGTGCTTTCCTGCATGGGTAAGGCTTATGAATACACATATTTTAAAAGTGTGTTTTAGTATGTTGAGAAGCAGTTATGATATTTTTCCTTTATCAAATATATATTCTATGGTCAATCTCATCAATGCAAGCGATAAGGTGAAGATGTTTCCAGCTGCAATTCATTGGCTTTCTGTCTCAAAATTACCTGCCCCAACTGACTGAAGTTATCCTTAACATGTTACAATGACTTTGTTAATCATATCATTTTTATATTGAGTCAGTAATCATTTGAATTACCCCCGGGGCTCCTCCTTGATGCTCGAGTGTTTTGGGGGGTCGTCTGTTTTCAATAATTCCATCTTGATGCAGTCGGTGGAGGATACATGCTGTGTGGACACATCCATGGCACTGGCGACTAGGGCTTCTGCAACACTGCTGCTTGGCTCCAATTTGCTCCACGAAGGCTCATATATTGTTTCATTGTACTCGGCCCTTGGTTCAATCACAAGGACTTTCATTTCTCCAGCGGCAGATTGTTCAAATTGATTGTTGGTGTCACCAGTGCTCATTTTACTGGTGCAGAGGTGGTCACTCTCTGGAATTCTCTCTGGAGGAGGGTCTTGGTGGAAACTGACTGCCTGCTGCTGTAATATATAAAGGCATACATTTTGACTCCAGTCCAATATTTTTAATGGTCACAGGTGACTTATATGCTTCACTTGAAATCTACCGAGTTTCGCTTCAACTTAAAATTTTATAATGTCGATCAGTGACCGAAAAAGCTTAGTGCCACTGAGAACTGTCTTCACTGAAAAAAAAAAATAGGGACCAGTCAGAATTTATGAGTGGGAGGAACTTTATACCCATGGGGGTACTAGATCTAACTAATGCAAAACTATTTCCAAGGCCATAATTTTCTGTATATATCTTCAGATGAGTTGCCAAGATGAAGCTAAGCTTCTGGGTTTTTACATAGATAAGAATTTAAATTTTGATGTACACATTAAGCATAAATGTAGGACAGCCAATGCCGAATTGCAGGCGTTGAGAAGATTGTGTAAATATCTCACAAAAGATTGTAAATTAGCTATAGTAAGAAGTTTTATTGTATCACACTTTGTGTACTGTTCGCCCTTGTTACACTTCAGTGGAAAATTAAGTAGATCTAAGATGGAAAAAATTCAATATAGAAGTCTATGACTTACTTTTGATGACTACACATCAAGCTATCAAGAATTGTTAGAAAAAGCTAGAATGTGTTCTGTAGAATTACTACGAGAAAAAACAATAGCAACAGAAATGTTTATATGTTTTCATGGTCTTGGACCAAGCACTTGAAAGAACTGTTTGAAATTAACAAACAAAACTCGAGGAGATGCCCAACCTTCAAGATACCGAGAACACGGACCACACGGTTTGGACTACACTCGCTGAGGTATAAAGGACCTCAAATATGGAACGCGTTAAAAAAAGAGACTTTAGAGAAAGACACTCTGCAGCTGTTTATCAATCCTATGGCTGCTATATTGCACAGATAGATGCCTGTGCTATATTGTTGCATTTGTGTGTACAGACTGTTCGAGGACTTGTTTCCATAGTTGTATCATTGCATTGGAATATCGACAAACTGACATGACTTCTCAAAAAACAAAATTTTAATTAGTTAAGTGGTACCAAATATCTTCTTAGGTGGTATACTAACTGAAGTGACTTGGTTGACCTTCTGCATTTCTTCAAGCTTCATCATGAAATCATTAGATTTGCTCTTTGGGGTACATAATAACAGCTAATAACCCGGTCCACTGGCTACTCCCCAATGTGCTTAACCTGGCCACAGATGTAAAAAAAAAAAGGTCACATTTGAGTTATTTTATGCAACCGAGTCCTTTGACACCTGATTTTACACTTATATACACTCAACAGCACATCTGAAGCATATCTATATACAGAAAAAATACGGCCCTTGAAATATAAAGGGTTCAACAAAAATAAGTCCTCCTTTACGAAAACTTGAATATCTCAAAGAACCAATCCCTGATCTTTAAGAAACTTGACCAGTTTGTAGGCCTGCATATTGACACTGTACGTTTTTATTTGTAGTTTGATTGCTTCCTTTTTGTCTGAGCCAATGACCCTGAATGCACATATCCTCTTTTCAAAAATGTTACTATTAGGCTTGTCCAAAAAAATTTCACCAAAAGTTGTTCAAACTCCACTCACTGACTAAAGTGATTTCTAATGTCATCCTAGGAACCCAAGGAGTAGAAGTTTCAAACAAGTCTTCAGTGTCCACTAAACATGATTGAGCAACAAATTTTCTCTAGTGACTCGATGAAGTACATCCAGCTGGTGGCTCCACCGTGTGGTGAAATTGGTCATATCCATTGGAAAAGCCACATATTTTTTTAAAAAGGGGTAGCTCACATGAAGGCTGCTGGCTTAGTTAGGAATGATGCGACTGAGCGACAAATACACACATTTAGGTTTCGACATATGTCATAAAAGTCGAAGAAAGTATTTTTGAGATATTCTAGTTTATTTAGGGAAAATTCATTTTTATTGAACTGTAGTTTTGCGTTTTAAATTTGGTTCAGTTTATACTGGGGCAACTGAAAGACCCAGGACATCCCTGAATCAAGAGGGCATGTGCCAGACTCCCAATCTTGTCTCATCATCATATGGCGGTCACCAAAAATGAAAGTGCAGCTCCTTCCACAAAGATGGCGGTTGAGCTGGCCCAGCTGATCTTGGGTAAACCAACACAACATACACTCACCAGCAAAAGAAACGCAACACTTGATTTTAGCTCATATTTTTGCAAATAAATCGATGGCATTGATTTTATCGTCGACAAGCATAATCGTACCAAAAATCATTCAACTGCAATCATTTCCTGTCTTTCTCTGGTCCGTTTTATCATATTTGAGATTTTGCAAAGAAAGGAGGTATATTTTTCAATATTTTGCATATATATAAGAAAGAGTCAAAGAGACCTTACATCATAAAAATAGTACACAATTCGAAAGGCATGACACTCAATCATTTTCTTCGCTGTGTTTCAAAATTGGTGAAACACAAATTTTCAAGGTTTTATGTGAAATCTAAAAATGAAGTTGCTGAAGTGATTTTTCGGCTTTTTGCCATCTACTAGGCAGGCTTTCAAATGACATCATCCTTTTGGTTATAAGTTTCCCAAATTTGATAAAACGGACCAGAGAAAAACAGGAAATGATTGCAGTTGATTGATTTTTGGTATTATTATGCTTGTCAACAATAGAATCAATGCCATCAATTTGGTTTTGGCAAATAAAATTTATTTGCAAAAATATAAGCTAAGCTAAAATAAAGTGTTGCGTTTCTTTTGCTGGTGAGTGTATAACCACGATGGAAGTTGCATCCTGACTAAGGTCCATCCCGTAGGACCTACCAAAAATGGAGGGGGTTGAATCCAGTGGTCTATACTGGGGCAACTGAAAGACCCTGCTCATCCCTGAACTAATAGGGTATGTAGCAGACTCGCAACCTTACCATCACTAATCCATCATATGGTGGGCGCTATGCTCATAAAAATATGTGGCCTCTGAGCATTTAAAAACAAAAACATAATGAAAATAAATATAAATAAATATTTATATAATTTATACTATACAGGCTGAAGCTAAACTAGAGGTGTACATAACGCTAATGGTTACGGGATACACTGCAGCAATTAGGTGCAGTGCCTCTTGTACAAACTGCTTGCAGTGTGTGATTCACCGCAGTTATTGTAGGCCTACACACCTTTTTGGGCGGAGCCATGAAGTATTGCTGCTTCTTGTCATTCTGCCTTGTATCAAGGATGGCTTAAAAAGATATGAATATACTGTCAGTTGTGTGTGTTTCAAAATTGACACACAGCTGGAAGCCTAATTGAACTAAGAACGTAAGTCTGACTGAACAAAATAATGAATCCTCCAGGAAGTGGAAATGCCATCAATGATTTATCAAGAAAAGTAGTGAAGTGTGAAAAATTCAAGGGAGAATATTTATAAGTTACTTCTTTGGTGGAATTGGCATCTGTGGTCTTTTGACTTGCATTCTTCGGTTGGCGTCGCACTTTCTGTCTTTCAGTTTTACTAGCAGCATTTCCATGTTTCGATTGTGGAGGGTAAGTTGTGCCGCGGGGTAAGTTGTGCCGCCCACTGTTGGGGTTAAATGAAGAACTGGGCAAAGAAGGCAATGCCACACATATATACCCACTTGGTCAACATCATCAGGCACCAAGAAAAAAACTATCAAATATAATGGTATGAAAAGCTACACTAATAAATTCAATTTTGTTACTGAAAACTTGAATAAATTAAGCGGCACAACTCACCCCGTCATGCGGCACAACTTACCCCGGTACCGGGGCAAGTTGTGCCACTTGACCTACTTTTTTCAAATGCCTGCCATGACCTTCCCAATGGTCGGACTGCCCTGAGACTTTGGTTGATTCTGGCCAACGTATTATATTTTGATGTCTGATTTTCAGATTGCATGATTGAGCTTTGGTTTTTCAGAAAATCAGCCTGATGAAAAAAATGGCACAACTTACCCCGGTCTCCCCTACTTGAGCAGGTTGAGTTGAAGGTTCATCTTTTTTAGCTTTTTTAAGCCTAGCCTCCCTTTTCTGTCTGGCAATCCAAGCTGAACTGCGCTTTCTTCTAGGCGGTGACATCTGCAAGTAAGATGATTCGTGTAAGCTCGGTAAAAGACACAACAATTGTTACATAGGAATACGTAAATATATATATAAATTTTATTGGGGCGGAGCTTTCCTCAGTGGGAAATTATTTATTTCACTATAACGGCGGCAGTATTTATTCATTTCAAGACTGCCAAAAACTTATTTATTTATTTATTTCACCAAAATTGAGCAAGAAATTATTTATTTCAAGAAACTCCAATGTCCCCCCCCCCCCTTGGATATTAAAATATCTCCCCCTTATGTGATCAGGTAACCGTTAATTAAACTTTTATTTATTTATTTTCGCAATATATAATTGTATGGCTTGATCTTAACATAACAATCTTAACATAACAACACTACCTTTGGAATTTTGTTGTTACCGGTTACCAGTTTGCCTCATCCACTCCTTCATCAATCACAACCAAATTTTCCATACTCTGCTGTCACTCTCTCTTGCAATAAGGCATGCTATCGTTCAAAGATACATATATCCTCTACAATCCATGTTTATTTCATGCTAAACTATCCAAACAATCCACATTGCACATTTTGCCCAGTCCTTAATCAGGTCAGAAATGTTATCCTCCAGAAAGTTTATGGCAGAGGGCACCACAGTCTGCTGCTATTCAAATGTGGGGAAGATTCTCTTGCAAATCTTTCTCACTTCTCATTTCAACTACATGTATAAGTATGCCATTTACTGATGTAGATAGACAGATAGCCCTTCTAGCCTCTACAATATAATCAGGAAAATATACTCCAATTTACTCAAAATATTATTCAACTGATGTCCATTTCATTCTTAGCATGAAAAGTTCATGTTCACATGACATATATCCAATCACTCCTGAGTTTATGCTTCTCATTTCCATTTGAAAACCATTTCTGCAAATCTTTTATAATAACGACTCAATTTTAAACAAACATTTTCCATCCACTCAATATTTTAGGATGCTCTCCCTCATCATGCACTTTATTTGTTACCAACTTCCTGCGAGAATCATGAAAGGCCCTGAATATAGAGTCTGTCAAATTATTTCTCAACACTTTTACACCGCTTCCTACAAGATCTTTATCTGGCTTTGCTCCCATAAACTTATATATATTTTTTTTCTCGGGTACTATGCTAGTACTATTAATAGTAGGATTCATGTCTTCATGGGTTTTACGCTAGTTTTTTTAATTAAAAAAGTGTATTGAGAATGCAATGATTGAAATAAAATTGTTTAAATTTGTATTTTATTATCCATACTGATCTAATGAGGTATATTTATAGAATATATTTTATGATTTATTAATATAAAAGGGGCCTATGTGATATATATATATATTTGTGAGAAGCTAGAACTCCGACACGGAAGGGTGATTAAAATATTTATTAAATGTAATTAATTAATTATAATAATAATCATAATAACATATCTTCCCCGCATGGGCAGACCTGCGTCATTCCGCTGTCAGGTCTGCCATGGGATAGCACCTTCGAATTAATACCAAATGTAAAGTCTTGAGTATATAGTACATAAACAGTCTAGAATATAGAGTACATGAACACCGACAAATATGTCTTTTGGCACCATCAGATGAACGCGATCTCTCCCGTCTTGGTGGGAACAAGGAGACCCGCCAAACCCTGCAACATTCCGCTGACAGAGATGGGGCCCATTCTGAACCCTTAGATCTGGAGGTAGATGGGGAGGATGGAGGGAACGATTTAGAAGAGAAGGAAGAGCGAGTGCGCATGCGCATCAATGTTGTTGGCGCGGTATGACGTCGCACATCAAAATCTACGTTCGTGGCTTTTCACAAATGCGTTGCGCTGTGCTGAAACGCAGTTTTGTGAGAAGCTAGAACTCCGACACGGAAGGGTGATTAAAATATTTATTAAATGTAATTAATTAATTATAATAATAATCATAATAACATATCTTCCCCGCATGGGCAGACCTGCGTCATTCCGCCGTCAGGTCTGCCATGGGATAGCACCTTCGAATTAATACCAAATGTAAAGTCTTGAGTATATAGTACATAAACAGTCTAGAATATAGAGTACATGAACACCGACAAATATGTCTTTTGGCACCATCAGATGAACGCGATCTCTCCCGTCTTGGTGGGAACAAGGAGACCCGCCAAACAACCCATCGCATGGGTTGCGCCAAGAAAGGGAGAGAACAGGACAGGGGAGAGAGAAGGCCAGCCAAACCCACTCATTGTCACAGATGGAGTCTGATGGACCCATTGTCACCTGTGACATTCCGCCAACAGGCTACCTCCTTACAGCACCACAATTGACCTGATGTATTTCAAGTATGCATTTGACGACCATCGCCCAACATGGCGGATGTAGGCATCACTTACACCGCCCTTTAATACTAAGTCTGTCGTCCGACCAATCCGAAAACTGTGCGTGTTAATTCTCCTGTCAGAGAAAGAAGACATTTCCACCAACCGCCGTAAGATAGACTTGACTAAAGTACGAGTGACTGGGAGGCCGTTTTCATCACAGAAGAAAGTCATTCCAGGTCGTTTACACTTGCTGTATTCCCATAGCAAGCGGACAGGGCAAACCTGGATGTCCTCAATTTTCTTTACTTGAATTGTCTGCGGGGCTTTGGAGTGCTTAAACGTGGTGAGGGTGAGTGTTATCTTGTGTGGATGTAGACTAGGTGGCTTATGGGAAAAGGACACCTGAGATGTACGGAGGGCATGGTCTGCCTTGCCGGAGTGTCCCACCTCGCTGATTCTTAGGCAGGCGTGGTACATGAGTGACATAATTGCTCGAATCAGGGTCTTGATGTATGGAGAAGTTCTCAAACTGTCCACAAGTTGGAGTAGTTCCTTCAGCATTGGGAAAGCTATAGGCTGCAGCTTGTTGTTATTTTCCAGGTATGACTCTTTTTTGATACCTGCTAGCAATTTGGCAAATAAGAATGACCCGGTTGGGTCCATCAGACCTCGCACTTTGTGGGCAAAGCCGATTGCCGATACATAAGCCAGTATGGTGGGATGTTTCTTGCCTGAATCGTATAGCGATGTGATAAATGCCATTAAGCAGAAAATACTAATTGGGTATGTATTAGGCATTCCCTGGGACACAAGAAAAGTCTGTAATGATGTTATGTGATGGTTGTAACTAGCCCTTGTTGAAGGGGCCAATGAACAATTCAACAGTGATTTCCCTCGTTGTCTGTAATCATTTCCTCCGGTTGTAGATGTTGAGGCACCGGCGTTGGCGAGGGCTTCATCCCATAGCTCGTTAACATTTCTTCTGTCTCCTGAAAACGAGAAATGGCATCAGCTAATACATTGTCCTTAGATTTTATATAAACAGCCTTAAATTTGATGTTGTTAAGCATGAGGTTCAAGACAAGCGGGCGCAATAGTCGCATGATGGTACTGTTCTTGGCCGTTTGTTTGTTTATCGAATGCACAATCGCCTGATTGTCGCATTGGAATACAATGGACTGGTTGCGGCATAAACTGCCAAACATGCCCATGAGTACCACAATCGGATACAATTCCCTGACTGCAATGTTTAAACCTCGCCACTTCGGGTTCCAAGTTCCTTGGATCCAACTTGAACCATAAGTCCCACCAAAACCTGCATCTGATGCATCAGTGAAGAGGTTGATCGAGTCATTGTTGCAGTGTTGATATGAAGTGATGACGGAGATGCCGTTATAACTTTGCAGGAATATTTGCCACATCCTGATATCTGCTCGCATGTCAGGCGTAACATCTATGGATGCATGGGCAGACGTTAGCCTACCCTTTGTCCCGTCTGTAAGTCGTCTCAAGAACGGTTTGCCAATAGGGATGACCGTCGTAGCAAATTGGAGTTTCCCAATCATACTCTGCAACTCTCGAAGTGAAGTGGACGATTGCAATAGGAATTTGTTTGCATCCTGACTGTACTTTTCTAGCTTGTCGCGTGGCAGCTTTGCGACCATCTTTTCCGTATTAAGCTCGACTCCCAAAAACACTATTTTTTGCTCCGACTCGGTCGAGGTTTTTGTAGCCACCAGAGGAATTCCCAAGCGTTCGCAAATGAATTTAAATTTATTGATGGCCAAATCACATTCGGACTTTGAAGGTGCCAACAATAGAAAATCATCCAGCACTTTGACAATGTTCGAAATTCCTAGGGATTTCATAATATAAACAATGGCATTCGATATCATCTCAAATATGGAGCATGACTCTGCCATTCCCATTGGCAAGTACTTGTCGTAATAGTAATAACCACGCCATTTGAATCCGAGCAGATGATACTGGGACGGGTGTATTGGCACTATTCTATATGCAGATTCTATGTCTGCTTTTGCCATGAAGCAGCCCTTTCCCAGTTCGTTAATTTTGTGGATGGCTGTCTGGACCGAAGCGTACTTCACAGTTTTGTACTTTTGATCTATTCCTCCATTTACGGAAGAATCGTCATATGGGTAGGATAAATTGTGCAGAAGCCGAAATGTCCCTGGCTGGCTTTTTGGGCGCAGTGATAAGGGGCTGGCTTTGAAATTGCTGAATGGTGGTAACTTCAAAGGGCCAGCAATTCTACCACATTTAATCTCTTTTGCCAGCTTTGTGTCTACTGCAACAGGATTGGTATTGGCTTCCAGAGAATTCCTTGATCGGATCTCACATTCCAATCCCGAAAAATGGAATTTAAATCCATTGGTGAAACCATCTACTACTATATCTGCAGATTCAAAACCCCTTAGAAGTTTTTTGAGCAAGGTAACATTTACAGGTGATACCCCTGTTTTAGATCTCCACTGCGACATTCCGTCGTCAGTAGACCTAAGGCTTTCCGGGCTATGATATGAAGATATTGACACTGGGGTGCCCTGCGACATTCCGCCGGCAGGAGGCTCATTGGATAGCATACAAACTTTCTCTCCCTGCGCCATTCCGTCGTCAGGGGTATGCGATAATTTTGAAGCATTAGGGAAGAGCCCTTTTCCATCTTCCTGCGACGTTCCGCCGTCAGGATACTTCCGGTCATCGGATGCTACTAAGACACTTTCCATCCGCCCACACTCAGTTCTTTGCGGCCTTTCCCTTTTCCTCCTTTTTTTCAGGCTCCCGTGGCTGGGCCTTCTGGCGTGATTGGAAGCACAAGTACTGGGGGTGCCTTCCGTTGCAGTGTGGACATTTGTGGGCGAACTGGCATGTTGGGAGCTCGCAGCGTTGGCCGGGTGTGTGGAACCTGTAACAGGTCCAGGGTTGAAGCCCAGTGGTTGACTTGCGGGACTGGGTGTGCTGGTTTTGACGAAAGGGCTGCGCCTTGTTGGTTACTGCCCGAGTGTACAGCTCCACTCTCGTATGGGCATAAATATACCCAGCATTAACCTGCTGCCTCCTGAATTCTGTATCATAGGTTTCCCAGCTATGCCTGTCCTGCGCCAATGAAAGCACATTGTCCATGTGCACAATCATCTCCTGGGGGTCAACATGCTTGTCGGCCAATGACACAGACATTAGTCTTAGAAAAGCCCTTGACCAAGCTGTCACACACCGGAGCTTCTGTTCGGGCTTTCTTGGATTACTCATGCCGGTTGGATTGAATTGGGCCAGCTCAACGTAATCGCCTCTTTCGACCCTGTCTCTTAGCTCCCTATCCACCGATGCGTGGAGTGGGAGTGCGTACGATGAAATGACACACTCACCGTTACCATGCCTCGCCTGGCTTGGGCCAGCACTGTCTGCCGCCGGGCTCCCTAGTGTTGTTTCCAGCTCGGCCACCCGCTGCTCCAAACGGCGGATTGTGTTCCGCTCAGTCACCTCCCTTGCCGGAGAGGTGGCCCTTGGCGTCACCTGCCACGCCGACCCTGGCGTCGCCTGCCATGCCGGCGATGATGATTTAGACGGGGTGAACTTGACCGGTGGACGGCTCTGGCGCTGAGAGGCGCGCTTTTTAGGGTGTTTCGGCATCTGCAAATACCAAATTATTCTTACAAAATCTGTACTTAATTGATACGGGACGCAGGTTACGCTCAAATGTTATGTGACGGACACCAGATAATGGTGTCCGAATTGAAATATGGAGTAGTCACAAAATAGTGGTGACTGAAATTCAATATATAGTGGTCACCAAATAGTGGTGATCGGAATTGAATATGTAGTCGTCACAAAATAGTGGTGACCGGAATTGAATATGTAAAGGTCACAAAATAGTGGTGACCGGAAATACATGAGAATTACATATTCACAAATAGAGTTGACTCAAAAGCCATATTATAAGGTCACAAAACAGTGGTGACCGGAAAAAAGGATGCAAATCTGTTCACATCCCCCGCCGCATTCCGCAGTCGGTTAAAAGTTTTAATAATTGAGAATGGGAAGTTTATTAAGACACAAAGGAAAAGTATTCTCAAATTAATTCTCATCACAGCAGTAACATAAGGGGAACTTTAGTCAGGACACAATCGAACAAATCTGAAATTATTCCCAACACAATTAGAATTCAATTAATTCCACGTCAAAAATAGTCCCAGATGGAGCACATGCTTGCCGCATTCCGCAGTCAAGCCTGATCCATTATCCATAGTTTATAGGAGTAACAAATGTCATATCTTTAATTTGCATGGCTCTCAGCATTCCGCAGTAGAGCAACAATTTTAAACTCAGTCATTGATTATTATTGTAGGTCTTGATCATCTTGTGCAGCGACGAGGTGATGGCTTTCTGGTATTTTCTTAGTCCCACCTCCGTATCCGGGTGGATACCATCCCTGGTCCAGTCGTTGCTGGTCCAAAATCCACAGTGGCGATGGAAGTATAGGTGCCTAGTATGAGCCACTAATTCTTCAGTTAGGACATTGACATCTAGTGCCTTTGATCTGAAGCTTTTACTGTCCATGGTCCTAGGATTCTCTCTTGGGAGAATGGTTGAGAGGGCCACGGCTCTCACATCGTACAAAGAAATAATGCTCTCGGCTAGGGCTATCTTGGAACGAGCAAAATCTTCCACTGAAGCAGCAGAGTCCACGTCGTTCCCGCCAATTTCTAACATGGCAAATTTGACATTTGAATTTAAGATTTTCTCTCCTGGGATAACAAACTGCTTGTTGACCGACGAAGTGCAACCTGATCCTGGCAAACCATAGAAATGGACAAAACGGACCTCCTTGGGGGCCTTTAAGAGGTCCCATGCTGCTTCCCTTAGGCACATTTCTTCCGCTGCCGGACCACGTGCATGCTGCAATGCCAGCGAATTTTCCAGCCTTGAAATGAAGCTGTCTCCCATGATCATTACATTGGCAGACCGCCATGTGCAACCAGACCAGGTGCACGACATTGTACCATCCAAATAGTATACCTTTCGTGGTGCTAGACTTGTCTGATCGATCGATAAATGCCCGGAAAATAGCTCGCTGTCAAAAACGTGTCTTCCTCGCCGAACGATTTAGAAGAGAAGGAAGAGCGAGTGCGCATGCGCATCAATGTTGTTGGCGCGGTATGACGTCGCACATCAAAATCTACGTTCGTGGCTTTTCACAAATGCGTTGCGCTGTGCTGAAACGCAGTTATATTATTTTATTCACAACGAAATATCAACAAGATACATGTGTGATGATGGTAAAAAATAACTTCAAAGAAACAAAGAAGATATATACAATAGAGAGGGATAGTGACTAGATGGGATCTATAAACTACATTTAAAGAGAATGAAGAAATATCAATTTTCATAAAATAACGGTAATACTGCAATTAAAAAGCACCATAATAATAGGGTCATTCCATGCCAAATTACCCAGAGCCTCCCACCTGACCATCTCAGATTTTGTCCAAAAAAATCACACGTGTTCTAAAATCTATATCACTGGGGGATCCCATATTTCAGGTGCCTATCACCCTTAGTTTAAAAGTTCATTAAAGTTTTGGACCATTTCAAATATGATTCTAGAATGGAAATACCTGAAAATAGGGGGTATTATAAGACCTGGATGACCATGTTGGCAATGAATTACGGTGTTGAAATTTTTTCTGTGCCTTGTCAGCTTATCATCCACTTGTGTTACTTATTTGGTGGATGTGTCTCGATTCCTTCATATCTTTTGAATTTGTTTTCTAAAGGTCTGACCATCCCGTGCAGGGCCCTAAAAGGTCAATGGTGCCATTCGCTTCCATGTTAATTCTGCATAATTATGAAAGTAAAGTAACTAACTGTATTAAACATGCTTACAAAACATTTATTCTAAGGTTGTACTTGAAATTAACTGCAGTGTATGCCTATAATAAATCAAAATATATGAATTTTGTGTCATCTAACCAAAATTATTTTACTATATGAATCCTTATACATTGTCTGTAATGATTATAATCAGGGGAAAATTCACCAAAAAAGCTACACTTTATTTGCGTCATTTTCAAAAGGAATCTCTTAGTAACTATGATTTAGCTTAAAGCTATGCAAGATACTAGGCATGAGCAGTCCAGAAAAAAAGGTATTAGCCACTTGTTAGTTACATTATGTGAAGAGAGGGCTTCCATGCTTCTGGCCAAAAATTGGCTGAGTAAATGCAATCCACTTCAATCAAAGGCATCCTTGAAAATAATCCTATACATGGAGTTCCCAATGAGGCAATATGGTGATGAGACCCTCCATACATCTTATTTTTAGGTTATTTCATGGATATCATATTATGCCAATGGCCATGGCTGACCAGTGAAAAAAGCATGTTTCTGGCCATAATTTGCCTGACTTATGACCAGCCTGTGTAATCCAAGTAATTCATACATTTTTTTGATCAAATGAATTGTCCATGCTTCATTCAAACAATTTCCATGCACAATATGTTTTGTTTGCTAGCTTATATAGAGTTTGTTATATTTATTTGCAGAAATTGCATGGAAAAAAATGAAACCAATGGCGTTCAGAAAAAAAATTCAAAAGATATGAAGGAATCGAGACACATCCACCAAATTAGTAACACAAGTGGATGATAAGCTTCCAAAGCCACAGAAAAAAAATCAAAACCATAGTTCATTGCCAACATGGTCATCCAGGTCTTAAAATACCCCCTATTTTCAGGCATTTTCATTCTGGAACCGTGTTTGAAATGGTCCAAAACTTTAATGAACCGAGGTATCCTTAAATATTTTTCTCGGTGTGGACCTCCGAACCCATATTCTTAGAATTTGTTAAATATTGGAAGTTTACTCACTAATCCTTGTGATGACACAGCTGGCCAAGATCTGAAGATAAAAATAGGAGGGCAACATCAAATTCAACATTTTATTGCAACCATTCTATTGCCTCCTGTAGCTGGTGGGAAGAGTTATGGAATGTTTAGGAGGACATTAAAAGGTAAAAAAAGTTTCAAATTCATATATGACACGGTTTTTGAGAAATGCCAATCTCAAAACTGTCATATATCAGACTTGCAATTTGTCAGAAAATACCCCCTCACATGTTATTGGTCATAACTTTTAAACTACTAGTGATAGGCACCTGAAATTTGGGATCCCCCAGTGATATAGATTTTAGAACGTGTGATTTTTTTCGACAAAATCTGAGATGGTCAGTTGGGAGGCTCTGGGTGATTTCGCATGGAATGACCCAATATTGCCATGAACTAAAATGAAACATTTGATTAGAAACATATATAATGACATGTGTAATAAATATAAAATTGAAAGATAATCATTTACATACATCCAAGATTAATAGAAAATGTGAAAAATTTGGTGCGAATAGACACACGGCCCTAACCCAATCCTCCCTTTACAGGGTTTGTTAACACTTACCCTGCCAACAACATGGGGCATGTGGTCAGGGTAGGTTCACTAGCCTTACACTGAGAGGTGAGGATGCCTAACCCAGTCTGGTTCATAGTTGAGCGGCAGATTTTGGTTAGGCCTGGACTGAGCATAAATTCTATCAGGCATGAGACGTTAAATTGGCGGCCCCTTGTATCACTGTCTATGCCGGGCAAGTAAAAGATCCCTCACATGGGGTAAATGTGTAACATGTTGAGGACTCCCGCAGTCCCGCTCTCTCTCCCATCTCATCAATCAACCCTTGTGAGCGCCCAGAATGGGGGCTTAGAGGGCTGCACTTACCATATATATCTATCTATCTATCTATCTAGGGTAAATGTGGGTAATATCACGCACCTAGTACGTGATATTGCACTGCAGTGTTTCTGTATAGCTGCCATTTCTTTGCTGTTATGATTATAATGACCAAAAATGAAACTTTTGATTGACATTGAACTCAGGTGTCATTAAAATGTCAAATTTCTTTGGTCGGCAGCATTTGGAGCACTTGACACTCAGTTAAAGTAAATATAATCATTTTAGCATATTCTGTGGGTAATATCACGCACTTCTGTTTAATATGACGCAGTGGTAGGTTAAAAACCACGCAAATTTATTATCTAATAAAAATGGACTGCATGGTGTGTTCAGGAGTATTGATGGCATGAAGTTTACCCAATTTTTTCCGACAGAAACCATACGACACCCTACAAGACTATTAATGGTTGCTAAAGTTTATTTCGGGTTTTAAAAAATTAATTAGGCCTACAATAATATTATGTACCTCATAATGATTTAAAATCTGAAGAAAGATGCTGGTCTACTGCAGGTTCTCTGTAAGGTCAGAGCGTTGTGCATATTACAGTGTTCTGGGTGGAATATTTTATAAAATTTAAGTTAACCTCAACCTCAACAAAATACCCTTTGAAATAGTTGTATTCAGAATGATGAAATAACTTGTTACAGCGATCTGTGAAGAATGAGGTTCGATTCCAGGTGTGAGCAAAATCAATCTTGTGCCATATTCATTGCTGAATATTCAGACTTGAAAATTATTTTAGAGACGCCTCCATAATTGCAACTTGACCCTGTTATATTGAAATAAGTCACAGTTGTAAATGAGAGTCTCTTAATAAATGTGCAGACAAACAAACAAACAAAAAACAACTACATATAGGCTATATATCCAATCATGCATGCATTCGGTTATTCTAAATTTCTGTCTGATTCATACTGATTCTAAATGTTATAGATCTATCTATCTATCTATCTATCTATCTATCTATCTATCCATCTGTCAATTTATTTATTTTATTTTTCAACTATGCAACTATGCAACTATCTAACTTACTATCTGATTAGCATCTGTGTATGGAGTTGTTTCAGCATTTTAAAAAGCCTAGAAGCTGCACCTACAATGTATCACAATGCCCATTGTCCATCAGAATCTCCACAAATTGCAAAAAGAGACCAGTTGAAATTTGACATTGTCAAAAAGAAAAAAAAAAGTAAAAAAAAAACACCTCACCAGAGCTTCTAAAACAAGGTACTTTCCTTGCACACAAGAAGACTTTTAACTTTGACTCCAGGGCTCATCAGAAAGATGCTTCTATACAATTCACACAAATAGGCTGTTATTGTGTGCGGGATAATACCCTAATGTGCGTGATGTTACCCTTGAAATGTGCGTGATACTACCCCTAAAACATGAGTGATATTACCCCTGATGAGTGATATTACCCCTGATCAGTTCTCATAACATATTCATGAATAACAGTGGCTTCTTCAAGGACAATATTCTGCATATCAATTTTTTTAATTTCCCAATTCTTACCTATGTCACGTCATAATGTTCCACTTAATGCATTACCTAAATGGCAGCTGCAATTGCATACCTTTTAAACTGTGGATTTTACGAAAAAAATACATTAAATTTGAGAAAAACTGCACAAAATTATTAAAATCCCCCAGGAATCTTGTTAGGGGCAATGTTGAGCACAATATACTATTAGGTAGTGTCCAAATGATTTATTGCACATTTTTCATTTCTTACATGGAAGATCTCAAAAGCAGTTTGAGCTTGCAACAGCTATGAAGTTAGGTGCGTGATATTACCCACATGCGTGATATTACCCACTTTTACCCTATCTGTCTAAGCATGTTTAAAAAATACAAAACATTTTTAGCAAAGCACCATATCAATTGAGCAATACAACATAGGATTAAGGGAACACAAGACATATAAACTAATACTATATCATAAACATCATAAACAGCTATGTACATATACTCAAAAAGAACAAATTGTCATGTTGAGTACCACATGTTCAGTGCCTCTGACCACCTGTGATTTGTGCAATGTTGAATGGTGATATAAATACTTTGAAGTAAGAATCTCTTTCAGACAATGTTATCAAAAATTTAGATAGTCCAAAATTTACTTCATAGCTTTTACTACAGTATAGTCAACTTTCGAAGTGGATCAAAATTTTTCATATTTATATATTCTGACTGAGCACAGTCTGCCATTCAAGCAGGCGAGCAAGCGAAAGCAGGCTGCTGTAGCCTGATATATATTAACACAAAAAAATATAAGTAAATAATCTTAGTGCAGTATGTTGGTGTGATGTCTTGGCAATGTTTTGGCCGACAAAACTTCATGCTTCACTAATTTTTACCCTTCAGAACGATGATTGTTTGTCACGCGGTGCAAAATGGTCCGTAACACTAATAAGCAATGGCAACCTAAATTGAAAACAGGTTATCATTTCTTTTGTAACTGTGCAATAGACCAGGTATTGTTTTGTTAACTCAATTGAGCTCAACTTTTCAAATCAAATCATATTTATTTTAGCTCGGTGGCACAAACAAAAAACATTAGCATGTAGCTATTATGACCGAGATCCGGTGCTGCACAACAACAAGTGAAATGGAAATGGCAAAAATTAAAATTAAGATTTGAGAGAGTTCACATTAAAAGTCCATAGAAACAGTCACACTGACTGGCTATATTAAAATCCTTAAAATTATTCCTCGAAATTGAGGGATAAAGAACATAAAATTTTAAAATGTCTAAAATTGATGGAAATGTAAAGTCTATCGGCAGAAGGCACATTTACACGCTGGGCCAGTCCAAGATTTAATCAGTTTTTTAAATAAATTTGCATCAGTCGAGGACTTGATGTGTAACGGGAGCTGTTGCCAGATGGTAATCCCAGAGTGTTTAAAACTGTGTAGGCCATATCTTGTCGTTCTGCAGTGGGGTCTTTGTAGTGAGCCACCCGAACGTAAGTTGTATCTTGTTTGATGTTGTCTGAAACCACTGCTTATAAAAGGGGGGCTTAAGTTATTTAAGGCTTTATATACCTCAAATGCAATTGTGTGTAAACGACTCAGTTCCAGAGTTGGTAAATTTGCCTTTTTGAGTAAAAACTCATACGGTGAAATGTAGTCTGCATAGACAAATTTTAGGGCTCGATATTGTATCCGCTCGAGCAGGTCCGTATTCCTCTTTCCACAGTGATGCCATACTGCCGGACAATATCCAAAATTGGACATTACGAAAGACTTGTAGAGTAGTATCTGATATCTGTAGGTAAGGCAAAAGCTACTCGTTTTAAGCAGTTTAATTGTCTTGTTGCCTTCCTTGCTATTTGAGCTATATGCTCGTTGAAATTTAAGTCCGAATCGAGATGAACTCCCAGGAGTTTGACACTTTGTTCACTAGAAATTTCAGTACTGTTGATAGAAGTCTTAGTGTCCACATCCTCACAGATCAGAACTTGAAACTTCGAGGCGTTAGCCTCCATCTGATTATCCTCACACCATGTCATAACTGTAATATTCTGACTCAACACGCCATTTTGTACGTCATGCCGGAAGTCCCGGTCTCTTTATTATCGCTTAGCACATTGATCAAAAGTACACATGTGTACACAAATTGCTTAGAACAACGATAATGTTACATCCTCTTTTGTTTGAATAAATTTAAGAAAGTATGACCGAGTACAATAGTGTAAATTGTAAATTTATCATTGTGATATTGAATGACATGAAATGTTGAATTTCAAAATGTAATTGTTCTTGATAAAGTTCACATGTGAATTAAAAGTCTTTGTATTCACAAAATAAGTCTTTGTTGTTCTTCACTCAATAATGAGCACGAGTTGTTAAGAGTCTTTGAAATGTGAGCATGAGCATAACATGCGAAATGTAAGATGAATCACATTAATCCTTGGGCATCGACAATTGACAATTGTTTTTTTTACAAATACAAATAAACATCAACTTAAAATATAAGGCATCATCATATATATATGAATCACATTAAACTCAAGTGAGTTTTTTTTATACAACAGCAAATAAAACAAACTCAAAAGTATAAAACGCAATGCTGACCATTCGAGTATAACAACATGTAAACTCTAAACATCAGATCATTAACTCATCAGGCTAATTATAAGTACTGAACATCAGATAACTACTTAGCATAACAAGTACTATGTACAATGACTAATACTGACTATGTACATTAACTAAGTAAGGGGGATCATGTCCTTCATCCAATAGGGTTTGGAAATGGTACGACCTGATCTTGTAATTGGTCTTGGCGCTGGACTTGAAGGTTGAGGGGGTAACTGAGGTAACTGAGGTAACTGAGGTTCAGAGGGTTGAACTCAGTGTGAACCTCAAACGATCGCTGGACTGGGCAATACTGTCGGAGGTGGATAGGAATGGACTCTCCTCTCTTTAGGAAAATGTTTCTCGTATCATTGACAAATTACCGAAAAAGACTAGCCGTGGTGTAGATGGACTCTCTACAAAATTCTTAAAAGAAATGAAAGATGTCTTGGTAGCCCCTCTTAAAACTATAATAAATCAATCGATTAACACAGGTCTGTTCCCACAGAAGCTAAAAATTGCGAGAATTGTTCCTGTCCATAAAAAAGATGACAATACTGTCATAGCAAACTATCGCCCAATTTCAGTACTACCAGCGATATCTAAGGTTTTTGAAAAGGTTATGCACCAACAATTAAATACTTACTTTGAGTCCCTAAGCTTAATATTTCCCAGTCAATATGGATTTAGGGAAAAACACAATACAGAATATGCAGTCATTGAAAATATAGACAGAGTGGTCGATGGCCTAGAAAATAAAGAAACGCCTCTGAACGTGTTCCTGGATCTGTCAAAGGCATTTGACACTCTCGATCACTCTATACTACTAACCAAACTTACTCACTATGGAATAACAGGAAATGCATATAAACTATGTCAATCTTATCTAACTGACAGACAACAATTTGTTGAATACGATGGTTTAAAATCTGAATTGCTATCTATAACAACGGGTGTGCCTCAGGGCTCCATATTAGGTCCACTTTTCTTTTTAATTTATATGAATGACTTTGGCAGGTCCACGAACATGTTTCATTTTGTTATGTATGCAGATGACACAACCTTATTAACCATGTTATCTGCAAACAAAAATGAGATTAACAGACGAGAGTCTATGTTAAATATAGAACTAGAAAAGATTAGTTCTTGGCTGAAGCTAAATAAGCTATCTCTTAATGTTTCTAAAACAAAGTATATGCTTTTTCGCCCCAAAAACAAGGTAATTACTGACTTGAATTTATTTTTAGACGGTGACAAACTAGAACGAGTGACAACTTTTGATTTTCTTGGCATTACTGTGGATGAATGTCTGACTTGGAATGAGCATGTTCATAAGATTCAAATGAAAATGGTCAAAACATCGGGGGTAATGAATCGTCTCAAATCATACCTACCATCTGAAACCTTGCTGATCATTTATAATTCCCTTATTTACTCATTGCTATTATATGGCATTTTATTATGGGGAGTAAGACACAATAAACTTGTTAAAATTCAAAAAAAGGCAGTAAGAATTATTAGTAAAAGTAAGTACAATGCCCATACCGACCCTATATTTAAAAGAATGAACATTTTGAAACTAGAAGACATTCTTTACATTCAAGAAATGAAATTTTACTATAAGATAAGAAATCGAGATGTCCCTAGATATTTTCTTGCCATGGATTTCCCAATGCAATCAGACATTCATCCCTATCCTACCAGAGACCGACACAACTTAGTTGTACCACGACTGCACTACCATATTTCTGACAGCTCAATCAAAAATAGAATACCAAAAATTGTGAATGAAACTGCTCCTGGAATTTTAGATAAATTGCAAACCCACAGTCTTTGGGGACTGAGTTTTTATATTAAAAGGATACGAATCAATTCCTACCAAACAGAATGTACTATTCAAAATTGTTACATTTGTGGTATAAGGTAGCCCACTGATATATATGATATGATATCAAAAATGTATACTGGTAATTATTATATAGTTGACAAAAAGATGAGTTTTTGTATTGTGCCCATCATGTAGTAACCTATCAAACCCACATTTAATATATCTTATTCCATCCTAGCAGTGCGTACCAGATGTATATTGTACCTAATTTGATTTTGTGTAGTTAAAAAAAAATCCTTATATTTGTATATTCATTATTACATTTTTTGTCTCCACTTATTTGCCAGTAGCGCAGCATAACTCCGGAAATGTATGAAATACTTTAAATTTGTAATTGTTTATATAGGGGGTCATACACGATAGAGGCACGAGCCAAGGTGTATGCCTCCTAGACCAATTTTATATTGATAACTTCTTATAATTGCTGTAATCTTTATCTGGGTCAAAATAAATTAAATCTGTCTGTCTGTCTGTCTCGATCTTGTGTGGAGATTCTCTCGTGACCATTAGGTCATTGCGATTCCTTCGGTAGGAACGAGCATAGTCACCTGCAGATACGACGTGAGATCTGGGCAACTGATGTCTCTGCAAATACTCAGCTGGCTTCCATCCAGTCGGAGTGTGTATTCTGACAGCATCATCAGGTTGAATCTTGGGTAGTTCTCTACTGCCACGATCGTAGTACGACTTCTGTCTGTCTCGTGCACTCTGAAGACCATCCTTCACAACTTGGGGTTTCAATTGCTTGGGAACTAGCAATTCACTTGACGTAGGCAAGAGAGTCTTGGTTCTTCTTCCCATTAGGCGTTGGGCGGGCGAGCCTATCTGTTCTCTTGGGGTGTTCCTCAGATCTAGCAAAGCTAGGTTAAAGTCTTCGCCGGCCTCTGCGCACTTCATCATCAGATTCTTGATAATCTGAACAGACTTCTCTGCTAAACCGTTAGCTTGTGGATGCAACGGTGAGGAGGTTAAGTGTTCGAAATCATAGTCACTTGCAAACTCCTTAAACTCAGCACTGGAGTATTGGGGACCATTGTCACTAATCAACAAATCCATGATTCCATATCTAGCAATACAGCGTTTGATGCACTTGATCACTGATTTACTGGTGAGACTTTGAAGCTGATCAATTTCAATGAAGTTGGAATAGTAATCTACCAACAGTACATAGTGCTTTCCATTAAGCTCAAACAAGTCACTACCAACTTTACTCCATGGTCTGGACGGTAAGGGGTGAATGATCATGGGCTCCTTTGGCTGCTTGTTCCTGTGTGTCAAGCACACTGCACATTTTGACACTATGTCTTCAATTTGAGCATTCATGCTCGGCCAAAATATCAAGTCTCTCGCTCTTTGTTTTGTTGCAACAATTCCAAGATGAGCTCTGTGCAACATCTTGAGCATTCGTCCTCGTAGAACTCTCGGCACTACTGTCCTGTTTCCTTTGTAGACGATACCATTGTAGTAGGCCAACTCTTCTCTGTAGTCCCAAAACGGTCTTACACTTGTACTAAGTTCACTTCGTGTTTCTGGCCATCCTTGCAGTATCACATCACGTAATTCGCACAGTTCTGGATCTTGCTTAGTAGCATTCACTAATTCTTCATGTTGTCTGCTGAAATGTACATCTACTGGGCACACCATCAAATCATCATCTAACTGAGCACTTCCTTTTTCGTAAGGAAAACGACTGAGACAATCTGCAAGTCCTAGTGAAGTACCTTTGACATGGACTAACTTGAACGAATAAGGCTGTAATTTAAGCAACATTCTTTGGATTCTCATGGGTGCACAATGAATAGGTTTTCGCATAATGTTCTCCAAAGGTTTGTGATCCGACTCTATCACAACATCATCTTTTCCATACAACAACTTGTGGAATTTGAGGCAACCGAAAACCACTGCTAGCGCCTCCTTCTCAATTTGCGCGTAGCGTTCTTCTGTCGGTGTGAGTGCTCTAGATGCATAGGCAACAACCTTGTTCTCTTGAATAATTGCTGCACCTAATCCTCTCATTGAGGCATCAACTGTCAAAATCACTGGCTTAGCCACATTGTAGTAGCTTAGCAAAGTATGTGAAGTTAAAGTCTCTTTCAATTTCTTGAAGGCTTGTCTTTGCTCTGGGCCAAAATACCACTCGTCACTCTTCTTGACATCACGAAGTGGAGCGTTGATTTCGCTAAGATTTGGGATAAATTTCGAGACATAAGAAATCATCCCTAGCACAGTACACAGTTCTTGGTGATTTGTAGGCTCTGATAGCGATTGAATCGCTTTGACTCTGTCTTCTGTAGGCTTGAGACCTTCGCCTGAAAGTTTGTGACCAACATAATTCACTTCACGCAGACCAATCTGCGACTTCTCAAAGTTCAAAGTTAAGCCAAGTTCTCTGGCTCTGTCTAACACTGCTTGTAGCCTCGCATTGTGTTCTTGCCAATTTCTTCCGTGTACCAGAATGTCATCAACCACAATTTCTACTCCTGGAAGATTAGCAAAACAGTTCATCATCTCTCTTTGAAATACTTCAGCTAAGCACTTGGCTCCCATTGGCATACGTAGATACTTGTATCGATCTGCCGAAAGGTGTGTTAAATGTAGTTAGATCTGCACTTGAATCTGACAACTTGATCTGGAAATAGCCACTGTTGGCATCTAGGGTACTGAAAATCTGACTACCGTGTAGTCGAGTACTGACGTCTTCAATACTGTTCATGGGGAAATGTTCACGTTTGATTGCCTTGTTTAGATCTGTCGGGTCAATACAAATCCTTACTCCTTTATTTTTCTTCCTCACTACAACCATACTGCTGACCCATTTAGTAGGCTTGTTGACTTTGGCAATAACTCCATTCTTCTCGAGCTTCTCGAGCTCTTGTCTCACTTGATCCCTGAGAGCAACTGGGATTGGCCTCGGTGCATGGACTGCGGGCTGCACATCCTCGTCAATTTTAATTTCGTATTCCCCTGGTAGACAACCTATTTTGTCACACAAAACGTCTTTGTAACGATCAACAATGTCTTTGCATTCGTTGGCGATCACCAAATTTACTCTCGCCACTAGGCCTAACCTGACTGCGTCTTCTCGGCCTATCAAATTTGTCACCTTGGGTGTGTCTAACACTTGAAAAGTTAGCTTGTAACTCGACCCTTTGTAGTTGCAGGGAACAATAACTGCACCTTTTGCACGTTGAGAGTTGTTGTGAATTCCATTTAGCGTCACATGACTCGGCTGAACGTACTGGCTGAGTCCTAACTCACACACTGACTGCATGTTAATTACATTGCATTGGGCTCCTGTGTCTATCTCTAGACATAACATACCATTGGGCACACTGACCATAACTGACCATTCATCTCTCTGTGACTGCCTTACAACATGAACATCACTTGACATTTGAGCATTTGACATTTGATTTGACATTTGAGCATTTGACATTTGATTTGACATTTGAGCATTTGACAATTGATTTGACATTTGAGCATTTGACATTTGATTTGACATTTGAGCATTTGACATTTGATTTGACATTTGATTTGACATTTGATTTGACATTTGAGACATTTGATTTGACATTTGATATAACATTTGATTTGACATTTGATAATTGGACATTGACATTTCAAGATTCATTTCAACATTTGACATTTCAACATTTGCATCACTTGGCACTTCAAGCGTCTCTTGAACATTTGGCACTTCAACATTTCCACAATTTTCACTTGGCACATCAAGCGTCTCTTGAGCATCAACATAAATGTCACTATCATCGTCACTAAAATCATTTGACATCTCATCACAAACATCATCATTCACAGTTGTGAAATGAAACACATCATCCATTGACATTGAGTGTTCAAACTGTTCGTCGAGCGAACTGTAGTCATAACCAGACTGTGGGTAGTCTTCCACGTAATGTACCGAACGACCTCGGCCTCGACCTCTGGCTTGATTGAACGATCTTCTCGCTTGGTTGAACGATCTTCCTTGACCTTGATTCCACGATCTTCCTTGACCTTGATTCCACGACCTTCCTTGACCTTGATTCCACGACCTTCCTTGACCTTGGTTCCACGACCTTCCTTGACCTTGATTCCACGAATTACCGAACGAGCCTCGATTTCGTCCTCGCTGTCGGCTGTTCCAACTGTTTCGACCTCTCTGTTTCTGTTGACATAACGACGATTTTGAGAAGTGACCCCTCTCACCACAATTGTGACACACTGCTTGGGTAGCTTTGCACTGTCCATCTACGTGACCTTGGCAACATTTGCTACAAATTTCTGACTGCGGTCTAATGCCTGGTTCTCACGACGGCGATTTGAGAGCGACGCATCAAGAGAAGTCATTTCTTGGAAAGTTGTGGCGTAGAACGTTGGTTTTGGCACGTTACGTAATCAATTAGTGTCATGTGCGACGCTTAAAGTTAGTAGCCGCGGTGAGTCTTGAGGTGTCCGCGGCGCTGCTTAAGCTTTCTTCGCCGCGTTCCGCCTCTCTTTCCTCAGCGCAGTTCCAAACAGACTCGTCGCACTTTGTTTTGGAATTCGGCGAGGCTGCTTTTACTTTGCCCAATGTTGTTTCCTCTTACGCCGCTGATGGTTGTGAGGCAGCTACGTCTGAAATTGGCGACCTGCGACGCATCAGGAAACCTTCGGCGTACACCCGAGGTAAGATGCGCCGCTGAAAATGACAGCCTCGCCGACGACTGTAACGATGCAACGCCGCATTTAGGGACTTGTTACTGCGTAACTTGATGGTTCATCGTCGCACATGCATTCATAAAGCGCCGAGGACATTACAGGCGCGTCGATGCTGACCTTCTTCGTCGTCCTTGCCTTAAGCAGCGACGAAGGTCTCTTAAGCATCGACGAACGTCTGTTGTTGCAGCGCTGCGGCAAAGTGTGTTTGGCTGCTGCAGGAGTCACTTTTGGTCATTATAAAAAGGGACACAGAGGACCTCCTTGCTTCATTTGCTGATTGCCCTTCAATGAGAACACAACGACTGCCTACTGAACATATGCATGATGAATGAAGAAGAAATTATTGTTGTGGCTGGTGCTGCTGCTGTTGCTATCGGAGCTGTCTATTTGAGACACAGGAGGAGGAGGGCCAGGAGACAGAAAAGGTGGTGGATTCGCAACTGGTTGCTGCAGAGGGAACAACATGGTCACTTCCATCAACTGCTGCCTGAACTGCAAGTGCGTGACGTGTCCGGCTACTACAACTACACTAGAATGCCCCCTGCCATCTTTGCTGAAATCCTGGAAGCTGTTGGACCACTCATCGCTAAGCAAGACACCAACATGAGGAGGGCTTTGGAACCTGGTCTGAAGTTGGCTATCACCCTGCGGTACATGGCAACAGGAAACAGCTACAAGTCCCTAGCTTATGCTTTCCGTGTGGCACCCAACACCATCTGCAACTTCATCCCTGAGGTCTGCCTTGCCATCGTTCATGCCTTCGAAAGACAGCTGGCACTACCCACACAGCCTGAAAGATGGAAGGAGATAGCCAAGGCTTTTGAGACGAAATGGAACTTGCCCAACTGCATTGGAGCTCTGGATGGCAAGCACGTCGCAATCCGATGTCCCAAGGCTGCAGGCTCCTTGTTCTACAACTACAAGGGATTTCACTCCATTGTCCTGATGGCCCTCGTTGATGCCGACTACAAGTTCATCTATGTGCAGGCTGGCTGTCAAGGAAGTGCATCTGATGGCGGCGTCTTCAGGGACACAGTACTTCGACAACTCCTGGACGAGGAAGATCTAGGCCTACCACCTCCAGAACCTCTACCTGGCACAGAAGACAATCCTTTCCCATATTACATCGTGGGTGACGAGGCATTTCCCCTGAAGACATGGCTGCTCAAACCAGTGCCAAGAAGGAACCTTGACATTGCTTCCAGAGTCTACAATTACAGGATTTCAAGAGCCAGGAGAGTGGTGGAGAATGCCTTCGGTCTGCTGTCACACAGGTTCAGATGCTTCCTGACCACCATGCCCCAACGACCTACAAGAGTGACATACATCACAATGGCTGCTTGTGTTCTACACAACATTCTGCGAGACAGAGTAGGCGTCCACCATGCCCGTGACAATGAAGTGATGGACAGAGAAGATCCACAGACACATGACGTCGCTGAAGGAGTTTGGAGGGGAGACCGTCAATTGCATGACCTAGGAGAACCACTTCGACACGGAAATGCCTCCAGAGATGCCAAGGCTGCTCGAGACTACCTACGTGACTGGGTCAACAGTCCGGCAGGAAGTGTCCCTTGGCAGTTGGAGAAAATCTGAAGAAGATGCATTCAAAACAACAAACCCCAGGTCCTTTTAAGGGCCACCAAATCCTCCCAATTGAGCTGGCCATGTACACATCCTATGTTGACAAAACAAGCCCAAAAATCAATCAATCAATCAATCCCTCCATCCATCTATCTATCTATCTATCTATCTATCTATCTATCTATCTATCTATCCAAGTCCAATCCCTGCAAAGTGACGACAACTGCTTTTCTTTTGCTGCAGTGTATATATGTAACGAGCATTGTGTTCCATCTATCAAGCTATCTATCTATCTATCTATCTAGCTATCTATCTAGCAATCTATCGAGCTATCTATCTATCTATCCAAGTCCAATTCCTGCAAAGTGACGATAACTGCTTTTCTTTTGCTGCAGTGTATATATGTAACGAGCATTGTGTTCCATCTATCAAGCTATCTATCTATCTATCTATCTAGCTATCTATCTAGCTATCTATCAAGCTATCTATCTATCTATCCAAGTCCAATTCCTGCAAAGTGACGACAACTGCTTTTCTTTTGCTGCAGTGTATATATGTAACGAGCATTGTGTTCCATCTATCAAGCTATCTATCTATCTATCTATCTAGCTATCTATCTAGCTATCTATCAAGCTATCTATCAAGCTATCTATCTATCTATCTATCTAGCTAGCTATCTAGCTATCTATCAAGCTATCTATCTATCTATCTATCTAGCTAGCTATCTAGCTATCTACCTGCCACTTACCCTAGACAAGTGAAATTACAAAGTGATGCACTTGTACTAGTGCAACCAACCAACACAAGTTTTAAAACCAAAGCACTTGTACTAGTGCATTACATTTTAATTAAGAAATTCATGCACTTGTACTAGTTAGTGCAATAAAAATATGTTTATACCAAAGAATGCAGCACTTGTACTAGTGCTGCACTTGGTATGTTTTGGGGCAAAGAAAGGGGGAACTAGCACCTTGCTTTTATGAAGGTGATTACTTTTAATGAAGGCCAGGACCGGACTTTTCTTTTGGGGGACTTTTTTTTTGGGGGGATTGTCAACGTTTTTTTTGCTCTTTTTTGGCTCTTTTCGGTCAACACAAGCTCTTTTTTTTTGTCAACATAAGATGTGTACGTGGCCTGCCCTTTTGGGAGGATTTGGTGGCCCTTAAAAGGGCCAAGGTTTTTTGTTGTCTTTGCTGCATCTGGTCTTCTACTTTCGTGGAGAAAGGAGACTCTCAGTCCAACTGGGTGAAGGGGAAGGCTGGTGCTGGTGATGGGCGGCCGGTTGACCAAAGCTGGGTCCAGGGGGGTAGCCGTACTTCTCAGGGCTCTCCTGAGCATCCATCATCAGTGTCATTGAGGATGGGCTGGGCTGCATCACGGTGTAGCTGGGAGTCTGCCTGGAGGATCCTCCTTCCCTGGGCTGGTGGTGGTGGTAGTGATGGCTGCTGCTGGAAGCGTGGTGGTGCTGCTGGTGGTGGGATGGCACATACGTCGAAGAAGGAGGAGGAGGAGGAGGAGGTGGCATCTGCAGGCGCTGAGGAGGATGAGGAGGCTGGAAGGTCTGCTCCTGATGATGTCTTGACTGGCGGCTGGCCTCATCCATCTCACTCTCCTTGTCCCAGTAGAAGGCGGCCTCTGCAATGGCCCTCACCATTTTTCTTCTGATTTCAGGGCTGGCGTGACATCCCACGTGGTAGAGGTCCTGGCACTTCATCCTCCAGTACTCCTGATCGGGTGTCAACTCCTGGTGGTCGGGGCACATATTGCAGCCAGAGCCTTTCAGGATCTTCTTGGCGGAGGACATGGCTTGCATGCTGCCTGCGATGACGTTCATGGCGGAGTGCATGGCTTCATCTGCTGGGGCCTTCCTCTTGGTTCCCTTGGCAGCGGCTCCAGGCTTTGGTGCTCCAGGGAAGACTTGGGACTGCTGGCTGTCAGGTCTGTCCTGTGCTGGCTGTTCAGGTGGCAGGTCCGGCATGTCATAGGAAGCTGGCAGAGAATCCTCAGGGTTGTAGCTGTCCTCGGAGTCTGAGGCTGGCCGGTTGGCAGACAGTTGAGAGATGGCGGACAGCTCCTTGCCTGGCTTGTGGACGATGGAGTCCTTCAGGAACCGACAGTTGGTTAGGATGTACTGGTCCCTGTCTGTCAGAGTCTCCTTCCTGCCGGATCCTGAAGCTTCAGGCCTGACGAGTCTGGAGTAGTGGGTGCGGACTGTCTTCCTCCAGTTGAAGATGTCCTGGGAGGTGTACTTGGGTCCCAGCTCCTTGGCTTTTTCTGAGTCCAGCAGCAGCTTCTCGTTGCCCTTGTATCCTCTGGAGCCCTTCATGTAGAGGACAGGATGCTCTCTGAACCAGTTGATGAGGTCGTCTTCTTGGTCAGGTGTGATGCCCAGGTTGTCCCTGATGTTTTTCTTGGGGGCCTTCCCTTTGCCCTTCTTGCCCTTGGACTTGGCTTCAGCAGCTGCAGGGGTCTCATCAGCAGAGTCTTCTTCCTCCTCGAAGGTGTCCTCATGTATGGTCACTCTATCTAGAGCAAGAACAGGCTGGCTCTCTTGTGTTTTCTTCGGAGTCTTCTTCGGAGTCTGACTCTTCTTTGGAGTCTGATGAGTCTTCTTTGGAGTCTTCTTTGGAGTCTTCTTTTGAGTAGACTTGGCAGTAGGCTCTGGAAGACCCGTGGAAGACTTGGCAGCAGGCTTGTCAGCAGGCTTGGCAGCAGGCTTGTCAGCAGACTTGGCAGCAGGCTTGTCAGCAGACTTGGAAGGCTTGTCAGCAGGCTTGTCTCCTTCCTCTTCAAACAATTCAACAGATGAATCTTCGTCTGTGCTGTCTTCTGGCCGGCCCTCGAAGATGGTCTCGCTGACGACAGTGGCTTTGCTGGTTGAAGTGGTGGTCTTCGTCTGGCTGCCAGCTGTAGTGGAGGTGTAGAGCCCAGGTAGAGAGATGTCTGCCATGGCTGTTGTGAAGAAGGCAGTCACTGCAGCATCTGAAGGTTCATGGAGAGGAGTTGCAGCTGGAGTTGTAGCTGGAGTTGTCACTGGAGTGCTCCCAGGAGTGTGAAGTGTTGACCTGGTGCTGAGCTTGGTTGGTGCCCTGGTGACGACGGTGCCCTTTCTCCTCTTTGGTCCCATGTTGTAGCAGCAAAAGTACAATTGTAGCAACAAAAGTAGCAGCAAATGTAGCAGTTGATAGTGTCGTGGATTCTAGGTGTGTTCTGGTCGAAGGTCTGAGTGGGTATGGTGCTCTAATCTGGCCCCCTCTATATATATGCAGGGTGCGGACCGCCTCTTTTCCCCTCCTTCGCCCCCCCTGCTTCGCTGCTGCTGCCCCAGCCGCTGCGCAGAAAGAGGGTGACACGCAGACAAAGGGTTGATGCTAAAAATAGAACAACGCATGCACTCAGGCGCCACTCTGTCTGCTGCATTGGGGGTCCATAAGACGCGGCGCGCACCCTCTCACGTGCGTTGAACATGTGACTTTCCGCGACGCGTGTCTGAAACATGTGACATGAAGCAAGAGCTTTCTGCTACACTGCTGTTTCTGCGTCGAAGCTCTTCTTTGTGCGTCGCAACTTTAAAAATCTGCGGCGCGCACTGATTTCTTTTTACGCTTCTTCTTGCTTCACCACTTCTTTCCTCGCAAAGATTCAACCGGTTGAATCTTTTTTTCCTGCATCGTCAAATTTCTAGGAATTGCGTAGAAAGACCTCTTAAAACGGCGCATGCAGTTCCTGTTGCGCCGTAAAGCCAAAATTGACGGCGAACATGCTCAAATATTTGCCCTTTCCTGGAAATATAAGAAACGCCGTCGCTTAAACCCTCTGTTACGTCTCCGTGAGAACTAGCCATAACACTGCGACCTCTGCTGCGCCCTCTTGTGTTAACCTGTTTAACGTCTGTCTTTTCTGACTGCGAAATTGTCTTCAAATGAGCTTTTGTCAGCTCGCACTGCCTGCACACGTGCACAACTCTAGACAACTTAAGCTCTTCATCAGGAATGTCAAGTAGTCTTTCTGAACATTTCTCATCATTTACACCATTGATGATTTTGTCACAAATAAAACTGTCACTATTTTCGCCATACTCACAATAGGCTGCTTTACGTTTCAGCTCAGCAATAAAATCCATGATCGACTGGCTTGATCCACGCTTGGTGTCCAAAAATTCCTGTCTCTTCAACGATCTGAATCGTAGTACGCCCCAGTGGGCATCAAATTTCTTCAAAACGGTTTCCAAGTCGTTTTTGTCTTCCGCCGGGCGAGCGGGAACGGCCACGATGCCACGTGCGTCGTCTGCTTCAACTGCCACAACTTGAGCTTCCCACTCAAAAGTGTCATACAACTTGATACAGTCAATACCCATGCATTTCAATAACTGATTCGTCTGCTGCTTACCGGGTGCTGCATCTAAGCCTGCCGCTGCTAATCGTACGCGAAATTCCCTTTTGTAATCTTGCCACGCGGGCACACAGGTGTCTTGATCGTCGGGTTTAAAATTGGCCATCTCGACCTGCCCCTTGAAGTTCTGGTTGTCAGGCATGGTGAATCCGGTGCTCCAACCACTCAGCAACAATAAAATGACAATCCAGCTCGTGGATGCCTTCATCTGTCTTAGATTTATCCCGATCCTGACATCATGTAATATTCTGACTCAACACGCCATTTTGTACGTCATGCCGGAAGTGCCGGTCTGTTTATTATCGCTTAGCACATTGATCAAAAGTACACATGTGTACACAAATTGCTTAGAACAACGATAATGTTACAATAACTTCAAAAGCACTTTTTCAATTTTTTCAACTACTGAGTTTTGGTTGTCACCTTTCACCAAGACGGTGTTGTCGTCTGCGTAGTTGTACACGGTACCACTTTTGATGGCTTTAAAGATGTCATTCGAGAAAAGATTAAATAAAGTGGGGCCCATAATAGATCCCTGAGGCACCCCCTTAGTGAGGGCATTCCATTTGCTGGTCATACCGTTTGTCTTAACTCGTTGGCTGCTACCAGAAAGATAATCCGCAAGGAGCATGGTGGATGGGCGGTCCAGCCCATACGCTTTTGCTTTGGCAATAATCAATGAGTGCGGGAGGCAGTCGAATGCCTCAAGTGGAGAGATCTACGAGGAGGATTCCTGGTATTAACTTTGGAACTGCTGGTGAGAACACTCACCGGTCGGTGATTCTTTTTCTCAAGGGCGCTGTGATTTTTTTTGATTTGGTGTTCCACATTCACTGTTTTCAAAAATCTGTGGCTTTTCCAATGGATATGAACAATTTCACCCAAGCGGGGGAGCCACCGGCTGGGGCATACTTCATCAAGTTTTCAATCATATTAAAGCCCCGTTCACATATTGGTGATTTGCAATTGACAGTGGTCTATGTCAGGCATTGAGGCTTGACTCAGACTGCACACTGCCTGACACAGACTGGATGTGCATATGACCCAGGCAGCAACGCAGTGTTACGCAGGGTGGCCGCTGCCTACTCAAGCATGAAACAGGCTATCACAAAGTGAACACAGGGATTGAAAAAAAAATTGGGCAGGTCGAAATTTTCAGGGCCACAGGGCTGATTCATGAATGTCATGTTTTCATCACAGGGTGTACGCAGGCACATCGTACACACAGCACAATTAACATGAGTACACAACGTGCATGTACTCTGTGTCACGATGGATACACTCTACAAGTTGGTGCGCACTTCGCATCCTGTTTGGGAACAGTGTGCGCGCTGTCCACGTGCTTCTTGTGTCGATATTTGTGTTGCTAAGCAGCATGACGTCCTGTGCACTTCTTATTCCCCGTATAGTATGCGTCAGAGAGGCTCAAGTGAACAAGTGATTTGTGACGTCATCTGCACTACACATTCACATCTCAAGAAGTGTTCAGAGCATCGCACACTGAACGCCACCTTGACCCAGGATTGTCATGGTTGAATGCACATGACCAGTACTGATATCTCCATGCTCTGATGTGCAGTTGTCCCAATTAAAATCGCGAAGATAGCTTTAGTAGAAACTTGAGGACTTCTTTTTTAACATTTTCACAGTTTAGGTTCCTTCGGTCCAATTCGACATTGTTTGAGTGACCAGCCCGGAAATCACCACTCTTTTTTGGTACTATTGACCTTGCTTCAAACAATCGTGTCTGGTGACCATCAAAGTCACTGAAGCCTAACAATCTCGTTCAAGCACATTACTAAGATATCAAAGTTAACATTTCACACAAAACTATGCAGCAACAACTGATGTCAGAATTGCTACGAAGTAAATTCTTGATCCACTTCGAAAGTTGACTACTGTAGTAAGTATAGGTAGGAATTGTTCATTCGGATTGAATACGAAGAAATTATCAATCTGCCGAGAGGCAATTAGAAGAAAGTCACATCTAAATGAGTGCCATTTTTTGCGAATCATGAGGCAATGGAATTCATCTTCAACCATATTCATGTCGCATCTTTTACATAAACGTTCGCTTGCCACAATATACGGTCGTTTGTGTCTACCCAGTTCTATGTGAAGGTTATGAGAACTTAATCGGAATCTAGCAATGCTCTGATAGAGACATTTAGGGAGGTCTATATTTGGGTCAAAATTTGGTAAGTCTGAAATTCTTGTCTCCGGCGTTTAACAATAATTCATGAGGGCAGGGAGGCACATAGAGGACCTCCTGTTGTCATTTGTCATAGACAAGGATATTAGCAAAAATTTTAACACAAAATATATGTGGCAGAATATTTTTATCCCATCGTAAAATAGCATTGAAGTGGCCAACCCCCCTGAAAATGGCCTGTCTCCACCAACATTTTCTTTGAAAGATCGCGTCACAAAAACTAGTACAGGATCCTGATTCAATTAAACTCTTCCATACATGGAAACTTGACTGCCAGTCTTCTAAATTCTAGTTACCAATAACTGAAATAATATTCTGTATAAGAGCAGGAGGCTGTTGAATCAATGTCTCCAATATTGTGTCATTAGCATCACTCCGGATTTGTTTCTTAATAACAATTAAAGGGACAAACATTCTGTGAGAAAACCTTATGTCTGACGTTGTCCAGGAACCCAAGAAAATAACTGAACTCTCTGTAGCTCTGTATCATTTATGTACACCAAAATATTAGAGTATTTCTGTTGGCATGTCAGTTGTCCTATCTCAATTTGTCATTAGCAAACGGCTCACTACTCTATTTTGACAGCATGTTTCTGGACCAAAATCACTGTGAACATGTTTCTGGTGTTCATAAGGTCAATGCATGCACACATTGCCAGACTGCCAGTTTTGCACTGGTCTCTGCAAAGATTTTTACATTAATTATCACTAGCATCACGCTGTCATTAGCATCATGTCAAAAATGGCTCATCACCTTAATTTCACTAAAATTTTGTTACAGGTGACTGGAGTTGAAATCAGTTGAACATATAATATCAATAAATGTTTCAACAGAATATCACATAACATTTTTGCATTTTCCTTACATCTGACATGCTAAGTATGAAGTTTGATACTTCACTGAAACTACTAATCAAATAAGGGATGCCAGTAACATTTTATCATTGTCTAGCGTCGAAATATGGTTTAGCAAAGACATTGGGCAATGGAGGAAGTAGTGGAGATCATTTTTATTATTCAGAATCCAAACTATTGATGAAAAAGTATTTTTGTTTGCGTTTGTAAATTTCTGGTTCAAGGATATGTTCTATCTCCATAACTATTGGTCATAGAGACCTGAAATATAGCTCAATGTGTGCAGAATAGCCACTTTCCTATACGTTGGTAATACATTCTTCAGCTGTAAGTGGTACGGATTTCAAGTTATAGGCATGATGCTAATGACACACATATTTGGTATTTTAATCGATCAAAATGCAGTTTCTCAAAAATAATTGGCGTAGAGACCTGAAACTTTGCCCAAAATTTGCAAGCAACTTGCCTAATAGATTGTTTAGCCCAAAGAGGTCAGGATTTTTTAGTTATGAGTGTGATTTTAATGACAGTCAAAAAACACTACAGCTGTGTTTATCACCTCAGTACAGACCAGCAGAGCATTGGGACCCTTGGACATGAAAGTGCAGTGATAGCTGATTGTTTGACAGACCCAATGTAAACTTAAAAAGGTATTTCTGGAGCGAAAAATTTTCAAATTTTTTTCAGCTGAAATTTCAACGTTTTCAAATTTTGACCCATTTAGGTATTGCTCAAGACGAAAGTCTTTCTTAAACAATATGTATATATATAAATGCTAAAATGGATCAGTTGACACCTTCACACTTGAATTGGTAAGGAATCACTGCTACGATGGAGATAACAGGGTGGTTTTTGGCTTACTTTAATCCAGTTTAAACAGCAATCCTCTTTCATGTGACAAATTCCTAATCTCATGCCAAAAGTAGCACTCATTGAACAAGAAAACAACAATAACAAACAATAGTAATTATAAAATACCGATTTTGTGGACATCATTAGTAATTTCAATCATTACTTTGCTCCAAAGTATGATATTCTACGGACAGTGGCCTCCAAGTATTCAAAAATTGTGACTTCGGAATAGGATTAAACCCTGTTAAGTCTCTTTTGGAAGCCAAGTAAAACTTTTCCTATTTCATCGGTCATTCCTAGCAATAGTAGCTCCAAAAAGTTAACAAAATTCCACACTTGAATTGACGTTAAATTCATATTCTGAGAGAATTTGTTGCAGCTGGGAAAAGTAAAAAATATGAACGATCTACAACTTCGAATTTCAACTTGATTACATGACTTTTGGGGAGTGAAAGAAATTTTTCCCATTACAGAAGACCTAATTAAGAACAGTTTATCATTTACTATGACTTCAATTTCTTTGAAAAACATTATATTTGAAAAAATACGACTGCTTGATTTAAATCTGATTTAAATTTTAAAAAATCCGATTTAAATCAAATAAATCTGATTTTTTTTATTTCAAAAGTAATATGGCCAGGGGATTGGGGCGATGCAAAACCCATACAGAGCCTCGCTGATGCTGTAACTGATCTGCTAATTGTCTAAAAAGTCAGTTTCCACAGATTTAATTAGATAGATCGAGGTCTACCTTTGAACTTGTATGGAATCTATTTAAGTCCCTGAGTTGTATACTTGATTGCTTGTTAGTGTATTAGGCCTACATGTGTTTTTGCTACACTTCCTGAATACTATTAAAAAGCCACATTTTGGGCTTGTGAATTTCATCAAAGGACTGATTTACCAAATCTAATTTTCATCTCGTGATTTCTGCTCTATAGCTTTTCTCTGATATTTATTGTAAGACAGACAAAACAAGTTATCGTAAAAACTGCCTCTTGACTCTGAGGCATGTGGTGGAGGCAACAATCAAGTTTAGAATTTGACATTACTTGATATTGAAGCCACTACTCTTGAGCTTTGATTCGATACATCACATGCTTAAATTGAATGAATTTAGGACTATTTATAGAGAAACAAAGGCTCACATCTTAAAAAATCCTGAAAAATTTTGATTTTCGCAACTTTCGACCTTGCTTCACGAAATTGGCTGTGACACCGAAGTGCAAGAGAATCGATCTTGGTATACAGTGGATTCATAGTCTGGAAACCTTCACGAATCCAAAAAGGTATACCTTGCCCTGTTAACCCTTTCAATTTTTTGGTCACTGGCTCTCTGACTATGAGCAGTGCTGTTGGTTTGTTACTTAATCATCTTATGATAATCCAAGCCATACACCTGCTGAATTGCCGTCTTGTCCTTATGTCGAAAAATCCAAGATGGCCACCAATGTGGATGCAACAGAATGGCTGCCATACTTGAACAGTCTGCTGTGACCTTTTGAAATATTTCACATAGAGTTATGAAATTTGGTACATTCCTGATAGCAAAATCGCACCTCATCTTGCCGATCTTCCCTTGGATATTCAGCATGGTGTGAAGGATATTGTGCAAATGTGATAAAAACAATAACGCTTCTTGAAACTAAACCATATTTAATAAGAATCAAAGAACAATACACTTGAATTTCCTACAACGTTTAGAAAACACCAACTTTAAGTTTGTGCGAAAAAATATTTTGTTATGCAAGAAAAGCTGTGCAGCACTTCATATCTGCATTTTTTATGGCTACTAATCTTCCAGTGTTCCTGGTACACCTCTACTCAGCACCTCAAAAACACTGTCCTGATTACAGTTGAAATTATAGTTTTCAGTCAGGGTGATTTCTTGAGGTGGGGGATGTATGTTCTTTGAACTCCTGAATGTGTATCGTCCCCCACTCCCAAGCCGACATGCAAAACCAGGCTCATGCTTTTTGAGTTGTCATCTGTGGTTTGCCATTAGGTCCTTTTCTTGTTGATGGGTTAGATTTGTCGTTGATGTCTTGCAGGACTCATCTGCCTCTATGTTTGGTTCTCCGTTTTCACCTGTTGACATAAAATTTTAAACAATATACAGTAGTCAACTTATGAAGTGGATCAAGATTTTTCATATAACTTTTATGAACACAAAAAAATATGAGTAAATGATCTTAGTGCAGTATATTGGTGTGATGTCTCAGCAATGTTTTGGCTGACAAAACTTCATGCTTCACTAAGTTTTTACCCTTCAAAACAATGATTGTTTGTCACAAGGTGCAAAATGATCTGTAACACTGAAAGCAATGGCGACCTAAATTGAGAACAGGTTATCATATCTTTTGTAACTGTGCAATAAAACCAGGCATTGTTTTGTTAACTCAATGGAGCTCAACTTTTGATGTGATGTTTCACATTCACTGTTTTCAAAAATCTGTGGCTTTTCCAATGGATATGAACAATTGCACTATGCGGGGGAGCCACCGGCTGGGCATACTTCATCAATTGACTGGAAAAAATTTGTTTTTCAATCACATTTAGTAGACAACTGAGGAATTCTTTTTTTAACATTTTCACAGTTAAGGTTCCTTCGGTCCAATTGGACATTGTTTGAGTGATAAAGGCTCTGAAATCACCACCCTTTCTGGTGCTACAGTGTATTCACTAGTGTGTGACAAGTCGTTTTGCACCTTGCTTCAAGCAATCGTGTCTGGTGACCATCAAAGTCACTGAAGCCTAACAATCTCGTTCAAGCACATTACCAAGATGTCAAAGTTAACATTTCACGCAAAATTATACAGCAACAACAACTGATGTCAGAATTGCTACTAGTAAATTCTTGATCCACTTCGAAAGTTGACTACTGTAGAAGTTACCACATCCCTGCTACGAGGGGCGTTCAGAGAGTTCACAACCTTTTTTTCATATGGACACTTATTTTCAACGTTAAGTTATGAAATCTTCATGGGATACAATTCAGCTATTATGGAATTCTTTTCTAAAATTTAGGAAAATTAGGGCATTTAAAGTCATTTTGTGGTTGCCATTGAAACCATTAGTCATAAGGGACAGATAATTTTGAAACCAAGAAAGCCGATGGATTGCAACCAAAAAACAACTTCTATATCACTTGTTCAATGTGATTGATAATATTTGACCTAAACCCAGAACTCCGGATATAATATTATATGAGCTTCTCAAAAAACTCCCAAGCAAATAAACTCATTCACATAATAAGCCAGACTTGCTGAAGAACACATTCCTTGAAGTCCTTAGACGACTTTGAAAGCGCTTTGGTCATCCAATGCCTTTTTTCCTGCAGTGCCTGAAAACTCCTCAGCTGACTTATGGTGTAAGAAAAAACCAGAACTCATCAGCTCATATGGGGCAACGTCTGAGATATAGCAAGGATGGATAATACTGTCCATTTGGTCTCTTGCTCACACCCTTGAGTTCCTGTCTCATTGTGAGTCAAGGAACCACTGCTCTCGCTGCCTGAATCTACACAGCCACATCTGGCACAAAAGAGTGCATTCCTGCATGGGTAGGGCTTATGAATACACATATTAAGTGTGTTTTAGTATGTTGAGAAGCAGTTATGATATTTTTCCTATATCAAATATATATTCTATGATCAATGTCATCAATACAAGCTATAAGGTGAAGATGTTCCCAGCTGCAATTCATTGGCTTTCTCGGTCTCAAAATTACCTGCCCCAACTGACTGAAGTTATCCTTGACATCGATGGTGAAACTGCAAATACTCGTAAGTGAATTTGCGGTTATACCATCGACATGCTACAATAAATTCGTCATATATTTATATTGAGACAATAATCATTTGAATTACCCCCGGGGCTCCTCCTTTATGTCTTCCATCTTGATGCAGTCGGTGGGGGATACATGCTGTGTGGACACATCCATGGCACTGGTGATTAGGGCTTCTGCATCGCTGATGCTTGGCTCCACTTTGCTCCATGATGGCTGATATATTGTTTCATTGTACTCGGCCCTTGGTTCAATCACGAGGACTTTCGTTTCTCCAGCAACAGATTGTTCAAAGTGATTGTTGTTGTCATCAGTGCTCATTTCACTGGTGAAGAGGTGGTTAGGTCTGAAGGTATAGTATGTGCAGCTCTCTGGAATTCTCTCTGGAGGAGGGTCTTGGTGGTAACTGACTTTCTGGTGCTGTAATATACAAAGGAATACATTTTGAGTTGAGTCCAATAAAAAAAGCCAATATTTGCAATATTTTCTTGAAATCTACGGAATTTCGCTAACCAAAAATATAGAGATAGGTCAGAATTTATGACTTGGGGGGGGTGGGGAACTTTTTACCCGCGGGGTACAAGATCTAACTAATGCAAAGGTATTTCCAGAGCTATATTTTTGTTTATGTTAAATGCTTCAGATGTGCTGTTGAGTGTATACATAAGTGTGATGATGAGTCTAAGGACAACTGTGGAAACAGGTCCTCAAACAACCTGTACAACACATTACAACAGCTGCGCAATGAAAAAATCTGAGGGTCAATCAGAAAGACCTTGAGCACCCAACCTGTAAAACAGCTGCAGAGGTAAACATCAGTATTGTCTTAGCCCTTCTTGTATCATTCTCACAACCGCACATCAGTCCCCATCAGAAAAGAATGAAGAGGGCACACATGGTACTTCTGCTGACTCTGTTGGGGACTGACAAGTGGCAGCAGAATGCTGACAGTCCCTGTGAAAATCAAATAGGGTCATTATTAATTTGATCTGTTTTGGACAGATCACAAGATCAGGTCGCACAACAGCAGTCCATATTACTACGCCAAACTACTTTCACAAAGCATGGTTGCTGGCAAAGACCCAGTCCACTGCTTTGAATGAAAATGTTTGGAAATCATGAGACAAAAGAAAGTTTTGAAACTTTAGCATAAACTTTTGCCTGTGAAAGGGATGATTTTACTCATCAGAAGTTTGATGATATTCAATCACTCATGCCATTTATGAATGTTAAATTGTGGTCAGAAAAGTGTCCAAAAAGAATGCTCTCTCACTTATTCACATGCCCATACAAAACCAATGCTTTTGCTTTGTGATATCAAAAATACTCATTTGTATTTATTCTGTGGAGATTTATTAACTAGGACAGCAAAATAATTTACAATTTCATAAAAGCTGTGTAACACTCAACAAAATGTCTTGTCTATGCCACAAGTGGCACCCTCTATACTGGCATTGTATGTGGGCTACAATGTATACATCCTCCATGATAAAAAATAGTTCCAACTTAATTTGGTATTTACAAGGAGTCTGCTTAAAATTGAAGCCCACCAAAGTCAGATTGGACACTTACATTGTTTTTGGAAATAAACTAGACCATCACTAAATGATGGAACTGTCCTGGTTTCTTCCAGACACTGTCCTGGTTTCTTCCAGACACATCACATTTGGGTATGGCCACATTTGGGCATTAGGCACCCCACAGAGCCAATCTAATGATTACATGTGAAAGCTTGAAGAAAATGACAAAAAAGGCCACATAATTCACTTCAGTAAGTACCACCTAACTTGTTGAAAATTTAGGTTTTTGGGCAGTCAATCCAGAGTTTTTCACACACAATAGTATTCCAATGCAACAATGCAACAACAGAAACAAGTCCTCAAACAGCCTATACATTATACAATAGCTGTGGCTTCAAAAAGTCTTACAGTCTATCAGAAAGACCTTCACAACCTCTGTAACAGCTTCACAGGAAAACGTTGGCATTTTGTGTGCTGGTGTGCCCTCCTTGCGCTATTCTCCCAATCTGACATCTGCAGCGGTAAGAAAAGTCATGAAGAGGGCACACTTGGTACTGCGGTTTGTCCTACGGCTATACAGGTTGTGTGAGGTTTTTTGATGGATCGTAAGCCTTATTCTGTTCTCAGGCAGTTTGAGGACCAACTTCCTAAGTTGCATTGTGTCACTGGAATATCATTGTGTGTGACAAACTCTGACATGACTTCTCTGAAAAACAAAATTTTAACAAGTTAAATGACAGCAACTGAAGTGAATTGTATGGCCTTTTTCATCATTTTCTTCAAGCTTTCTCATGAAATCATTAGATTTGCCCTATGGGGTAATGAATACCCCCGTCCAGTGGAGTTACCCCAATGTGACAAACCAGGCAACAAACACAAGAAGTGGTCACAATTAATTCAGTGATTTTATGCAACTGGGTTCTTTGACACCTGATTATACATCTGCATACTCTCAAAATCCCATCAGAAACCTATACACAAAAATGCAGCCCTGGAAATAGTTTTGTGTTTTTAATTTGGCTCATTTTATTAGACTTGTCCGAAAAAATCTTCACTAAAAGTTGTTCAAACTCCACTCAAGTGATTTCTAATGTCATCCTAGAAAGACAGGAAATGATCGCAGTTGAATGATTTTTGGTAAGGTTATGCTTGTCAACAATAGAATCAATGCCCTCAATTTGGTTTTTTAATAATAATAATAATAAATTAATCAATTTATTTTGTATACCGTAAAGTCCATATACATGCTCTAAAACGGTTGACATAATCACAGATAAATGTATAGACAAATTAGATAAACAATAATGTATATATAATAAAAATAAAAGCAGTATTTAAAAACATATGATTAAAATCGAAAGTCATTGGAATTAAAATGTTCTTTGAATAGGAAAGTTTTTAGTGAAGATTTAAAAATGTCTATAGAAGCACTCTTGCGGATGTTTGCTGGTAAGGAATTCAATAGTTTAGGACCTGCGTGACTGATGGCTGACTCTTTGATGTATGCAGACCTTGTAAAGGGGACTTTCAGTAATTCACTGTCAGAGGATCTGAGCGCTCGTGATGATGTGCCGGCCTTGAATAACTCTGATAAATATTCAGGGCACTGTGAATTTCTGGCTTTGTAAATGATAAGAACCTCCTTGAATTTTATACGCTGATGGACAGGTAGCCAATGAAATTATAAAGTACAGGTGTGATGTGGTCCACCTTCCTACTGTTGGTAATGAGCCTTGCAGCAGAATTCTGCACACTCAGAAGTCTCTGAATGAGATAGTTCGGCACTCCCAGATACAAGGAATTACAGAAGTCCATCTTGGATGTGATAAAAGCGTGCACAAGTGTCTCTAAGCACTCAGGTATCCTAGAAAGGCTCCTGATGTGGAAGTATGCAGTCCTGCACTGGTTGTTAATATGACTTGCTTGACTCATTGTCTCATCAAACACCACACCGAGACTTTTGCCCTTTGGCCTTGGGGTGATCAACTGATCTCCAACCAGAATGTCTCTCTTTTGCAGTTTGGACACAAGTCTGTTGTTACCTATGAAGATCACTTCCGTCTTACTGTCTTCATTTTCAGATGATGGCTAATCATCCAGTCACGTACAACACCCACACACCTCTCCATGGTCTGTGAGGCATCCCCCTCATTGGCTGCATCAAAAGACAAATACATTTGAGTGTCGTCTGCATAAAAGTGGTACTGGACACCCAAGTCGGACAGGACTCTGCCAAGTGATGACGTGTAGAGAGTGAACAAAATGGGACCTAGGACGGATCCTTGAGGAACTCCTGTATCTAACGCAAATGATGATGATGTAGCACTCCCACACTTGACTGTCTGTTTGCGTTCCCGGAGATATGATGTAAACCAGTCAAGAACTAATCCTTTAATTTCCATTTTGCCGAGGATGTCTAGCAGCATTCTGTGATTGATCGTATCGAATTCTGCTGACAAGTCCAGTAAGATCAGCAGCGCAGCCTTACTCTTGCCAACAGCAATAGTGATGTCTTCTCTAATCCCAAGTAAAGTCAGGGATTTTTTTTTTAAACAAAAATATAAGCTAAAATGAAGTGCTGCGTTTCTTTTGCTGGTGAGTGTATTGTATAACCGCGTTGGAAGTTGCATCTTAGTGTTTTTTAGCATTGTTAGTGGAGTTGGAGAGAGGTACGCCACGCCTCCTGCATTTGTTTGCTTTTATTGTAAATTTACATGGGAGGAATAATGAAAGTTTAATTATGCTAGGGGGACTAGCTCAGTCGGTGAGGGCGTCAGCTCCGCTGAATTGTCTCTGCCTGCATGGGTTCGAGCCTGGTGATGGGCAGCTGCAGCATTCAAGGGCTCTATGTGCTATAAGTAGCTCCTGACTAAGGTCCATCCAATAGGACCTCCCAAAAATGGAGGGGGTTGTATCCAGTGGTCTATACTGGGGCAACTGAACGACCCTGCACATCTCTGAACTAATAGGGCATGTAGCATCACTAATCCATCATATGGCGGGCACCATGCTTTGCATAAAAATATGTGGCCTCTAAGCATTTAAAAACAAAATATAAGTAAGTAAAGTATAAGTTATTTATAACATAATGAGAATAAATATAAATAAATATTTATATATTTATGCTGTATATGCTGAAGCTAAATAATGAAATTTGTCAATGAATCTTTAATATCTTTTTTTTTTTTTTTTTTTTTTTTTTTTATTACGACAACCAAAATGTCACATCTGACACATTTGTCATAACAGAAAATAACAAAATAGTAATACAAACATACAATAAATGGTTCAAGTTTAAAAAGACATAATCAATTTCAATCTTACAAAATATATATACAATTTAAGGTTCCAGCCAATTAAATAAATGTTAATTCTAAGACATGACAAATCAGTAAATTAAATCACAATGGGCTATATATATATATACAAGAATAAGAATAAGAATAAGAATAAGAATAAATTTTATTTAGTCTCGAAAAATACATAAAATTAAACATTAGCTCAGTCAAGCTAGTAATCGTACATTTAAAAAGAAATGCAAAACGACAGACTATATCATTAAACATCAATACTAACAAGAAATTTACCTATAGCTTTTAATAATTGGGGTTCTCGTGATGTCATAATGGCTAAAAAATTTTCAAAATTATCGAGTTGATCAAAGTTGCATATTATATTAGATGATATAGTAATAAGATTTTCTCTGTCTAATCCATGACTAGGACATAACAATAAACAATGTATTTCATTTTCAACTTCATTTAAATCGCACTTATTACAAATTCTGTTTTCTACAGGCAACTTAGGGCTTTCATGTCTTCCAGTTTCAATTCGAAGGTTGTGAGAGCTAGTGCGAAATCTCGCAATTTTAGTGTATAATTTCCTGTTAATATTATGTAGTAAATAAGGTTCTATTCTGAAATCAGTCTTCATTAATTTATAAGTTCTAAGTTTTGGTTGTTTAGTCGAGTCATTCATTTCTTGGAAAAAATCATTTTGATACTTTTGGTATAGTTTCTCTTTAAACATCTTAGAGAACGTTTCATTTATTAGGTATGTCTCATTAATTTCTCCAAACTGTATATTGTTGTTCTCTAGTACCTGTTTTATTTTGCTGAACCAGCATGTTCGTGAAGGTATATTTTTCTGAAAATTCAAACATTTTTTAAGAACATTATCATCTGGTCTTTTCTCAAGTTTAAGCCAATAATTGATCATTCTCATTTGTTGTCTAAGATGCAAAGGAAACTTCCCTGTCTCGCCATAGACTGCAAGTGTGGAAGTTTGCTTTCTTACACCTAACATATGTTTTAGGTAACCGAGTTGTACTTTCTCTATTTCATTTATAGGTTTTGATTTTGTCCATAATTCACAATTGTATTCCAGTATTGGCAAAATATAAGTATCGAACATTTTCATAGACAATTGCGGAGTAATGTAACCAAGAGATTGTTTAGTGTCACCTTGCAGTGCAAAAATAGCTTTGTGAGCCTGTGTCACAAGATAGTCTGTCATTTCATTGTGAATATTGTAATTATTTGTAAGCACATGACCAAGATATTTAAAATTTACAACCTCTTCAATTTGCTGTCCATTATAGTAGACAGAAAAATCAGTAGATCGGTTTCCAATCTTCATTACTTTAGTTTTATTTACATTCACAATAAGATGCCATTTACTGCAAAAATTATGGAAATTATTTACACATGACTGCAACTGTTCAGCTGAATTGGCCAGTAACACTATATCATCTGCATAAGCAATATGAGTTATATTGAAAGTGTCAATGGTAATACCGTCTTTTTTCTGTAAGTATCCGGGCAGATCTGAAAGATATTCATTAAATAATTTAGGGCTCAAGATACCGCCCTGCAATACACCACATTTACTGTCAAATGTATCACCCATAATGCCTGACTGACAAACCCTAGCTTTAGCTTTATCATACATACTCATTAGGGTGCATCATTTGCCCCCAACCTTTTCTGATTTTGATGTCTATGTGATATGTTAGAAGTTTGGGTGTCCTGGGCATGTACACCAAATTTCAGGTTGAAATTCCAATGGGAACAGCCACCTCCAGAGCATTACTTATTTCAATGATATTTCAATGAAGCTGAATTAAAATATTATGCAAAATTGTCATAACTCAAGAACGAATGGTCCGAGAGACTTGATAATGGACTCAAAATGTGCGGAATAAATGAGTTTATATTCATTACGATTGTAACTTTGGTCCTGGGACCAATAGTTTCAGAGCAAGATCGGAAAAACTGATTTTTTATTGAATAAGTCAATTTTCGGTTTGAGGCAAAAGTCAGACTGAACAAGATCCATCACCAGAAATGTACACTATGCATACATGAACCCTCTGTGAATGACTTGAGGTAAAAGTAATGCAGATAGGATCAATGTACACTGGGTAGTGCCCAATTTTTAATAAATACCCATTTTTGCAGAATTTCTGAGTATAATTGTGTTTTTGTCAAATAACGGAAAAACGGTTAGAGATAGAGGGATAGTTTCAATTGAAGTGAATATAAATATGGGCATTCCGCACATTTTGAGCCCAATGCCAAGTCTCTTGGCCAAGTGGTTCCTGAGATATTCAGATTTTTTGGGATACTCCGATTTTATACAAACATGAGCCTGGAGGTGGCTGTTCCCATCAAAATTTTGAGCTGAAATTTTTTTTTCATGTTTTTATTTTCCAGCCTCCAAACATATCACATAGACATCAACATCTGAATAGGTAAGGGGCAATTGATGCACCCTAATACTCATTATCATTTTAAGCATCTTTTCACCAATATTTTGATTAATCAATTTATAATAGAGAGCACTTCGATTAATATAATCGAAAGCCTTAGTAAAATCTACAAAACAAAGATAAATAGGTTTACGCTTAAATTGTTGAGATTTGATAACAGTGTCTAGAACAAATACAGAATCAGTAGTGCTGGCATTTGGTGTAAATCCAAATTGAAAAGGATCATCTATTCCTAAGGCTTCATTTTTAAAATATAGTCTACTGTTAAGAATAGAATCAAAAAGTTTGGCCATGACAACATTTATTGTAATTTTCCTATAATTATCAGGATTATCTTTATCTCCCTTTTTATGCAATGCTTTGATTAATCCTTCAGACCATTGGCTTGGGTATTCGCCTCTTTGAAATATATAATTGAATACAGAGCAAAAAGGTGTTATCAGCTTTTCATTTGCATATTTATAAAACTCTGCCGGAATTCCATCTACACCTGAAGCTTTGTTGTTTTTTAACTTCCGGAAATGTAATGAGACTTCTTCTGTAGTTATTTCACTATCACAAATTTGTTGAGAAACGGAATTGTTACATATGTATGATTTAGACTGCAATGAGTCAACAATATATTTCATATGTTCAGTGTCGAAGAAATCACGTTCCGGAGGATATGACTGCTGTTCAAAATATGTATGAAAAGTTTCTAGATCTGGACCAGAAGTTTGAATGTTGTTTGATCTTTTCAACTTTTTCCATTGCTTCCAACATTCTGACTGATTTTTGCTGAGAAAATTTAGCATGGTTTGCCTATTATTATCTTGAAACTCTCTCTTTTTTCTCTGTATTACTTGCTTGTATTTTTTATTTAGGAGTTTATATTTAACCTTGTTACATACAACTGACAAATCATTTTGTTTTGCAAAATCGTTAGTGACTTTACGATGATATTTACATTCTTGATCAAACCAATTATTAGTTGGAAAAGTATTCTTTGAGGACCTGGACTTCCTCAGTTTGAAAGTAGACTGAATATTTCCTGTCACATATTCATAGACTGTATCAATTACAGCATCAACACCAGCATTCCTGGCAATATCGCATCCCAAATTAAATAGATTATTTTGGGAGATATCGGTCTCAAAATTTAAAAGATATTCCGTAAGTTTTTCAGAGTCAAAAACAAATTTTTGAAGACTGTTCTCGGAATTTCTAGTTTTATCGGGGACATCCATGATGTATTGATTTTTGCAACATGGAATACTAAAGCAGAATGTAAGAGGCGTATGATCCGATTCAACAAGTTTACATACAATGTTAAAACTTTCCAAGACGTTAAACATACTTTCACTGCATAATAAATAATCAATGACACTTTGTCCTAAAGGAGTATGACAGGTAAAGTGTTCAGTTTCATTTGGATCAAAATAACCATTCATTATTCTGATATTGCTAGTTTTACAAAGTTCAATGAGGTCCTTTCCATAATTGTTTATGGTTTTATCTTTAGATTTCCTTAGGTTTTGAGACCACATAGAATTTTTTCTTGTGTTATTACACAAAACAGTATTTAAATCAGCAATAACCTCAGAATCTTTGCCAACTATGTCACTTTCAAAGTCATTTAGTAGCCCACACCTACTGTTGAAATCGCCACAAAGTGAAACTAATGGTGTTGTGTCGAGATACGTGGCTAAATCATTCCTAATTTGAGTGAATAAGTCTAAACTGTAGCTACTATAAATGTTAATACTACTTCCAAAGGGAGGGATATAGACACCACCAAGATACATTTCTTGATTAAAGAATTTTATCTTTAACCATATAATATGTTCATTTGATTTGACTATAGAAACTATTTTGCTTTTATATAAGTCATATTTTATTAGGACTGCAATGCCACCAGATGGTCTCCTAGCTTTTGGGTGCATAAAGCTTCTCTGACAATGAAAGTAGTAAAAGCCGTCTATCTGAGGGTCATAACTATCTAATTTCATTGTTTCATAAAGAAAAACAATATCATTTTTTAAAAGAAGTTGTCTGATTTCATCTAATTCAAATTTTTTTCCAATTCCTTGAATATTCCATGACATCACATTTAATAGATTTTCATTAACACAATCGTAATTATTTTCCGATGGATAACTGAGGATGTGTAGTGAGCTATTTATGTCTAAAAATTCACTTTCATTTACCATACAAGTGTCTAAACAAATATTATCAACCACTCCTTCTCTTAAGTAATCATCATTGAAATTTCGTCAAAAATACCTGGTAGTACACCGTACTGTACACGAGTTGCTTCTTTTTCGGTTTTATCTGGTAAGTCCTGTTCACATATTCTTTTGAGGGGACAACTCCATCTTTCAGTTTCAGTCTGCGTGTGAAGCCAAGGTTCACCTTAACTCTGTTGGCAATGTCATCTTCTTGGAAGTGCTTGCTACAAATATAGCTTTTCTTGGCATTCACAGGTTTTTGGCTGGTCTTCCAAACAAAATCAACCCACTGTTTACAGATGTCGGGATCCTTTGGAAATGCATGGAGGGTCACTGACTTCCCCGAAGGATTGGCACATCCTGCGATCACACAGTGGGACGGCATAATCAGCTCATTAGGCTCATCTCAGTTTTGTGTTATTCCTGTAAGTTCAGTGTTGTGCTCCACTCGAGTTATGGTCTGGAGATCGACCTGTATTCATCCAGGCATGTCTTCACTCTTGGCTGGGCAGAGATCAGCTGTCTCTACATTGCATTGCTATATATAGGCTTGCATCCACTCGCATGAGTAGGGGAGACCAGGGAATATTGGACCATCCCCAATACATTTTTTAATAAAACATGCAGAGTTATGCAAATCCCCAATGAAGAGACCCTTTGCGGTATGCCTTTTAGCAAAAAGATCCACGAGCATTGAAGGAAAAGTGTGAATTCCAATTCAGGTTATCAGGTTGTCGACACAAAAGCTCACTTTTTGTAAGTTGTGATTGCTATGTCACCCATCTTAAAGTATGGGTGGTCATTCAAAGTCTCATATATTAAAACTACCATCACTTGAGTAAAGTTTGAATTAATTTTTCTGAGCTTATATTCAGCCTTGTCATTGAGGCATGCACATTTTCAAAAAGAGTTGAGACGGGGCAGGTTGGACCAGCATGGCGGCCAGGGCACGTTGGATCATTGTAAACGAGACTGACTGAAAATGAATAATGAGCAAAATGCCAGCTGTGTAATTTCTGACATTAATTGAGCATACATGTAGTTGAGTCCTGTACAATATTGATATTGATATTGATTTATTTAGGAAATTCCAAAGACCAAAGATGGTCGCATTTAGGGAACTACTTTCAAAATACAAAATTATTATACAGATAGAAATATTGTAAAATACAAAAATATAAGGGATGCAGGAAATATTTGTGTAAGTTTCAAAATATACAGTATGATAAATATGTTAATCAAGAAATATATATTTAAAAAAATAAAATAAAAATTTGATGTTTTGTTTTTTGGTTAATTAGAAAAAAATAATAAGACATTGGTACAGTGACTGGGAATTTATAACATAGAGGACGAGAAAATCAATCTTAAATTCAACAAGTAAGTTTTTTTATCAAATTTGGAATTTGCCATTTCAGAGAGATGTGAAATAGTTTCTTATAGATGTGAGATGTATGATAGTTTTTTTATGGATATGTTTTATAGATTTTATATATATGTAAAAAAAATAATAACTACTACTAAAATTTACCTACAAATATAACAATTAGGAATGGGGCATTCAGAAGAATAACTCTCTGTCCTTTTTTGTTTTATATAGAATTTAAAACCAGCCTGACTATGGGTGAAAATCTTCTGTTTAAAATTGATTGGCATACTGTTAAATATTTTAGGAAATCTGTATTGATGCCATTTCTTGCAAATTCATGTCTCACAGCAGGTAAGCGCAGATCCCTTGCTTGTCTCGTGTTATGTTCGTGATATGGAAAAGTATGAATATTCAATAGATCTTTAAAGAAACTGGGAACCGAACCATCCAACAATTTATAGATGAATTTGTATTCATGCAGTGCGCATATATCATTAATTTTTAAGGTATTTTTAAAACATTTTAAATAAACCACTTGTGTGTGCAATATGACGCTACAATCATTTCAGTTGGCTAATTTTCCAGCCGTTCTGGCTGAAACAAGCCTTTATGCAATAATCTGGGTAAAGTTTCTGATATAATCGTTCTGCAGGGACTTTACAAGGTGTGTTGTGATCTATGGGAGTGAAATGTGGTGAAAAAGATCTAGACAATATAATTTTATCTTTTTCAAATTTTATTTCCAATTTTCATAATTTAGTATGATTTTGTGTTCAATTTTGCTCTTTTGAAGCTTTCAACTTACTTGTGATGTACTCACTATGGAGTATGAGTACTTTAGCAATGTTCTCGAGTACGAGTACGAATACTGTAGGCTACTCATGATTTGGCATGAGTACTGAGTACAAGCGAGTATTTTGAAAAATGTACTTGAGTTCACGTCGACTACACGACTGCAAGTGTACTCGTGCCCAACCCTGGTAGATTTTGGCATTAGGGTACTGTAAATTTATGTTAGGAAGTCCATCGGTAAATAGGTTTTTCATGTATTTAGAGAAGATTTGGATTGAGAGCCATAGAATAGGCCTAAAAAGCGGACCAACATGCGTCAGTTTCCCCTACCATAATCCCACTTTATAAAAGACTGTTTGCACCATTTCGCCATGCTCTATACATTCCTTCAATTCTGCATTTAATTATAATACGGGCAATTTAGATTCTAAGATTCTACACACACTAAATACATAGCATTTTTACTTAATCTGATTGGTTTAGGAACGACAGAACGTCACACAGCTAATATAGCCTATCAAGCGTAACTTAGGGGAAGCTTGGGAGAGTTGGGCCGCAGGGAGGGTTGGGCCACCCTGATTTTTGAGGAAACTAAAACATTTTTGAGAAAGCTGCAGCACCAACATTTTGTAAATAAATATCTTTCAATGGAAGTAACATACTTGGCTAATTTGCTTGTCATGATCTTGAAAGAGTAGAAAATTCGAATTTTGGCGAAAAACGGAAAAATGAGTCATGTTATGAGTTTTTAATTGTCTGTCAGACAACAAGGACTGATAATATGTTCCCTGGCATGCTTGATAGGTTTGACTTTTCAGCTGTTATTGACATATTTTGGAAAGTTATCAGACAACCAGTTTTGGGTGAAAGCACAATAAGTGACTCAATATTTGGCCCCTATGACCTAAGAATTATTTTCATCAGAAGTGCAAGTGTAGTACATCAGTGTGAACCTAATAATGTGTAGAATATAGAATTATGTTTGTCTTATAAATCAATACAGGTATTTGCTGGGCTGCTATGAACTACATTATTGAAATTCCATGAAAATCTAGGTTTTTCTGCTGAAATGGACCATTGGCTTTTGGACAGTTAACGCTGATGTGATATGGACAGTTTGCTTGAACTGTGGCAAATTACACTTTTGAGCCTTGTCGCATTCACTAAAATAATCTAAATTTTTCACTAAACAAGGTATCCCTGCTCTATTCGTGACATACCAGGCCTCCAAACATCAGTCCCCAGACTAATTTGAACTTTTTGTGGATGTAATGGACGGACATTTACACTTTTTAGCCTGGTGCTCAGTGTATAATTTAAATTCATTGTGTTTTTAAATTTTTCAGTTGCATAAATAGGTAGAGAGATAGACATGCATTTCCATCTCAGTTGACGTGTTAGCTTGTCTTTACTTCATTTAAATTACCAAAAGATCAGTTGTGGCCGTAATGGACGGACATCAATTTTAGCCATTAAAGCTTCTTGTATCTTGCAATCATCAGTGGCCATTGGAACTTTTTTGCTGAAATTCATTAAACCAATATCATATCTAGGCAAAAGCACCAAATTCGGCTAATTTTTACATAAAAAATACCCTCCAGCCAGCCTTTTGAACCCCTGACTGTAAATTTGCAAAAATATGGTTACAAGTAGACCTTTCCTTCGGACGTCATGGCTGCCATTATCATCATATTGAAAAGTCAGCCAATGATCCCTACAGAAGGCCCTGGGGGTACAGTAAATAGATAATGTCACCGGCAGAATGTGAACTAAAACAGGCTGGACGGTGTGTCAGAAAAAGGGCCACTGGTTACATGCTAAAATTGACAAATTATATCCACTTTAGGTGGCGCTGTCGAATGCAGTAGTACAGTTTGAAATCTTGGGAATTTTTATGCAGAATTTTTTGTGTCATTGAGGAGTTAAAGATGTTCATTTTTGATCAGGAATATTCATGAATGTACCAGGGCCTGCAAGAAATTAAGGGATTTGATTGACAACTTATTTCTTCATTGGATTTGAGGATTTATAAATTCAACAGTTTGAGCAGGATTTGTTTTTCCAGTCGTGACACTACCATTGCTGGCTGGGCTATTTTTAGACAGGACCAGAGAGCTATTTATAGCTGCAGCATGACATTGTGACGTTACCAAGCTGCAGCAGGACATCGTGACGTTACCAAGCCTCAGCAGGACATTGTGACGTTACCAAGTTCTTGTAGACTCTCCTTCAGTGATTCAGGACATTGTGACGTCACCAAGTTCCTGCGAGGTGAATGACATTTGCTGAAGTTCTGACTGTGACAAAGTTCAAAGTAAGCAAGGACAGACTCTTCAGTTATACCAAATTCTTGTAGACTCTCCTTCAGTGATTCAGGACATTGTAACATCACCAAGTTCCTGCGATGTGAATGACATTAGCTGAAGTTCTGACTGTGTGACAAAGTTCAAAGTAAGCAAGGACAGACTCTTCAGTTATACCAAGTTCTTGTAGACTCTCCTTCAGTGATTCAGGACATTGTGACGTCACCAAGTTCCTGCGAGGTGAATGACATTTGCTGAAGTTCAGAAGCAACAATGAGCACAAACAATATCCTCAAAGATATTAAAACCTGGAATGTCAGTGACTGCGTGACAAAGTTCAAAGAAAGCAAGGACAGACTCTTCAGTTATACCAAATTCTTGTAGACTCTCCTTCAGTGATTCAGGACATTGTAACATCACCAAGTTCCTGCGAGGTGAATGACATTTGCTGAAGTTCTGACTGTGTGACAAAGTTCAAAGAAAGCAAGGACAGACTCTTCAGTTATGCCATGAAAGATGTCTCAGACACTCTTAATTGTTTGGAGCTATCAGTGATTAATGCTATACGGGAAGCCCTGATTGAGGAGACTGTTGATATTTTTCCTCAACTGAAAGATCACAGAGTTCCCCAGAGAATTGTATGTAGTTCACACTGCAGCCAAAGATGTGTGCAACCTTGGATTTAGCATTGTGAATAAGAGTTTGACTAAAGATACTGAGAAAATATTCATCAAGGATCGCATTAGTGACAGTCAAAAAGACATTGACCCTCTGTCCATTTCGCAAATGCAAGAGTTGCTTGAAAGTGTGTTGGAGCTATCAAGCAGAGTGTCTGTCTTGGAGAATGAAGTTATATCGCTCAAGAAAGAAAATAAGGAGTTAAAAGAAAAAGTCGGAGAGTTAAATAACCAGCCAGCGCTTCGCAATGTTGAAGACAGTAACTGTGGTATTGCCTCATCGTTTACAGACACTGAAGGTGACGATTTTGAGATCCCAAGAGAACAGAAGAAAAAGAAAAAGAGGAAATTAAAGAAAAATCTTGCAAAACACAAAGATGACATTGCAGTCAAAATTTTAGCAGACACTCCAATCAGGACGATAGCACAAAATCAAGGCAGTCCACAAGGAGTGCCCTCAGCTAGTGAATCACCAGGCCAAGGTTTGACTGTTTCAACTAGTTATCGTGATGCACTCCGCAATGGGTCATCCAACAGTTATGACAAAGTGAGCCTGCGGGCTGCCAAGAAGCTAAATAATGTCTCAAAGCAAACAGTCCTTACTGATATTTTCATAACTGGGGCTGACATTAATACCCCAATTAGGCATGTGGATGAAGTTCTTAAACACATAGGCGTGGGTATTGCTAATATTCAAGATGTTACAAGGAAAGATGGTACTGCTACATGGCGATCATTCAAAGCAGCTATCCCTGTGAACATGAAGGATCTCGTTCTGCAACGACATCAGTGGCCCGAAGGAATCACTGTACGTCCTTTCTACTAGCATCGGATTTAGAGAAGGTCCACAACGACTGCTGTCTCACAATGGAAGATACCGTAATGCCAACTGGGAAAATCGGGAATTTAACAACAATAGCTGGAGAGCATCAAGATGGGGACATCCAGCGCCTGCGGACTATTGGTTTTAAAGTTAAAGGATTCAAACAATCGCATGTATATATTTCTAAACTTCTCTGTGACTGTGATATCATTGGTATAAGTGAAACCTGGACCAGGTGAGTTACCAATGATTAAAGACAATTTGCTACATAAAGATTTAAGTGTATTTGCAAAATCATCCATGAATGACATTGACCCCACTTACTCAGGAAGACCTTTTGATGGTATTGCTCTCATCTGTCGAACTTATGCTGGATTATCATATGAAGAGATACCATTTAATTCAGATCGGATTGCGGGTGTGAAAGTTTGCAATTCAAAAGGTACAGCACAAATAGTGCTGCATGTGTGTATATGCCTTTTTATTCGGCGATCATAACCAAACAGATCTATACATAGAGGTGCTTGATGAACTTCAGTCCATTATAAACCAGTATAGTGCTGCCTGTCCATTGTATATAATGGGTGACTTTAATGCTCAACTACCTTTGAGAGATCTGTTAAATAAGACATGGTACAAGACACCAGGCTATAATGAGCACTCGCGGATATTATATGAATTTATTTGTGACAATGGTATGAATGTGAAAGACTTTGAGAATGATCAGCAAATGAACTATACTTATTTTTGTCACACTTTGCAGAAGTTCACCTGGATTGACCATTGTTTAAGTGTGGATCATTCAAATGGAACATCCGTTTGCTCCAGTCTGGAATATGACGAAGACAATGTTAGTGATCATTTACCTTTATACTTGGAGACTAAAGTCACAATTTTTCCAATACCCAGGAGCAGTCAAAACCAAAATGATTACAGCTGTCAATATATACCAGCAAAATGGAATGATCAATTGAAAGTTGCTGCCTATTCAAGAATCGTGGAGGAAAAGCTTTCTCATATTGACTTTTTGGCTAGTAACATTCCTAATGATATGATTCAACAGTCAGTAGATGATCAGCTTCACACTATCAATCGGTAATGCATGTGGCAGCCACAGAAGCAGGATGTACACCGAAACGGAAACATCTACCCAAACCATACTGGAATCCAGACCTTAGTAGAATGAGAGACCGGAAGCGATTTTGGTGGAGGTTGTGGGTGGAGAGTGGCAGACCCAGAAAGGGTGTTGTTTATGATACTTATAAATGGGTGAAAAAAACAGTTTCGCAAGCTATCAAGACACTGTGAATAACACTCAACAGCAACACCTCGGGAAATTGGACAATTTATTAAGGGATAGAAAGATGTCATCATTCTGGAATGAAATCAAGTACCTAAGAAGAAGCAAAGTGAATTCTGACCTGAGTCCTAATGACTTTGCAACATTCTACCAGGGTATCATGTCAGACAGTGGCAACAGAACAGAGGAACAATTGACAGATTGGGGTAAAGTTGAGCACCACAAGACCAAGTGCAGAAATGAAGTTATACACCAGCACATCACAAGTTCTAGTATCAGTGATAGCATTGTTAGTCTACCAACAGGGAAGTCTCCTGGAATAGATGGAATTACCTCTGAACACTTGAAGAATGGTAGATGTATAAAACCACGAGCCCTTGAATCATTGATGATGACGCCAATATAAGTATTTTTTTTATGTAAGTTTGCATAATGATAATGTCATGATCAATGTAGATCCAAGTGGTCGTGTATAAAACTGTATGAACTTTTGGCTAATCTTGACAGTATTGTGTTATCTAAAAGCTGTGTTCCTTCTGTATTTACCACTGGTATTATCATTCCAATACTAAAGAAGTCCACGTTAAATCCAAATATAACAAAACACTATAGGCCAGTTACACTAAGTTCTGTTCATACCAAGATTGTAGAGCTGTTAATTGTCCCATAGTGTAAAACTGTGATACCCAGTTTTGTTTTCTAGAGGGTAGAGGTACTAGTATGGCTTGAAACCTTTACTGATGTTATAAGTTACTGTAAATCACAACAAAGCCCACTGTTTGTGGCTAGTTTAGATGCAGAAAAATGTTTTGATACTGTTTGTCACAAATCTCTTTTTGTTAAACTGATAGATGTCCTTCCCGCTTACAAGTGGTTATTTCTGTATGAATGGTACAATAATTTGAATGCTGTTGTTGAATGGAATGGTAAGTTAAGTATTAAATTTATTGTAACCAGGCGTACCAGACAAGGAGTATTTTGTCACCATATCTTTTTAACATATTCATAAATGGGTTGTTACTGGAATTGTCGTCACTAGACACTGGTGTGCGAATTGGTAACATGATTTACAATTCCTTTACATATGCTGATGATGTGACTGTTATGAGTTCTTCTATCACTGGACTGCAACGTATGTAGACCTGTGTGTGAATTACAGTAATATAAGAGAAGAGATGGAGGTTTAATTATAACAAGCAGAAGTCAAAATGTATGATAATTGGAAATAATCCGTTTGTTGTTGAACCGTCATGGTTGATAAATGACAGTAAACTTGAGAATGTTAGCACCCTTGAAATATTGGGCTGTGTGTATAATAAAGCGGGCACAAGTTCTGATCATGTAAACCATCGATTCAGTGAGTGCAGGAAATCATTTTATAGTTTGTCATCTGCAGGTATGTTGTATCCAGGGGCATCAACTGATGTTAAAGCACATTTGTATAAACATATATGTCAACCTTCTCTTGTTAATGGTTCAGACTGTGTTCATCTGAATTCAAATGACATTGATAAAATGGATTCTGTTCAAGGTAAACTTATGAAGCAATGTTTAGGTCTTAGCAAAAGGTCTCTTAATACACAATTGTTACAAGTGATGGGCTTGAATAAAGTTAGTGATATAGTTCACAGAAATTGCACCAATCTGCTTTACAGGATAGGGCAGGTAGAGAGCCCATGTAGAAATTTACTTTTGTATTATGTGTCATGTTTTCTATTATTTAATGAAATTTTACCAGGTACGTTATTGTCAAGAGTTTTAATGAGGGGTGAATCAGTCATATCTTTATTATTAAATCCTCCTATAAGAAATAGCACTAATTCATTTGATGGTCATGTTGATTCTTTAAAAATGTTACTTTTTCATGAAAATTTTGTAAAACCATATTCTGACAAACGTTTTTTCAGTGCATCTTTTAACAACAGCTATCTAAACTGTCACAATTATAATGTTTATTTCTAAAATGTAGATAAATCATATGATTTTTGTGAATTATCTCATTTTCAATGTGTATATCTGTACTTTTTCTGCCTTTTTGGAGGTGAAATGAAATAAATAAATAAATAAAAAGGTCTGCCCAGAGCATGGTTTTAATTGTATGCTCATGAAAAATGCCAAAATTTCTCAGATTTACTTGTTGATCAAGCTTGAATACTGCACTGTTTCTTCTTTATGTCAGAAATTGGTTTCTAGGATGCTAAATTTACTTTTATCTGATCAAAACGCTATTTAGGCCTTTACTGTGCTTTCACCCTTTTGTCATAATTCGGACTAAGAAAAAAATGGCCGAGTGGGGGAGAGTTGAGACAGTGCCACTGAATGGCCCAAGTCTCCCACTTGGAGCTGTTTGCGGATTAGCAATCAAAACAGTTTCAAAATTAACTTTCAACTTGGTCGTGTGATGTCACTGGCTTAAAACTGGTTTGTTTTTGTCAGTTATGCTTAATCAGTTGATTCAGTGCTTATCATATCTACCAGCATAGGTGACAGTAAACAAACTAATTAAATGACTTAAGGTTCTTCATCAAACAAAACGATTAGGAGACCAACGGAAAACTGTCGATGATGTGGCAAAGCCAGTTTGCAAATTGAAAATAAGAAAATTAATTTTTTCATCGGACCACCAATTCGCTAAGAGCTATAATGGGGAGAGTTGGGCCAACATTTTTACAATTTTCATAGGGCTGTAGCTCATAATATGTTCAAGCGCATATACTGTATAAATGCAATCCTACAGATATATTCCCAAATATTTCTAGATTCAATACATGCATTAAGCATCTTTATATAATCATAACTGTCAGCAGGAGGCACAAGAATGTAAAAAGTGGCCCAACTCTCCCGAGCTTCCCCTACTAAAGATCGAATTCAGCTCAATAGAAAAATTTAGGATTAAGCCTACTAGACATACCAGCACTTGACTTATGCAACTTTTTAGCCTCGCCCTATGCCAATGCATATTGTACATGATGATTGTCCACAGGTCTGTAGGTGTGGTCTACCTGTCCAAAGGCTCACCTAAATTATGCCTAATTAGAGTTTGCCAAATGTTCAGTAACAATTGACAAAGACTAAATTTAGCAATTAGGCTATGATGACGTCACTGTATTGGTATGGTATACCATTGTGAATCAATGACGTCATTCTTCCATCATAAGTATCAGAATGGATGAGCCTGGCAGATTCCTGGGAGCCGGAAACCGGAAAGGGATAGAAGACAGTCCACAGCTAGCAGTTCTATAGTTCCGTCGACATGATTGGCCTGTCAATAGCAATGGGCATTTTAACTCAACTGTGGGTATAAGTATCATTTCATGATGGATTGGATCGGTCAATTTATTACTATAATTAGGCCCAATGATTCGTTGACCTGAAGGGCAGGCTTACATTTGTGGTGTTAAATTTTCAATTGGCAATGCTATTTTCAAATTTTTAAAACTACATAGACCACTTTTGGAGAATTGGTCCATTCTTTGTTGTGTTGGCAGGGAGGCCAAAATAAAGCACACTTTTAAGTTACTGAAAGAAGACAACATTTGTTGCTGACTGCAACTTTCATTTTACTCTTCGTATTGCTATCTGAACTGAGAAAAGTGATTTATTTCCTTATGCATTGAAGAAATGGCCTCTTCTGATTGGTTAAAATTGTGGATAATGCCATGATGTCTCAAACAAATGGGTGTGATGTCATAACAGTGATGGTGACATCACCATTGTGATCTCCGAAACCAGACTGAGGCTGATGGCTATATATATTTATGCACTATTCACTATTTTCTAGCCATTATGTATGTATATCGGAGGTGTAGGGGAGGGCAGGGCATGATGGCCCCCCGGGGCATGATGGGTTTGGGCTTTAACTCCAAAGTTTAAAATTGGAAGAAGCTGATATATTTATCATGTAATGCAAGTTTTTTTATTAAGAATATTGGAATTATGTCAGTTTTATAACTATAATGCCATAAGTATTGACCAACGTTTGAAACTGCCCATCATGCCCCAACAAGGTGCCCATCATGCCCCACAGAAAACTGTCAATGATCTGGCAAAGTCAGTTTGTAAATTGAAAATAAGAAAATTAAGTTTTCCAGTGGACCGCTCCCAATCTGCAAAGAGCTCTAATATTTGTTCTCAAAGAAATATGTGTTTTTCTAACCCCTTTAATTAAAAGATAACTGACAAACTGATTATTTCTTCTGAACTCAATAAATGACTTGCCATGGTGATGGTATGGTCAAGAAAAGTGTTTGAAGTGAACACCTGACCATATCAGGGCACTTGGCGGTAGTGCTAATTGAACTGTTATGTTGCAGACTCGTGGATCCAATTTCTGCCTCGGGAACAGCAGGTGACTTGACTCTGGGTAAGTAGCCTACCCGTACATCCATATTTCATAAAGGCCCAGGCCATGTAATTTAGAGTGGCCATTTACTTTTGCCTAAAAGTTTGGCCATAGGCCTAATGCCCAGTTCTCACGGCACGTTACGGAAAACTTTTTTACCACTGAGGGGTAGCTTGAGTTGAATTCTAGGAAAAAAATGACCATCCCGGCGACATACGATGTTTATAAAACCATTACATAATTAATTAAAAGCATATCACGGCGGGGTTCTTTTTGTTCCCTGCAGGGAAGAAAAGTTGTACGCCGTCCCCAAAAGTTCGCCGGGGGAAAGGAATTTCCTCCTCCTGAGGGATACTTTTATATCGCCCCGAGATATAAAAAGTACCCCTCAGGGAACCTATAACTGCCCCTCAGGGAAGCTATTTCACCGCGGCGGGATGTCAAAAACTGCTGGCGAGGCTTCAAATGTCCCCCCAGGGGCAGGAGAGGTCCCCGCGGGGGCAGGAGAGGTCCCCTCAGGGGCAGGGGATGTCCTAATATCCTGCCGGAGATGTTTTTGAGACTTTCTCACTGAAAAAATCCCCGCCGGACATCCAAAAATCAAGAAAATTTTGGGCTCTGTTCCGCCGTCATGAAAAAAAAATTGGACCTGTTGAATCTTTTTTGACATCCACGGCGCAGTTTTTCTATTTCTAGGAACCCCTGAGGGGAACAAAAACTTCCCCTGGGGGGATGTGACAAGTCGATGGCGGATCACCAAAATTCATCCAAATTACCAGGAAATACCATCGCGCCGACGTCTAAAGTGCTCCGTAACGTGCCGTGAGATTGTAGCATAAGCCTTTTGACTTACTCTAAGAATAAGACCTATAGGTATTCTACTATTGTGAGATTTTTGAAAGTTTTTGTTCTTTTTTTTTAAATTCAAAACTGAAGAAAAAAAGGTAGGCCACTGTCCTACTCTTTTGCCAGGGCCCTGCGAAGCGTCGATGAAATAAGTAGATATAGTGAAAATGCCCAAAAAATTCACTCCTTTGACTGAAAAAAAAAAGTGTCCTTTTATGCAGGTTAACGCTCGGCCACACCTGGCATGTTTTTCAATACAGGAAGAGGAAGTGGAGATGACCTCAGTCCCATTGTACATGTGTAGGACATTTTGGGTAGGCATTTCAGGGAGTGAAATCCTCCTCCCAGGAAGATCGAACAGCTGTGGGCGCCCCTTGCTGAATAGTGACAGGGAATACCTCAAGGCATCATGCGCCATATGGTCCTCAGCATGTATCAGCAATGTCAGGGGCTTAAGGTGCAGGGGAGGTTAGACCCATTATTGAGCATCCGCTTGACACATTTTGAGACTAAATCATGACATCCACCATTTTTTTAAGAAACGATTTTTGGTCACATTTACTTGATGCCTATAATTGTTTTTACATCTGATGTGTTGACCCTTTGTCTTTTCATAAACATTTTGGTGGCAAACCATCTTGGATGTTCATTGTTCATTTTCTTTGAAATTTCATTCATGTATCTGGTTTAAACACCCACATTATGGCACCTACAGAAAAATACTACCTTGCTCCCTCAAATTCTGTGATCAGCGTATATAAATGCATTTAAATTGCAAGTCGCAGATGAAAAGGGGCAAGTTGAGTTGCGGCTACGGTTTTATGACATTGTCTGGTTGTACTTGTTAGAAAAGTGCGTATATCAAAAGCCTTTGTAACTGTATTTCAAAATCCAGAAAACATGATCTGTTGCTTGCTTGCACATGTGGCTTAGGCTAAATTAAACGTTAATTTTGTCTTTTATTGAAGCAAAGTGTGGAGGTGAAATCAGTAGAGCCACTAAAATAAAATCCCCTTTGGACTGTGGGAACTTCAAGGGGAAAATCCACTGCAGATGGCGCATCACAGCTCCTGAAGGCAAGGTGAGCCCTGTTGAGACTTAAAACTTCTTTGATATAATAATGATTGCCTTTATTGTGACTGCTGTTAGCCATATTCTGGGCATCTAAGCCTATATAAGATAATCCCAGCAAATTAAGTTTAAAAACGACACTTTTTTTAATATATATCTAATGATAGACATTGCATGCTTTATAAATGTGACGGTGGAAAACTTCCAAAAAGAAAAATCTGAACTGCATGGTTGGATGCAGTGTAACTTCAATAATGTGCAACCTGTTATAATAGTGATTTTGAAAAGATGGCAGGAAGGCCCAGAATTACATCTTTAGAACAGCCATATTTCAAATTTCATCTATAGGCCTACAGTCTCAAGAAGTACAATTGCTGTCTATTTGACTTTTCATCTCAGATGGTTTCCGTGAGATTCCGTGACATGGCAATTGGCGACTCAAAGGAATGCAAGAACGGCTCCGTCACTCTGTTTGACGGACTTCAATCTGAATCTGATGAGCAGCCCGAAAGAGTCATAGCTGTCCTCTGTGGCTTCGATGTGGACCAGATGAACTACCCCAGTGGAATCTACAAGTCTACCGGGCCCAGCTTAACCATGCTCTTCAGCTCAAATCACATGTCTGGTTTCGAAGCTTCTGTCAATTTCGCCCACGAAATCCATCATGACCCTGAAAGTAAGGGAGTTTTAGTTTGTTCTATCATATTGGCGACATTGCGGAGCTGTAAAACGTTTGAAAAGTTCCATGTAAACTATCACCTTATGCCGAAACATGGTACAAAAATTAGTGACCTATCTGTAGAAACAGATGAAATACAAATTAAAAAAAAAAGTTTTTCTTTGAATAAACTAAGCGGAACGACCTACCCCGTCATTTTGCACAACTCACCCTGGAGGAGCAAGTTATGCCATTTGACCTGTTTCTTTTTCAAACTTCTATCATGATCTTCCCAATCAGTCCAATTGTCCTGAAACTTGGCTCGATTCTGGCCAAGGTATTATTTGTTGATATCAAATTTTCAGATTGCATGATAAAACTTCGGTTTTTTGGCAAGTCAACCTTAAGCAAAAAGACAAAACATACCCCGTTCTCCACTGGGCCTATCGGTTGCCTGTTTGTTTGCCAATGCTGGGTCAATATAGCTTGACAGAGTATTTATTACATGCTTATTTTTTCATTAGAATGTGGCAGGTCAAGACACTCGGCCATGGTTGCGAGGGTGGTGGGAGGCAAGCCATCCAGACCCCACGCTTGGCCCTGGCTCGTTTCACTCAGATATAAGGACACCAAGAAACACTTCTGTGCTGGATCCATCATAGCTCCAAACTGGGTCCTTACTGCTGCCCATTGCCTGTGAGTTGCAAACACGTGTTTATTATTGTCTGATAAGTATACTCATTTGAGAGTGTATATTTTTCATCTTTATCTTCAGCGAATTATGTTCGAAAAACATATTGTAATCACTTGGGTAAAATGTCGTTCCGCCGGACGGCAGGCGGATAGATCATTTCCAGCCCAAAACTCAGCGCCCGGTGCATGTACAATGTACATTGATGAAATTTTGTGCACATATAGCCTATAATATGGTCTAGTTGTGCTTTTTGATGGTCTAATTGGTGGATATATTAGGACTGAACCTATAAAGGCTATATTTAGATACATACAGCAATCCACCTGGTGATATTAACTTTGCAAAATGACCAAGCAAATGGAACTCAGTGAGGCTTGTACTCAACCTTCAAATTTCTATGTGGCATCTGTGACATCACCAATGCTCTTGATTAAGCAGTCAAATGGCATTGTTTAATTGTATATCCCTGGTTGTTTTAGGCCTAATCACTAGTAGTGATTGTGGAAACATTTGCTACTTTGCAGCCAACATGATAGAAAATTCTTCGTGATGGCTGGAGCTCATACCAAAGCTGCGAATATGACTGAAACGGGCAGACAGTATCGGGAAGTAAGTAACTTGAACTTTGGTTAAGTTTGAGGATCTTCATGGAAGACCTGCACTTCGCATCCATAGATGAAATAAATTTGGCGACACAATTTTTACGATCTGTGAATAACTCTCGCTAACATGATTGTTGTAATATTTATTGTCAGCCAAAGTGCATTTAATTGTATGCCCCTAATGTACAGCAGTTTTAATAGAGTGGTAAGAGGAGGCAACCAATGTGCAAGTTTCATCGATCCTTCTGACACTATTAGTCGTACACTGACTTACGCTGTTGCATTTTCACAATACAGGCTGACATCTTCATCTTAGACTTTTAACCTCTGAGCATTAAGTTTATGAAATGTTTGTTAGCTGAAATAATATGGTGACAAGAAATATAATATCACAACCAGAGTGTCTGGACTTTAAGGTCACCACCATTTCAACAATGTTGTCAGCCAAAGATCTTCGAAGTGCTTGTAACCGCTGTCTTCTGACATGGGAAATTACCTTGTTATTATATTCCGATTTGCTAACACAACATTTCAGTTCAATCCATGTCTGCTTTCTTTATGAAACAATATGATAAGTAATTATTATATGTTATTCACCACAGGAGAGGGAATATGTGATTTATCACCTGAGGGCTTTAGCCTAAGGTGTGATAAACACATATTCCCAATCCCATGCATGGTGAATAATCGGCTTATACCATGAGTCAAACACTCAAACAGTCAAACATGAGACGATAAGTGGACAACAAAGAATATGGGAATTATCGCCCTGAAACAATGGCATGTGATTGGCTGACAGAGGTGTCAAATGGTATAAAGGTGAAGAGCTGTGAAGCAAGTTGGCATGGAGATGCACACTTTTACTGAACTACTTTAACTTTGATTTTATGTAAAAGATTGAGAAATTTATCAACCACGAGGATTTCCAAGCAGAAGGACCGGACATAGCTCTTGTCAAAGTGAAGAAGGCGTTCATCTTCTCTCCGGATGTGTCGGCTGTCTGTATGCCAGCAAGGGCCATGGACGAGAAATCCAAGTGCACAGTTGCAGGATGGGGAGACACTTACTGTAAGTCTGACTTAATTCTCGCAACTTCAAGGCAACGATTTACTTATGGTGCAGCAATAATTATAAGACACTGTTTGCGCAAGCACTCCATAACTCGGAGCCCACCAATTATATTAGTTTTGATAAGACTCCTTTCTGCACCATAGACTATGTCAAAGTATCTAAGAAAAATTAGCGTGTCTCGATTTTATTTGGTTCTCCCTAAGCCTTGTTGTGCCATATCTGCTGTTCAGGTCTTCAGCTGTTGGAAGGTTTTATCATAAAATTATTATTTTGTTCTCACACAGCCTCGGAATACACGAAGCACCTGATGCAAGTGTCCGTGCCCTATGTTGCGCTGGAGGTTTGTCACAGCAGAAAAGTCTATGGTCCCCACCTCATCCACCAGTTTGAGATCTGTGCGGGACACATGAAGGGGGGCAAGGATGCCTGCAAGGTCAGATATCGATATATGCCTATGAGCACTGAAACAATGCAGTAGGTATATGGTACTGCTAGTAAACTGAAGGACAAATATTAGTTGTTACCTGTTTATGAGACTTTGGTTTGGAAGTCCTAAAGGAAAAATACCTGGATGGAAAATGAAAACAGTTGGTAAATCTGTATTTTTTCAACAAATCAGATCAAGCAAGGTTTGACCCATTTCACTGATAATGAATAAACATCGGGAGGGCAGAAAACAAAGTTCACAAATCTGTCAAAACAGGCCTTTTGCATGGATTTCTGGCTGCCAGGCCTGCTCACAGTGCTTAGCAACCCATCTCATAACTGTTTTGGTGCTCACTCTTGGGTTGTCAGTGCCTAGAATTTTAGCAGAGCAGCTCTGTGGATATGGCGGTCTTGAAATGGTCACCCAGATTCTGACGGGTGTTTTACCTGTCTTGATCATGGGTTTTGACTGCAGGTCTGCCTGGCTTTAGAAGGTCCTTCATTCAGCCTGTTGGACCAAACTTGGTCATGAGCTTGCTGATTGCTGGCTGGGAGAAGCCCCTCTGACGTGCAACCTCATTCTTGGACATGCCAGCCACTAGCATCCCAGCATCAGCCGCTATTTGAATCCCACCTGCTTAAAATGTCATACCATATGATGAGAATCCATGCTCCCACAGGCTATTTGGCTAGGATCACCCAACACACTATATATATTTATAGCACCATTGTAGTCCTTTTGAAAATGAAGTTGAATTTTTAATATATATGCTCTACCTGTTACAGGGTGACTCTGGGGGTCCCTTGAACTGCCTGCGGAATGGCCAGATGGAAGTGCAGGGCGTCGTCAGCTGGGGAGAGAATTGCGCTGCTAAAAACCGGCCGGGCATCTACACCAAGCTTTTCCACAGAGAGTTGATGCCTTGGATCAGGCAAAAGGGAGGTAAGGCAAGCCTTAGTGGGCTATATCGAGCGGGGGGGGGAGGCAAAAGTGAGATAAAGCAAAAGGGAGGTAAAGCAAAAGGGAGGCAGGGCACAATGGAGATTGGGCAAAAGGGATGTAAGGCAAAAAGAGGAGGCAAAAGAGAGACATGGCAAAAGGGAGATAGGGCAAAAGAGAGTGAGTTATGGCAAAAGTTATATAGGGCAAAGGGATATAAGGCAAAAGGGATGTAAGGCAAAAGAGAGGAGGCTAAAGAGAGATATGGCAAAAGAGATATAGGGCAAAAGGGAGATAGGACAGAAGGGAGGGAAGGCAAAAGGGAGGTAAGGCAAAAGAGAGGAGGCAAGATAATGTAGGCAAAAAAGAGGTGTGGCAAAAATGAGGGAAGGCAAAAGAGAGGGGACAAAAGAGAGGTATGGCAAAAGGTAGATATATCAAAAGAGAGGTAGGGCAAAAGATGGGTGTGGCAAAAGGGAGATAGGGCAAAAGGGAGAGCAGACAAAAGGGAGGTAAGGCAAAAGAGAGGCAAAAGATAGGTATGGCAAAAGGAGATACATGCATAGGGAAGGGGGAGGTGAGGCAAAGGGGAGGAAGCAAAAGAGAGGTATGGCAAAGGGAGATAGGGCAAATGGGGGGTAAGGCAAAAGGGAGGAGGCAAAAGATAGGTATGGCAAAAGGGAGATAGGGCAAAAGAGGGATAGATCTAGCAAACTGATCTGAACTGAGTGCGAGTGACTCTCAGTGTAAAATGGTGCAACCCATGTCAGAACAAGTGAAGGCTGAAATCGAAGCATGGCATTCAACATTATAAAGATTTTTTTTTTACTACAAACATCGAGAATAAGTTGACATTTTTAAATATTTTTAATATATTGTGACTAGGGCTGTGCAGATGCGACGATTATCGCCGATAATCGTCGCCAAAAGTTTCGATTTCGATCATCTCCACAAAATAAGGAAAAATCGATTTCAGCTGAATGAAGAATTCATGATAGATGGCTGTATTTGGTATCGTTTTGAAGCTCTCGAGGAGCTGAACACCAGCATGCTATCTGTGGTGTTCTTGTCTGTGCATATTCCACACTGCTAGCCATGAAAGATATTTCACAAATTAGAAATTAAGTTTTACAGCTACAAGTCTGCATCCATGTTGAATTTATAGATTTTGGAGACAGAACTTTATCTAATACAGTAAATACACATCTGTTATCTATTTACTGCTCTGCATGCAGGAGAATGGGATGCATGGTTTTAAAGAAGACAGCTTTATCAGCAGTTACATTGGATCAATACATTGTAATTATGAATAATATTAAGTCAATCAAATTAATTCATGTACTTTATTTTCTTTTCCCTTCCTGCAATAGTCTGTTGGTCCTGCTCATTATAATTTTAACACCATGGATATTCGTCAAGAGTCAATGAATTCATTGATAATTAATGTTTTGTATAATTATGTTGATCTTATCTTGACATGCTAAGCAAAAATCGATTTAAAATCGATAATCGAATCGAAATACAAGTCGATTAATCGATTTCAGAAATCTTTTCGATTGCACAGCCCTAATTGTGACTATCTTGTTGTCAGGATGCCATTTTTTATAATTCAAAACTCAAAAGATACATTTTTCTTAAATACACAAAGAAAGGTTTCCCAACTATTCCAGCATGTTGATCAATAGTACAGAAACTTCACTTTTTCTTCATTTTGATATTTTCCTTTTTTCCAGTGAACTACTATGTTGCTGACACCGAGTAGAAGATGATGAGCGATGATGCGTGAGACAGTTTGTTCACAAATTCATGTTTCAATTCTAGTCAGAAAGTGACTTCATGCTGCTTGTTAAGCAATGCAATAGAACTTTCCATTTATATTCCATGAGGTTTGTTGTTATGCTAATTATCTTCCAAATAAAACGATGTTTGTAAATGATCATTTCAATTTATAAATGTTGTCTGCTTATGAATGTTATTTTCCTATATGCTCGGGCTACTTAGGGGCCGACCAGACAATAGTTGGGGGGGCTATGTCTTTACCCCCGGGACAAACTTTTTTTCGTGCACGAAGCACTGACAAACAATTTTTTTTTGTAATTTTAATACTGCAGTACCCAAGCTACAGGTGGAAACAAACTTTTTTTTTCATGCGCTTAACAGACTTTTTTTCAGCTTGAAGTGGGAAACAAACTTTTTTTCCAAACAGCCATAACCGCTCTAGTAAAAACAATTTTCAGTGTGGCAATGACAAATTAATGAATTAGACAATTTCTGTACAAGTTACCAAAATGGAAATAACAGAAAGAGTGTATTTGAATAACATTTTTATTGATGTATCAATATTGGGATGCGAAAATGGCAGAATGATTTCTGCAATCTCTATTTTATTCTCATGCATGAGTTCACTAAGTCACTATACACCACGAGATGGAGGCACTTTATTAGCACTAGAGGGAGACACATGTTATGCAGAAATGCCTGGTCCTTGCATGAGCCAAGCATTCTCATCAAGACAGTTCAGTATGAGTTGGATTTAGACTGTTCACTAAGACACCGATTTTGAGGGATCTAACATGCAAAAATGCTTGTAGGAACCCTGAAAGCAAGTGTCTGACTGACTCACACCTTATGTATGTGCCTCTTAAACAAGAAATTGTACGAAATATTTTAAGTAAAAAACATTAATCTGATAGTTTACTGCCAATCCTCAGCCAGGTGTTGATTAGAGAATATTGTCTTGAGATCCCAGCTTTTCCAATTGTAATCTGCTGGCCTGTAGATACTAATTGGATAACCTTGAACAGTCATGCTTGATCTAGGTTGGTTCAAAAAACCTTTCTGCTAAATTTCCCTAATTCGAAGCTTGCTTTCTGATCTCAATAAATAGAAGGTGTTGTGTCAAAATTTCTGCAAAATCAATTGATATTTTCAGGTTGCACAAAGCCATTAAAGCCTAACATAAGATTGCCCATTGGTTAACTGCAAAATTGTCCATGTTTACTAATCTTGACATATTTGTATATTATTTTGATCAATTGAACTTTTTTAGAGTATGTTCAAGATGCCCAGTCTAATAATATAGAGTTTTGTCAGGTTTTAACAGTGTTAACACTAGAAAGAGTATATGAGAATAATATTTTTTATTGATGTATCAATATTGTGATGCTAAAATGGCAGAATGATTTCCGCAATCTCCATAATATTCTCATGCATGAGTTTACTTTGTTTCAACACACCACAAGATGGAGGCACTTTATTAGCACTAGAGGGAGACACGTGTAATGCAGAAATGCCTGGTCCTTGCATGAGCCAAGCATTCTCATCAAGACAGTTCAGTATGAGTTGGATTTAGACTGTTCACTAAGACACTGATTTTGAGGGTTCTAACATGCAAAAATGCATCTTAGACTTATTTTTAGGAAAAGATGCTTGAAAATGTACAAATGTAACGTCTATCCTGTCGTGCTATGAAACTATATATTTATTTATGACACATGTATCTGTTTCTGATATTTAGTTGTCAATAAATAAATAAATATACATATAGCTATAATTTTGTGGATTGAAGGGTAAAATTGACATTGTTTCACCTTGATTGTACATCTGCATCATGCAACCTCATGTATGCATGGGGCGATATTTAAATTCATGCTTCCTTATGGAGAATTAGAGATTATTACATTATTACATAGCTGAATTGATGTCCTTCCTTGTATCTTCACCTGAGACCTGTATCCTCCTGAGACCCCGAAGGGGTCGAACGATACAGGTTGAGAGTGAAGATGCAGAAAGGATAGGGGAGACCGGGGCACGTTGGACCTCGGGGCACGTTGGACCCTTGCCAATATTTTTTTTATAAAACGTTATCCAAATCCCCGATGAAGAGACCTTTTAGCCAAAAAATTTCATGAGCATTGAAGGAAAAGTGTGAGTTCTATTTCAGGTTTCCTGATTTTCGGCATAAAAAGTAATTTTGTCAAGTCTCGATGGCTAGGCAACCCTTCTTAAAATATGGGGGATCTAGTCGGACAAGTCTCATAAATTGAAACTATCACCACTTAAGTAAAGTTTGATATAAGTTTCCCAAGTTCACATTCAACCTTGTCAGGGAGACATGCACATTTTCATAAGAGGTTGGGACGGGGCAGGTTGGACCAGCATGGCCGGGCACGTTGGACCATTATAACCCTGTCAGCATGCCTCGGCGGTCCAACGTCGGCCCAGCGTCAGTCCGATGTCAGCAGCGATGGACCAGCTTCGGGCCGACGTTGGACCGCCGAAGCATGCTGATAGGGAAACTGGATTGACTGACAAAAAATTATTGGCAAAATGGCGGCTGTGTAATTTTTAACATTAATAGAGCACCTAAGTCATTCATGTACAATATGAGGGTAAAATCAATTCAGTTGGCTAATCTGCCAGCCCTTCTAGCTGAAACAAGACTTATTAAAATTATCTGGGTAAATATTCTAATATAATCATTTTGCAATGACACACAAGTGTGTGTTGTGATCTGTGAGAATAAAATGTGGTGTTCTCAAGGATATCAAGCACCAATGAGAACGAAAGTTATCATAACTTAGATAAAACAACAGGCTGTGTCAGCTCAAAGTAATTGTGCGACCACTCAAAATTCGAACTGCACGAGAACATCCACACCCTCCTGCACAGAGTTGGAGGATGGAACATTCATTGCTGTCACGACTGCTTGATGGTTGGCTTCATTCTGAAAACTACACTTTTCCAGAAGGCTTCTACGTACTCGTGAATATGCTTGGTCAATTCAAATTTTGCAATAAACATTTCCCAAGGTATATGTAATACATATTATGTAGGGGAGGGCGGGGCATGATGGGCCCCCGGCCCCCTGGGGCATGATGGGTTTGGGCTTTAACTCCAAAGTTTATCACTGGAGGAAGCTGATGTTTGTTGTTTAGAATACGTTTTGCTAGCCTTTATTGGAGAAAAAATTTCATGGTTCAGATACCAGTACTTTAGCAGATATTGCCCTTTCTAGGATTTTGAAGCCCTAACAACTTTTTTACCTAATTTTCCAAGTGCGTTGTGAATATGCGTATGTGATATTTTAACATCTGTCTTGTTTTACTTTCACAAAGAGATATCTCAACATTTTGCATGAAAACTCTTTGATTTGACCTTAATCTTGGAAACTGGTGTCTGAGGGCATTTATAAAAAATTAAGTTTGGGGCATGATGGGTCTCTTGATTGGGGCATGATGGGCCCAGGCCAATCATGCCCCATGTGAATTAATCATATGTATTTCTTGCCTTATAATTGTTGAAGATTTGCGAGAATGGACAATACTGCATGCCTATTTCATTATCTATTGGTATTATCTATTTACTACATCAGGTATAGAATTAAGAACATAATTTGTGTGCTAAATCACCTTTTATGATGTTAAATTTACGTTTTTGGATTGTTACCTGCATTTTTTAGACGAAAAAGTGATTATGGTTTGCTGAGTTGGTTCAATAAATATCATTTATCATGTAATGCAAGTTTGTTAATAAGAATATTGGAATTATTTCAGTTTTACAACTATAATGCTGTAAGTATTGACCAACATTTGAAGCTGCCCATCATGCCCCAACAAGATGCCCATCATGCCCCACCCTTGCGGGGCATGATGGGCACCTGTCGAAAAATTAAAAGTGCTTATAACTCAAACGCTATTTCATTGAGCGAAACAAGATTTTCTGTCCTTAAAGCAGAACCAAATGCAAAGCTAGTCAGCAACAAATAGTAATTTTTGTTGGCATAGTGGACCTTCAAAGTTAAGGTGCCCATCATGCCCCACTCTCCCCTATGTGGTCTTCAGCTTCAAAGTTGCATGCTCTGCTGTCTCTTTTAATGGTTGATATTACCAAAGGCATCGGTCACTTAGTATGGGTATTGTGAATTCCTGCATGGGGCTTGCAATAGGACTACGTGAACATGGGATCAAGAAAAGGACCAAAACCAATTTGAAAGACTTCAGCGCTGCCTGTTGTGTGAAGTGTGTGTAATTGGTTTGCTGTTGCTGCACAGTATTCATTCAGTTCATTTATAGCATGTCGTGGTAGAAATGTAACAAGTGCCTACTAGAAATTGTGATGGACCAGAATCAATTTCATCCTAGCTTTGTAATTTGCATTCACTCGAGAGGTGGCCTTCTTGGTTGTCATGTGGGAGTGAAGTCGTTTAGTGTAACTGAAAAGCAAATAGGTTGATGCGATTTGTTTCATTGTTTGACTGGTATTTGACCATGACTACATTTCTTCAATGTGTTCTTTACTACTTCAAAGTGCATTTGATAGGCTCAGTCATGTTTGTACAAAACGCGAACTGTACATTTTTGCTCTCACAGGTATCAAGCACTGTGAGTTGCATCCTAAGTGTGTAATCACAGGCGATTTGAATGCAATTTAGCAGCCAAGGAGACGCAAGTGGAGGCCTCCTAAGTATCACTTCACATGGGCATCTTAAATAATGTCTGTTGTGAGGAAACTCCCCATGTTGCTCCTCTTCAGGTTTCATTAGCATTTTAATTTGATACTCGCACTCGTTCAACTTCCTCTCTGTGTGTGGTTTGCCTCAGCTTGCTCAATTTCTCTCCAAGTGCTGCACAGTCACACTGCATTCAATATCTTGTTGTAAATTAGTTTTCCTTTTCATTAAGTGTGAGTGAAATTAAGCTAGGATTTAGCAGGTTCAGTGAAAGACACACAGCACTGATCAGCGACATTCAACTGGGATTTAGCAATGATTAAGTGTGAGTGAAATTAAGCTAGGATTTAGCAGGTTCAGTGAAAGACACACAGCACTGATCAGTGACATTCAACTGGGATTTGGCAATGATTAAGTGTGAGTGAAATTAAGCTAGGATTTAGCAGGTTCAGTGAAAGACACACAGCACTGATCAGTGACATTCAACTGGGATTTGGCAATGATTAAGTGTGAGTGAAATTAAGCTAGGATTTAGCAGGTTCAGTGAAAGACACACAGCACTGATCAGTGACATTCAACTGGGATTTAGCAATGATTAAGTGTGAGTGAAATTAAGCTAGGATTTAGCAGGTTCAGTGAAAGACACACAGCACTGATCAGCGACATTCAACTGGGATTTAGCAATGATTAAGTGTGAGTGAAATTGAGCTGGGATTTAGCAGGTTCAGTGAAAGGCACACAGACTTGATCAGTGACATTCAACTGGAATTTGGCAATTTTGTCTAGAATTTATTGTTAAACAACATCTACGCAGGTATCTGTCAGATAAATTTGATACTTTACAATTTGCTTATGTTGATGGTAAATTTGTAGATGATGCTGTGCTCACACTCATAGATGTAATATGCTCACATTTAAAAAAGCCTAGAGCGTACTCAATAGTATTGTATATAGATTCCTCCAGTGCATTTAATACTATACAACCTCATGTGCTTTAACGTAAATCAATTGATATGAATGTCAACAGCAACATTATAAAATGGGTACATAGTTATCTCACTGCTAGACCACAGTTTGTCAGATTCAAAAATGTTGTCTCAAATTGTATACTCACAAACACTGGAGCCCAACAGGGGTGTGTACTCTCCCCTGTACTATTTACCATATATACACAAATGATTGTAGGAGCCATTATGAAAATTGTACCATCTTAAGATATGCTGACAATACAGTCATTATCGGAAATATTGTTAACAATGATGAATGTATGTACAGAAATGAGGTTGATGTTTTTGTTGCATGGTGTGATATGAATTTCTTAAATTTAAATGTGAAGAAAACTAAGGAAATGATTTCAGATTTCCGACATGACAAAGACGAATGTGATCCGCTTGTTGTATCAAATGAAAATGTACAGTTTGTCAGTAATTATAAATATTTGGGTGTTATCATGGATGATAAGCTGAACTTTAAAGACGTCATGTCTATGTTAAATGTATAAAGAGACTACACCATCTAAGAATTCTCTATAATATCCATCTAGATAGGAACATCTTGTCATTATTCTATAAGTCAATTGTTGAGTCTGTAATGAATTTTGCTATCGTTACTTGATATGGATCATCACACAACAAAGATCGAAATAAGCTTGTAAAGATCATCAGAGTAGCTAGGAAAATGGGTGTAGAAACAAGACATTTAAATGGAATATATGAATCTTGTTTGAAAATGTTGAAAAAATACTAAAAGATGAAGAGCACCCACTCCAGTAATATCTTATCTTATCTTATATTAAGTGTGAGTGAAATTAAGCTAGGATTTAGCAGGTTCAGTGAAAGACACACAGCACTGATCAGTGACATTCAACTGGGATTTAGCAATGATTAAGTGTGAGTGAAATTAAGCTAGGATTTAGCAGGTTCAGTGAAAGACACACAGCACTGATCACTGACATTCAACTGGGATTTAGCAATGATTAAGTGTGAGTGAAATTAAGCTAGGATTTAGCAGGTTCAGTGAAAGACACACAGCACTGATCAACTGAAATATGGCAATGATTACTGCAGATTCATTTAGTATGAGTTACCATGGTTGGTTTTCTCACTGTCTACGTTAATGTAAATGTAGTCTTTTTTATAGTCCATTACACCGACGAAGTCAGTCTCAACAGACTTTACAATTACACCCTTGGCAGGCCTGTTCAAGCATGAGCCTTTCTCAACTCCCCGGGGAGTATACAGCCAGGCAGCCGTTTCCAGCGCACACAATGCTAAGTCACTCTACAATCGCCATCACTGCCTATAGCCAAGTACCCATTTACACCTGGGTGAAGTGATAAGATCTACGTAGTATTTTCAGCTTCCCTGATTGGCCCGTATGCAATAAAAGTCCTCAAAATATGGAATTAATACGTCGGAGGCAATGAAATATGTATTATTTCACTTCAGTGAGCAGCTGAGTTTGGTCAGTTGATAAGATTAGCTGTTAAACACCAACAGTCAATTTCCTCTTCCAGTCACGTCACTGGCTCTGAAAATTGTTTCATGCTATTCAAATTAGATTTTTACTATGTAATTTTGTGTCTGGACCGATCACATGGACTGAATTTGCTATGTTTTACTATCAAATTGCGGAAACTCATACTTGTTGAAATTGCAGTAAGTGTGAGTGAAATTAAGCTAGGATTTAGCAGGTTCAGTGAAAGGCACACAACACTGATCAGTGACACTCAACTGGGATTTAGCAATGATTAGGTGTGAGGGAATTAAGCTAGGATTTAGCAGGTTCAGTGAAAGGCGCACAACACTGATTAGTGACATTCAACGGGGATTTTGCAATGATTAAGTGTGAGTGAAATTAAGCTAGGATTTAGCAGGTTCAGTGAAAGACACACAGCACTGATCAGTGGCATTCAACTGGGATTTAGCAATGATTAAGAGTGTGAGTGAAATTAAGCTAGGATTTAGCAGGTTCAGTGAAAGACACACAGCACTGATCAGCGACATTCAACTGGGATTTTGCAATGATTAAGTGTGAGTAAAAAGTAAACTAGGATTTATCAGGGACAGTGTTAAACACTGCACTTGTGATGATTATTTTGCAAAGATTTGGCAAGATAGATAGATATTTCTTTCCCCCCAAGCTTGTATGTCTATACATACAACAACTTACAGAAAAGCACTGGAATCTCCCTTGTGAGGCCACAAGCGATTGAATTGAAATTGAGTAAAGATTTGTGACGCAATTCGATGAGGTTGGCTAAGAATATTTAAATTTTGTCCTGGAATCACAGTTCTTATGGCAAGTTGGCAACAGCCGCCAATATGAAGGCAAATATAATGCTTAGCAATTTAGCAAAGTGTAAAGATTAAGATAAGAGCCAGTCAGAAATGAAGCCATAAAACTGATCTGGGCAAGGTGTAATTTGCTGAAATAGGCTAATAACACGTTTCTTTAACGGAAAACTTATTAAACTGATCGGTCTTGCAGATAAGAATAACTGTTATAATTTCTGAATATGTCATAAAATGAATTTCAATGGGCTAATAGCAAGGAGGACCTCACTGGCCTCCACGTGGGAATTCAATAAACTTTTATTCCTCTGAGGGTTTTGTTGTATTTCTGGGGTTATTTAATGGGCAAGTTAATCCTCTCTATATATTTATTTATTTCATTGCCAACTTATGATGTCAAAGTTGTCACATGTGTGTTTATGGTGACAAGGCGGTGTGTTTTATGGCTCGTTCAGGGAGATGCTTGACTTGTGCCCATGCAGCTATGTATTCTCATGTTTTCGGAGAGATATAATCTTTAGAACAGAGAATATTTATTGGCCTGTCCAAGCATTGACGTACTTAGGGGGGCATATTTTCCTCACAAGATGTTGCATGCAGTGCCCTCTTGTGTTAATAACAGCTCTGGAGGGACAAAAACTCATGTTTCCCTCAAAAGACATTGCATGCAGTGCCCTCTTGTGTTAATAACAGGTCTGGGGGGACAATAACTCATATTTCCCTCAAAAGATGTTGCATACAGTGCCCTCTTGTGTTAATAACAGGTCTGGAGGGACAATAACTCATATTTCCCTCTGAGGATGTTGCATACAGTGCCCTCTTGTGTTAATAACAGGTCTGGGGGGACAGTAACCAATATTTTCCTCAAATAATGTTCCATACAGTGCCCTCTTTTGTTAATGTTGGAAAAAGTGGTCTTTTTGGAAAACATTCATTGGTTGAATTTAAGCAAATCATTTTTTGATCTGACTCTCACCAAGGCATGATTAAAGACAATTAAATAGGATCATTATTTTGCCTGGCACTTGATTTCAGATCATCAACAAATTCTCCCACCAAAGTGCTGTCATAATTCAGACTGTCATCATGGAAGAGTGACTGTCTCAAAGCATGAAAGGACTATTTTTACGGCACCTTCAATTTTTTGGTGGCCATGTTGCATTTAAGATTGGAGGTAACTGAGCCAAATTGCATGAAAACATTGTCGTCTTTCTCAGCCCTGTCGGTATGACAAGGTTCAAGATTTGAGTCAAAAATTTTTGAGATAAATTTGTGTGAAAAAAATCCTGAAGGTTCATTTTACGTCTTTCAAACAACTTCTTGGGTTTATCTGATGGCAAAATTGATCTACTTGTCAACGAGTGCAATGGAAGTTATCATGTCTTAATATGTTTTGGGGCAATTTATGTCCACAGACAGGCGAAAATGCGATTTTTTGGGCGACAACAATTTTGGCTGTTAAATAATTTATTTTAGTTTGCTGTAATTCCCTGTATTGTTTTAACATGTACTCTCACTAACATGTTGTTCGACTAAAAGTCAGGCTCATCACATATGGTATACTAAAGTAAACTTCCCTCCCAGGTTGAACATGTCAGATAGATTGCATAGATAACAATACACTTTGGCACTAATGCCATTTTTAAAATGAAAATGGGAGTGATCACTGATATTTCCAGCCTTAACAGATCATATATGTATTGCCGCCTAGTGTGCAGTTCTGCAAGCTGCAGCGAGGGGCTACAGATACCGAGTGTGAGGAACTTTTTCTTACTGGAAGAAACCAGAGCTGTCTCTGAGTATGCTGAATCGCTGATGGCCTTGTCTACTTACTTTGAGAATGTGATTGCCTTGTCTGACTTGAGTTTACCTTCATATTAAACGGAAACTATATTTGTTGGAGCAGCACACAAAACCAGCTTTGTGCCAGGTGGCAGCAGCATGCAATTCCCAGTTCCAGTGCCTATGAGGCAGCGTTGGAGGTCTCAAGGATGGCCTCGAGGCGTAATTTTGATGGCCTAAGACTTGGCTCGGTCTCGGATGCCCAATCTTTGGTCTTGCCTGGGTCTCGCGTGTCTTTGGGCAGGTCTGGGAACTGGCCTGGGAACTGGCCTTGGAACTGGCCTCGGAACTGGCCTCGGAACTGGCCTCGGAACTGGCCTCGGAACTGGCCTCGGAACTGGCCTCGGGGCTTATTTGGATGACCTCGGCCTTGACTCGTTCTCATATGCCAAATCCTTGAACTCGCCTCGGTCTTGGATGTCTACATCATTGTAAAATCTGAGAGAAGTCATCCATTTTGCCTCCATAGTTCCATTCATTCGATATAACGATGATCATAATCTATTTGGTGCCAAAACCTTGCTGTGTAAGTTATTTACAGAAGTCTGAGTTACTTAAAAATAAAATTCTCTGGTTGAGAAGAAAGTGACTATTTGCTGAGGTGGCTGAAATTTACAACAGCAATATTCCCAGCTGTGTGTGTAAAATCATCAGGAGCAGGATGTGGGCTAATGGTCGTTTCGTAGTGGGGCTACCTGTGGCTTTGTTGGAGATGGACTTTGATGCTGTATTTTATTACAAATCAGGCATTATAGTACTTGGCTTATTGGGCCTACAGTTTATGTGGTTTTCTTTTTTTTTTTTCAAATGGTAAAGAATTCACATGTGGCGCCAGGCAAGATGATGGCTTTCATGCCTCGCCCTTGTGAGAAAAAGCACTCACTGTCCAATCAGCCGATTTCGCACACTGCACTTTTGAAATTGGAATATATCTTTATCTGTCAATCCTCATCACAAAACACACAACCACGCAGGCAGACAACATGCACTTAGGGGAGAGCGGAGACCGATGGGCCGCTTGACAAATTATTGGCAACAGGGGCAAATCTGCTGCAGATATGCAGTGTGAGAATCATACTCTGAACCCTCTTCGCCACTGTAATTCTCTATAAACTGATATAAGATTCAAATAGATCAACCCAACGAGAAAGACAAGAAAACATGTTTTCTGTCCATAAATAACCATGGGGACCGATGGACCATCTGATGAGGTCCGATGGACCATGTTGATCAATTGACAAGGGGTGAGGGAAATCTAGTTCCAATATGGTTTTATTGATCTGTTAGAGTCATTTAAACAGCAAAATATCAGCATGAATTTTAGGTTTTTAGTGAATTTTTTTAATGATGAACCAAACCTCAGCAATGACCTAAATGTCGCATATAGTTGTTTTCTGTTCAGCTACCAAAGGAGAGACTTCTTGAAATTATCCGATATAAAGGCAATTTCAGATAGCGTGTGCATGTAAGGCGTGCTTAGCATGTTGATGCCAGTTCCCCGTGGCCTAACTGGTAAGTGCGCTTGTCAACTGGCTTTGAGTGCGTGGGTTCAAATCTCACCCAGGGAACTCACTTTAGTCCGAGCCCATGGGACATTAAATGGAGGCAGGTTGTATCCAGTGTTCTATGCTGGGGCAACTGAAAGACCCTGGGCATCCCTGAATTAATAGGGTATGTGCCAGACTCACAGTCTTCTCATCTCATCATCATACGGCGATCGCCTGCCTCGATATAGCCCACTAAGGTGCTGCAGAGGCGTAAAACACAAACAAACAATCAAACAAAAGCATGTTGATGCAAGATTTGTGTAAGTTGAATAAGTTAAAGAGTAGTTTCTCAAACGTTCGAAACACATTGTATAATACGCTGCAAGTTTTGAACTTGTTCCAAAATTATGGACGTACATCGACGTGTGAATATTAATATAGCCTAGTAATTTGTGAAGAAGTTACTGGCAGTTTAGAGGATCGGTATGGTTAAGTTGACATCCACTATTTTATACCCCAAATACCCTTCCATATCACTATTCTCCTTACAAGTTACAAAACTGAAACGTTGTGATTCCATTGCAAGTAGTTTTCATTCTACAACCTCAGCTTGGCAAGATTGAATATTTTTATGATGTGAAGTTGTTCATGTTTTTCGCAGAAGGGTTTGTTGCTATGCAGCCTACATTTTATGAGTTCTTCGCGGTTTCTCAGCCGGTTTTCACACATCCAATTTTTCCCCACTTCAAGGCATCTACATTTAATAAAATTATTGCAAAGCTTGGCAATTGATATCCACAAGTTTTGGATATATATGTTCTCTTTATGTTCTTGTATAAGTTTTATGTAAGTTTTCTACACCTTTTAAACACGTTTTGTACTCGTTTGTAGTGCTGCAGAGGGAAGCACCAATGCGGCTGTCCACCTAAACCCGAATATACACAAAAGGCTGCCTGAATGCACTATCAGTTACACCCTGCTCGTTTCGAGGGTACGGGAATATACACCACGAAGGACTCCATACACCACGAAGCCGAAGGCTGAGTGGTGTATGGAGGCCTGAGTGGTGTATATTCCCGTACCCTCGAAAAATGAGCAGGGTGTAACGGTTTTATCCTCAGACTTCTTGTTTTATTGATACCCATAGATTTTCTTGCAAACTGAGTCTGAAATGTGTTTCAGTAACAAAGGAACAGCATTGTGACGTCATCACCAGTACTGCCACCAGGATGATGTCACAATGGCTCAAACAATGGCATTGTGACATCATGGCTATTGTTGCTACAAGGATGACGTCATAACAATCCTATGGTTGCAATTGTGACATCATTGTTTATCTCATACACCCTGTCTGGTGACGACAGACAGGGTGTACGGTGTCATACACCTCAGCTCTCAACCAATCAGAATCGAGGATTCACACTGGACTGAGGATAATCCCTATTATCCTCAGTCCAGTCTGAATCCTCGATTCTGATTGGTTGAGAGCTGAGGTGTATGAGACCGTACACCCCTTCTGTGCTCACCAGACAGGAAAAATAATGATGTACAGGAAAAATAATGATGTCACAATTGTTGCTAGGGCCTTGTGACATCATTCCAGTTGAATGACGTCACGAAATGTCATGTACTTACTCCAGAGAGTTGCCCCAAAATATGTTCTGACACTGTGTTGCATTTTACCTAACAGCTTTGTCAATAATTGTCAGATTCACGAAATTCAAGTTGCAGCATGTTGATCACTTTATGGCTATTCATCTGGGTGGTCTGAAAATGTCCGGCACTCATTCCTTTGCTACAATGCCGTTTTTATGGACAATTGTTCAGCTCGCGACTCTCTGGTCATTGACAACAAATTTCCTGGAGTTGATAAAAGGGGGTTACAGAGGATAAAACCGTTACACCCTGCTCGTTTTTCGAGGGTACGGGAAAATACACCACTCAGGCCTCCATACACCACTCACCTTCGGCTTCGTGGTGTATGGAGTCCTTCGTGGTGCATATTCCCGTACCCTCGAAACGAGCAGGGTGTAACTGATAATACCCAGTGGTCATGGAACCACCGGTAGCAAAACTGGATTTTGGGTGCGAAAGTGGCCATAGGCCATCAAAGTTAGGTATGTCAATAGACGTTTTTTGCTCAAAAATCACTAGCGTCAATGTCAATTCCAGTTCAAAAGTGTCATTGCTCCCTTAACATTTAATCTGTGGCATAATAGGACATACCAAATTAATGCCAAAGAGTACCTCATTCTTGTTATAGTAATACCATGCTTCAATTTGCCTTCTATCAGCTTTTATGAAGGTCAAAATAAACCTGAATTTAATTGTCAAAAGTCATTTCTCGGAATGACACTTTTCAAATGTTAATAATGTTTTATAAGATACCATCTGGTGCCATACTTACAAAATATCCCTTCAATTTACAGTCCATATTGTTCTTTCTCATTTTGCATCTTGATGTGCATATTAATTTAAGATTCTGTTTATAAAAAAGATTTACGAACCGTTGTCTGAGATCGCAAATTGTTTCACATGTAAAATGAGTATCAAGTCAGCAATGATAGTCACTCTTCCTTATGCATTACCATGAAGCTATACAGCAACTAAATGGATATTAATAAATTCCTAATTTTTTTTCAGCTTTAATTGGTACTCTGATTTGGATTTCTGATTTTTTAATTACGCCATTTATAATCACAAAATATTGTGATACCAGCACCAATAATATTAGGCCTACATTGAGAAAATGGGACAATCAATTTTTTCATCTTGCAAATCTGGAGATCACTTGACAATCACCATATAACTCATTCCTAACCAATCAAAATGGATGTGGATGGATAGCCCTTGATGTAGGCTTTCATTTGGCACCTAAGTTTCCTTATTACTGCAACTGTTAACCCTCCAAAAGCTGAAGAAATATTGCTGTCAGTGTTCAAAATCTCGTCGGAAACATAAAATTCTCCCATGAATTTTCAATTCCACCTGTCCTAATCACCATATAACTCATTCCTAACCCATCAAAATGGATGTGGATGGATAGCCCTTGATGTAGGCTTTCATTTGGCACCTAAGTTTCCTTATTACTGCAACTGTTAACCCTCCAAAAGCTGAAGAAATATTGCTGTCAGTGTTCAAAATCTCGTCGGAAACATAAAATTCTCCCATGAATTTTCAATTCCACCTGTCCTAATCACAAATAACTCATTCCTAACCCATCAAAATGGATGTGGATGGATAGCCCTTGATGTAGGCTTTCATTTGGCACCTTAGCTTCCTTGTTACTGCAACTGTCAATACTCCAAAAGCTGAATAAAGTTGCTGTCAGTGTCTAAAATCTCGTCGGAAACACAAAATTCTCCCATGAATTTTCAATTCCACCTTTGCTAATCACCATATCACTCATTCCTAACCAATAAAAATGGATGTGGATGGATGGCCATTGATGTAGGCTTTCATTTGGCACCTTATTTTCCCTGTTACTGCAACTGTCAATCCTCCAAAAGGTGAATAAGATTGCTGTCAGTGTCTAAAATCTCGTCGAAAACACAAAATTCTCCCATGAATTTTCAATTCCACCTGCCCTAATCACCATATAACTCATTCCTAACCCATCAAAATGGATGTGGATGGATGGCAATTGATGTAGGCTTTCATTTGGCACCTAAGTTTCCTTATTACTGCAACTGTTAACCCTTCAAAAGCTGAATAAATGTTGCTGTCAGTGTCTAAAATCTTGTCGGAAACACAAAATTCTCCCATGAATTTTCAATTCCACCTGCCCTAATCACCATATAACTCATTCCTAACCCATCAAAATGGATGTGGATGGATAGCCCTTGATGTAGGCTTTCATTTGGCACCTTAGCTTCCTTGTTACTGCAACTGTCAATACTCCAAAAGCTGAATAAATGTTGCTGTCAGTGTCTAAAATCTCGTCGGAAACACAAAATTCTCCCATGAATTTTCAATTCCACCTGCCCTAATCACCATATAACTCATTCCTAACCCATCAAAATGGATGTGGATGGATGGCCATTGATGTAGGCTTTCATTTGGCACCTTAGCTTCCTTGTTACTGCAACTGTCAATCCTCAAAGAGCTGAATAAAGTTGCTGTCAGTGTCTAAAATCTTGTCGGAAACACAAAATTCTCCCATGAATTTTCAATTCCACCTGCCTTAATCACCGTATAACTCATTCCTAACCCATCAAAATGGATGTGGATGGATTGCCATTGATGTAGGCTTTCATTTGGCACCTAAGTTTCCTAATTACTGCAACTGTTAACCCTCCAAAAGCTGAATAAATGTTGCTGTCAGTGTCTAAAATCTTGTCGGAAAAACAAAATTCTCCCATGAATTTTCAATTCCACCTGTCCTAATCACCATATAACTCATTCTTAACCAACCAAAACAAATGTGGATGGATAGCCCTTGATGTAGGCTTTCATTTAGCACCTTAGTTTCCTTGTTACTGCAACTGTCAACCCTCCAAAAGCTGAATAAATGTTGCTGTCAGTGTCTAAAATCTCCTCGGAAACACAAAATTCTCCTGTGTTTTTTCAATTCCACTTTTCCTGATCACTGGATAACTCATTCCTACCAAGCTATTATTAGGATACCCAAAACACTTGGTCCAATTAACTATTCACATGGGTGCTGAGGGACCTTCTGATCTGCCCAACTAAATTTTTGGCCAAATAGGCCGCCTATAAATCAATGGTTATGTAAAATTGTATGTTCATCGGACTATAAAACATGGAACCAACTTAAAATGCTGATGATATTGCTAGCTGGCTGTATGAAGGTTGTAGTGGAAGAATGGTTCATGGTCTATTTCTGAACTAGTGCAAATGTTCATTTCCCACTTTTGTTGGGAGGGTTGGTCTAGTGGTAGCATACTGGACTGCCAATAGCTGGGTCCAGGGTTCGAATCCAGCTCTTGCTGGGTCACCGGGCCTATGTTGGATGGCTGTTTCAATCATCCTTCACCTCATTGCTGTGTCCTCCTCCTGTCTTAATTAGCCTACCAAGTGCATAAATACAGGATGTAAAGCCCCAATCACCCATCCATCCTTTCCCAGTTTATTGTAATTCATAAAGCAGGTTCTCATCCTTCTCATTCACATACCATAAAATCACGTTTTAGTGAGTACTTACCCGGTCTACAACTAAGGTGCCAATAAAACAAATATTTTACGTGCTGCTCATCTAGCCCTGTCATGTCTTATGGCTAACTTAAGGTCATTTAAAAAGCTTGTTATTTGTCTTGGTTGCTTGAAATTTTATTCCAACAGCACTTTCAGGTAAATGAATTCTGGTGTATTTCAGACTCAGTCTCAATATTGCCTGATTGAGGGTAATTGACAAACTAAACATCCAACTCAAATGAAAATAAAAGCTGGTAAATTAAAAATTTGCCTACATCCATTTAGTTGCTGTATATTTGATCTTTATTCATTAAGAAAAGTGATATTTATGGTTTATTTCATGCTGCATTTACTCGCAAGGCAATTTGCGAGCCCCGACAACGATGTGTAAATTATTTTTGTAGGACAGGAATTTGAAATTAACATCCTTATCAAGGTGCAGAATGACTCAGAACAGCATGGACTACCAATTGGTGGGACATTTTGTAACTTTGGAACTATATGGTGTGTTATAAAATATTTTTAACATTTAAAAAATGACATTTTGAGAAATTATTTTTGGTAAATGAATATGGGTTCAGGTTGGTCGTAAAAAAAAGTGGTTAGGAGATAGATAGAAGCATAATCTGACCATCAATAGAAGGAGAAACTCTTTGGCATCAATTTGGTATTCAACATGATGCTATAGAGTAAAATCTAAGGGAGTATTGAGTAATCAAGAACTGTTAGTAACGTCGACGCCGGTGTAAGCGTCACTTTTAAGTTCCAAAACCTTCTCTCATTTGAAGCCAAATAACTCAGTTCGCACCCACATTTGAGTTTTGCTACCGGCAGATTCTTAAACTAGAGAACTTTAGGAACATTTCCATACCCATTATGTTTTGTGTATGTTCGGGTTGCACCTACTCCCAAAATAAAGCCCTTTTGGCTGGTCCTCTGCAGCACTATTGGTACACTTTTGACCTGTGAAAAATATTGGCAAAACCACCTGTTTTTAGCTTTTGCAAAAGTTTCAGGTAAGTTTTCTGGATGTTGCTCAGGTTGTCAAGGTTTGACTGCCACTTAATACATCTGTCCATGCACTGCTGAAACTGCATCTTCCCATTGGAGTTTGTTAAGACGTCTGTGAAAACTTATTTTTCTTAACCTATTATAATTGTTTGCACTCATAGTTTGCCGGTTACTAGAATGGATCAATAAAAACATATTGGAACTAGACTTCGAGATCTTCCCTAGCTCACCCCTTGTCAATTGATCAGCATGGTCCATTGGACCTCACAGGGACCATTGTGACCAATGGCCACTTTTATTTATGGACAGAAAGAACATTTTCTCGTCTTTCTCTTCAGGTTGATCTATTTGAATCTTATATCAATTTATGGAGAATTATGGTGGCTAAGAGGGTCCAAAGTATGAATATGCTGCAGATAAATTTTGCCCAGGGCTATTTCCAAAAAGTTGTCAAGCGGCCCATCGGTCCCCGCTCTCCCCTAAGTGCATTTTGTGTGGTTGTGTGTTTTGCGATGAGGATTTAAAAGTGAGGTAGCCGAGTTCGATCAACTGAGGTGTTTTTGGGGTTGAAACTCTCATTCCAGTATTATGGAGGTAGTTCACTGTGGCACTTGAGGTCTTTAGGCCTTTTTAAGGGGGCCTTGTGCACCTTGATGACCCTCATTTTCATTTTATTGTAGGTGCTCCTCTTCTTAAATTATTCTGAACAGGATTCAGTATTCAGGGACACTTTCTACCATTTACATAATTGGCCTTGTATCTTTTGTCGGGGGAAAGTTAATGAAAAAGAACCCGTGACCCAGAGAAGTTGGAATTCCGTTGGTCACTGCTATAATTGCCCTGGACAAAGGGTGGACAGCCTACCTGCGATTTATGCACATAAATTACGATGTTTACAGGCCGAAGAGTAGGCTGGCCATTGCAGGCCCATTGCTGGTGCTCACAGTTAAATGATACAATCGGACTTGGAATCGCAGCCTGACTATCTTTGAAGTGTCAAGATGCCATGCATAGCCATGGCCAGGGGCTATCCCCACTTCTGCTGGGCCCTGTCCACTCATCTGCATAAACAACCAATAAACCCATAGGAAAGCAATGGCCGATATTGCTGTCATACAGACGCGTTTAGCATGACAATGTCACCATTGTCATAAATGAGTCAAGAAGGCCACTCAATCCTAAGGAGGAGAAAGGAGGCAGTGAAGGTGTTTGGCCTGGAGCGGGCACTTGGTCCATCTGGACATTGTCTCCTGTAAAAGAACAGGACACGGAGATAGCATCAACAAATGGACTGGCCTGACACCTTACAGCACAACAAATGCCCTTTCAATTTCCAATATGTACCTGTATATTAATTCGATCTCTGGCCAGATAGCAACTGTTGTGCCATGTCTTAATTGTGACGCAATATCCTCCTCACTTTCACAGACACACAGTATCATACATCGCCCATTGTCACACTCTGCACAAGGCAAATGCAGGTTCATTTACATCTGAATGGTGCAAATAGCTAAAATTGAATTTTAACCGTTGACCAGCAACAGTGGCTGAATGAAATCCATACAGCATTTCTTCAATTAAGATGTACCCTGTGCATATATTCCCATTAATGAATGGTCAATGGCAAAATCAAGCACGAGGGGAAAAGATAAGTTCCATTCAACTTATGCAACCTCAACCCAAACACTTTTTATCAAAATCAAATGTTGCTCTATGCAAATGCTGGGCTTCCTGTCATTCTTTCCAATCGTAATTGGTTTACTCTGACTTAATGTCTACAAAAATGAATGTAGAGTTAGAAAAGCATATCTATTAGGGATGCACTTATTGTTGAGAGGCTCCCTTGGCTTGTAATTAAGGAATTAATAGATAGTCCGTTTGACAAATTTATGCAGGGTAAGTTTCACTTAGTGCCTTCCTGGTTGTCTTGTGGGGTCATCAAAGGAATATCATACATATGATTAAACGAAGGAATAGTATCATTAGTTAATGACATTGGTTTTAGCGAGTGGGAGTGGCTTCTCCTTTCTTGTTCGCCGCTAATGATTCATCCCGAAGACGGACGAGTCCAGTGGCAGGGCCAGGCGACACATAGGGGATACAGTTACAAGGATGCGCTTTGATTTCAGGGGTCCACGTGGTCTGTGAAAATGGCCAGTGTAAAGTGCACTGTGAATGGATATTGTGATGGCTTTTTTGTGAATGGATATTGTGAATGGGTTGATGGAGGTATTGGGCCGTTGAGGTGGCGATAATCATGAAGCCTGAGATTGCTGATAGCAGGACTTCCAAGGCAAGAAGGTGGCTGCCCCCTGCCTGCTTCCCATCACCTCTCCTTGTTTCCTGCTTTGATCCAATAAGATACTTAAACAAACAATGGCCATCGATTCCAATACCTGGGCGATCATATCAAATTTGCCCAGTAGAACAATGGAGCCTGTAACCAAACCCATTAAGTGCTGGACGACCCCTGCCAAGAAACTTTCTCTGCGGATGGTACCGTTGGGGAACTGTCGCCCTAAGACAATGCCTAAAAGCAGAGCTGCCTTTGATGTCAATTAGCTGCCATTGCATTTCAGCCAGCACAAAAGACCATGGTGGAGGGCTCTGCGTTGGTCGTCCTGGCTGGTGAGACCCCCAATTAAAGGATAGAACCCTTAATAAGAGAATGTGACTGATACGTTGCATCACAAGACCAACAGGATTTCTTTATATTCTCTAATGGGGAAGAAAGCCCGGGGAGGACAAATGCTAGAATTGCAGAACTGTCCTTCCATAGAATTCCTCCATTGAATGTGGGTATAGAATATGTGAGTGCAGCGGTCGTCCCATTCAGAGTAATTCCACAATTGCTTTAATTCCTTCCAGGCATTCTGTCACACCTGCAGGAGTCCAACTATGAAACAGAGCAATCATGAACATCAAGCATCTGTCAGCTCGATTCACCTCGACTCTTTCATTTCCCCTGCCACAAAGACCACAACTCCATAACTGCAAATTTTCAGATTACGTTAACAAATCTTGTCCGGTGGCCAATGCTATTAAAGCCTGTTGATGTTGGCCTTTTCATATTGACATTCTCTGCCAGATATTGTATTGACTTCAAAGACCTGCCAACATATTCCCAACTGGTTGTTATATTCCCAACTGGTTGTTATGTATTTAGAGGCCTGTGCTCCCCCGGGGATTTACAATGCAGAAGTGGTTCTGAGTTATGACATGTGATGAGATTAGAAATAATTACAAAAATATGAATGGATGGAATATAAATTGTCTTCATATTAAATTGTCTTCATATCCTATTGAAGTTGTTGTCTTTCTGCCTGTCTTGTTGTCCATTCACACCTGCCCTTCTGTCTTTGCAATTGACATATCTCTCACATTTGCCTTCACCTGACTTGTTTGCTTTCCTAATGACTTTTGCTTCTGGCTACAGTTGTTAGTTGATGATTTGGCAACAGAGTCGAGCTTGCTTGGGAAAATACTGGCAATTATAATCGTGTATATTATGTATACATGAACATATACATGCACCAGTTTTCCAAGAGTTTCAGGCTCATTATACTCTCTTTATCAATGATATGTAATTCCTCTTTGGACCAAGTTAGACAGTTCAATGATGATTCATGAAAGACTCATCTGTTAATTCATAGTATAGGTAGGCCTATTTGGAGTTTTCCTCTCATGAAAATACATTATAGGAACACATCTGAATTTCCTACAATTAAATTGAGAATTTTGACAACACGGTTGTCCATGCAACCTCCATTTTTGAGGAACATGCACACTGTAAAATTGGAGGCACTAATTCAGCTCAAGTGATTTGAGTGAGATGGTTGCACAAGTTCAATGAGCTGACATAGACTTAATGTTTTAAACTGAGATAACTCAAAATACTGAGCTGAGATAGCTCAAAATACTGAGGTATGTTCATAGGCGTACGGGACATGCGTTTCGCGGGGGGGGGGGCTGTCGCTGTTTTGCCCTGAAATTTTAACATGGCACGGATGTGACCAGGGCAGTGGATCTGCCCTGATTGGTCAGGATTTGCCCTGATATATGCCATTTGCCCTGATGCCAGGGGGCTGCAGCCCCCCTCGCCCCCTGCGAAATATGCCTATGGGTATGTTGACTTAGACATTCCAGCTGAAAAAACTAAAAACAATGAGCTGTGTTGCCTTCTACAATGTATTTTCCAAGACAGCTTAAAGTATTGAGTTTTGTTGACTTATTGATTCAAGCTGACACAACTCAAAAGTATTGAGCTGTGTTGACCTATTTGTAGTTGCTTTTGATTTATATAAATTTGTGTGATTTGGCTTGTAAAGTTAATTTTTTTAATGAATGTGGATTAGGCCTATAATCCCAAAATATTGTTAGATCTCTTAAGGGGATGCACCTGAATCCAGTGTGCTTCATTTTAGCACAATGTCATCATGAACAGTCCCAAGATGCATTCAACACTGGCCATTGCATGGTTTGCATCACAAGGAGAATTAATGGTGGGTCATCTGAGTTATTAGTAAGCTACTTTATAGACCTATATTTGAACATGTACTGTGAATTGGAACTGTTGGTTGGTTTGCATTAAAGCATGCATCTAATTACTTCCAAAAATGAGTTTAAGACGATGAAATGAAAAGTGGTCATCTAAAGTTGTGTGCTACTCAATTTTCTCAGGGATAGTGTAATATAAATGCTTTTCTTTTAAGTAAAAAATTATTGAAAACTTAATGCAGTGCTATGAGAAGTGCTTGTTATAGATGGCGCTATATGATGCATGGCTGAGATGTCAAGCTGCTGTAACAACTGGAGCTTTCATGTTTTCACAGCTTAATGTTATGATTTCTTTTGGAAAACTTATCGTATTGAGCCATCATAGCTTGAAAATTATGAAACATTCTGAGACAGCTCAAAATTTTGCTTCAACACAGTTTTCAAATTTTACAGTGATATGGGCACAGCACACGTTAAAAACTCAAACCACAGCATTTTTCAGAGAGAGACATCAGTTAAATTTTTCATTTCAAACTCTGTATCTCCTGCTGATGACGTTGGGACAGAATGCATTTGTTTGCAATTCATTGAGGAAAAACCTTTTCAGTACTCAGTAGTATATTTTATACCTGAGTGTACATCCTCTCGATGCAAATTGGGTGATATTCTATGCAAATAAGAAACACGAAAAGTGTTCAGACGTGATTTGAGAGGCAACGGACCCAAGGGTCAAATATTCAGGCGAGGGAGACATTTGATATTAAAGTGGAGTTCATTCCCACAATTAAAGAGGGATAGAGGAATGGTCGTCTTGACAGTAATGTGTCTGATAGGCCCTTGTCTTCGTGCTGCTCCTTCCATTGTCAGATATATATGTCATTTTTTGCGTGATGCACTGGACTGGTCAGCTTAATTCTGCTTATTAAGGAATTTCAGCGGTTAGGATGGCAATAATTGCAGGCCCAAGTGTCGAGACAAGCAGGGGTAGGCCAATGAGGGGCCAGTGATGGACAACTGTTGGGCTGGTTATCTTAACCTCGCTGAGATAAACGCCTCAATTTTCATCCGTTGCTCATAGAAGCAGGTGATGTGGCTTGAAAGATGATGAGCATCTCCACATACCAGCAGCCAGCCCATGATTCGCACCTGTGACCTGCCCATTAAATTCTATCAAATCCCCCTGACCTGCGTTTTTATGCCCTGTGGATTCCTGTCATATAAACACTTGAATCAGCACAATTGTCCTGCTCCATAATGACCTGCATTTGGGATGTTGGCCTCTTAGGGAAAGGACTCATATTAAAATGACAATACAATTGACATGGATTCACTGCATGCTTGGCAGTGCAACCCATAGACAAGTCTTTCACCTGGTGGAAAGCCTGCAGTGGAAGTAGCAATGAGTTGATGTTTAGCCACCAAACTTAATAGAAGACTTGAATTGCATTCCATAACATCCTTCATTGAAAACCGTTAGAGGCTGACAATGGCGCAATTGGTGAGGGGCAGCCAGGCAACTTGAAATCACCAGCTAAGAGCAAGAGCTAGCAAGGGGCCGTGCTGCACAGCAAGGTGTCAAGTGCCTCCAAGAATCCATAAACTGCCTCGAGTGCTCTCTCTTCAAGCACCAAGGCTGTTGTCTGCAGGTGGATGCAAGGGTCTAGTTGGAAAAAAAGGACATGAAATAAATGTAAAAAAAAGAAGATCTTCAGATCTCTTTCTCATCTGCAGATGGTAACTTGCTTGCTTGTTCTGCTCTTGCTTTTTTGCTTGTTTGTTTGCTTGGTCACACCCATGTGGACCTTACTTGAAAATTCATTGTTATCTTCCTTTTGGGACAGACCACCAATGCTAAAATGATATTTTCACGATTAATGCATTCATGTATATACTGAGTCAGATCCCATAAAGCATTTGACAAGATGAAATACAGTACTATTATACAAAGAATATTATATATATGATGATACATTTAACAGTTAATCTACAAACTGAATGATTTAAAGAATAACAAGAGGAATTGTGGCCCAAGTCTTGGTAATAGGCCTAGTCAATAACCTTACAATATAGGCCTACTGATGTGCTGTCAGAAGATCCAAGGTTTTCAGGAGAATTGGCATTTTATTCTAAATCAAATTGAAGATAAGTGATCCCCCCTTGTTCCTCCAAAGTGCTGCAAGCTGTCGGTTGTGTGACACGGGGTCACTTGGGTGGCTGCATTTGCTTTTCTTGCAATAACACGTTATTCCCTCGCAATGTTTGATTTGCAATCAACACGTCAGTTTGACTTCATGATTGCTTCATTTTGAGTGGCCTCAATTGAAATTCTCAGAAATGTTTATGATTGAAGAAAAAAAAAGAAACTTGCATATAAAAAAAACTCATAAAAGTATAATATTTGAGAATTGTGTTTTGACAATGTGTTCCATTCGCCAGCTGGTGACAGCCAACACAAGGCAGGGTGATTATGAGGGAGAGATGACCTCCCATGCCGACATGTAGCCTGCTAATATGATAATAAGCTGGTTTAATGGGAGCACAAGTCGTCGCCCCAGCATAGGTCACTAGCAACAATCTTCCAACATATGGCCCCTGATTCGTATCTGGAGACTTCAAGTGAACAGCACAGCAACGAACAACAGAAAGCCACCACCCCAGGACAAGAGAGGCCATTCTGCCCCAGGTCTTATTATGAGAATCAGTCGAGGATTCCTCGTTTTTTCTCTTTAATCATCTTGACAATTCCTTTTGAAGATTCTTCCATATCTCCACTTGTGCAAATCATAAATTCTGTTTACATGATTGGGCCGAGATAACACATCGCATTAATATTCCGCACATTGTCCAAGTCACATTGTCCAAGGCCTTCCAACTGTCTACACTTAAAAGATTTGGCTTTTTCCAATCACACGGATGACCATTTGCTGACCACATTGACTTGTAATTTTGCCCTCTATCTGTCATCCCCAATCAGATTTCAAAGCCGGATACAGCATTATTAGATGTTGATAGAAAGAGGTGTCGTATGTTCATAATGCCGTGTTTATTGGGCACAAGAATTGGCCAGAATGTGACGCCCAAGGCGAAGGCTTAGGCTCTTGTTGGAAATGATTAAAAGCCAGGCAGCCCCCAATCCTCGTTGAAAGAAACTCCACACAATTTAATTGAGTGTCTGATATTTGAAAAGTGTGCACCCCAGTGCCTCCCACTCTTGCTTAGCAGTTCTAGGTGGTTGTCCTTTGCTTGTCGCAGTCTTCGTGAGCAACCTGTTGGAAAATACAACAGCCAGCAGTTGAGAGCCTGTTGAGACTGAGAATTAATATTTCATAAGACGCAACGCCCCCAGAACAGACCGACAGCAAGTGTAAAGCGAGTGAAGAGCAACCCGAATGGCCTGGCAATGGGGCTGGAAGGGGAGGGTGGCCCCGTTAGCTTGATAATAGGGCGGCAAGACTTGGCAACAAAACGGGGCCTGCTGAGCACAGTTTGATGAGCTTTATGGCGTTGGATTGGCTGAGGTCACTGGCTTTCCTCAGAGGTCACTGTGTTTGTGTACACGTCTTAAACGTTTCTCAGCCAGAACTGCAGAGCTCTTAGCCCCGTGCCCTGCGGCGGCCAACCTGTCCCACTAGGGCTGCACATTTGTTAGACTCGCTGAAAGCCTTTGATAGTGCTTCTATGCGAGGACGACCTGGGTGTCTTTCTTCGTTTTCTTCCTCTTCTTTCTCTGACCTCAGTTCGCAACGCTAGAAGAACCCCCGACACTGAAACCATTGAGAGAAGCCAGGTCCTCTAACAGCTTTTCTCACCCACCCCCCTCCGTCCCCTTGGACCTACCTCTACCTGGCCCGTCTTATGTGGCCCACAACTAGCGAATAACGGTCTCCCCTTGGACCTACCTCTACCTGGCCCGTCTTATGTGGCCCACAACTGGCGAATAACGGTCGGAGGCCAACAAGCCACTTTACAGCGATTTGCAAACCAAGAAGAATTGTTGTGTTTCCTCTCCAGTTGGCATTCTTGGGGACCACCCTGTCTCTGGAATGCCACTCAACCCTTGTGGTGTGGCACTTCACCCAGCAAGCCAGCCCCTCAAAGAGACCCATACAGACCATGATCAATCTAACTCCCCTTTCCACCTTGACAACAACACAGTTAATATATCCCCATTATGGAGAGTAATTGATCGTGATATAGGACATTCTACTAAATCCGTGAATTCCTGTCATGTTTGAGTTGGCCTTGGACTGAAGCTAGAGATCCAGTGTTACTTCCATGTCAGGGATCTGGGGATTATGGGCCTCCATCAATCTTGGTTATTTATGACTTATTTGATTTCAAGTTAGCTGATAGCTCTGTAGGGTGACAGTTAAAGACTTCTTTAAGCTATCGTTTCTATTCCTCTGGTCCATGGAGGAGCATCTGCCCTTAACTGTTGAAATCTAAACATGGCTTGTGGTGAAGGCTGTGCTTCCACAATAGAAAAAGGAATGTCTGGTGCAAAATATATAGAAAGATTTCGACTGATAGTGTATGATGTCTTGGAGGGAGGTGGGTGATGGCCATTTGTCAGAGAGGAGCTTGTTGTTGCCACAATGTGTGGCATGGAGCCACCTGCTAGGCATTGAAGTCCCCAATATGCATGATGTGGAGAGAAAGAGAGAAAGAGGGCAGGGAAGTGGCAGTTGGCAATCCTGATGCTTTTTAATGCACTGTCACTTTTTGGCATATAAATATCAAAGCGAGTAATCAAGGTGATATGTTGTGCAGGGGAAGCAGTGCACTCCAGACCAGACCTCCCACAGTCCCCGAGCGGAGGCGCTGATGAGATAATACAATCGAATCAAAAGGAATATTGTTAGGGGAGGTGGAGGGCCAGCCTCATACACTGCTAGATGGGCCCCGTATACGTGACATGATAGTCCAAAAATGAAGCAGAAGAATTTATCAGATGAGCAAGCGGGAATTTCATGGTCTGTGCTGTGTGAGCGATGGCCCTGGGCTGGTCATGCTTGGCAGCACTCTCTTCAGCTTTGATGGATTGCCTGCACTCCATTGAAATGTATCTTTATACTTAGCCAGATCAACAACGGTAATGCACTGTTTGTATGGTGGGCCAGTGGTACACCTTTGCTGGTGTTTGAGACATATATGGCTGTTGCAGAAGTAAAATGGTGTATGTCCAAATCATGTGACCAGTTTAAATTAATGTGAATTCCCCTTTCACCTGAAACTGAAGATCAAGTTGCTGAAGACTCAAGTGTTTCCCAGAACTGCCCAACTCTTATTGCTCCATTGTGTTTAGGAAAGGCTGTTGCTTTGTGATGCCCCTTGCCAACATACACCCCTTTGCTTCTGTAACAACAGTTTGATAAGACAGACCTTGGCCAGAATGTCACTCTAGAAATGTCACTGGCCTCAGTAGAGTCCATAAGCTCTTATACAAGTTTGACCATGGAAGGCAGTCTTAATACCTGCCATGTTGTGACTTAGCTTGGCAGTGGACACCTCGAACTGATGTAACTGAATCCCTCCGAGATATGTCCTTCTCATGTAAGAGGTCCATTTATCAAAATGCCAAGATTAGGGCCGGATAAGGATCTGCCGCTTCAAGGTGGAGTCCCCAATCAAAGGCAGGGATGGGAGTTGGCCAGGATCGCTGAGGGCAGCAGAGAGATCTCGTTTGATGCTCACGACGATGGTCACAGGGACCACTGACCAGGGGCCATGAACTGTAGTTTAAAGAAGAAGACAGCTCTAGTACCACAGAGTGCCTGATATCTCCTCAGAATCATGCACTTTCCCTGAAGGCTTATTCTCTTTACTGCCTTGTAGTTCAACTGCAGTTTGTGTTTTTATGTTCATGCAATAATGAAAAGCACTATAGAGGAGAGTGGGGCACAGTGAGACACTTGTTGTTATTTCCAAGTATAACAAAATTGCGACAGTTTACAATAAAACCAGTTTTAAAGCCCCAAGCTGTACACCAGAAAATTTGAAATCTTGAGTGAGATGGTTGCACAATATCTTTGAGCTGACATAGCTTGTTCTTTTAAGTGATGATAATCAGTCCATTGTCATATGTTAAAACAACAAGCTATACAAAGGAATTGTGAAACTATCTTGCTCAATCATTTAAATCGACTCAAAATTCAAACTTTACAGTGTAGATGACGAAGTTGGACATACTGCAGCAGCAACATGATCCTAGTTATTACAGGTTTATAGTCACATTGTGATTATTTTATGCAAGTCATTCGTCGCCCTTGGCATAGGACATACGAACATTCGAACAACATACCTAACCAGCCGCACCCGTTACTTATCAATTACAATTCCACTTTGATGGCCCCCATTTCATATTTGAAAATAAAATCAGAGCCAAATGACTGGAATTCCTGTTTAGAAACTGAATTGTGGGCTGCACATTACATTTGAGATGTTTCTTGATACATATAGTAAACTGTAATTTCTCACAGTGCTCCGGGCAGCTCCACAAACTCCGGTACACACAGTCTCGTCAAATTTTGGAATCCTGCCGACTGCATTGCTAAATCGAGGATCATCAGCTTTTTATTATGTTGTATACTGCCACACTAGTGAGGCTAATGTTCTCTGTTTTTATATGTGCATGACAAAAAATAAAATTTGTTGTTATTGTCACTGAAATAAGACACATAATTATCCCAATAAACTTGAGAATTATGACCAAAAGAAAAAATTAGCTAGCAAAATTCACTGTAAAATTTGAATTTTCAGTCGGCTCAAATGATTGAGCGAGATAGTTGCACAATTCCTTTGTATAGCTTGTTGTTTTTTAGAAGTTGTGACAATGGAAAAATTATCATAACTCAAAACAACAAGCTATGTCAGCTCAATCTAATCGTGCAACCATCTGACTAAATCATTCGAGCAGACTCAAAATTTCAATTTACAGTTTAGGGGTTAGTCTCAATGTACCCCTGGTCTCAATATGCTCCGCTTTCCCCTACACTGACAAACGGCAAAACACAGGAGATTTACAAGTTATGTAACACGAATTAAAGCCCTGTAAATAGTGTGTCAAAGATAACGAATGTAATCATTCTGAATTGTGATGACAAGGCCTGTACTAAAGCCTCAAATTTATAGTAGCTACACCCACATTTGAGATGTGGTGCTGATTGTCATCTTGGGAGAATATTGGACTACCGTATACACTCGTGACCTAATTGGGTGCTATGGGAATTTAAAACATTACAAATATTGCTTCAAGACACTTGAAATTTTAAGAATTCCCCAGAAATCAAAAGAACAGCCTGTGGCTCGTGATTTCTGGCCCACAGCCTTCTTCCTAGAACGGTTGCAAGGCTGTAGCCAGCGGTCAATATTTGCCAAAATGAAGAGATTTCTTCTGCGGCCATTTTGCTTTGAAGTCGAACTTCCCGTCTCACATGGCTGATTTGAAACAGTAGGTGCTTGGCGTGGAACGTTGCATGATCGCTGATCGCTGCGAGGCCGTTTCCACTGTCCATCTTCACCAAGGTTCAAGTCCCCAGGCCTCAAATTTTGCGCTATTAATATGCAGATCTATATCTGTAGAAGAGACTCCGTGAATATTAGCTCTTTGATTTAATCCCAGGTGTAATCACAGCTCACTTGGGACGCACCCAGTCCAACTCAGACAATGGGAGGTCGTCGGAGCTGAAAGGTTTGATGCTCCCCAAAATAAAGAGCAGAAAGCAAGCTATCCATCCCCCCTCTTGATCTTTGCGAGTCTTACATATTTTAACCAATTTAGCATAAAAGACCCACGCATGGACGGAACAGTTGTATGACATGACACCTTCCCCTGACAAGTCAGCACCCTCTCTCCTTAATGAATACCTGCATTTCTTGTAATTGAAACAAGCACATCGGCGGAACCAGCAGCTCTTTCAAGTCCATTGTTACCTGCAATTTCACTAATTACATCTACTGCTTATCATTAACTCTTTTGTGTTTCTGTAGCCTAGCGTTAGGAAGTTATCTTCTTAGCTTACCAGATTCCAAAGAAGAAGAGCCTGTTTATTCCACCTGTTTATTTAACATTCTTTTCATCCTATAACGTAAAATAACTTGCCCTGTAATCGCAAAATATAATCTGCAAATAGTTTTAAGAAAAGCCTCGTGACTTTGAAGTCATATTTCATGGATCATGGCCAGGGCAATTATTATTATTAATTGAATCTTGCAGTTACGTAACTGTATATTTAATTAAGTTAATTCATAATGCAAATAAATCCAATTAATTGAATTAAATCCTCATGCAATGAACCCATTCAAGTCCCCTTCCGATCACACAGGTAAATAACAACTGAGGAGATGCCCTAACCTGGTTGCTGCTTCCCTTTCATCTTGTGGGATAAATTCATTTAGTCCATTGTCAACAAAAAAAAGATGCAAATTGATGAATGGGCTAATAAATCTGGAGTAAAAGTGCTCCGGAATGTGGAATAAAATTAAGAGAATCAATTGCTGGGGAGGGGCAGAATAACTTTCCCTGATGACTTGAGAGTCGTCCATCCCTTGTCCTGAGCAGAAGATCAAAGATGACAGGGCCCCATTAGCATTCGTTTGGCATTCACCCGAACTCGGCCACTTTGTAGTCATGCCCTTCTCCCCTGGTGCTCCCCCATGGCCCCATAGTGCTCACCATAAAATTGAAATTTGCACGAATTTCACTTGCAGCCATTTTGGGTCGTAACAGTAGGAAGGGCAGGTTAACTACCCTGAGGGGGCCCTGGGGTGAGATAGGGGGGCATAGCGGATGCCAAGAAGGACTAGAAAGGGAACCAGTCCCCAGGGATCATCCGCTATCTGCCCCATTGCAATCCTGGACAAACAGGGGACAATTCGGGACATTGAGAATTACAATCATGGACAATGGGGAACAATCAGGTCTTCCTAAAATTGCATGCACAACCTCTCCTGGGAAAGGCAAAAAGAAAGTTTAAGAAATTAAAGCTGCTGTTGTCCTACATAAGAATAGAAATAATTGAGGACACCAAAAAGCCAAGTGTCACAAGAAATTAATCTAGATTGAAAAATGTATTAGTCTGACTTTTCAGAGAAGATAAATCCAGTTGCGGCCATTCTGTTGCGCCATTGTTGCTGTAGCATGTTTTGTCTGCACTTGAACTGCTTGGAATTTTGTTTGATTTGCTCTAGTGCTGGCCAATTTTGCTCCTTTCAAGCCCCATAAAGTAAAAGTGAAGTGTTTTGCTTTAATTATTCCGAGTGTCTCGAGGGTTCTCCGAAGCTGCAATTACAAGGCCTGCATTGCTATACACATGCTACAGGTATAGCTGGTTGAGCCATGGGATTGAAATGTTAAGGGGTGCACCGGTTCTAATGTGAAGGGAACAAGAAGGCAGAACAAGATAAAAAGCTAGAGACAGACAAAGTGCATTTTACAAAGACATCGCTCTGGAGTAACATGCCTTTGTAATGTGATCGAGGCGCTTCAGACGAAAAGTCGCACGTTTTGGCAGATAAGATTTGATTTAACGGAGGGCCGGGTAATCGCAAGGCAGTCTATGGATGATGCAACCTGATCCAGCCTGGCCCTCGTTTTTCATCCCACAGGCCAAAGATATAAACACATTCGGCCCCCAAAACCTGCAATTTGCTGTAATCGAATCCTGACCGTCACATAGCAAGAAATTGCCCAGGGTGTAAGTCGGGCTTCCCTCGTCTCTTTCATAATTGTTTATTCATTGCAACTTGATTGTTGGCTTTGGAGATGAATGCAGACTTTGTAGTAAAGCTGTGCACCTTAACTTTAAAATAGTAAATATATCCATTGCCTTTTAATTGCATCACAACCAAAAGGTTTTATATCAAACTCCAGAAAGTGTCCTCAGTCCCCTTAATTGTCCATGTTATTCTAACCGAGTTTATTTCCCTATTTCCCCCAAAAAAGTTATCTTGAAAATCTTATGCTCAATAGATCAGGAAATGCTCACAAAATTGCACGTTAGCTGAAGTAGCCCTTTTTGTGAAATTAAAGCAGGTGTGGTGGGCTTTTAGACTAGCAAATGAAACTAACTGATATGTCAAAGCCATAACCAGGGGAAATTACTTTAAAATCTGCTGCTTAGAACTTATTAATTTGCACAGAAAGAGAGGAGGGGCAGAGGCAATGAATTCTGCATGAAGAAATTAAACAGCATTGAGACATAGAATGCACCAATTTGATATGGAAGGAAACGAAATGAGAAATGCCTTTTTGGATGTCACGTTTGGTGGGTCAAGTGTGCTCTACAGATTGTGGCTTAGATGCCTGCACAGGGTTGGCCCCTTCCCCTAAATCAAGCGGATAACATCTTCTTCTACACTTGTTAGTTTCCCCTTCGCATTTGTCATAACCGTCCAGACATTCGAAGCTGGCCTTGCGAATAAAACTAACATTAAAGTGAAAAGAACTATTCACTCGAATTAGACTGAGGGGTAATTACGAAGTTAGCTCTGTCATTACCCTCTCTGTAAAGGTGTCCTATTGTTTCCCTAATTAATTAACTCTTACTGCATCTCCGAGAACAAAGTCGATGGTAGAATAAATGATATTTATAAAAACATGTTTCAATGTTTGGTGTGTGTGTCATTCAAATTTGTCAGGTTATAATTAGAGTGAATTCTTGCGATTGATTTACGCCAGTGTTTTTCTCGACACCTCTGCAGCCAAAGAAAGACTTCTTGCTGGGTAGGGGGACACAGGACCTTGAACTCTTTCTTGAAGTGTCTTTGCTGTAGGTTAGGAGTCCTTTTCTCTCAAAAAAGGTGTTGGGATAAGACAATGGAGCGAACCTCGCTGGGTGTCATCCGCATGGAAATACTGCTAGCCCCAGAGGCCGACGAATTCATGCTCTCCTCTCTTTGATTGTATCTTCCTAATAACACCTTTGCATACAATCACTGCTTTGCATACCATATCAAATTATCAAGTTGGTGCAAAATGTAACCCACTGCTACTCAAGACAAATTGAATTTTAATATGCAGTGTTACTGATGTCTACCCCCAAGACGACTGAACTTGCATGTTTTGTGTTATTCGAAGCAATCTCCAATGTTTTTCTCAATTACCAACTATTCTTCCAATTTCTTCACTTCTAATTATTCTCCGCAGTTTTAATTCTACAAAATTTTCCCTGTTTTGTCAAACTGACAAAGTGGTCTAACATTTGTTTACAGCTAAACTTCGGGACTAAGAAAATATTTTGCTTGAAGTTTAAGTGACACATCTTTTTGACGCCTCGTGAATGAAGGACGACGTTTTAAATACAGGTTATTACACAAGAATTGCCATGGTCGTGTGAATCCGTCACTTTCTTGTTATTGGGAGGATTTTGTTGATTTAGTGGGAAGCAGCTTGACTATAGGAGGCACCAGGCATAAGCCCTTAATTTGAGATAAGACAATAAGATTGGGCAATCAGGTCGGCTGTTGATCTTCTATTATGGCATTAGCGCCCTTCAATTGGGCTGAGTTGTCTGTCAGTGTGAAAAGTTTTCTTTTGGGATAAAGATTGTTGTTTTAAGGAGAGGCTCCATGGTCGATCCAGAGTGAAGCCTGCAGCCTGTGTCAACGATCCTAAAGTCAACAATTCACAGCAATGACATCACTCAGCGGAGGATTAAGCCAACAACTCAATGATATTCTTTTGTGCTGTGAGCTGGATCTCCTGATTTCACTGGATGCGGGTTATCGTGGAAGTCAGATCACTGACCACTTGGAAACCACAAGTACCATCTTGGAGCAGGGAAAATTCAGGCCATGTGCCCCTATTATGAAATATTATGGACAATTATGCAAGGGACTTCCGTGCCCCTATCCTATGACTATCCAGTGTGCTTCCTAGGGTGCTACCTTGGGGTGCTGATAACTCAGTTGTAGTTGAATGCACTTATCTATTGCACTGGCATAGCGGTACTTTCCCTGCTCCTGTTATCTGTACACTTTCAAACGGTAGCCCCCATGTCCAACCCGGTCTTATCTATTAACCCAGTTGCAATTGAGATAACGTTATAATTCACCAAAGACAACTGATTGATATCTCATATCTGTGAAACAAAGGCCCCAGATTAACCCCCATGGAATCATGTACTGTTACCTGACTTAAACAATGGCTTATCAATTAATAAATCAATTTATACTTTCGTTTTTCATTCAATTACTGCTGATTGTAACCCCGTTATCTTATCAATAAAATCATCTTATCAAAATTGAAAAACAAAATGTATACCTCAAAGATTTCCCTTATCACCTTCAAAGTCCGTTAGTTTTTAATGAAATAATTTCCTGTTATATGAATTTCATCTGATATGACAACAAACTTTTGTTTTTCTGCATGAGATTTATATCTATTTCGTTCTGTTGTTTTCCTTTAGGAAATTAAATGTTTGTAGTTAGTAAATAGTTACTTTTAATTTTTAAAAATCCCTCAGAATTGATTTAATACATTATCACAAATGTCCACGAAAATCTAACTTGTTATTATTTTATCGTAACATTAATTTTTCCAATATATTTTTTTAATTGATTTTAATTTGTCTTTCTCTTTAATGAACCCATATCAAGTCTATATGACAAAATTAGAACTATATTTTGTCTGATTTACTTAAGTCATGCATTTCCCAGAAAAACTATGTATCTGCACGTGTATACTGTGACGTGCAAATGCATTTTTAAAAGACAAGTGACATGATGAAAACCAAATAACATTGAACACTGAAAAATGTTCATCTCGATTTAATAAATATCAATATCATTCAAAGTAATATTATAGTGAGTTGGAAAAAAGACAGAACAACTTATGTCTGATTCATTTATGCAATATATATGATTCTGGAAATAACTGCAGAGGTATATGCTTCACTACCTGTTAAGCCCTGAATTGACAGATGTTATACAACTTTGGTTTTCATCTGTAGAGAACGGCATTTACATTATTCTGAATATATATTTTTAAATTGTAAAGGGGGAATCTTGTTCATCCCAATTTACTTGGAAGTCAACAAAAAGTGGAGAGCAGTGCATGGTGTCATTGCATTGTTGGACCACCCACAACAATGGACTTCCTTTCTTTTCTTTTTAAGAGAATCGAGGAATTTTTTATGTGCAAGAAAAAAAAGAGAGAGAAAGGGGAATACAGGAAAATTATACTCCAGAAAGTAGGAATGCTAGTGATCTTAGATACATGTTGTAGGAGTGGAGGGAGGGTGTCGTCTTGACCAGATATTTGAGGTGTAGGACAAACTGAAGGGTTATGTTATATGAGCAGGTGACCCCGGGGTCAAGTGGGGCAAATATGGGCAAGGCACGTTTGGCCAGTATCAATGGCCCAGCAAGTCCCTGGCTGAAGTTGCCTCCGTAAAACCAACACGAGAGAGAGTGTTCATGTTACAATTTTTAGCAACTCAGGGATCGAATGAGACGGGCATTGGTCCAACATGTTGCATACGGCACGTCTGGAAACGCAACAATGCAAATTGAATGCAGGTCGAATTTGGGGATAGAGTTGGGCTAGTGTGAAATATAATATGATTAAGTGTGGCCTGGACATTGTTGCATGTGGTTTGAGAGAACTGTTGTTTGTGCACAAGAAAGAGATTCACCCAAAAGAGCAAGTTGAATGCGAGCAAGGTCACATTGGAGGGACGAACTGCTTTGAAGGCTGCAAATGGTCAACTCGTCTTGTCTCCACTCTCACTTTTCGTGTATCAGGCAGATATGATTACTGCGGCGCCTTTGAAGGTGGCATGACAGTGCAGTGTCCCAGGCACAGGTGAAACACAAAATAACTATAATAGACCAAGGAATGTCAGGGGATTGCGTGATTGCCCGGCTTACATGCTTGCAGATGAGAGGGAAGGAGGCAGCCAGGCTGAGCCATTCCTCAGAGACCAAGGCTAGCTAGGAAGCTACAACTGGCATTTTGCACCTCCATCCCCAACTTTCCCCTGCAAAGCTCATTGTCCGACACAAGCAGCTTATGCTCCATCCGACTACAATGGCACCGACAATAAAGTCCCAACCTTGTCAAATGTTTTATGAAGTCACCACGTGCTCTGCACTTAATCCAATATTCAATTACTGCAAATCCCTCTCACAGCTCCCTGCTAATTTTTGCCAATTCTACATCAAAGTAACTAAGTCTGCAAATCTAGATTCAGCCTTCTTTCTAATTATTTCCATTTCCTTTTTTCCAACTGTCATTTTCTTGGAAAGCTTTATTCAATTTAGTTTTAGGGTCTTATAGAATTGTTTCAGACACATGCTAATTTTGTCAAATTCCTCATAAATTGAATTCAAATAAGGCCAGAAAGCTTTCAACAACATATATCTGATGGGCATTATCTGATTTTCTCAAAGCTTTTGACAATCACTTTGCATCGGCACTGCTTTTAATTCTGCTAAATGAAAATTCTGCATAAATAGCTGTTGGGCATTTACATATTTTGCTTAAGTGTAAAATGGCGATTGGTTGCAATGGCCGAATCCTTTTATGTGAGGCATAAGTCACGGGGAGAGACGTGTCTGGCTTGTCATTAAGCCATTCGAATAAAGAATAAGGCCTAGGGAATTAAAGATGGAATCACCCTCGGGCAACGGGAATCCTTGAAGGCAGTGTGGGACTGGAGGGGGACTGGAGGGGGCGGGGAAAGTTGCACCTGTGCTGGCTGTGATAGGATGATACGTCAGGCAATTAGCATAACAAAAAGAGATGGTCCATCTACCTGGCGCATGCGCCCTCATGACCACTGTTGCGTGGCGATGTTTGAAAAAGGCCAGCCCTCAGCACATGGTCACAGTTGAGCTTAGTCGGTCTCAGTGAACGTGTAAGTCAATCCTAACTGACTGTTCATAAACACATTACAATATTGGAATCTTACCACAAGAAAATCTTCAAGATTGGATTGACAGCTCTTGTTACAGCTAGATACGAGACAAGCAAAGTGACTGTTTATTTTGGCATGCTTGTACACCGACATTGAACTGACAAAACTGACTGCTGTCAAATTGATGACACATTGATCCGAGGATATATTACGTACTGGTGATCCACACACAACCTTCAAGATGCCTAAAGCTTTTCTGGTCAAGAAGTCTCGCTCCCATCAGCATGCACCCAAGCCCCCAGAGAACAGTCTGCAGGTGGCAGCTGACTACTCCTTGCAGAAGGCAGCTGACTACTCCCTGCAGAAGGCAGCTGACTACTCCCTGCAGAAGGCAGCTGACTACTCCCTTCCTGCCTTGGTGACCTCTGCAGCAGCAGCCCAAGATGCCGACAAGATGGACAACATCAGCGTCGTCTCCACTCCCCCCTCATCCCCTGGTAAGCCACTTTGCATTTCACCATTTTCGCTGCTCACAGTTCTGTCTAGTTTAGGTCGCCTAGATGTCAATATTTTGTTGCTATTGATTTTTGTCGAATTTAACTTGAAGGCAAAGTTTGACAGGTAGATTTTTGTTGAATTGAGTATTTGAATGAGTTTAAAATTGGAGGTGGTTTTTGGCCTACAACGGTATAATTTAGAGTGACAAACAGATGTCAGTGTTCAGGAATTCGCGATGTATTGTACTCGGATAATTTTCTAGAGGTGCAATTTCATTTCTGCGGCAACAGTAATTTTCTGCAGGTAGCCATAGGGGCAGGTAGACATAGGGCGAAATTAGCCAGGTATGCTGGTCTCAATGATGGTGCCATGTCCGCTGTGTTATTGATAAGATCTGTGACCTTGGCCCAAGATCACTATGTGGTCAGTGCTGAGTGACCAGTGGCAAGGGCCAGTCACTTGAGCAGTCAAATGGACTGTGGAGCTTGTAACTCTAGAAGGACAAGGGGGCAGGGGGGGGGGTGATCGGTCGGGGGCAGCGGGCGAATCGGGGCCGGGGATCAGCACAGCGGGGCCAAGAGGCCTAATCAGTGGGTGCAGGAGGCTCCCCCCGGGGGAGCTGAAGGGCATGGGGCAGGGTTAACATTGGGTGCTGATGCCAGGGACCTTGGCCCTCTCATCGGTGGCCACAGAATCTGCCCTGTCACCTTAAAAACCCCATTTAGCCTATTTGCCAAAGGTCTAGTGTCAAGGCCTGAGGGGGAACAGTCTGTTGACCGTCTCTTTTCTTTCACTGTCTCTTGACAACCCTTTTATAAATTCATGTGTCCTCCTTTTGTCTGGCTGCCATACTTTACATTAAACCATGAAGGACAATTCCATGTTATTACCCAATGCTATCCAATGATATTTGTGATGCTAATTTCATTGTGTTTTCATTGTGCTGACTCGATATTGAGCAACAAGTATATAATACAGAAGTGTGGAAATGCCCAAGGTACAAATGTCAATTTAAAAGCTTAGCTCTATACTGACATATGGTAATGGTATCAAATGCAGAGTTGTAGCTACATTCTGTGTGAGCAATCATTTTAAGTGGTAGGTTGTGCTCTGCCATATGACAGATCTCTGCCTTCACCAGGAGGCCTCCAGTGTGTCTTTCAGGAATAGTTGGGCCTGTTGGCTGGACCTGCTGGTCAATGTTGACCTCTTGTGTTGGCCTCTTGTGCTGTGTGTTTCTGGGTGGCCCCTGGGTCGTCCATTGCCATGCCAGTGTGATTTCCATGCTACATAATAACCATAGAGTGGTTGATAAGACTGCAGTGGGTGAGGGCGATGGCTGCATGTCACGCTGGGCTGATCTGCCTTGCCACTCACATAACGGTGCTCCATTGCCTGCCAGCTGCCCGCATCCTCGCCCCTGCTTCATCAACAATCCCATCTTTTGCTTCCATTCCACTCCTGACCTCTCATTTACCCCGTTTCTGACCACCACATTCAATTTGGTGACCGTTCGGCAGTTAATTGCTTCAATATTTGAGGTTTTAGTAACAAGTGGGCTGAGATGGTCAAAGGCTTGACGCCGCCATTGCTACTTGCCATAGCTTGGCAGCAGGGGATAATTAAATACTCGGAGCGTGGCTCTGCAGTGGCACATATTGGGAAATTGAAAAGTTACAGGTCGGTCTGGAGGGGGCAGGGGAAAAGTGGCAGTCTTAAGAATGCAAACACCCCCCCCCCCTCATAGAGTTTGCAGCCAGAAGTGGTGTCCATACTCAGTGCCTAGATAGATCTATGAACAGACAGACAATACTGAAAAAACTGACAGCCTCTAGAACTTGCCCTGTGAGTATTTTCTCTCAAGAAGCAGTGTTCTAGCACTTGTCTTTGGAGTTGCCCGTTAGAGTTGGTCTGCTTCAACATAGTCCCTTCTTTGTTCTGCTCCCTTCAAAAGCAACCGCCCTCACTCTCTGCACACACCACTTGATCGTTCTAATCACCCAAGAGCATTTCTTTCTGCTCCCTTTGCACCTTGGCTTCTGTTGGGAGATTTTAATGCCCTGTCGAATCATGGCTTTGTTGGGCCAATAGTATCTTTATTCAGAAATTTGTACACAATTTGTTCTTTTGGGAATGTGCCATCGTCACCCATTGCAGTCTTGCTTTCGTGACAGTCTTTCCATTCCAATTGACCAATCATGAAAAATTTGACATTTCTGGAATTCCTGCCAATTTTTGTTTTCCTAAATGTGCTGTATTTTCAAGAGGTCGTTGGGATTGTAACATGCAATTCGCACGCGCCTGGGCAGGAAAAAAGTAGTTATATTGTAAGAAAGAGTAAATCGTCCCCTCATTCATGCCATGCAGATATTTTAAAAGACTCCTCTTTTTATGGCTTGAGACCGTTAGGGGAACAGAATGTAAATTGTTAGGTGTAAGGGAACAGAAAGAATGCTGTTTTTGTGCTGTTAGGAAGCCAGCAGCAAGAACCCTAAGCCAGCGACTCATGCTTCCCAACATATGGCGAGCAGACGCAAGCAAAACCACAGGCCCACCTGAGTCTCACTTTGACAGTTACACTTTTGAGTGGTCGAGCTGGGCTATTATTCCTTCAACCACATACTCACGTTTTCCATTCTCCTTGGACATAAAAACAACTGTATATGTCCTGCACTTCCTGGCCCAAGACACGCCTCATTATACTCACAAATTTCTGTAGTGAGGAGCTATAACTGTTAGAGTAACGAACTGCCAGGAAGTCAGTCAGTTTTAAAAATGATAAGGACATTAAGTCAGCAACTAAAATTATTTGATTATTCATCACGTCCCACATAGCTACACGATGCTCCTGGCTTTAATTAATTACTCCTTGTAGGAATAGGTCATTAAAATAGCTCGGACTTGTATGGGCCTACTCATGCAAACATGCTCCTCTTCAGACTTATGTATTTAGTGACACTCGAATTTTGTACACGACTATTTTCAACCTGCAATAATAGACAGGGGAGGGGTAGCTGTTGCGTCATCAGTAGGAAAGGGGTTTAACTCTGAATGAGGGCGATATGACCATATTTAGGTGTTGAAGGAGACTCGGGGGAAGGTGACAAGATGGTTTTGATACCTGAAAAGGATTACACCTTACACTTTGCTGAATAACAGCCGTTTTGACACTAGCTTTGGCCTACACCATAATTCCATCAGCCTAATCCACGGGTGATGAGGGCCCAAAGAGCAGCTTTTCTCAACCTGTTACACAATGCCAAAGTGTATAAAGGGGGCTTGTTGCTGACAACAGGATGGACACGGTGGCCAATCTCTTTTGTTAGGAGTTGGCCCCCTGCTGCTCCCAGTGAAAGTTGGCCCGATTGTCCGGGGCAGTATGGTCCCCCCAAGGTGTTATTGCAGGCTCGTCCATCACTCAGCAAGCCTCCACCCTCTCCAGTTTCCAAACTAACGACTCTCTCTTTCCATCACTTTTCTTCCTTTCCACTCGCAGCCACTTGTCTCGCTCTCTGCTTTCTTCCATCTTTATATTTCCTCTCGAATGTCAATTCTCATCAGCTCTCCCTGGTCAGTCTCAAGTGCATCTGCAAACCGCCCTCTCAACCGCCCTCTCAACTGCCTTGTATTCTTTATAAATTGCCTCCTCTCATATTTGAGTGACTTGAATTTCTGTATTTGTGCAGTTATGCCTCTTTCGGTTTGTTTTATTTGCACTAAAAAGCTCAAGTTACATAAACTGCACAGTAACTGACTGAGTGTAGCAAGGCATTTATTTTTCCATTTGACATTCGCACTGTGTATTGCTGGGACTGCTGAGTCAGAAGACACACCTCCCATTATTCAGCTGCTTAAACATGTCTCCTTGACAGGGCTTTCCAAGCTGCAGGATTAGTTGGATGGGACTTAGTCTGAAGTCCATGTTGTTCAACTGCGGATGGTAGTGTCCCACTCATATGAATTAACTGCGGATGGTACTATCCCATTCGTGTCCCATTCATGTCTCAGTTGGCTGTTTTGTGTGCTGATCGTGGGCCCATTAACAGCCATCATAAGGTAGCGATGTCTAATGTCTTTAGTTGTTGGGCAATTTCAAAACAGATTGGCTCCCATCGCTCTCACCAAAGGCCACGTAACAGTCGAGAAGATAATGCAAGGTTTTCATGGTCGAGTGAAAGGCCGAAGAGCATTGTCCTTGCTCATTTATACGACCGTTGAACTGCAAGAATTGCAATTAAGCTGCCCGAGGAACCCGCCATTTTCTTTGATGATACCGTTTATTTAGAATGAGCATTGTTGAGGGACGGACCACCTTGGTAGGCAGTCTCTGATCACTTTCCTGATGACTAATTTGGCAGATGGGGGGACCGGGGGCCTGTTGCGTCACTCTGCCTCCCCCCTGTGTCCCTCCTCGGCCTCTCCCCTATCTCTTTGCTGTATACCTGGGCCCCAAAGCTGCCAGAGCATGCGATCGGCAAAGCACAGCGATGGCTCACAGACAGAAGTGAGAATTAATTCCGTCCCCTGCAGAGCTCAGTCTTTGCCAAGGCCCACGATGGCGGTGTCTCTTTGCCCTGTAAGCTATTTTCAGTTTTGTCGAGGGTTCGTGTTTCACCCTGTCACACCTTTCCCCCAGTCCCTCCCTTCAACAATATCTCCCATTGTTCCTTTCTCTCTCTTCTCTTCTCTTTTTCTGCTTTCTCATATAACAGATAAATCATCTAATCCCACTGCAACTGTTTTCTTTCGGTTAGACCAATTGGCTTGGCTCAGACTTCCCTCCACCTGGAGATCAATAGTATCATGCTCCTCCATTGCTTAATCACCTGACTTCAAAGCCCTCAATCCACTGTCCTATTTAGTTTCTTCGCAGCCATTGAGTTGTGAGGGGCATTCTTACAAGCAAACAGCCTCCAGCAATTACCTATTGGGTAGTCAGAATTAAAGCCATTTTAAAGGAGGGCGATCATTTGATAAGACATGCAGCCTGGCTGGTGTAATAGCTGATCTGATTGGACCATGCGGGACATTTTCTCTCTTTGGTTGTGTACTCGATTCCAGGTGCAAGTCGGTAGTGTGTACTGCAATTTGACATCAGATTCCGCTAGGTTTGACTTGCTAATAAGATTGGCGATGGGGGCCCCCAGCAAATTGTGCTGGCTACCGGTTTATAATTCGTGTCCCTCATGATGATCGAACAAAGCCCAAGTCATCAGCATATACAATGCTCCTTGCCCTGTAGCCATTGTGCTCCCCGCTATGTCAGATCATAAAAGTGGCCCACTGCAAGACAATCACATCATCGGCGCATCACCTGTGCTATTGGCGACCTGTCTTGCATGGCCCGGGGCAGTGTCATCCTAAGGGGAACTCCAGATTACGATAAGAAAGCCTGTTCCTGCCAACTTTTATTGCTGTAGATTCTACTGCTATGCAAATGATGACCTCAGGCTCAATGCAACTTAAATTTGATGCTTGAGAATCTGGCTGATAATCTGAGAGAGGTCCAACAGGTTAGCAGACATGCACAATGGTGGCAAGAAAAATAAACAAGGGAAGAAAGGCAGGGAAGGTGATGGGATGACCTGTGTGACTTGTCAGTTTCCTATCAGGGGCTATTTGTGTGTATCTATGTGTCCCTCAGCGACAGAGCGAAAAATCCTGCCCTCCTGTCCCAGCAGGGTGGCCAGTGAGGCTTGGTTATCTTTGGTGTTGGTTACACCTGTTCACCCATCCCAGTGCACCTGAATGGGGGACAGGCCCACTGGACAATGGTCAGCAGGATAATGACCAGTAATGAGGTGGTTGACAGACATTTGTGGCTCCTGAGTCCTGGCTTTCTTTTCTCATGGAAATCAGTTGCTCGTTCGTCACTTGGGTCAGGATCCCGCCAAAGTAAAACCGTTCCCCTATATAAGCAATAATGGAGTTTAAAGAGGGAAAGTCTTAGGTAATTGTAGCTGTCAGCGACACATTGCTGAATCACTCATCATATGCCCCGCATCATTCACCTGCAACACTGGCAATTTGCCCTGCATAAGTATTCCACCGGGGTAATTACAGTTATAAGTCGCCAGGGTATAGCCTGGCCTGCAAGCCATGAAAAGAGCTCTGGTTACTTGAGGAATTTCACATAATATCTGAGGATAATTAAACGGTGGCTGCCATGGTGTTGCATCACACTGGGCGATTGAGTCAGGGCTACGATTATGGCCCTCGGTGGGTGTAAGGTTAAGAGGATGACTCCCTAATTGTCGAGTTCCTTTTCTAAATGTCTGACGCATTCTTTTCTTTGCCTTTTGCAGATGCCTCCTTCCACGCACGGAACCTCGCCTCAGTTGACAGTTTTGTTGAGGAAGAGAAATTGAGAAGCAACGAGTCGATCAGGTCGGACCTTTCAGACGACTCTGATGCACGAAGTCACAACGACACTCGCAGTCCTGGCATGTCTCCGTTCGCCGAATCATCAGCCAGCAGAAGGTCATCAGCCGCCAGCAGTCACTCCCCAGAGGACCTGTCCATGTTCAGCAGGAGTCACGTGACCAGTCCTGTCTTCCCTCCCAGAGATGGGGACGACCACTCGACCAAGTCACCCGCTACCCCGGATCACACCCCGGATCACACCTCCGAGAGATGGAGTCCCCTGTCCAGCACCGGATCACACAGCCCCCACAGAGACTTTTACATGTCGCCCAACATGCTGCCCCTGCCCAGACTACACAGTTACCCTTCCAGTTTGCAGCACAGCATGTCTCACATGTTCCCTGTCCACCCCATCACAGGACTTCCTCTGCCTCCCCCTCACTCCTACCCCAACCTCTCGCCCTACCACATGTACGACAGGACTTTCATGTCGATGGCTCAGCCCCTGAGGACCATGCCCCCCACTCCACCTTCGCTGCACCACTCGCCCATGTTCAAGACACCTGAGATGATGAGGAGGGGATCCAGCCCTCCATCGCTCCCCCCGAGCCCCCCGACCCCCCTCCAGATGCAGCCCAAGCCGACACCCCCCGCCAAACAGCTGCCCCCTTCGCCCATGTGGCCTGCAGCCCCCCATCAGGTGAGTCATGCTTTGTTTTGCTTATCTTCTCGAATGTTGACAGCCAGTTCAGGCAATTCAGCCAGGTGAGCATCTAGTTTGCATCGCCAGCCATCGGTAGTTGGGCTTAACTGGGTGGATCATTAATCTGCAGCTGATGGCCAGCAAGCAATCTAACTGTGTCAGACCTAACACTACTCGTGCTAAGCATGTGCTATATTTAGGACGTATTTAGAGCTCAGATTAGCTGCTTTGTAATCCCAGTAAGAGATTAAGTTCATCGCCTTGCGGAATTCCTGGTAACACCCAGATCATAACATGAGGGCGATCCTCACGTGAGCCAAAGACCTTCAGTGTCACGTGACTCTTGGATCCAGTGTCCTCTGAGGTCACGTGACGGACTGCTCACCTGGCTGGCTGGCTGATCCGATCAGTAATGCCCTACTGGCCTACCTCTAATGCCCGTTTCTAATGTAGGGCCCATCTCTGGGCTGAGAGGGAATTAACTGCTTTATTGATGTGTTGTCACACTATCATGGCCGCCAGACTCAATGTGATATTTTCGCCCATCAATCACTTTTTTGCTGTTGCTAATTTTAGACTCTGTTTGCCGTTTCAGCCTGCCATGCCCACGACCCCCCTCAGTGGCGTAGAACTAGTCAACGGAGGATACGGAATCAAGAACCCCATTCTGTCCAACTCCAGGTTCAACAGGACGCTCAATGCCCAAGAACTAGGTAAGTCAAATTGAATTTAGTAAAATATACTTTGCAAATAATTAAGGTCATTATGTATCTGCTTATTCAAAAGCAAGGAATTAAAATCTCGCGCAAACATTGAGTGTGAATAGAGGATGTGAGGCCCATTTAACTTAAGATCAAAGTTTTGCAAAAGCTACATTTTGATAAGGAAGATTCCAAGATAGCAATAGGTGGGGAACTATGGCTGAGAAGATATTGGCCAGGGGGCTTCTAGTATCAGTTAGTGGAAGGTTCTTATTGAAACAAGGATGAGCTGTATTCCAAACGAAAAGGCCTGTGATCTAGCAAGGACTTGACTCGGGGCAATGCTCGGTGCCTGGCGATGGCGAAGGCCGGGGGCCAACTGGGTGACTGGCCCGTTATAGCAACTGGGGGATCACCTGTGGTGCAGTGGGCCTGTCTCTTTATGGCTGTGGTCCGCAGTGCACCTGATACGGTGTTGCCCGAAGGCACTAAGCTCTTTATTAAGTTTAAGGCTGATCGCACCACTGCTCATTAAGCCAGGTGCCTTATTTTATAACTTATCACCAAGCAGTCGATTTATGGAAATATTAGTGTCTATATGGTCTTTCCAAATGGCCTGCCCTGTGAATCTTGAATATGCCATTTGTGGTTTTCTCGATCATTGTATTCATAATTTCATGAGCCATTCCTCCCCCTAATAACGGTTGCTGGCCGCTCTGTGTGACAAGTTACATAATCGTGATGTGAATATACTTTGATGACAAACATCGCATCCAATGGCGATCCATGCTGACCTAACAAGCACAGGTGACTTTTTTGGGCCGGGAACAACCTCCGTTTGGCTGCTTCCCACGACCAGCACTCGAAATCTCCTAGTGGACGTATTTTTGCAAAATTCTTCTCAATTTTTCTCATCTTTCCCACATTCCGTTGTGGTGGAGCATCTCTATTTGGCACCCATCCACATGTGGTCTTCATTCGCCAACCTGGTCTCGTACAACTTCAGTGTTACGATGCTGAAAAAGTACAGACACATTCTCCATTAAAATGAGAATATAAGTGACTTTCAGGGCATAACAATGTCCCTTCGTATTCATCATACAGCCTCGTTGTCACTTGGCTGCTTGTGCCTCCTTCTGGCTGCGAATCCTCCCTCGGATCACGATTGCGATCCTCGCTCACTGACTGCTGAATGTCAACATTCAGTCTGAATTGCAAAAAAGCTTGCGGAGAGCCTTGTGCATTACATATATATATACTCAGCAAATATTTTGTACTGCAGACTGCAAAGGAGATGATTGAACAAGAACACAAATAACAACTGTTAAGTGGATGTTACCCTCGCAAATTAGCATGATTACACAGTCGAGGGAATTTGTGGCAATTGCAGAAAATGGCTGAGACAAGTTGGTCACTTTGCTCTGCAGCCGGCTGCGTTTATTGTAGACGCGGGTCTTTATTTTCTGACAAAATGCTTAACGGTGATTATAAGCGAACAGTCGCTTATTCACCGTTAGTGGTTTAGAATGATTGCGAAAAAAGTGCTCTCGTAAAAGACGAGTATTTATCGTGGGGCCTCATTGTGGCGAGTGACGTGGGATAGGGAGGCACAATGGCTGCTGAAATGATATACTTCAAACATGTCCGAGTTTGCCAGGCGTGATACAAAGAAGCAGTATCACGTTGCAACCTTAGGGTCCTCTCCAGCCAATGAAATAAATACGTCAGTAAAATTAACAATATCTCCTGCAAAATACAGAAACCTGATCGAGGCATGTTTGAGGAACTGTGACGATAAAAATGATATCACCTTGCTTAACAAGTCCCTCCATACATATGGCCGCATTTCTTATTAAAATTGGCGGATCTCACACATTGTCTCATAATGGAGTTGACAAACCATGAGACTGATAAGGGAAAATGGCCTTGTGTGAGTTATTGGGCTTTTTTAGGCAACCCAGAACCCAGGATGAGCGATTGTTTACTGCAGTAGTTCATAAACACAGCTTGATGTGCTGTCAGCAGTGATGATAGCCAGGCAATTTCCTAACTGGCAATTGGCTCGCTAAATGGCGCCACTGTCAATTCGGGGCAAGGACGATAATAGGGGAGACCGGAACACACCTGCGCCTCTTGTGATAGTTGGGAGGGGAGGACAGGAGTACCTGGAGGCATAGACCAAAGGACTTGACATTCACCGTTTTGGTAATAATACGTGAGTTTAGTAGGCGCCGAAAAGGTCAGCAGGCACCAGGGCTGTAGTGTGTGTTGCGCCCCGAGCAGTTCTCCCCATAACTGTTCCCTGTGTGAGCCAGGCCTCGGCAAACACCCAACAAGTCCCCTTTATTCACTGCTTTCCGTTATCTGCCCATAAATTGTGAGCTACATTGTTTCTGATCAGGCACCGTGCGATGCCTGCAGACGTGATCTTTAAGTTCTATCTCAGACCTCCAGGTGCCTCTTCCCTGTGTCTTTTCCTGGTGTCTTTTCCCGGTGTCTCTTCCTGGTGTCTCATGGCATCTCCGGACTAAATTTTGTCTCCAGAGATCTTCTGTAGTCTTTCGGTATCTCTTGGGCCTTATTGTTTTGCTGAGGCCCGAGTAAAACAGCAGCAAATTTATTCCAAGAGCTCTTGACATGTGACCCTGGGGAATTCACAGCTACTTTTCGGCCTTTCTTATCTTTCGCCAGGTAAATGTTATGGGAGTTGGGGGGTATCATGTGCCTGGTGTCAGGGGAGGGAGGGGGTAGGGGCCAGGGGTAGGGGCCAGGGGTAGGGGCCAGGGGTAGGGGCCAGGGGTAGGGGCCAGGGGTAGGGGCCAGGGATGCATCCTCTGTTTACCCAATGTTGACTGACACTCTAGATCGACTCTGCCGAGTAAGGCAGCTATGAGTGACAGCCTTTTTCTCCCCACTTTCTTCTTTTTCCTTTTTCTGGTATTCTCATTTAAGTGTTCTTGTATTTTTCAGGCATGCAAACCGAAGACAACCAGTTCGTCTGCCGCGTGTGCAGCAAGGTGTTTCCCCTGCAGAGGCTGCTCAACCGCCACATCAAGTGCCACTCGGATGTCAAGAGATATCTCTGCACTTTCTGCGGAAAAGGATTCAACGACACCTTCGATTTGAAGAGACACACTCGCACACATACAGGTAACAATGCGCACTTTTTTTCATTTTTGTTTTTTATTTCTATTGTCAGCCTACTCCCTCTTTTTTCTCCCTTCTTCTGCTTTCTTGTCCCTCTCAGTTCATATGATCTGTTTTTGTCAACACAGGTGCTTGCAATTCTTGTTGATTTATTCAGCGAATTTGCATTTGCACCTTCCAATAAATTTGCTTTATGGCCACGGTACAATGGCTGTGTGGTGGAAAGCCAGCATAACGGTTAGAGCAGAGAGAGCGTATCACATGCCGAGTAAATAAAGCCTTCTGAATCATGACATACAGTATAAGATGGCACCTGAGTCATAAAAGTTGCTTATTGTTTAAAAGCACTCTTTTATGACATGTTTAGCTTCTTTAAGTGAAGAGTTTGATTTAAAAGTCTCAATCAAACTGATTTTGACGACATTATGATGATAGATTTGTGATTATATTTCATTCTAATGATTTGTCTGTTTCTTTGACAGGTGTTCGTCCGTACAAATGTAACCGTTGCGACAAAGCCTTCACCCAGAGATGTTCGCTGGAGTCGCACTCGAAGAAGGTGCACGGACAGTCCTACAGCTACGCCTACAAGGAGAGGAGGGCCAAGGTGTACGTGTGCGAAGACTGCGGCCACACCACCGACGACCCCGAATGCCACTACGTCCACCTCAAAGAGAACCACCCCCACAGCCCCGCCCTCCAGAAGTGCTACGACAAACGCCAATTCAAGTTCCAAGACAACAAGGTCCCCCCTATCAACAGCCAGGTGTCGCCCCTCCACTGATCTAGTTCCGGTTGAGACCCACTTCCGGTTCACTGTTTCCGGTCCAATCGTCATTCCCATCCATTCATTCACTCATCTACAAAAAGCAACAACATGAAAAAACACTTATCATTCATACACTTCACGTGGCTGCAGGACAGCCTTAAAGAATCTTTTATCAGCAGCCCGATCTGCAGACATTTGCAATGACAGTAATTACATGTTCTTCTAAATGTGCCTTACGCGGGTCTTTCACCGCCAAGACCCGCGATTGCAGCCGGGCCCATGTCTTCTGGTGACAACCGCCTCATATCATCTTGCACCCGAGGACGACCAGTCATAAACTTTCTGTGATGTTTCATACCATTTAATCAAATCGCTGTACATAGTCGCTTCAAACTTAATGTTATTTCAACTGGACTTATTTTCGTCTCATGTTTTGTACAGATATCAAAAGACAGTTTCGTCAAAGACTTGACATTCTTGGTGTCATTTCGGTGCATCCCTGTCAAAGGAGCTCGGGGCACAGACACAAACTTTTCTGACTATTTATTTTGACAGCTCCTTCCAATTTTCTACAGATCTCAGAGTCAGCCTGATTTATGCTACGATATGCTGTTAATAAGCCTCATAACATATTTATCTCATTATCTGTAAGATTGCCTGAAATTATCGCATAGACTGCAAACTGCAGTTAGTGTCGTTTTTACTTCTATTTTTTGTTCAGGCGAATTGTGTTGACGTCATGATTACATATTAATAGGCAACAAATCAAAATAGGGCAACACAGGTTGTACACACGTGCCTTTACGGCCTTTTGAATGAGGGTTTGAGGCCGATGATAAAACTAATATAAGACTGTTAATGGCATGTTCCAGCGTCTGCCTCTGACGACCGTTGTTATGTTAAATTCCAAGAATGCCTCGTCATAATTGTCTCTCATAAAATGAAATTGCATTCTTCATGATCTGATCGGGGTGACTGCCCTGCCGTTATGCACCGTTATGTTTGCGCACGTTATAATAAATCTTATTCAAAAACACCCACTTTGTGCTCTTCTTTGTGTAGACAGATAGTTTGAGTTATAAATTTATTTTATATAGTTCAATGTCTTTTTCGACCAACAGTTTAATCACTGATCTAGCAGCCATGAGATCCTTGGCCAAATAAGGAGTGGACGAACTTGAGCGATCTTGGATCTTTGATCTCTCCGTCAGCAGATCTTTTGTTGAGGTTCACGGATCAGAGGGCTGTCCAACAGATCATGTTAAATGGTCTTAGGCTTCTTTAAAAGCCCCAACGCTCAGCTCGACACTCAGCCATGAAAGGGTATGGTGTTCAGTGTATAGGCCTAGTTGTATACACTTCTGAAAGAGATCCGCTTTCAACAAACCTTCGGGTAATGAAGGGCAAATCATGATCCAATAATTATATGTTTTTTAAAAGAGTGTCTACTCCACACCTTTGGCCTCGCAAAGCTCAATAGTGAGACGAGAGCCGACTAGGGGTGCTAAGGGAACCACGAGGGTTACAAATAAGGCTATAAGAGAACGGGTTGGGGTGTTTTATCACCGATTCAATTGCCTTCAGCAAAGAAACTCCAAAGAGGGTATTGCAATCGCTTGGGTAAAACGTCGTCCTTCCGCCAGGCGACAGGCAGCCATAGACCTGTATTAAGTTTACACCTTTTGAAATATCGAAAAAAATATCAGAAACTCTTTTCAGTTTCCAGCCCACAGACCAATATTATAGAGCTTAAATCCAAGACCTAAAAGTTTAGACTGCACTGGTCTTTTGCAGTCAGAAAGCAAAACGTGACACAGTTATGGTTGCAACCATAACTGTCCCAATGCGCCGCCACCCGGAGCACATTGGGATATCCATAAAAAACTATTTAACATACTATGTGCATTAGGTAATAGGTATTGAAAAATAATATGTAGCCTACCTGTGATTACCTACAATGCATGAACACCTTGTATAGTCACAATAGTTAACTTGTAAAGTTCACAACATTTGACATAAACTGTCCCAGTTGCGGTCATTAATGTAAGTAATTGTCAGTGGTATGCCATCAATTTGTTCACAAAACATGTAATCCACAGTGCCTCAATTCAGTGTGGCCTGTTTACTTATTTCTACTATCCCATTCCATTGAGTTGAATGGGACACTTATATTCTGTCGTAGGCCTATACAGTGAGTCCCAATGAGCCCCATGTCAGTGACCCAACAAACCCCAAAATGACTCATATAAAAATTATAATTTCTCAGTCACCGTGCAGGGTGTATTAAATAAATGCTATATATCAGGATATTACTTCATAAATATTCGTTATAATGTATTGAAATCACACAAGCATTGATTAAGCCTGATTTTCATGATTTGTCAAGAGATTAGTTCGACCCGAACTTTTTTGAATTTGGTAAAGTAGTACGTTACAGGCGATTTCATTACCATGCGATTCTTGTCATTCACACTTGGCTGTGAGGAATCAATGCCAAACAGGCACTTGCTACGTTTGATATATCAACTGTATGACGTTCTTTTGTTTCTAAACCAATCAGATTAACTAAAAATGGCATGTATTTGGTGGATCTAGAACCTAAGAATCGCGTACTAATGAAATCACCTGTAACAAACTTTTCTCACCAAACTTCTGCATCCAACCATAATCTGCTGAACAAAGGATAGAAAAATCAGAATTGGAATTCACAAGATTTGATGACATCACCATAACAGACCTTTCAGGTAGCAAGAAACCAAATTCCCAATGTGCCCTGTGTCCCAATGTGCCCCAGAAGTCTCTTGGCGCAAAATCATTGAGATGTTTCTTGGTCATGTCTCTTGGAGATGTCTCTTGGTGGTGACTCATTGAGATGTTTCTCGCAGGTGACTCTTGCAGATCACTTTGTGATCTCATGGTGATTACTCATTGAGATGCTTCTCAGAGGTGTCTCTTGGAGAAATCTCTTGGTGGTGACGCATTGAAATGTTTCTCAGAGGTGACTGTTGGAGATGTCTCTTGGTGGTGACTCATTGAGATGTTTCTTGGAGGTGACTTTTGGAGATGTCTCTTGGTGCTAACTCATTGAGATGTTTCTTGGTCATGTCTCTTCCAGATGTCTCTCATTAAGATGTTTATCAGAGGTGTCTCTTGGAGATGTCTCTTGGTGGAGACTCATTGACATGTTTCTCAGAGATGTCTCTTAGTGGTGACTTATAGACATGTTTCTCAGAGGTGTTTCTTGGAGATGTCTCTTGGTGGTGACTCATTGAGATTATTCTCAGATATGTCTCTCGGTGGTCACGTATAGAAATGTTTCTCAGAGATGTTGCTTGGAGATGTCTCTTGATGGAGACGCATTGAGATTATTCTCAGAGGTGACTATTGGAAATGTCTCATGGTGGAGTGGCATTGAGATTTTTCTCAGAGGTGACTCTTGGAGATGTCTCTTGGTGGAGTCGCATTGAGATGTTTCTCAGAGGTGTCTCTTGGAGATGTCTCTTGGTAGTGACCTATAGACATGTTTCTTAGAGGTGTCTCTTGGAAATGTCTCATGGTGGAGTCGCATTGAGATTTTTCTCAGAGGTGACTCTTGGAGATGTCTCATGGTGGAGTCGCATTGAGATGTTTCTCAGAGGTGTTTCTTGGAGATGTCTCTTGATGGTAACTCATTGAGATGTTTCTTGGTCATGTCTCTTGCAGATGTCTCTCATTAAGATGTTTATCGGAGGTATCTCTTGGAGATGTCTCTTGGTGGTCATCAACATGTTTCTCGATGTCTCTTAGTGGTGACTTATAGACATGTTTCTCAGAGGTGTTTCTTGGAGATGTCTCTTGATGGTAACTCATTGAGATGTTTCTTGAAGTGTCTCTTGGGGGTGATTCATTGAGATATTTCTCAGAGGTGTCTTTTTGAGAATGGAGATGTCTCTTGGAGGTAACTCATTGGATGGTAGTCTTCAAGTTGTCTCTTGTTGGTAAATTTTAAGGGAGGTATTTCTCAGCACTCACTCTTGGAAATTTCTCTTGCTGGTGGCACTTCAATTCTTGATGGCGAGTCCTGGAAATTGCTATTGTTGTCGCACTTGGTGCCTTTAGATCTCTGAAAATGTTTGGCCATGACGTTTTCAGGTTTCCTCGTGGCAGTGCCTTGTCACTTTTATTGGTTACCCCAGTCTAAGCTGACTTTAGCAAGGGTTCTCTTGTATTACCAAGTTGGCACTTTTACCTGGAATGGCTCCAGACACACCAAGCATACCTGGCCACGAAACCCTCAGAAACTGTTTGCCCCGAACCAACAACAAAGGGCTGGAAGTGAACCAGCTGCCTCCAGAGAAGGAGGGTCGGGAATGAGTGATCACTAACGACATCCAAATGAATGCAGCTCCTGCCATCTTCTTGTCCTCTTCTTCTTTTTCGAACAGTTTTTCAGAAACTTTTGAATTTATCTGCTACATCGTTGAAATGTTGTTGTCGTAAGTTGAAGAATGGGCTACAATCGGTGAGGATGAAAAAAGAGTGGTTGTTGGTTTTTTCCTTGGGCTGAGCTGATGTCATTGGTGGGGCTGTGACATTCACCAGGAGGAGTGACGTTATTGGTGATGGCAATTGTCTCAGTGTGGAAACAATGCTTTAATTGTGGGCGATAGCAGCAGATGGTGGCAACAGGGTCGCCCTGCATGGCTGTTAGAATGAGACACATAGCAAACTTCGGTATTCTGTTGTTGGGCCAAGTTGGTCGTGAAATGTTATCTATTGTTACAAAACCAGAGAGGCATGTCCCCCATTCTTGTGCGCCATGGTGTTACAGTCGCCATAGATTACGGCCGCAGGTAACAATTTGGGCAGAAAAATCAGGAAGGTTTGGACAGATCGGCACAAAGGGCCGGCCCTAATCTGACATTGTGAGGGAGTTTTTCTGCATGTGGCCGGGCCAGGCCAGCCATGTCAATCCTGAGGTGTGATTTTGCCAGCATGGTGCTCCACGTGTTTACAAACTGCAGAGGTCTCATGTGAACTATGTGTCTGGAATACGCGCATATCACTGACTTACTAATATATCAGATGGCATGGGCACTACGCAACAATGACTGTGGCCTTCCAACAATACTCCAGAACTGGCTCATAAAATATACAAGCAAGTTGCATGGCAAAAAACAACTGCAGCCTGCTTGGAATTCCTGGCTTTTTTCTCTTTCTAGATTTCAAGCGGCGTTTATTGTTGCATGGCCATGCCGCACGACACCTCCATTTATTGTAAATATTGAATGTGAATAAAATTTCAGATGACGTCTATTCAAAATGGATCAGAGGTCATTTGAAACTCGGTGGCAAAAAGCCTGTGATCTACAGCACCAGTCCCAACTACAAAAGATTAGGTTATTATTAATTTTGCAAGTGTGTGTTCAGCCTTAGTGGGTTGTGTAATTGCACGACGGTTGTCTCTTAAAGTTATTTGCGACCCTCTAAGTTGATATCACCTTGTGCCTTGCTCTCATTGCCAGGCTCCGGTTGCTCGCTGCAGGCCATTTGCTAAGAGTTCTAAGTGAATAAGCCTCATTTCCACTTAGCAGGTCCAAGGGCTAGAAACAGAAGAAGCAAGAACCAGGTCAGGTGTCTGATAGCGGCTGCAGAAATGCAGGCAAAAATGCCAAAAATGTCGGCAAATATGAGAGAAGTATATGAGCACACAATGCCGAATGACAACACATGACAATGCCGCAGGACAATGCCAGCCAGCGCCAGCCATCTCGAAATTGTCTTGGATGCCAGGCTGGTGCTCTTGTAATGATAGAGTGCGAGGTGTCATTCTTGCTTCTCAGCTCTAAATAATCTAGTTATAAGCTTTATACTTTAGTTATATGTTTTAGTTACGATCCTTGAAAGGAATTCCGCAGCTTTTCTCATCTGTTCCACTCTTGTGTGAACTTGCATTTAACCCCCGAACATCCATATTTTGACAGTTTTACGGTAAATTTGATACTTTTTGGCTTTTGAGTGGAAGCGTCTCTTTGTTGCTTAAACATAGGTCTGTGTGCAGAACCAACATTGTGAGGGCCCTGGCTCTTTGCTCGGCCCGATAAATCATCCGAAGGCTAATAAAAATCGGAGCTGGGCAGGCAGGGAATATCAGAGGGGCAGTAGATCATCATCAAAGTGAAGCACCCAGGCTGGCCCACGTGTAGGCCGCAGCTACATCTGCTGTCATTTTACGATCCTCTGCATCGAATGCCTCGAGTGAATCTAGAAGGGGGTGGATCTATTGTCTTCTAAAATAACAGGGGAATCCCAGGTGAAAAAACGCAACAAGAAAACACTGGTTACGTTTGATGGATGGCGACTGTGACGTTATATATTGCATGGCTTAGTGCAGATACTAAGTCACATTTTGTGCTTTGCCAGTTCACTATAACTGGGTATATACAAGATGGGCAGGTAAAAAGAGCGCGCATAAATCAAGGCATAATGAATGCCTGGTGTCCCCGATGGCAGCCCTGTGCGTGGCAGGCATTTGAGGCAGCCCGTTTGCCCGTTTGTGCCAGTACTCCGTGGCCATCAGATCTGTTACTCTTTCCAGTGAACGGCTTCGTGGTGTCTCTCTGTCTTTTCAAGCAGCAGAAGATGAAAGGGGAAGAAGCACGACATGTTGCTTGAAGGACCCCGACGAGGTCAGCCTGCAAAGGGCCATCGGAGAAGACCTCCTAACTGTCCCTTGTCACGAGAGGGCCCTTGCGTGACGGCACTCCCTCAAAGCAACGACACTGTCCTCGGGACCTGTGGGCACCATCGTTGGGCCTCTTCGTGGCCTGAGCGCCACCTCGCGGTCAATTGTGTCTTTTGAACTCACCGCAGTTCCGAAAATTTCGGGAAAATTTCAGTTGAGAATAATGCGTATGTGCCACACAGTGACAACGGTTAATAGGGGAAAGGAATGCGATGGCATGACAGTGCAGGAATGTGGGGAAGATAGGGGAATGAAGATGGGCCAAATACAAGCAGAGCTCTGTAAGCAGGTCTTGCTGAGAAGGCACTTTGATCACTTGGCGCTCATGACATGTGCTTGTCCTGATCGTCCCTCATGCTCCCCATAACCACCCTTCCTCACGACACATTCTCTGATCATTGTCCTTTGTGGGTCTAATATTCTGCCCCATTGGAATGCCATCTATGGCCCTTCAGTAGAATTTGACCAAATGGCTGAGACACATCTCAGCGACAGCATGTAATGCACTGTGAAGGCCACAAGCAAAACTCAAATTCGACTCAATGTGGCGATTCTTTTCACAGTCCATTTGACTTACAAGACACAACGCCAGAATGCAGAAGTTTATTCGCTGAACATATAGGAAGAAGAAATTGCATGTTGCAAAATGAAGTCACCTTCCTGCTGGATAAAGATCTGACTCAAATCTGTAATCACACAGAAGAAAGTTACAGAAGCGCAAAAAGGCGCGAATTTTCAATTATAGGCCTATAGAGTATAGTTAGTCGCAAATTCAATTTCAGAACAATTCCAGACATTTTTTCGCATAATTTCATTTTGCAATGACCAACACGTTCATGGACTTCATCTTCCTTGCGAAATGGATCCCCATCGTGTGTGGTGTAGCTTTATTCGGCAAAGCATCTGTTTCATTGTTCTTGCACATTGAATCGCCATGCTGATGATAATTATGTCAAACCACCAGATTCAATAGAACCTGCTGATGATTACGATTTTAACAGAAGTCATAAGTGCATGTATAAGTGTAGACTCAGATGTGGTTGAGCATATATGCCACACTTTCAGCGTGGTCCAGATGTGTGAAGGCATAGCATAATATAGTCATCTACATTGACCGACAGCGTTCAAATTTCACAAAGAAACAGTTCTCATTTTCTGTAACTGCAGAATTGCCCATTACAAGGACTTTCATCTGTCAGTCACGACAAAGAAAGTATCAGTCTTCTAAAATTAAAGTGCTAAATTGAAACTAATGGATTTGATCAAGACTAATCATCAACATAACTCACATTTTAAGCAAAAGCTCCTCTGACAATTTTAAGTCTCTTTCAATTTGTACAATTCAATATCGTGCAATGCGCGTCAGCATCTCCTCAGCAGTCATGAGAGGTTTTCTATTCTCACAGCTTCCTTCTGCTTTCCATGCATCGGCATGCAGTCTTGCTGGCTCTTGCTGGAGTCAGGCTGGAGGTGTTGTTGATCACACCTGGCAGGAGGGTGACCCCTGCAACTCTCGCTGCATGGCCCCAGCCACAACCAACTCACTCCAGTTCCAGGACCAGGGCTTGAACCTGTATCCTCTAATGCCAGTGGATTCATAGCTCAGAACTACAAACATTTGGCTACAGGAACTCATTGCATGAAAATTGATGAACAAAGATCTGTGCATGTAATACTGATATATACAATTAAACACAATTGAGAGATGTTATTTATTATCGTTTTCATAGCTACCTTTTATTTGATACATCAAACTGGAAAAGCACATAGCTGATGGCTATGAAAACGATTATAATGACTAAGTTATTGGTTCTGTGTGAGGCCAAAATTGCATTTAGTAATTGTCTCGTCATTTCTCGAAAAATAAATAATTGCATTTGATGGAGGGAGCAGGCTATGCAGGATCACCAGTTTGCCAGGAGGGCCGCGCGGAATTTGCTTTGGGATGACACTGCATGGTGACTGTTGATGGGGCAACAGCAGTGAACTTGTATATAGTAAAGGATGTTGAAATCCACGGAACAGCATATTTTTTTTAAGTTAGATGAAATCAACAAATTGCTACGAAGAATCTTACTTCATAATTCGACCCTAATTGTGACATAATTATATAGCTAATGCATTATGTTTATAACAGATTGTTTTTCCTAATCAGCCTATTTTGATTTAAAAGACCTGTTCTGTTTGGCCAAGAGAGAGAAATAGCCAATTAAGTGCCCACGATTGCCTTGTCAGTTGTCTTCTTCAGTTTCGGTTTTTCGTCCGTTTCTTTTTCTCTGTTATTTTAGGATATTTACATAGGTCGCCCCCCCCAAAAAAATTTGGGAGACAGTAAGATTCGGGCAAAAAGACTAAACAATTTGGGCAGATAATTAAATAAACACTATTAAAAATTAATGATTTCCAGGAAATTTGATTTGAAATGGTATTAAATCTAGATCTTGAAATTTGGGCTAATGTCGCTCCCCCCCCCCCAAAAAAGGTGCGCGCCGTACGCCTATGGATATTTCTGTCAATACGTTGCTTCAACATTAAATATACTCCAGAATTTGGAAATTGTAATTTCAAGCATTGGCCTTGGGCATGCTCTCTGACACAGGTGGCACCATCATTTTCGAGAAATGAAGTTTCAAATTGTCGAATGCATTACATGCATGGAACATGTCGCGACAGACATCCATCTCGCAAATGAGAAATTTGTTACTTTTGATGTACACCCGAGCATTCACGGAGCATCCAAGCCATTTATCTTTCCCATTACAAGACAGTTTTGTACCCAGATGTGTCATCTCCGCTAACAAATCTTTCGATTACAAACATTTTGACCGACGAATCGCTCCCTGACAAAACCTTTCTTGTTAATTGTAAGTTGATTGATCGCAGCGACCTCCCATATATCAGAGTGGATTTTCAGAATATGTTGTCTGGCACATTCCTTGCGACTAGTGTTGTTTTTTGGTAATTTCTCCCCACTGCACACAGTTGTACACAGAAAGAACAGTTTCTCTCAGTTAGTTGTAGAAATATTTCAGAGTTAATTTAGGTAATTGTGGGGGGAGTAATCAGCGGGCGGTGAGGGTCCTTTGGTTTCAAGACTGGGCGCAGGAATGTCTTGTAATGGGGGGTAATGGCGGTGACATGTGTCGGTGGCGTGTATGGCCAAGTAATCATGTGGTAATGGGAAAGAAGAATGGAAATTGAGGAAGAATAGGCAAGGAGAATAACAAGAATAGGAAAGAAGAATCGAAAGAAGAATAGGAAAGGATAATAGGAAGAAGTATAGGAAAGAGGAATAGGACAGAGGAATAGGACAGAAGAATAGGACAGAAGAATGTAGGCAAGGAGAATAAGCAAGAGAAGAATAGGAAAGGGGAATAGGAAAGAAGAATATGAAAAACTAATGTAGGAAGGAAGAATAGGAAAGAGGGCTTTTAAGAGAGAGACCCCTGTGTTGCAATAAGGGTTGTTCGTAACAGGGCACAGAAAAGATAATAGGAGATCCTGAAGACCTAAACGAGATGTGCCCAGATGCAGTTAAATGGCCATCAGTGCCATTGTTAGACCCCTCCCCCCCCCCCCACCTTAACTTGCCCCTTCTGTTGTTGCAGGGCGTTATTAGGGAGAAGACACTTCAAAGGTCCGGCAGCTCCAGTCACGGAAGGTGCAGCTACCAGGGTCTTCCCTCTGACCAATTTGCGTTCCACGCAGCAAAAGGGCGAGAAAATACTCAGGTCAACCCTTCAGCAAAATGTCTTCATGACCAGGGAGCTCTGAGAAGATTTCAAAAGAACGCAAAAGACAATCGGGCTTTGTTGTAAACGGAGACAGTCCCTGCATGTGATTTCTTTCATCAATTAGTGGTCATCTCGCGACGCACGAGATTTGCCTGTCAACAAACAAACACGTGACCTGTTAACAATCACATGATCCTCCATTGTCACGTCAGGCGGCCCTTTTGAGGAAAGCTATCTTTGTAATTTGTCCCTGTTTCCAAATCGAGTCGCAGTTATACGCTGGGACAACTGTTACTTGTTTCATAGTCTGTTCCAAAGCCTCAGGACTATACATAGTGTATGTACACCAGTGGAACAGGTTACTTGTTTCATTTTAGGGCTACTGTCACCAAGATGCCCCCTATATATATAATCATCTCTTGCCTCCGCATTGCACCGACAAGCCACATTCCTTTTTCTTTTTCTCCTTCATTGAAATGTCTCCGAAATTCTTTCGAAGCTTTCTGTCTGTATGCCTATATCGTATTATCTATAATGCAGTTATGTTTCATTCGAATTATTCCTTTACTTTACAGTTAAAGGGAGGGACTTTATTAAAACTATTCTGGTGAAATCGCACACAAGACACAAGGACGCGACAGCACGCTGACTGACAGCAATTTCGGTTTATTCCAAATTAGCAAACGAAAGATGATCGCAGCAAGTTACACCACCAGAAAGTGACGGGACAGCAAAGGCAGGAATTCTCCTTGGCGAGGAGTTAAGACCTGGCTCGCGAAATAATGGCTGGGGCATTCCACTAGATTGTGAACAGCGTGTTTTATTTGCCATGCTTTTACCATGGGGGCACTCTGTATGAAGGAAGGAAAAAATGCAGACTTTGTGCAGCAAGAAAGAAATGTAACTGGGAGGGTAACGCCAGGTTTAATTGTGTGGCGCCGTTTGTGATGTTGCTGGGGGCTGGAGAGAGAGGTGGGGAGGGAGGGGGGGGGCTTAGGTGGAATAGAAAAAGTGTCAAATTAGAATGAAAAAATCCACCTGGTTTATTATGTTGAAGCTTATTGTCATTGCCACGGTTGATTTTTTTTTCCTTTTTACTTAGTTTTTACAAAACATTCCAACAAAAAGTGATATAGCTGCGAATCAATTGTTGTTTTGACAAGCTTAGTCCAGAATGGTTCAGGTCGAAAGGGAGCCATGCTTGTGGGGGAGTCTTTTGGATTACCCCCGTCGCATTGAGACTGAGACTCAGCACAATGCTACATGCTGCTTTGTTGCAGGTAATTCCCTCATACAGGCAGTGCAACATGCTTTTGACTTGCACAATGTGTGATGCTCAATGCAACATTATGATTCGTGGTATGTTCAAAGATTTCAAATTTGGATGAAAAAAAAAGGAGAATGAAGTCCTCTTTTGAAAGAGGTGGTCTCGGGATCGAAACAGCAAAAAGGATAACTTTTTTCGTAAATACGTATATTGCCATGGATTACAAAAGGTGTATATGATGTATAAGGGCAGTGTGACCTGCAGCCAACTGTCCTGCAGCCCTCCCTTGCTCACTGCTTATCTGCCCTTTGTTCTGTGCAACTACAATGGCGACTACAATGGCAACTGCAATGGCAGCTACAATGGCAACTGCAATGGCAACTACAATGGCAACTATACAATGGCAAATACAACGGCGAAAAATGGCAGCTACAACGGCAACTACAACGGCAACTACAACGGCAACTACAACGGCGACTACAATGGCAACTACAATGGCGACTACAACGGCAACTACAACGGCGACTACAACGGCGACTACAACGGCAACTACAATGGCAACTACAATGGCAACTACAATGGCGACTACAATGGCGACTACAATGGCAACTACAATGGCAACTACAATGGCAACTACAACGGCGACTACAACGGCGACTACAACGGCGACTACAACGGCGACTACAACGGCAACTACAATGGCAACTACAACGGCAACTACGACGGCAACTACGACGGCGACTGCAACGGCGACTACAACGGCGACTACAACGGCGACTACAACGGCGACTACAATGGCGACTACAATGGCGACTACAATGGCGACTACAATGGCGACTACAATGGCAACTACAATGGCGACTACAATGGCGACTACAATGGCGACTACAATGGCAACTACAATGGCAACTACAATGGCAACTACAATGGCGACTACAATGGCAACTACAATGGCAACTACAATGGTGACTACAATGGTGACTACAACGGCGACTACAATGGCAACTACAATGGCAACTACAATGGTGACTACAATGGCGACTACAATGGCGACTGCAATGGCAGCTACAATAGCAACTACAATGGACAATCCCTGTGTTTGCACACGTGAAGCAGGTGCTTGCCCTCATATATTCTCTTCTCAACTTTGCTCTTTCACTTGAAACTTCTCTTCTTTTTTCCCTGCAATTGCAGATGCTTCTGCTTGGGCCAGCCTTGCTCAGTGGCAGCTGTAAAGTTGCATTCAACTCAAGTAGCCAATTCCTTCTTAATTAATTCACAAACAACTTGGACTGCCCATATGCTATCAAAAATTAATTTAGCGGTGTTACCATTCCAGAAAATGTCTCCTAAATTATGTATTTTGGACGTTTAACTTACAAAAAGGAAAGATGGCTATGTAAATCATAAAGGCGGCACACCCATTCCTTTATATTCGCCTTTCTTCCTCGTACAATGCATCAACGGGTCCACAATACGGGTAGTACTGCAAAAACGTCTGCATTCCGTCGAAAATATATTTCATGTTCAAATGAGCCAATAAATTTTACTTAGCAGTCCCTTTGAACAAAATGTACGCGTGCGAATGGGAGGAAGACATGCTCTTTTCTTGGATTTCTCACCACAAATTTATTGCTGTCTATCTACACGTTATAGGTCAAGGCTATTGTTTCCAAGAGACATACACAAAACGAGATGGCATAAATGTTTCTAAATTTCTGCACCAGTGCATTGAGTAGGCGTTTTATTTTGTCTCAATTCTATCAATCTAACTCACGAGACTTCCTTGTTTTATTGCTCGACTTTTTTTTATCCGAGGAGAGGAAAGGAGAGGGGAGGAAAGGGGAGGAGTGGAAAGAAGAAGGGAGGAAAGGAGAGGAGAGGAAAAGAGAGGAAAGAAAGGGAGAGGAAAGGAAAAGAGAGGAGGGTAAAGGAGGGGAAAGGAGAGGAAAGGAGAGGAAATGAGAGGAAACAAGAGGAAATGAGAGGAAACAAGTAGAGGAAACGAGAGCAGAGGAAACAAGAACAGAGGAAACAAGAGCAGAGCAAACAAGAGCAGAGGAAAGGAATGCAGAGGAAAGGAAAGGAAAAGAGAGGAAAGAGGAGAAAATGAGAGGAAACGATAGCAGAGGAAACAAGAGCAGAGGAAAGGAATGCAGAGGAAAGGAAAGGAAAAGAGAGGAGAGGAAAGGAGAGGAAAGGAGAGTTAAAGAGAGTTAAGGAGAGAAAACGAGAGGAAATGAGAGGAAACGAGAGGAAATGAGAGGAAACGAGGGGAAAGGAGAGGAAAGGAGTGGAAAGGAGAGGAAATGAGAGGAAACAAGTAGAGGAAACGAGAGCAGAGGAAGAAACAAGAGCAGAGGAAACAAGAACAGAGGAAACAAGAACAGAGGAAACAAGAGCAGAGGAAACAAGAGCAGAGGAAACAAGAGCAGAGGAAAGGAATGCAGAGGAAAGGAAAGGAAAAGAGAGAGGAAAAGAGAGAGGAAAAGAGAGAGGAAAAGAGAGAGGAAAAGAGAGAGGAAAAGAGAGAGGAAAAGAGAGGAAACAAGAGGAAACAAGGAGAGGAAACGAGAGCAGAGGAAACAAGAGCAGAGCAAAGGAATGCAGAGGAAAGGAAAGGAAAAGAAAGGAGAGGAAAGGAGAGGAAAGGAGAGGAAAGGAGAGGAAAGGAGAGGAAAGGAGAAGAAAAGAGAAGAAAAGAGAGCAGAGGAAACAAGAGCAGAGGAAAGGAATGCAGAGGAAATGGAAGGAAAAGAGAGGAGAGGAAAGCAATTGAGAGCAGAGCAGAGCAGAGGGGAGGACAGGCAGGGATAGGAAGGGAAAGGAAGGGAAAGAAAGGAAGGGAAAGAAAGGAAGGGAAAGAAAGGGAGAGGAAGGGAAAGGAGGGAAAGGAAGGGGAAAAAAGGGAAAGAAGGGTAGAGGAAGGGAAAGGAAGGGAAAGGAAGGGAAAGAAATGGAAAGAAAGGGAAAGGGAGGGAGAGGATTTACCTAAAATGTCCAGAAATATACAACTACCAAAATGAAGGAACTGGCTGTGGTTCAATAGTGGTCAGTTTGTGCTCAACACGATTGAGGCTAGCCCGGGGATGAAAGCTTTTACCACAGTCTCCATAACCAGTAATGACACAATGATCTCCTATGGTTGCATGTCAGAATGTGTGGTACACTGCTAAGACATGAAAAGTGCAAATTGTTGAAAGTATCACTTCTAAGGTTGCATGGTTGGAAATTCCAACTTGGAATTTGTGGAATATTTCTTTTTGAGGAATAACCAGGATGTCTCGGTTGCAAACGTGTGGCCAAAATTGGTCTTCCCGGTTGTAGGAAGAGACCACGCTCCTACGACCATCAGTCTGAAGAGACCCAACGACCACATCTCGAGTACAACGTTGTGACAACGTCATTTCTACTATATAATTCAACATAGGTTTTACCCTTTGGATGTTAATGTAAAAGAGAAAGGTTCCCTGACCAACATTTTGTGGATCCTCCCAGGCTGCTGTCCATGATAAGACGCTGTCTGACTGACAACAGTCTGCTGCTGTCTACAAGTTGACCGCTATTTGCTGCCACCTAGGGTGCAAAATTCGCGAGCTCCTGTGAGCGGTCAACAGAATTTCGACCTCTGGAAGAAACCAGGAGAGTACGGAAGAAACCAGGACAGTTCCATCATTTAGTGATGGTCTAATTTATTTCCAAAAACTCTGCAAGTGTCTAATCTGACTTTTGTTGGCTTCAATTTTAAGCAGACAGCTTGTAAATACCAAAATAAGTTGGAACTATTTTTTATCATGGAGGATGTATACATTGTATTTCACATATATTACCAGTATAGAGGGGGCCACTTGTTGCATGGACAAGACATTTTGTTGAGTGTAACACAGCTTTAATGAAATTGTGAATTATATTGTTGTCCTAGCTCATAAATCTCCATAAAGTAACAGAATAAATACAATTGAGCATTTTTGATATCACAGAACAAAAACATTGGCTTTGTATGGACAAGCGGATAAGTGAGAATGCATTCTTTTTTTACCCTTTTCTGACCACAATTTAACATGCACTAAATGGCATAAGTAGATTGAATACCATCAAACTTCTGATGAGTAAAATCATCCCTTTCACAGGCAAAGTGTATGCTAAAGTTTCAAAACTTTCTTTTTGTCTCTTGATTTCCAAACATTTTCATTCAAAGCAGTGGACTGGATATTTGCCAGCATCCATGCTTTGTGAAAGTAGTTTGGCGTAGTAATATGGACAGCTGTTGTTCGACCTGATCTGGTGATCTGTCCAAAACAGATCAAATTATTGTTGACCCAATTCGATTTTCCAGGGACTGTCAGCATTCTGCTGCCACTTGACAGTCCTGAACAGAGACAGAGTCTGCTGTGTATCAAACCAGGCTGCTGTAGCCTGAGACACTGCAACATTTCAATGGCATTTACTTCGGGAGACTAAGATATCTGACCCACTCACTTAAAATGTATATTAGTTTAAGTTTTGTAATTTTGATTAAACTTTGAAAATACTTTTTCATTAATTTATATTTTAGATATGACACCAGCCTAATATCAAACAAATTGAAATTTTCTGTTGAAATCTCCTGATGCAGCTGGACCAAATAGAAAAAGTCAGTCTGTTGGCCGAAAATTTAGGAAATTCGGTTGCCATCTTGATGTCCAAGTGAAAATTAATCCTAGTATTTTCAAAAATTTCATAAAAAACATGATTATTAAATAAATAGTCAATTGTAAGTGTTGAGGTCTTAGTATCGGAAACAAATAGGATGGACATTTTGCAATTAATGTCAAACGTAATATCAATTTAATAGTTGGTGATGCAAAGCCCATGGATAATTGGACATCAGTTATAGTTTGATCAGTTCATTCAGCATATCATATCTGGCTGTGAATAAATATACTAATTTAAAGTACGCACCTAATAAGAAGATTAGGAAACAGTTACTGGCGTGGCAAAGCCAGTTTGCAAATTGGAGAGAAGAAATACTTTTCCAACGGACTGCCAGTCTGCAAAGACCTCTAAGAAATTTTAACTTGCCATGCGCACATAAAATGTCCTGAGACTCTCAGTTGATTCTCAATGCATTTGGAAATCATCGGTAATATTGGTGTAATGCAAAGTAATTTGATTAGTAATATCAGAACTCTTTTAAGGTTGTCCACACTTGTGATTCCTCCAGTGATTATCAGTAAAAAAAAAAACACACTTTTTTCACGTTCTAAGTTTTGGAATGATCTTTGCTGATGGAAATATGTGCTTATGTCCCAATGGGAACATCTACATTGGTTGTTACAATAATTTAATGTTGCAATTTTGGTGAAAATTATGCCGAATTAAATGGTAGAAATAATGTTGTCATAACACTGAAATAACGTCAAAAATTACGTTAGAATGCAACATTTATATAATGGCAATGTTATCACAACTTAGTGAACAAATCTCAACATTGTAACAACATAATTTCTACTTCTGCGTGACTACAGACGAGCCCTCCTGACTACAGACGAGCCCTCCTGACTACAGACGTGCCCTCCTGACTACAGACGAGCCCTCCTGACTACAAACGAGCCCTCCTGACTACAGACGTGCCCTCCTGACTACAGACGAGCCCTCCTGACTACAGACGAGCCCTCCTGACTACAGACAAGCCCTCCATGTTACATGTAACCTTGAGACAAACTTTCCTGTGACATTGTTAGTCTGTAACGTGACAAAAAATACTGTCCATCTCAAGGAGTGTCCTTTCTTTTGCATAAAACAGTACTTATCTAGACTCTAGAGGTCCTGCATGAATTTTTTATTGACAGTGAAAAAAAGAGACCAAACAATGTAAAATCTCCTAAACCCTATTAGAAATATGCAACCGAAAGCTGTCTTGTCTGACCAAATTATGAAGGGGAGGGGGCAATAGATGACAGGGGGGGCAATAGATGACAGGGGCTGAGTGACAGTGGCGGCCATTTGCAGCATTCCTGGCTAATAGCGGTATTCTCACTTGAAATGAGACTGCTACTGTCATAACACACGCCAACCAACAGTTAGTCAGGGGCAGTCTTATCGCAGCTCAACTTGTCCTTCCCCTGTCATCCATTGCCCCCCTCCCTTGCTGTCCTCCCTGCCCCTTCATTGTCTCTCTGCACTCCCATCATTTGCTCCCGGGCTAATACTAATTGCTGATTGCAAAAGATACCATTGCAAAACCCATGGGAAACTATTTCTTGTACGATTCGCGCTCTTTTGACGGGTCCCTATACTTGCTCGGATCCAGTGTGAATTTTCACTGGTCAGCTGTCCAATGTACATTGTATATTGGTTTACTGCCTTCCATGTTAATCGTAGTTGACATCAATTTGAACTGAATCCTCGCCGAGATCGGCAGGCCTGTATATATTGTTAATCCATAGATAGATAGATAGATATATTTATTTAATCTTGTTGTAGAAATACAAACAGTTTACATGATATTGTGAACAGCCAATTAAACAAAGGACATAAAACAACAAGACGGGACACAACAGAGTTACAAAAACTATATCAAGTTGCACCCAGATTACAAATACAAAAAACAACATACATACAGACAAACATATATTTACATACAGGTTGGTTATGTATAAACATAATTTTAAATAAGATGATTGATTGATGAGTTGGGGGATGATAATAAGTTATCATTAGCTTTTAGTTTAAATATAAGGACGTTTTCCATTTGGTATAGCTTTTTGCAAATAGTTTAGCATTCTTTCTGTCTTTTAAATGATCATCTAAGTGAAGCCAGATATGTGGAGCTCTACGCAAAAAGCTTTTATTGTATTGCTCTATCGTATGTTGTGGCGCTCTTAATAGGTTTCTATTTCTAGTCAAATGCACATGATCAATAACATCGAACAAACCAACAATTCTTTGTGGGAGAGTATTTTTTACATATCTGAAGGAAATTCTAGCAAGACTTAACTGTATTAGATCTTGTATCGTAAGTACTTTTGCTCTTTTGTATAGTGGCAGCATTCGGGTTCTTATGCCTACTTTAAAAATTGCTCTGATCGCTCTGTTCTGTTGTTTTCTGATTTGATTTAAATCTTTAAGTTTAAGCATAGGTCCCCACACATTGAGAGCATAATTCAAATGACTTTCAATATTTGAATGGTAGATCTGTAGCTTAATTTCAGAGGGAAGCATATTTTTTACCATGTTAAGGCTATAGTTGCCGGCAATAATTTTTGTGATTACGTTTTGAACATGTAACTTCCATTCTAAGTGCTCGTCAGTTGTAATTCCTAAGAATTTGATACTACTGACTCTCTCTATCTCCTTGCCTCCTAATTTAATGCTGCCATTATATCTTATTTCCTTTCTTTTGGTGCGATAGAGGATGTATTTTGATTTCTCAACATTTAACGTAAGTGAGTTACTGTCAAACCAGTCACCGAGATTTTTCAAGTCAGCATTCACTTTCCTATATAAAAACTTCAAATTTCCCCCTGACGCAAAGACTGTTGTGTCATCTGCAAATGTAACACAACTACAGAATTTCAAACATTTAGCAAGATCATTTGCCAGCACTATGTATATCAGTGGACCTAAGACAGATCCTTGTGGCGTACCATATGACATCAAGAAATTATTTGATACTGTATTTTTATATTTTACTGCAATACGTCTGTCAACCAGATAGCTCTTAAACATGAAAGTGCACTTCCTCTAATGCCGTAAAATTCTAATTTGTTGAACAAAGTGTCATGTTTTATGCTGTCAAAGGCTTTAGACATATCAAGAAAGAGACTTAGTGTGTAATGACCTCTATTCATATTTTCCAAGATATTTCCTGTGAAATCTAAGATAGCATCATTTGTATTTCGTCCTTTTCGGAATCCATACTGCCCTTCAGATAGTACGTTATGTTTTACAAAGAAATTCACTACTCGGGTATGTATCACCTTTTCTAGAATCTTTGACATTACCGGCAGAAGAGAGACTGGGCGATAGTTTGCTATTTCTGTCTTATCTTTGCCTTTGTAAAGTGGTTTTACAATTGCATATTTCATGTTATCAGGGAATATTCCTTCTTGCATTGATTTGTTAAAAATGATTTTCAAAGCTTCAACTATTCCAGGACATATCTTCTTCAAAATTTTGTTTGAAATTTCATCATAGCCTCTACTATCTTTGGCCTTTAGTTTCTTCACTACATTTACAATTTCTTGTGCATTGGTTGGAAAAAGAAAACAGCTATGCTCCACTGGATTCACCATATTTTGCATGGGATCTTTTATGTTACCCTTTTCTTCAATTTTTTCTGCAAGTCGTTTCCCAACTTCACTGTAGTGTTTCGCAAATGCATCACTTACTATACCTGCTCTGCTTTCTTTTATTCCATTAACCAGAATTTCATCAGATATATCTTTTTTATTATTCAGTTTACCTGTTAATTTATTTATGATGTCCCAGAGTTTCTTAGAATTGTGTCGATTTTCTTTGATTAGTTCTCTGTAATAGGCAAATTTTACTCGTCTTCTGATATTGTTCAGCCTGTTACGATATTCCTTATAATTAATGAATTCAGGACTTTCTCTATCTTTTCTGACAGCCTTTTTGTACATCTGATGACAAATATGTGATGACTTTTTAAGTCCAGGAGTAAGCCATGGCTGATTAGGTTTAGGCCTCTTATTCTTTGTAACTCTTGTCTTTTCAGGTGCATAAAAATCCATCACTTCTTTAATTTCTGATGTCAACTTTTCACTACTTTCATGCACAGTCATGGCACCAAGATCAATCCAGTTTCTATTTCTTAGACTAGCATTCATGTTACGCAGAACTGTATCGTCAATTTTGCGAAATTTATACTGCTGGCTAACCTCAGTTTGTTGAAAGTCTTGCATAATAGCTAAACACAGATAATGATCTGATATGTCTGTTGTGATTATAAGCGAATTGCAATTTGTATGAAGTTCAACATCTACATATATGTTATCTATCAATGTTGCACTGCTATGAGTTATTCTTGTTGGCTTATAAATGGTTGGAATCATATTTTTATCAAGATTCATCTCAAAGAACTTCAATGTATTACCATGAGAGTTTATTTTCAGGTAGTCAAGGTTTTGGTCTGTTCCTATTATCAACCTTTTGTGCTCTGATCTCACTTTGTCCACAATTTTTTCATAGTTCTCAAGAAAGTCTGTTTCATTTGTTCCAGGCACTCTATAGATTTCACCTATAACATAGTTTTTTTCACCCTTTTGCGGCAGTTCTATGAAAATTGATTCAAATTTCCCTTCTTCAAATATCCTTAGGTCCGGCCTTTCAATATAATCTATTTGGGACTTGATCAAAATTGATACACCACCACTTCGCTTATTTTTTCGATATTCACTCAGTAATTCATAATTATCAAAGCTATATCTACTGTGATTAGTTTCTGATAGGAAAGTTTCACAAAGTAGGAAAATATCAGGTAACATGTGTTTTTCATCTAATGCACTTAATAGTTCTGTGAACTCATCAGACTTACTAGGTAAACTATGAATATTAAGGTGGGCCACAACAAATGCTTTCTTTCCCACAATTGGCTCTGGCAAGTCACTTGTAATATCAAAATAGTTACAGTTAGAGTTCAGGACATGTTTATAGTCAATTATTTCCAATAGATCCTCAGACATAATATTCAGTTTGCTATAAGCTAATGAATTCTAAATAAAAAATATGGATGAACACACTAATCTGATGGACAAGATTAATGCTTGATTTAAGGGATTATGATTATGCAATTCAAAAATGAGAATATAACCATGTGAATTAAAGAGCAGTGCGAACGATAATAGATATGACTCCATGGAAATATACACAGGGCCTATAGGAATTTCAAAAATAGATGCAAGTACACAAAGAATGCGGCAGTGCAGATCTGATCAAGAAATATCACTGATACCTGGAAAAACCCAAGAATATGCAGTTAATTTGAACGAACGGAATGCAGGAAGGACGACCAGCAGTCCATGTGTCATTTGGCGCGAGGAATGGGTCGTTTTGTGCTGGTAAAGCATCCACGACAACAGGTATGGATGGAATTCTTTCTAGACAATGTGTGTGTTATTGAAAATGGGCAAATTGCAGAGTTATTAGCAGGGAATTTGGTGGCAAAATGGTGGCCGTTGGAAGATCGCGTGTCAGGGGCCACTTTGGGAAGTGGGTGACAGTGACCAGCGCTTCAACAGTTCTTCAAAAATTGCTCAGAAAAATTACTTCAAAAAGGACTTTCAAAAATGACCCCTGTCCGCTCACCTGAAACCACCGGAATGCTGAAAAGAAAATACCGTGAAACATGGAAGGCAGGGAATCTAATCTGATTCACATTTACATCTATACCTTTTTCTGATTTTAAAAGGGATCAGTTGATGACAGTAACAAGCAACAAGTATATTGGGCCCCCATAGGACTGAATCTAAAAATGGTAGGCCTAATACGGAATATTTCTGTCAGCTCAGCACAGACTCTTGTAGGGAAGTGGGTGTGTAATTTGTCTTGCTGCTTATATCTGCAATATATTATGACGTACATGTGTGGCACAGGCTGCCTTGCCCTTTTTCTGGCATCCAGGGTACCGGCAGTACCACATCCACCTGTATGTGCAAAAACATGTTAAAACTAATTAGAAGTGCGGGCCCTACATGCAAATAATGAAATGATTGCCAATTAAAATACAACTGAATTTTCCGCCTCGCCATTAATTTTATGCCCTAACGACTTTGAGTGACTGGCAGCCAAAGAGAAAGACGTAATTCTTGAGAAATGTCAGCACTTTTTAAACTGCAACAATTATGGATTTTAGCAAACAGTGTGGCAAATTAGAAAACACGATAATGAGACGCCGTTTACCGGGTAATCTAGTATTTCAAAATGCTGCTACAATTTCGCGCCAACAACATTTGCAAGATGGAATAGCCTCTGAGTCGAAGGACAATCATTGCAGGGTTGACTTCCTAAAAGGAAACAGTAAATGAGGGTTGGTGTTTTTGATAAATAACATTATTTCTTTCAAATTGTTTGCGGCCAGTAACTCACGGTGACCTACCCTAAGTTCTTTTGCCTAAATGGAGGTCATTTGCTCACAAGTGTCGGAGTTAATTGCGGATCCCAAGGGCCTTGAATGGAGGGGGAGGGGAGGCCAGATTTGCGCCCAGGGCGGCGGTAGGACAGCAATTCAATGTTGACCGAGTAATCGATTTGAGAGAGACTGAGGATGCACTTGAAAGGAGGCCGCCGAATAAATATTCATTCACGACAATAAGACACTGATTAGCGGAGAAAAGGCCATCTATCAGAGGCGAACCCCGGGCTGTTTTACACCTCCCTACCACTCAGATGTGTCCTCAATATCATTCGCAATCTGTTCTTTTCAGGTTCGTTTCTAAAACTTTACAGCTCTCGGTTGACTAGCAAGATTGATCATGACTATTTGAGTCAATATTCCCCAATTTCCATATAATCAGTGGAATTGCAATGAGATCAGAGGAATCGCATTCTGGGCTTGGTTTTTGTGTAGTCAGAAATAAAAAGAAGCCGCTGGGCATGACAGCCACTCAGGCCATGCTCAGGCTGTGTCGTGGAAATCCATGATCCAATACTGGCCCATTCCCTCGCCTCGCTATATCGATGGTTGCCAGGAATTGCACAAAACGCCAACATGGATTAAATTTTTGTGTCGAAATTTTTAACACGAGAAGGCCAATAATCGTGGTATTCATTGTGGCTACCTAACGCGCAAATCCATAATGGTGTGGCTGGGCAAAATGATGGATTTCTAACGGGGTGTGTTAAACTGTATTAAACTCCACGTACACGTACCTTTTATGATCAATTCATGTTACATCATTAGTTTCATTACATTTATATTATAATGAAGTAATATTAGATTCATGCTCAGAATTACTAATTCAGTAAATCACACGTTTTCTAAATAAATCGTAGATCTGACAAAAATGCTTGTCATACGAGAGATTTCCGATGAAATTGATTGAAAACATTCAAACAACATATGCAGACCGACTTATGGCCATTTACGAGGTCCCACTGAACTTGACTTTTGATATAGGCCTACATGTAGAATTATAGTTGCAATCTTGGTTGATCAACGTGTCATTCATTCCAGACTCATTAGCTTTGTGTCACAGTCTCGGAGCTTCATGCATCACTTGGACCCAAACATTTGGTGGTCAGGGCCTTGTGAGAGATTTCGAATTTTGCTTTCACAGAACAGAGCAGCATAATGTACCCATAACCTGAAATGTATGAGATTGAATGTAGTTTATTCGGATTGACCATGACTAACTTTATTAGCAGAGGAAATGACATCGAAAGCAAAATTATTCAACACCCCGAGAGGTTTTCCTATAGGCTTTATTTATATGTTGTTTAGTAAAGTAATCTCTACTGTGGGGTGGAACCAAATTTGTTATGGTTTGATTTTGATTCATTCTGGTGTCAACACACTCCTTATTGCAAGTCTCGTTAATTATTGGAGTTGATTAGGCCTAATCTTAAACGTGAAAGTGACGAGCTGCTAGTCATATTTTCTCCTATTCAGGCCACGAATAGCACTGCGGATGGTAGCCTCCTCACCTCTCAGTGCAGTCCAGTGTGAACCAATCCTGCTGTGGGAGGATGGACTCGAATAATTCGAATTTGTCAATTTTTGTATAATTTATATCCAGACTTTTATTAGCGGGTATGCTACGATTGCAAACATTACAGTGAAACACTTTGATATAGTATTAAAGTGGACTGTGACACTGTGAAAATGGCACTTTGCGTGTCATCATGCTGATGATTTGTCATGATCAAACCCAATACTTTCAATGTTAATTTGATTGAAGGAGACTTATCCCTCTTGTTGGTGACAGCCAAACGAAAGGATTATGCATCTGATTTTCACTCTAAAATTTGTTATGAGAAGTCGAATGGCTTACTCTTGATCATGACTAATCAAACAGCCTCTATGTTTCCCATGTTGAAAGTAGAGATGACACTTCATCGGCTATCATGAGTCACGAAGTGCCATTTTCACAGTGCCACAGTCCACTTTAATTCTATATCAAAGTGTTTCACTGTAAAACAACTATTTATGAATATTCCATTAGCATGGGCTTGTTTTGCAATTCCTTGATGCTGCATGAGTTGATGGAAATGTTCACCAAAATGAAACCAAAGCAGCCAATTCAGAAGTTTACACGTATATATATGTGACCAGTTTACTTGTTTACTGTTTCCCCAAAAAGTGCAAATATTTCCCCTAACTACTTCTGAGAAAATTAATAGATTTGGTTAAGTATATTTAAATTTATTTCAATGCATTTCCCCCACAGCACTTTGCTGCATTCGTGCCATTTTTCATGCCTGTCTTTATCTCTTTGAGGGTTGAATTTTTTTCCATCCTTTTCATATTTTGCCAGCTAATATTCAGGCCTTTCTTGGCGGACAGATACCAGTTGGTGACTTGCCTTTTAATTACTTGCGGAGCATTCCCCTTGCAACTCAACATGCTAGGGGCGGAATTTCAACAAAGGGCAAATTTTGTATAAAACGGTAAAAGCAGAGGCCTTGTGTTCAAGCTCTTTCTGCGGCAGTGTGTGGGGCAATTATAACATTCCTTCTGTGTCTAGTGCCAATGGCTCTCAGAAAAGACACTAAACAGTGTAATTGTTTTGTAATGTACATTTTTGACAATTTTTGCCACTTGGTTTGAAAATTGCTCGAAATTGAATTGGACAAGCTGACGGGCCACCTCCCACTGGCCGAATGTTCCGTTTTACATATGCTGTTCCATAATTCGGGGACAACTGTTGCTACACCCTGGCCCATGGAACAGTCTCCTGCTACGAAAATGGCCTGCCCAGACCTCTACAGTCTGACAATGGGCCACTCTCTGCAGGCAAGGGTGTGGAAATTGCTGCTCAATTGGAACTAATTATCATTCACGAGTTGAAGCCCTTTTCAGCCGAGGCCACTTTCTTATAACCTCGGCTGCCATGTGACATCGTGACCCCGTGTCACAAATCATACTCACACGAGAAATTTATCAATTACACTTCCATCAATTACCTAGTTTCAAATTCTGCTTCCAAATGAACTTGTCACTTGCCCATGACTGACACTTGGACAAAAATAAGTTTAAGAATCTCTTCCTGGAAAATTTAGAATCTAGATTTAAATCATTTTTAACTTATTTCTTTTTCCATTGAGTGTGTATGGCATCTATGAACCGTTTCCCACTGCCCCTAGATATCCCGAGGCTGCCACCCCCCCCCCGTTATCTTTCATTGACATCATTGCATTACATCAAACGGGGTCAATTCAATAGGAGACATTTTATTATACAGTAACGGAGCACTCTCTTATTATAGTATTAAAATGTTGTAACAGTGAGAGATACACCCAATTAAAGGGTATGACATATGTTCTAATAGCAGTTCAAAGTTGCTTCCAACCATCTCATGCAATATCCACAGCCTACCTGGAATGCATATCCACCTCTCGTCTGCTTTTTGGCGCGCTTTCCCTTGAGGCGACATTTTCTGAAGTGGGGCCTTGGAAGTTACATAACGTTCCTCTAAAATTGCCAAGCACCCTCTCCTTTGTAGCAAATAAGCTGAAGGAGTATATTCCTCTTAATAATAAATTCCAGACAACCTACACGCCCTGCTTCTGCATCAGGAGGTATGGCGGTTAATTCTTGGTGGAATTTTGTAGGCTGTTTGGTTTTTGCATTTTCTACTCAAAAAGAAAGTTTTGCTTTCACTTGGGATTGTGTTCCGCGTCACATTTGTTCACAGTTCTTTTTCTGGCACAATAGCATTCCTTTTTTTCCCAAAGCTATAAATTTTTAAAGCCTTATTGTTAAATTCCTAGACGAAGTTTGATGGCAGTGGCTCCCTTGTTCGTTTGTATGCTGTCATAAGCCACGGCATTTTATTTATACTTTATAATGTGTGCACTTCATAAAACATAACATTAAACTGTTGTCTATTCTGCCATGGCGCAACTTGCCTTTGTCCATCGTTTTATTTTATGCTTTCTTGTCTGATATTGTGATTTTTCTGTTTATTTCTTTTATGGTTTTGCATTAGGACACATGTATATTCTGTTGAAAGCAATGGAAATGCTTTTATTTCTCTTTGTAGACTAAAACAAGTCAAGTAAACCAAACTTGTAGACATGCAACAACAATGTGATGACACCCCTCTCAGCTATTTCCTGCGATGCAACAATGAAATCACAATATCTATTTGAACAATACAATTACTTATGATTGGCAGGTCCGCAATTGTGTGCTGCTGATAAGATGCCTCAATCGGAGGTTGCTTGGTCCGGCAGATTTGCAGTTTGGGTATCTCCTACGAGAGGGCCTGGGGTCATGTGATGAGCAGTGACGTAATAACGGAACTCCCGGCACATGCAACTGTCAAACTGTCAAGTAGCAAGGGCAACTGTCTCGTGCAACCTGCAATTTCATCTTTTGTAAGTGCCACTCAATCCCTGCCTTAGTTAACTGAACAGTCCATCACAGAAACAGTTTGAATGACTCGTGTTATTGAGTGACACTGGAATGACATCCCAGCTATTCCTGGCCTGATAAGCCCTCTATTATTTGGAATATTGGCGCCTCTCATTGTCCAAAGAGACCCAGGCATACTTGATGGAACCACCGAGAGCAAAGTATATATTAGAAGTGCATTGCACTGTCAGTTGGAGATTGAATTATACTTTTTTTTTTTAATTTTCAGAAAAAGCATTTATGTAAGTAACTTGATTTTTTGCAGAAGCCAAAAGTCATGCACACCATACGTGTGGCAAATGAAAGCTCTCTTTGTTTATAAACGGGAAAAAAGCTGCCATATGGCCAGCCTCGAGTGAGCTGAAAGCCGTTATGACATTCTTACATTTTTAACGACCTATTTCCCCTCCGTTCGGTGATATATGCTTGGCTGTAGAACAATATTGACACACATGTCACTTTATATATTCAAGTTTATTTGAGTCATTCGTCGAACCTTCTGACAGAGTCACATCAGGCAAGAACGAGAATCGCTATCAAACAAACTTGCTTATAATATTAAATTGCAGGTGACCCCCAGCTTCGGCCCCTGTACCCCAGTCAACAGCACCCTGGTGTTAAGGATTCAAACTAATACTCGCCTTTCACTTCGAATTTGCCCCATTTTGGCTAACAGCAAGGTTTCTTTTGGAATTCAGAAACATTTTAACTGTATGAACATTTACAATTCACTGATTCCTGTGCACTATTTTCTTGCAAGCCTGGGACCAAGATCGACAGAGGTAGTTGAGAGGATGAGGGTGATTGGGGCTTCACATCCTGTATTTATGCGCTTGGTACTTGGTGGGCTAATTAAGACAGGAGAAGGACACTTCAATGAGGTAAAGGATGAGTGAAACAGCGATCCGACATAGGCCCAGATGACCCGGCAAGAGGAGGTAGTTTGTAGCTCTCTGTTTACTGCATCCGGTTTGCTGCTCCTTTGTTTGTTGCTCTCTGTTTGTTGCTCTCTGTTTGTTGCTCTTGGTTTGTTGCTCTTGGTTTGTTGCTCTCAGTATGTTGCTCTTGGTTTGGTGCTCTCAGTTTGATATTGACAGTTTGAAGTCTGTTTGGTGCTCTCCATTTATGCTCTCTTTGTTTGCTGCTCTCTGTTTGCTGCTCCCTGTTTGCTGCTCCCTGTTTGTTGCTCGATGTTTGTTGCGCAATGTTTGTTGCGCGATGTTTGCTGCTCCCTGTTTGCTGCTCCTTGTTTGCTGCTCACTGTTTACTGCTCCCTGTTTGTTGCTCCCTGTTTGCTGCTCCCTGTTTGCTGCTCCCTGTTTGTTGCTCTCTGTTTGTTGCTCTCTGTTTGTTGCTCCCCGTTTGTTGCTCTCTGTTTGTTGCTCCCTGTTTGCTGCTCCCTGTTTGTTGCTCTCTGTTTGTTGCTCTCTATTTGGTGCTCTCTGTTTGGTGCTCTTGGTTTGTTGCTCTTTGTTTGTTGCTCTCTGTTTGTTGCTTGATGTTTGTTGCTCTCTGTTTGTTGCTCCCTGTTTGTTGCTTGATGTTTGTTGCTCTCTGTTTGGTGCTCCTTGTTTACTGCTCTCTGTTTACTGCTCTCTATTTGATGCTCTCTGTTTGTTGCTCTCTATTTGGTGCTCTCTATTTGGTGCTCTCTATTTGGTGCTCTCTATTTGTTGCTCTCTATTTGGTGCTCTCTGTTTGGTGCTCTCTATTTGGTGCTCACTGTTTGTTGCTCTCTATCTGGTACTCTCTGTTTGGTGCTCTTGGTTTGTTGCTCTCTGTTTGTTGCTTGATGTTTGTTGCTCTCTGTTTGGTGCTCCTTGTTTACTGCTCTCTGTTTACTGCTCTCTATTTGATGCTCACTGTTTGTTGCTCTCTATTTGGTGCTCACTGTTTTGTTGCTCTCTGTTTACTGCTCTCTGTTTACTGCTCTCTGTTTACTGCTCTCTGTTTACTGCTCTCTGTTTACTGCTCTCTGTTTACTGCTCACTGTTTACTGCTCACTGTTTACTGTTCTCTGTTTTTGTGCTCTCAGTTTGTTGCTCTCAGCTTGTTGCTCTTAGTATGTTGCTCTCTATTTGTTGCTCTCTATTTGGTGCTCTCTATTTGTTGCTCTCTATTTGTTGCTCTCTATTTGTTGCTCTCTGTTTGTTGCTCTCTGTTTGTTGCTCTCGGTTTTTTGCTCTCGGTTTGTTGCCCTGTTTGTTGCTCTTGGTTTGTTGCCCTATTTGTTGCTCTATGTTTGTTGCTCCTTGTTTACTGCTCTCTGTTTACTGCTCTCTGTTTATTGCTCTCTGTTTACTGCTCTCTGTTTGTTGCTCTCTGTTTGTTGCTCTCAGTTTGTTGTCCAGTGCTCATCAATTTTGTGCTCTCTGTTTCTGTTTGTTGCTCCATGCCTGTTGCTCTCTGTTTGTTGCCCTGTCTGTTGCTCTGTTTTTTGCTCTCTTGGTTTGTTGCTCTTGGTTTGGTGCTCTCAGTTTTGTATTGACAGTTTGAAGCTCTCTGTTTGGTGCTCTCCATTCATGCTCTCTTTGTTTTTTGCTCGCTGTTTTGTGGTCTGCTTTGTGCTCCTTAATTTTTAATTTTGTGCTCTCTGTTACTGTTTGTTGCTATCTCTTTGATGCTCACTATTTGTTGCTCCATGTTTGTTGCTCCATGTTTGTTGCTCCATCCTTATCGAAAGCTACCTAGAAAATAGATCACTTAGAGTAAAAATAGGACAAAATGTTAGCACTTGGGCTAGATTAAATAAAGGCGTCCCTCAGGGAAGCGTAGTAGGTCCCACTGCTTTAATGTCTACTTAAATGACCTACTTGTAGAACTCAGTCAGAATAGTATCATTCCGAGTAATTATGCGGATGATAACACCTGCACGGTGATAGGTTCAACCAGAAATGAAACAATTGACCTGGTTAAGAAAACTGTCTCTCAGTTGGCTGTTTGGTTTAAGGACAACATGATGAAAGCCAACTTAGACAAATTTCAATTTCTATTTCTATGTCCCAACAAAAAAGCAAATGAAGACTCTGTCACAATTTCAATCGAAAATATCGCTTTAACCAGCCAAGACGAGGCCAAATTATTAGGTTTCTATATTGACAAAGCTTTAGTGTTTGACAAACATGTAAAACAGAAGTGCAAACTAGCAAATGAAAAATTACAAGCCTTAAAAAGGCTATCCAAATTTCTTACCAAAGATTGTAAACTTGCTGTGTTGAGAAGCTATGTAGTATCTCAATTTTCTTATTGTTCTCCGTTAATGCATTTTAGCAGTAAATATTCAAGACAAAAAATGGAAAAAATTCACTTTCGAGGTTTATGTATCACATTTAATGACTACAATTCCTCCTACGAGGAACTTCTACATAGAAGTAAAAGTTGTACTGTAGAACTTCTACGTGAGAAGGCCATTGTAACTGAAATGTACAAATGTTTGAATGGACTCGGCCCGGCCTACTATAACGACATTTTCACTGTCCAGACAAGGAGCTCCAGAAGAGGACCTACCTTCAAACTGCCTAGAGCTCGCACGACAAAATACGGACTCAACTCGCTACGTTTCGCTGGTCCAAAGCTCTGGAATGAGCTTGAAAATGAACTTAAATTGGCATTAACACTGGACAATTTTAAATCCAAATTAGTAAACCACAAAGGGACAATGTGTAAATGTGCACAATGTAGAATTTAATTTGTTTTAATTTCTTAGCTTGTATATAAGTAGGACCCATTGTTTTTAATTTATTTTTATTTGTTATTACTGTGTTATCAATTTCCTTTTTATGAAGGCTTCTCGGCCAATAGCCTTATGGCTAATGTTTCTGTATAATTTTCCTTCCGAGAATAAACAAACATTTGAATCTTGAATCTTTGTTGCTCTCTGTTTGTTGCTCTCTTTTTGTTGCTCTGTTTGTTGCTCTCTGTTTGTTGCTCTTGGTTTGTCGCTCTCAGTTTGGTATGACAGTTTGGAATCTGTTCGGTGCTCTCCATTTATGTTCTCTTTGTTTGTTGCTTTGTCGTCAATTTTGTGCTCTGTGTTTTTTGCTCTGTTTCCTGCTCACTGTTTGGTGCTCTTGGTTTTGTGCTCTTGGTTTTGCACGCTCTGTTTTGTGCTCTCGTTTTTGAGTGCTCTGTCCACTGCTGTCTGTCCACTGCTCACTTTTCAGTGCTCTCTGTTATGTGCTCTCTGTCCACTGCTCCATTGAGTCTATCGAATGATCACTGTTTATTGCTGTTGGCTTCTTCTGTGTTTTGTGCTCTGCGTCTTTGTCTTGTGCTCACTGGTCAGTGCTCACTGTTCAGTGGTCAGTGGTCAGTGGTCACTGGTCAGTGGTCACTGGTCAGTGGTCACTGGTCAGTGCTCACTGGTCAGTGCTCACTGGTCAGTGCTCACTGGTTAGTGCTCACTGGTCAGTGCTCACTGTTTAGTTATTTCTGCCCACTGTCTCTATTCTGTGCTCTGTATTTTTGTGATCTCTGTTCTGTTCACTGCTCCCTATAGTGTACTGTCTGTCCAGTATTCTTTCTTCTGTGCTCCCAGGATAATGTGCTCTCATGGTGCTCTCTGCTTGGACATTTCTTTGCAATGATCTCTACTGTTCATGTTGCCATCATGAGCTTTCATCGAGTCCGACAACTAAAGTTGGCTCTGTAGTTGTTTTTTTTTGTTTTTTTGAGAAGTATATGCCTAAAAGTGATAAACCAAAGGCTGACAGATATAGCTGTCAAATATTCTCGCCATGATCTGGCACGACTGTCCTGGACTTGAGAGCAAACTGGAGGGCAGGCCGAGAACGGTTCTTGCATGTCAGACTGGGGCTTTATCAGACTTGGGGCATTCCAGACTATCACTTGCAGACATATCTGTGCCTCTGGAACAGACAGCAACATTTTACCCTTCAGAATTATCCAGAAAGTCCTCATCTTTGGGCCTTTGTGTTGGTAACGAAATTTACCCAGGGCAAACAGGAGCATAGTAGCTGGTGTGTGGACTGTGTGCTCGCCCTGTCACTTTGGGAGTCATATTTCTAATATCATTCTCCGGGGGCTAATTCCTCTATTGTCGTGTGTTTGCACCTTGAAATGCATGCCGAAAAACCTGTTTATAAGCGAGACTGGGCTACACGGACTTGGATTTTTTTGTGATCGACTGATCTTAAGTGGTCCTGTTTGTTTCTTCTATTCAATAAGTAAGATTGAACGTGGTCAAGAAGTAAATCTGGCGACCCCAGGTGACCTGCCCTGGCCGAGTGCTCCTTCCAGGGGACATCAAAGACCAGAGGGGCACCGAGAGATCCCTGTGTACACACGTCCACCTGCCCTGTTGATCCGTTATTCCTGCTCAAACACTGTTAAAACGCCCACTTGATATGACTGTGGCATTTTCATCACTGGCTTGACTGGCCATTGTGCCAACTGTTATTGGCCTGCAAAGAAAACCTGAGGAGGGGTCAGCTGAGTAAGAGAGGTGACAGTGGCCACTCACAGTGTCCAGTGATGTCCCTCAGAGGTCACTCCTTAGAAGTAAATCCCATTTCACTATCTCAACAAAGTCTCTTCTTCTGCTAACAGAATCGTGCTTGGCTCAATGCCATAGGAGCCACAAGAAAGCCCCACGTTCTGCGGTTACCAAGACCACAAAACTGTCAGGCATGGCCCCTCTCCGACCATAACGTTACTTTTAACCAGCCAACTGGTCCCATGGCGGATTCCAAGACTTGCGGATGTTTATCAGCCATGAGATCAACCAGGTCCAACAGTACTTATAAGCAGTTACCATTTCATTCTAGCCCCTCATCCCTCGGAGATCTGTGTCGTTCAGTGAGTTTTTATTTTAAATCTATACCCTGGCAGCTTCCTTTTATTATATCAGACTAATCATTGCATTTTCATAGCTTCTTTTCAATTTCCCTTTTTTCGCCAGCCAAGGTCATGACCCCTGGACGAAAGTGACCATGGGCCAAACTGACCGATGTCCCTGGGTGGTCTTGAGTTCACTGTTTGCAAACGCCTTCCCTCTCCCCTTTCCCCTGTGGGTGCCCTTCCCCTTGAGTGGGACATTGTTGGCCTGAGCTTGTCTTGCGGGATCCAGTGTCTTTTTGGGAGGCTAATAGGCGGCGTCCATGTGCCAGACTGTTATCAGGCCCAGCGGGCAGGGCACATGGAGGGGGCAGAGGAGGGGGCAGGGGAGGAACGGGCTCTTGTCTGTCGATTCATGGCTGTCAGGAAGGCAGAAATGCAGCCAGGCAACCGTCCAGCCCTCCCCCCGAGACCGTCTATTAGGCCGTCACATTCCCTGACACCAAACCCACCACCCTTCGCCCCCTTCCTACCATTGTACCTGGCGGTCGCCTACAGTATAGACTATCCTATCGACTGAATGAGGGCTCAATCATATAATTATTGCACGTCATTTTGAGGGCGCAACATCCTCCAGGCCTCATACTTCATTGGACCAGGCACCTGTTGGGCTGCAAAAATAACAATCAAGACAACGCAAAATCCTCCTTATCTATTGACGAGTGAGGAATTAGCAAAATGAGGCTGTGGTATCTGCAAGATCTTCCTGTGCTGTCCTGGGACAAACAGGTGATGACCAGCGTCCAGTGTCCAACCAGCCTGCCCATGGTGCATCAGTGGTCATTCTGCGTCAGCCCCCCCCCCCCAATGCGTGAGTGAGTGAATTTGTGTTTTACGCCCCATCAGCACCAGTGTGGGCTATTTAGAGGCAAAGCCCCCCCCCCCCAATGCAATTTCATTGGGAGTGAAATTGCCCCCCCCCCCAATGCAATTTCACTCTCATATCTTCATACATGCACCTTGTCTTCTCCCTATTATTGGTGATATTACGATTTCCTTTCAATAAGTTGGATAACGCACAATTTGATGACAGAGGAACAACTTTTAGACTCCAAAATGTTTCGCTTGGTCAACTCAAATGACTTATAATCAAATTCAAAAGCAGCTGCTCATATTTGGTGTTGTTTTTTTGCCTCCATTCTCTCCATGTGTGCCATAAGGTTTGATGTGAATTCAGAATTCAAAAAAGTTACAGGGTGTATCCTTCGCTGGGGACGTTACAAGATATCATAGTTATGTAACAATGCACAAGTTCCCTCCCTCCCCCGTCTTATCTCCGTCCGGGGGAATGTTGTGGCGCATTGTGCAGCTGTCATCTGCACCTAGTTCGGCCTCTGATATCTTATTTCAGTTCTTTAACTTCAACTAACTCCAAGGAATTAAGCCTGTCAACCTTTGAACATTCACTTTTTTTTCTGTTTTGAAAGATAATATGAACCGTGCAACCCTAAGGCGGAGGGCACAGAATGTTGGTCTAACGGAGCAAGGGCCCTTTTGTCGCCTCGATTGTCGCTAGAAATTGCCGTGGATACAATTTGGCTCAGTTTCCGCCACATATCTCTTCAATGGCACCACCGATAATGCTGTTGGAGTTGGGGCTTATAAAAAATGAAATTTTCAAAAAGTTGGCAGCTTTGGGGTGTGGGATTCTATCTGGCACTCTTGAATAATTTCTGCAGAATCGAACTGGTTTTCTCCAGATCAGAGTTAGCATAAACAAGCAAAGAAGCAGGGATTCCCCCTACACTTCTTGCCACCCAAGCCTCGCAAACACACGATCTATGAAAGTGAAAGAGTTACTGATCTGGCTAAAAAGCAATGATATTATGCCTGCTACGCATTGGCAATTTCTTTTATTTCATCAAAAAATAACAGTAGGCGCCAGTATGGTCGTCTTAGCTGGTATGTGTTGGCTTTGAGGCCATTGTGCAAGAATCAACAAGGATCGGCACACAGAGAGATCTCGGGGAGGCGAAAAAAGCAAGATAGTTCACCATGGAACGCCAACGCACAAGGGAGAAGGCCTCGGAGGGCATGGGGCAAAAACTACGACATGCATGGCTGCACCTAGGCATTGTCACTACTCGTGGTTTTTAATTCATAATTCCATTGATATTGCATTCAGCTCTTCGATGTTTATGAATAGTTATAGTTGTGTGGTCGCCGTCTTTCATGTGTCAGCTCACAATCATGTCTTCTGGGCCATGAAATAAACCAATTTGAACACGATGTAGGCCTTTCTGCTTTCCCGTTGGTTTCTTATTCGTTTTGTCAACAACCACTCCCCCCGAGGAATGCTCGGTTGCTCCGTCAATGGACTCCAGAACAGAACAACACGCCGCACAGCAAACCACACAGCAAATCACACAGCAAAACAGACAGCAAACCACTTGAGGAGTTCATTTCAAATGTGTGGCATGTTGTCACCAGGAAGACACCAACGAGGCCTGTGAATAAGTCTTTTCAGCAAGGCCATCCACCAAAGCCATCCAGCAGAGCCATCCAGCAGAGCATCTGCTGTTTTTATGAAGTTTATCAAACATGAATTATGAGAGATGAGAAGCCACTAAGAAAGTCAAAATATAGCGTCTCCCTCTGATACATTATATTGTCAACACCTGTCACTGCAGTGCGTATGTCGTGAAGAGACGTTTGTGTTTGTCAAATCAACTTCTGAATGTAATTAACCGAGCGGCCAGGGGCATTCATCGACCGCCAACTGTCGCTGTATCGGGTTCACCTCACACCGCAGAGTCAATGTTCAATTGGATGAGCAGGCGACATGCATACTAATAGCCACTTATTAAGGGCTACATCTATCTTCCTGAAGGCTTGGCTGTCACAGATAGATAGATAGATAGATAGATAGATAGATAGATAGATAGATAGATAGATAGATAGATAGATAGATAGATAGATAGATAGATAGATAGATAGATAGATAGATAGATGGATGGATGGATGGATGGATGGATGGATGGATGGATGGATGGATGGATGGATAGATAGATAGATAGATAGATAGATAGATAGATAGATAGATAGATAGATAGATAGATAAGTAAGTGAAACTTGTGATGTTTTGTCATTGGGTTAATGCTGAACATCCTCAACTAAACTGCACGTGGAAGCATAAAGGACGATATTTGTGGAATACCAATGGCTGCCAATTTTCTTTGCTGTACTCGGAGTAAGGTTTGGGTCAAAGTCCTTGGTAAGTAAGTGAAAGACAAGGCCAAAGTCATTACAATGGAAGAGGGGTTCACCTACTCACCAGACGTTATGACCCATGCACATGCAACTGATGGTAGAGCACAGAAAATAGGCAGCCATTTCTATCACACATGCCTCAAAAATCTACCTTTATTGATATGTTTTCGCCTAGGCCTAATCAGATGTGTATCCTTGCTTCCACAAGCAGTTTAGTTGGGTATGTTTAGCATTGACCCAATGAGAAATTATCACCCGTTTCACTTACATACAGGCGGCACTGTATACAGACACACAAATAGACTAATATACAGACAGACAGATGGACAAATAGTTACACAAATAAAGTAATAGACAGATAGACAGCTGGACAAAGAGCTAATATAGACGTAAAGACAGATAGACAGATAGAAAAGATGAATAGACAGATATATAAATAGATAGAAAGATATATAAATAGAGAGGTAGATAGATAAATAAAGAGGTAGATAGATAAATAAAGAGGTAGATGGATAAATAAAGAGGTAGATAAATAGATAGAGATCAGCGATAGATAGAGATAGATCAGCGATAGATAGAGATAGATCAGCAATAGATAGAGATAGATCAGCAATAGATAGAGATAGATCAGCAGTAGATAGAGATAGATCAGCGATAGATAGAGATAGACCAGCAATAGATAGAGAAAGATCAGCGATAGAGATAGATCTGTGTTAGATAGAGATAGATCAGCGATAGATAGAGATTGATCAGCGATGGAGATAGATCAGTGATAGATAGAGATAGATCAGTGATAGATAGAGATAGATCAGTGATAGATAGAGATAGATCAGCAATAGATAAAGATAGATCAGCGATAGATAGAGATAGATCAGCAATAGATAGAGATAGATCAGCGATAGATAGATATAGATCAGCGATAGATAGAGATAGATCAGCGATAGATAGAGATAGATCAGCGATAGTTAGATAGTGATCAGCGATAGATAGATAGAGATCAGTGATAGATAGATAGAGATCTGTGTTAGATAGATAGATAGAGATCAGCGATAGATAGAGATAGATTAGCAATAGATATAGATCAGCAATAGATATAGATCAGTGATAGATGGAGATAGATCAGCGGTAGATAGAGATAGATCAGCGATATATAGAGATAGATCAGCGGTAGATAGATATAGATCAGCAATAGATAGAGATAGATCAGCGATTGATAGAGATAGATTAGCAATAGATAGAGATCAGCGATAGATATAGATCAGTGATAGATAGAGATAGATCAGCGATAGATAGAGATAGATCAGCGATATATAGAGATAGATCAGTGATAGATAGATACAGTCATAGAGATCAGTGATAGATAGATAGAGATTAGGGTGCATCATCTGCCCCGTTTGTCTCCAAAACTTAATGCACTTTTGCAGTAATGTTCCTTTATGTCACAAAAGTGGCCCTGTAAAATATTTTGAAAAAATTCAAATGTCTTAGTGGCACAACAGGCTTGAAATTTGAGCATAAGGTATTATTTTGCCGTTTCGCGGTTGTCAATAATATTTTCAGTTCTTATTGGATTGACTTATAAATTGTGCAGTTAGATTTCTCAGTAAAAGAGCTTCAATTTGAATACCAACATTAATGGTTTCCGCTTAGGGGAAGTTGTGTTAGTGCAGTGATATTTTCTTTTTGAAATATTGAAATGTGATAAATCTAAAAAACAATGTTAATATGACTTTCGAAACCCAAAGAAGTCTCTAAACTGAGGAAGTGATCTACCACATCATTTGGTAAAACCTTGATGGAATTATAATGTAGTAGAAAAAAAAGGACATGGAAGAATGACGTTGCATTGAAGTGGTTTATTTCTCATATTTACATTTATTTGGTGTAGATTTGTATATTTGGATATTGTTGAATAGATATTTGAAAAACATGTTGAAATTCTAACTTTCTTTACCAAAGTGTGCCTCATACTTTATTCCAATGGAGATGTGACAGTTATGCAAAACTTGAACTTTTAAGCAGTTCATTTCAAACATTTTTCACCATAGTCCGAAACTTTCTACTTTTGGAATTTCTTCAAAGTGAAAAATTTTCAGAAATATAGCTTTCTACCATTCAAATTGAAGCTTATTTTCTTCCAAGAACAATGGTATATGAATCAAATTCCAAAATCAACTGATAAGCTAGATAATTGTAACCGCGATTATACAAAACATCACTTTTTGTCATTTTTGGACCAAACTTTAATGCAATTGTTCCACCCTAAGGCCACGACCAATATTATTGAAATCTTGAAGAATGTCTTTTTACTGGCAGTGGAATAACATAGCAAAAGTGCAAAAGAATATAACAATTTAAGGGGCAGACGATGCACCCTAATAGAGATCAGCGATAGATAGAGATAGATCAGCGATAGATAGAGATAGATCAGCAATAGATAGAGATAGATCAGCGATAGATAGAGATAGATCAGTGATAGATAGAGATAGATCAGCGATAGAGATAGATCAGTGATAGATAGAGATAGATCAGTGATAGATATAGATCAGCGATAGATACAGATAGATCAGCGATAGATATAGATCAGCGATAGATAGAGATAGATCAGCGATAGTTAGATAGTGATCAGCGATAGATAGATAGTGATCAGCGATAGATAGATAGAGATCAGTGATAGATAGATAGAGCTCAGCAATGGATCAGTGATAGATAGATCAGCGATAGATAGATAGATCAGCAATAGATCTAGCTGTTTGTCTGGCTGTCTATCTGTCTATATTTATCTATCTTAAAATGGTTACAATTCTCTTTTTCATAAAATATATATACTAACTGAAACCAAAGACAATGTACATGGTTCTATGAAATCCATAACAGGGGAGCAGCTCAATAACTGCTGTTACGATAATGTAACACCAGGTGGAGCTATTGTCAGGTGCACAATAACAGCCTCCCCCTGGCGAAAGTCCAGTCAGTTAATACTTGTCAGAGTTGGGCCCTGGTGAGCGTGCCTGTACTCCCTTTGTAATAGGCCTATTCCAATGCCAATGTTCAAGTCAGTGCATATATTTTCTATTTTTCCATCTCGATCTGCCTATCCATCTATCTACCCGTCTATCTACCTGTATATATATCTATGTATCCATCTACCCATCTATCTATTCATCTATCTATCCATTTATCTATCCATCTATCTATGGATCCATCAAACTGTCCATTTATATATCCGTCTATCTATCCTTCTATCTATCCATCACTCTATGTATTTATTTATCTATTCATCTATCCATCTACCTTTCTATCCATCTACCTGTCTGTCTATTTATGTATCTATTCATCTCTCCATCTACCTGTCTAAATATGTTGACTATCTGTGCAATTATAGGCCTACATGTCTTTGAACGCATTACTTATTACTTGGCGGATGACAGTGAAATGCCACTACCATCCGAAATGCAACACACAGTTACTATACACACTACCATCCAAAAAGTAATGGGGCAGGGCCTTGTGCATTGCTCTGCGGATGACCGTCACTTCACTCAGCCTGGTGCTGCTGACTGCTGCTGCTATCTGGCGGAAAGTCTCACAGGCGTGGACAACTTGCTGACAAGCAGTGAAGTGCAGAGATGCCTACATTGTCGTCAACATTTAACAAAATTCATGGCAATAAGCCCATATTGGACCTGTGTTCACACCCCATATGAAAACGTTGAATTCGGCTATATGTAAAATATACAATTAGTAGCCAGTAGTGGGTGCCCCTCGAGAGAAACTGTGGGTGCCCCTCTGGAGTCTGGACAGTAAAAATTTAGAATACCTTTTAAAATATCAACCAAAATTGCTTGAATTTTACAGTACTTATTGTCCCATAACAATTAGAATGACATATTACAGGGAATTAAAGCAATATGCTCATTTAAAATTGGAAATAATTATTTTCATATTATTATAATTTATAAGAATTGCATAAAAAAACAAATTTCTAGATATAAAGTTAATGACCTAAATGGATCACCAAGCAAGAAATCATGAAAACACTTGAAGTTACATACTCTTCATTAACTATCAACAAATTATGCTGGTAAGCAATCACCTCTGCATACCTGTGATTTTAGTGATTTCAGTCATATAAAATCAACAATTAAACTTATCTAATTCTAATTCATCCATTTATCCATCTATGGATCTATCTATCTATGTATATAATTTAGCTATCCCTCTATATTTTAAAAAGTTAATTTCCCTTCTGCAAGTATGATGTAAGATTTGAACTGAAAGTTGAAGATACTGCAATATATATTAGATATTGGTCTAAATTTTGTCGATTAATGCTTATTGCGTTCCTTTCCAGATTGATCAATTCCAGAAGAGGGCACCACGCGTTCATTTGTGTACAAATGTGACATTGTTCTGAGAAGTTGCTGGGTGAAGTGGACCCTGGAGTCAGTCGAATAAGTTGAAAAAGTTAGTTGAATTTCATTTTCAACTAGTAAGTCACATTTGGATCAACTAGTCACTGGTGTGCTTTGACAAAGTCTGTTGGCATTTTTTTCAACTGAATCTTGATTGACAAAGCATATCCAAGGAAGAAAACCACTTTGAAAGTAGATAAGAGTTTGATATGTTGTCTTTATTGATCATTTGAAACATATTTTTTTGATAAATGTAATTTGAAGATGAGAAGAAATTGTTTGTGAATCTTGCCTTTCGCCCCTTTTTAAAAATAATTTTTGGAAAGTTGTATTTTGTCAGTTGTAATTTATTCAACTAGTGGAGTTGAATTCTGCCAACTGGTTGAATTAATCAGTTGAATCCCTGTAAAAAGGAAGCTGCCAGGGTGATGATTTAATTTTCAACTGACTCCTGGGTCTAGGGTGAAGCGAAGTGACTGCAGGTCTATGTTAAGTAGGCCTAACGGATGATTATATATTTCATTGGTTCCTATGCGATATATAGACGTTTTGCAAACACATTCATTTTTTGTCTGCTGCATTGACCTCTCGCAGACCCGGAAGGACCTCGAAGTGACCCAGGGCTGAGCAGAGGTCATTGGGACCCGGATGTGTCCGCAGACATCTCTGTCTATTTGGGGAAAGGGCCTGAAAATGGCCAAGCTGTCAGGACTGTTCATCTGGTCCTACACAGCTTAATTGCGCGATTTATTATATAGAAGGCAAGGAGGTTGACATTTGATCAGGACCTTCTAGTAATGAGTTTCTAATGGCTTGCAGTGGTCAGTCTCTGGTGATTGTCTGCTTGGCCACCGGTCAGTCCCCGGGCGCAGTGCTGACACCAGAGCCAGCTCCGATCTCCCGCCAATACCCACCAATTGCCCGCCTTTATGGCTCTCAATCATAATTGCGGGTGCAGTGTTGTTTGGACGGCGGAGGCAGGGAGGGGCCAGGCCGGCTGCGATTGATTAAGTGGTCGGCCTAATTCGATCAGGGTGCTCGGCGGGGGCAGGGGAATCACGACGGGGGTCGCTGGCCACAAAGCCGAAAGGGTCAGGGTCTCACGACAGGCCACGACCGGTCCTGCCCTGTCCTCCCTTGGGCCTCCCTCGGGCTGTGCACTGGCTAGCCTGGCCCCTTGGACACTGGCCATCGATGGCCACAGAGCTTGTAATCACGATCAATAATTTCTCCCACACTCTGTCCCGGGGCTCCCCTGTGCCCTTCTTCTGTCAAATGACCCCCCCCCCTTGCCCCCAACTCCTTGACCCCCCTCCCCCTACCCTCGGCTGCCCAGTGGCCAGTGCTTGGGGCGAATTAAAATGTCCGAACTGGTCAGTGTCCGAGTGACGGTCGCTACGCCCCCTATCACTGGCCCCACTAGGCTGGGTACTATAGCAGTGGGTCATCCGTCTCCATTTCACCCCAATGTTTGCCCTGCTGGCTAAACTGCCCACTGCCCAGTATCTGGCCTTGTAAACTGCATTGGTGGATTTGAGCACTGCTCAGCCCGGCCATTTGTCCATCACCACTAATGCAGGTTTGCAATTGCCATAACTGGGAAGAGCCATCTCCCTCTGGTGATGTATGGTCTCGGCTTGACAAGCAAAACCCCCACATACTTGTCTGACTGCCTCCTCTGCAAAAAATATTAATGGCAGTGGAATCCTAGGCACGGCTGTGGAGGCACACTCTGGAGGCATGCTGGAATTCTAATATCCTCTTAACAATTGTTCATATGTAGAGTAGTTCTCCTATTCCAGTCCCTGTTCGCCTATTTCTTTCAATTTCTACATTGGCAGGGAAATTACAGGCCTGTTCAGGGGGGTTTTGATGAATCTATGATAATCTCTTTGATTTCCCCATCGTGTGATCCTCTAAGATTCATTCCTTTCTCTCTGCTCTGCAATTGTCAGGAGAAGGTGTCTGCTCCGCTCATGATTTACGCATCCAATTCACTGCAAAACTTTCTTCTTTTTGCTTCTTTCTCTTTCTTGACTTCCCTTTGCTCCGCATCTTTCCTCTGAATCATGACAACCATGTCCCATCGGAATCCTTGCGCCTCCACCTCCGCCTATTCCAAGTTATCAACTTCTCAAAGAACTTATAAGAAACCTGTAAAAACTAACGTCCGACTCAGTCTGTTATCTGTTTCCTATATATATGTATGCAATTTATATTTCCCTTCCACAAGCAAGGCTGAAAGTTCCTGCATGGAGAGACATACGAGTAATACATGACATTGTATTCTCAACTGCATGTATTGGAACATGATCATCACTTAAAACCTTTTTGACTAGATCGCTTAGTCATTGGTCACACTTTGTCAATCTTTTTAATAGTTAATCAATTTATTTAGCTGATTTGTCAACTTTTGCTGAAGTCAGTGACCATGTCAAATAAAGGATGAGTCACATGTTTCACATTGCCTTTGCATGAGGATTGTTCCGCCAGTGACTCCAAACAGCTGTACGTAAGGGCCTGCAGAGCAGCAACTGAAGACCTTTTGCCAGAAACTTTCACAAAATCCTTGGATATGAGAATACAAATGAAATTGAAATTTTTTTAGCAGATATCATGAACACGGTTAATTGGTTATCCATCTGTTTGTGCAAAAATGTGCAGTCATTGATATACTGGCCAAAATTTATGTCTCAGGTTCATACTTATTTACAGTCATCGTCATATTTATGTGGAATCTCAAGTTCATTTCTCTGCTGTTGAAGTGTGATGTCAGAGAAGACTCTATTCTCTACCATTGCAATATATATAAAATAACTACAAGCTGTGATGTCATTTTAAACTGGGTCAGATTCTGCAGCTTCTAGCCAATGTGAATCAACCTCAACTGAGCATCACAGCTTCAGCACTACATGTATGTCAGAGTGAAAATGGGGACTGGAAAAACCCACGCAAGTGCTACATCACAGCCTGTCAGCCAATGGGCTGATAGAGCAAATATACATCACATAATCCATGTGTTTACAAAGCATTGTCAAGCCTTTTGTTAATAACAAGTTCCATCAAAGTTTAAAGTTGTAAAGTCTCAAGTTTGCGGATTAATCAAACAAATCTGTGGGGATTATAACAGTTGTCTACTGTGAATGCCCACGAAGCTGCCATTTACATAGATTAGACTGGTGATTGCCAAAGATAGATCATTGGGATCACATCAACAGTTAGGTTCTGATCACAGAATAAAATGTACTATTTTCTTGAATATATCAATGTTGAAACTGTGGTGCGTAGTTTGACTGTTAGCACATTGGCTATCAGGCTGTGATGGTGTGGTTGCAGGGGCTATCCCTGATAAAATGCAAACTCTGACATTGTTTTGAAACTGTGATGCCAAGCTGAGGTGGATTCACATTGGCTAGAAGCCAGGATATCTGACCCAGTTCAAAATGACATCACAGCTTGTAGTCATTTTACATATATTGCAATGCTTGAGAATAGAGTCATCTGACCCAGTTTAAAATGACATCACACTTCAACAGCATAGAAAAGAACTTGAGATTCCACATAAATATGACGAGGACTTTAACTGGTATAAAGACCAACTTAAGACTTATTATTTACCCAGCATTGAAACATAATTATGCAGACTGGGTCGACCTATGATGTCATAGCTCCTACCATGTAACACATCACAGCTTATGAGCCAATGACAGTAGGCATAGCACCTTGCCTATGAGGTCATTGCTGAACTAGCTATGGCATCATAGATCATGATCCAATGGCATGAAACATAATTTGCAAAATTCTAAGGGAATTTTGAAATGGGTCACAAACAAGAAGCTTATGATGGAAATCTTAGGTGGGGAGTGATCTGTCATCACTTCATGGCTGGTATCATAATATAAGTATGCATATTTGTTGTTTTTTTTATTTATTTACATACCTGTGTAAGTAATTGTTGGGGATGCACAATTAAATATAGTTTTAATAACTCTTGTGCAACCCCTCACCAAAGCATATTGCAATGATAACACTGTGGATGTTTTATGTATATAAGTTGTTGTATGTACAAGCTTGGGTGAGAAATAAATATCTATCTATCAAATAGCAGCTGTGCTATTTGTTAGTTTCTCCTGGTTCCACAAGATTATCAAGAGATAGGAGAACAAGGAACAAGATGGCCCCCTAAATTTGAAGGTGCCCAATACACAGTTAACACATTGTACAGTGGTACCTGCATTCTGAGACCCCTCGTTGTGAGACCGACTTGCCTCATATAATTGCCGTCCTTCTAGACTAAGTAGTATTTTTAGTGAATTTTGCATCTTGATGAGAGTCACCACGCCCCGAAGGGAGACCGATTCATGACTGCAAAAGAGGTGGTACAATAACTCAGGGACCATTGTATACATTCATTGTATACAACTTTTTCAGACAGATGATGAAGTGTCAAAAGCTGTACAAGCACAGTGAATTGTTTTCCCACAGCCAAAACTATGATCTAGAAAAATCATTAAAAACTGCACACTTCTTTCGAGTGAAGGAGTATCACATAGGCAATGTGAGGAAAAATGTCCATGAATAAATCAGCACATTTGTTGGACTCTCAGAAACCTTCCATGCAACAAATGGTGTGAATGCTATATTGATAATATATGAAAATAATGCCAGAATCTGACTGTAATACTTGTACATGCAGTCTGCTTGAGGCTTTGGAGGCACAACAGTATTTCTAATAATGGCAAAATACATTTGGTAAAATCAGGCAAAACTTGAAATGGGAACAGCTGCCAACCTAACGTATGCCAATACCTCAGACTTGCAAGTAAAGATGCTAGAATGCTAGTGTGACCTATTTCCATTTACGAAAAGTAAAAAAAAGGATATGGCCTAGTTCAAAAATAATGAAGCCACGCAGCATATTTTCTGTAGGGGTCTCAAAATATGAGAATGGCTGTACGTGACAACTTAAAGGTACACCATTGCTTTAAGTACATTCTTGTGCAAATTTCCTGAAAATTTCACGACATTCTGGCTCATAGTTATTGAGATAGAGTCCACTTACATTGAAAAACAAGCATTTTTTCACTAAAAAAACGTGACATAACATTTTTGACCACTTGAATTCTTTCAGTTTTACAAATTTGTATGTATTCTAAGACAATTTCCTAACACTTTTTGGAATCTTTACATCCTTAGGCTTCATCAATCCATCAAATCAAGTACTTTTATTTGCCTGTGTTGACATTATTGAGCTATTTGTACTCGAAGGTTGACTTCCAAAAATTAAGTCAAATTTGACGCTTACTGATCTGGGATGCTCTAGTGTCCCTTTGACATGTGTCAGTTGAATCTTTTGGCCTCTGAGACCTAGTCTTATATCTTCTTACCCATTTCGGAGCTTCTTATGGTTGTGGAAAATTTATTTCACTAAAAAATTCCCATGAATAGCAGGGTAGGTGAATCCGTCGCAAGCGTAACGCCCAGAATACTTTGTAGCGCCAGTGAGCAATAAAAGCTCCGTTTTAAATCTGGTTTGGCTTGTAATATTGCACAATCTGTGTAGTTTTGAGAAACAGTCAAGTAATCCAGGTCCACAGCTGGTTTCTGGTGGAAAAATTCAATGATTTCTTAAATGGGGCTTTGTCGCAAGCGTAACGCTATGGAAAAGATTGATAATATTTTCATGGTTTTCTTGTAAAGAGTAAAGCAATCATTATAGTATTACTTGTACTGATACTCAACACAATATTTCAGTAGTTGGAGTATGTTTCAATGTTAAATTATCAAAATTTTGCTCTTTGTAAAGCTTTTCTCAAAATTTGGGGTCAATTTGTTGAAAAATGCAATAACCAATTCAAATTTCACTTTAATTTTGTAATTACTCTTATGCTTCATCCAGTTATAACTGATAATGCATATAAAATCGATTTGGGTCAAAACCAGAACACTTTTTTTACTTTTGTGTCATCCCATTACCCAAAATTGCCTTTTTTACTGAAAAATAGGCTAAAAAACACGCTTCTATCATCATTTGCTCTGTTCGTATTCACTTTGGTGGCACTTATTTGGTACCAATTCGAAGCCCACATACAGACGCATAACACAGGGCAGGTGGATTCTTTTTTAGAGGAAAATATGTACATCGGGAGAATATATGTAAGTTTTTTCTTTAATAATGCAACAAAATTTCGAAAAATACTGTTTTTCTCATAAAATATGTGGTGAATTTTGATGAAAACAGCCATGGCCACTTAATTAAGAGCATATGAGTTTTGTCATCCAACAAAAAATATCAATTTAATTTGAAGATAAGTTACCATTTTGTCTACTTTTCTTTCATGGCCATGGAAATAAAAATTAATGAAATTTGGTAATATTCGGCTTTTATCAGTTATTTCCACAAACCTCAGCCAAATGGTAAATAGAGTTTCTAGAACTTAGACATGTTTGTTACAATATTATGTGGTCATTTGGTAGATATAAACATTTTAAAAGTTTGATGGTCATGTCACACTTTGGCTTCATTATTTTTGAACTAGGCCATATGGAAGTGTACTGTTACCTTCTGATAAAAAAAAAGAAGTTTCCACTGCCCCATCCTGCCCCACATTCCCCTACATGTACTAGGAAGAGAGACTTTCTTTTACATTTCAAGTTACCCAACCATATCAAATCCAGTTCACATAATGATACATGTTTATAATTGTGTACTGCACAAGTGATTAATTGAATGTCAGTTATCTTATTAACTATGCTTGTTTGTATTTCACAGACTTCAAATATCACCAAGCACACATAATCCTCCCACCCCCTCATGTGGAGTTGCTGCAGTGTTTTTGGCCAGTTTGGCCATGAAATAATTGTGAGGCCAAGATGAAGTTGTCCATGAGGTATGCCATTGGCCAGTTTGACCTACAGCATCAGAGCTTGTACCATATTTACATATGCTTCAATGCTAAGCAATGGAGTCTTGAGCTTTGACATCATTGGTCAAAATTTAACAAAAAAGTGATTTCTTCAGAGCAGTTGCCGGAGCTGTTATACCAGAAACAGAGGCCCAAAATTGTCTAAATTGGCACTTCCCTGAATTCTATCCATTTCCTTCTCTTCTGCATAGAAATATTAACATTTCACAGGCTTACAGTTGCAACCTCCTATCAGTGGCGTAACTGGGGAGTCTCGAGCTGGGGGGCACTGAGTGGGGGGGGGGGACACGCGATTCTCTGGGGGGCACCAACTATACTGATTTTATATTTTAGCGCCCCTGTGCCCCCCCCCCCTCCCATAGGGACGCCACTGGCCACCTATCTCTAATTCGTCGGTGCTTCAATTGTCTGCCCTCCAGCCTCCAGAACCATTATGACATCTATTCCTTCGCTGACCTATTGTCTGTGCAATGGATATGGCAGGGGATACCTGTCCATCATCTCTGCTAACTTTGACGCATATTAACTTAATGGGCATTTCTAGTGTAAAAATATGACAATTATTTACTTACCTGCAATGTTCTGTATCAAATTGTGAGGCTTGTTCGATACAGGTATGTGGCAGAGCAGCAAATGACCTTTCGATGAGAAAAGTGATCCTGGCCAGCTTAAGGGGATTAAGCAATTTAAGCATTCTAGAGTGTTTTAAGGGACTGTTACAAAATAGCAAACAGGATTATCTTGTTTAGCATTACAAGTTTGGCATTGACTGTTCACCAATTGGAAATCAAAATGGATATATCAACAGTGAAAATCTTTTTGACGAGAACGGTCAGTCAAAATGACTAATTAAGTTAGTAAAGTGACAATGTCAAACCAGCAAATAGGTGAAACTTATTAACTTAGTCATCTGACTAAACACCTTGGAAAATTTAGTAATCAGTTAGTCAATTTACTATAATTACATTAGTCATAAGTTAATCATTTTATTTATTATATATTAGCCACAAACTGGTCACATTACTAATTAAATTAGTCGTAAGTTGGTCTATATATAGATACTAATTAAATTGCATTGTATGGTCAGAAGCTGCTAATCAACTGGGCCTTAATATTCGCGCAGCGAAACGGCCGAAGGCAGTTTCGCAAAGCGAAATTTAGCACAAGAAAGGTTTCAAAAATCTGTGCAGTGGTGGTCTCAACATCAATGGTCGACAGCAGGAAATTAGGTCAAGTGGGACCAGCTTCTTATCAATGATTTAGTTTCGAATTTAACAAAACATGACATATTCATATTCAAAAGTGTCTTAAAAATTCAATTTTCTCCATTAATATTCCCTGTATCTATTATTTTTATGGAATAGTTCATTATAAGCCTTGACAAGCTAAATTAAATTATTAACATTGTGATTCATTTCATTTCAAAACAGAAACATAACAAAATTAAGGTTACATAATCTTTGTCAACTGATGATTATGTAACAGTGAGCAATTAATCTACATGCAGATCATGTTATTGTTTTTGTTATCACTATTATGTAATATCAACAATCTAGCATAGACTTTAATTTGGCAGCTTTCAGTGTAGTCTTCCTTTTTACTATTTAGCTGATTATCTATCAATTCTATATATTCTTAATCCTATTTATGTGCTATCTATCTATCTATCTATCTATCTATCTATCTATCTATCTATCTATCTATCTATCTATCTATCTATCTATCTATCTATCTATCTATCGATATATTCTATTTTTGATCTATTTTATTTTTCTTATAGTTTCTAGCCTAAATTTCTCTCTATTTTTCTAAACTTTTTAGGAGCTGCGTGAATTTCATGGCTGTGCCATTTACATATTATTGAGTTCAGAGTTATAGAACTTTATCTTTTAACCCAAAGCGACAGTCACTGCCAGGGATCTCCAATTTTTGGAAGGTTTCAGTTGGACTATAGCACTGATCCATGCATTTTCAATGGCCCATAAATCGTGGCCAGTATATCAATGACTGCTAATTTTTGCACAGCCAGATGAATAACCATGTTCATGATTCCCACTTAAACCTTTCAATTTCATTTGTCTTCTAATATCCAGGGATTTAGTGAAAGTTTCTGAAGCAGAAGGTCTCAAGTTGCTGCTCTGTGGAACCCAGACATACTGCTTTTTGGAGTCACAGGCTCACTGGCGGAACAATCCTCATACCAAGGCAATGTGGAACATGTGGCTCCTCCTATTAACTTCAGCAAAATATGACTAAATAACTTAGAAGTTTGATTAAGTCAAGACAAAATTTGACTAAGAAAGCCCAATGACTGAGCGATCTAGTAAAAAATTTCAGTGAACCTAAAAATTTAAATGATGCGAAGTGGCATATAAACCCCTAGTGGGTTGGGTACTAATTATTTGACTTATTAAGAATTTACTTGCACCTTCATTTAATTCTTACATCTTACAGTGTATATGCAATTATAGTTTACAAATTTTATATAACATGTTAAATCAAATGTCAGATTTATGTCATTGGAGGTTGTTATAGGACGGATAACTCTGACATATTGGTGGCTGCAACTGCTAGTTATAATATATAATAATAATAATATGGATTTATATAGCGCTAATTTCAGTAAACTGCTCATCAGCGCTTTTAGGATTAAATCACTTATAGGAATTCTGAAACAAATGGGTTTTTAGTTTCTTCTTGAAGCTTTCCAAGGTTTTTGCAGTTCTAACTTCTTCAGGCAAACTGTTCCAGAGTTTTGGTGCTGCATAGGAAAATGCCCGATCCTCAAACTTATTTTTGTTGCATGGAGCAGGTTCTGCTAACAGCAGCTTGTGGTTACTTCTCAGGTTATATTTCTGTTGTGATTTGACTTGAAGAAGATTTTGGATGTATTGCAGTGCCTGATTGTTGATTGCCTTCCATGTAGTCGTCATCAATTTGAATTGGATTCTTGCTGTGATTGGTAACCAGTGCAGTTGTTTCCTACTATGGCTGACACTATCATGTTTTTTCAATCTCTCAATTAATCGAACTGCCGAGTTTTGAGCAACCTGAAGTTTATTTAACAATCGGGTAGCAGTGCCATACAACAGCCCATTTCCGTAGTCCAAATGAGGTGTGACAAGTGCATTAACAGCAGTTTTAACTATTTCCTTGTCTAGGTTTTTTCGGAGTTTTGATAAGTTTCTCAAATTGAAATATGCACTACGACACATTTTGTTGATCTGCTTCTCCATGGTCATATTTTTGTCAAAGAGCATACTAAGTTGCGGACATGGTTAGCAGTCTTGATTTCAACATTGTCTACATTGATGGATGTCATTTGAAGTTTCTTCAATTGGTTTGGTGCTCCAATCAGAAGAAGTTCAGTTTTATCTCCATTATTGCAAAGCTTGTTGTCATGCAAGAAATTTCGGATTTCTGCAATGCAATTTTCCATTTTCTCAGTTGCATGTTGTTCACCCAGAAAGGTTGGTTTAAATGACAGGATGAGTTGCTCATCATCAGCGTACTTCTGATCATGAACCTGATTTCTTCGTGCTACTTCACTGACTGGGGCAACATAGGAGTTAAATAAGATTGGTCCAAGTTTGGAGCCTTGAGGAACCCCAAAATTGAGTGGAAGTTTGCTTGATGTTTTGTCATTTATTATCACAGACTGTGATCTTTCAGAAATGTAAGATTTGAACCATCTCAAAGCTGCACTGTGTACACCATACCTGTTGCACAGTCTTTCTAGCAATATGTCATGATCAATTGTGTCGAATGCAGCAGACAAGTCCAACAATACTAGCATTGTCACCTCACCGTTGCTCATATTAAGCATAATATCATTATGGATTTTTGTTAAGAGGGTTTCGGTGCTATGAAATTGCTTGTAGGCTGATTGTTTTTCATCCTCAAGATTGTTCTGAGTGAGGTGTTCAACCTACTGTTTGATTACAGCGCTCTCAATGATTTTACACAGAAAAGAAAGGTTTGAGACTGGCCGTTAATTCTGTTTGATCAGTTCAAGTCCCTCTTTCTTCAAAAGTGGTTTAACAAGTGCATGCTTCAGTTCGAGGGGCATTTCCAAGTGTTAATGACATATTAACAATTTTCGTTATGATTGGCAGAAATTCATCGACACATATTGACAAAAACTGGTGGTTAACTGAGAGTTATCACGTGAAATTGCCCCTCAGTTATCACGTGGAAAACTGATAGGTTATTGCAAACGCTAACCACGTGATTTTGTCACCAGTTAACCACGTGATTTTCTGGGGGCAATCTTCACCAGTTAACCATGTGATTTTCTGGTGAATATCTTCATCAGTTAACCACGTGATTTTCAGGGGGGCAATCTTCACCAGTTAACCACGTGATTTTCTGGGGGCAATCTTCACCAGCTAACCACGTGATTTTCTGGTGAATATCTTCACCAGTTAACCACGTGATTTTCTGGGGGGCAATCTTCACCAGTTAAAATTATTTGAGAAGAGGCAAAATCTCCAACTGGTTAACTTGGCTCTTCATCAAGCCAGTCAACTTGGACTGTTTCAAGCAATATCTTGGGCTTTCAATAGCTGTGGGGCTGAAGTAAAACCACAAGAACTTGCTGAAAATTTGTCACAACCAGTGTGATGCAGTGAGTCTCTTTTCAGTCTTCTTAATGGGTTACCAGAATCAAGGATTGTAGTCGTACATGATTCACATTTCGGATAACTAGCCTTTTGTAATAATATCCAATATGTGCTCCTTTTTGAGCTAATAAGTTTCATTTCGCCATATACTGTGCATTAATTCAGATTTAGAAATCATAATCATTTGTTTAATTAGTTTAAACTCAGTTAAAGTAAACTTGGTGCGGAACCCGGTAAACATCTGTGTTTCTACTACAGGTGGCTCCATCTATATTTCTTGGGGGCAATCTTCACCAGTTAACCACGTGAAGAAAAACATGTGATAACTCTCAGTTATGTCATGAAGATAGTCAAGTGATAATCTGGTGAAGTTCATCACGTGGTTATCCCGTGAAAATGTTGGGGAGTTTTTTCACGTGAAGAAAAACACATGATAACTCTCAGTTATGTCATGAAGATGGTCAAGCGTTAATCTGGTGACATTCATCACGTGGTTATCCCATGAAAATGTTGGGGAGTTTTTTCACGTGAAGAAAAACATGTGATAACTCTCAGTTATGTCATGAAGATAGTCAAGTGATAATCTGGTGAAGTTCATCACGTGGTTATCCTGTGAAAATGCTGGGGAGTTTTTTCACGTGAAGAAAAACATGTGATAACTCTCAGTTATGTCATGAAGATGGTCAAGCGTTAATCTGGTGACATTCATCACGTGGTTATCCCGTGAAAATGTGGGAGTTTTTCTCACGTGAACACAAACACGTGATAACTCTCAGTTATGTCATGTTCACCAGTTTCCCCCCGTGTTTATCACGTGAAGTTCACGTGCATTGTCAGCTGGGATTCAAGCAGTAGCCATGTTGGCATTGGATCAAGTTGGCAGTGTTTGACAGGCATTTCAGTGATAAGTTTCTTAACTTCTTGTTCTGATAGGGCCTTAAACTGACGTAAAGTGTGGCTGTGGTTGGTTTTGAGAAAACCAACCTTCCAGGCACTTCCTGTTGAGGCATTCGCTGTAGACACGAGCAACACACTGGAGCAAATTGAGGCTGTCTTTGTGCTAAGTGAGCTATGTGCTCATATCAGTTGTTGACTGACACAGTAAAGTTTATGGCTAGAGTCTGTGCTGAATTGTGCAAGACCATAGGCGCCAGAGCATTTTCTAAGGATTTTCGACTAGGAGACCAACGCAATTTCGTAGCGTCATGATGCACAACATTTATAGATCAGCAGATTCAGCAGCTGTAGATGTATATCCATTACAATATATTTATGATGATTTGCTCGCAAAAAGATTTTGAACTGTTGAACTAGCTGCTAATTTAGGATTTTTCGCTGATTGCCACAAAAAAGAGTCTTGACAATTTTTTTTTTAATTGGACACAAGAAAGATGACATAAACAAAAGTATATATTTTAGAGATAGTGATGAATATTTTTTCATATGAGAAGCAGAAGCCTTGGTTTCAAATGCACCCAAGAACTACAAACTGAGACAACCAAATGAGAACTTGATGACAGTCTCTGGAAAAATTGGTCTCCCAGTGATGCCAATTTGGCAATGACTGGACTGCATGATAGGCCTATGGTTATAGCTCCACTGTGATTGATACACTGGGAAGGTGGAGTTTTCAAGTGCCACCTGGTGAATGTCATAAGTGAAAATTACCTAATTTGTGTGAATATCCATTAATACCCATACATTTGTTCTGAGATCATATCATATTCACAAGCCAGATAGTCGTTCACAGACAGATCTTTTGCAGGTGGAGATACATATCTTCTCTCACTAATATTAAAATAACAGTGTCCGGGATTTATCTTAGTTCCTATTTAATGCCTGGCCTTCTAAATTTCCCCATGCCTTCCTCATGCTCATAGCAAGCCACTGCCGCGTTTTCATCAAAATTGGTTAACTGTACATGTCCTAATTAACGATATTTAGTTCAAACTGTTTTGTATACAACGCACAACAGGGCAGCACCTGCAAGATCTCTACCACCTTCCTTTGAGCACCAGGTTATAATAACACTTCATTCTGACAGATGTAATCCCATATATATAAAAGGTTACAACTCCCCTCTTAAAGCTATTTACACGGGCACTTATTGCTTAGATACATAATTATGATAAGTGCAGCCCTCTAAGCCCAGAGGACCCATTGGGCAAAATTTAACAAGAAGATCATTTTATGGCAAGATTATTTATTAAGAATCAGACAGTGTTCCATACGAAGGTCATTTTCACAAATCAACAATAACAAAATATGTTTGGACAAAAATGAAACACAACAAGAGACATAGACACCTACAGTACAATACGCGAATCAAATTGCAGTGACCTCTAGTGCACTGAAGTAAAAAATGAACAGATATACACATTTGCAATTGCATGTACAAGACGTTGAGCTGACGTGTGCAGCAATACTGGTCAGATATGAACGCTATTCAGCTGGCTCCCTCGAGTCAACCTATCGAATACTGCCATTTGTCAAAAAATATATGCAACACTTTTTTGTAAGACTAGATTCTACACAAGTTATTTACAAATTGAATGTCCCAACATTGGTCACTTGAGACAGTCATTACAGTTCATTTTTTAACCAAAAGTCAGTTTTGTGAATCAAAGCGGCATGTCTCGTCACTGGCTTTCTGTCCTGCGGAATTGCGAGCACTTCTCAGTGGCGGATCAAGACAGGGTAATCTAGGGGGTCGGGTGTCGTTTTGGCATTGCGGGCCCGCGTGAATGTGGTTTCGGCTTTCGCGGGCCCGCGTTGCTCCATATTTTCTTGAAATTTTATTTCCATCTCAGTGGTCAGCGGAGGGGGGGGAGATCCGCCACTGATTCTAGCCTTTTAGTCGAGTTGGGGGGGGGTGTGTATCTTTCTTTCGCATCTTTCCTATTCTCGAAATGACTTCATCGTCATAGTCTTGTTTCATTGATTACGACAACGAATCAACGGAGTCTATTTTTGGTCTTGGCTTGACTTTTTCGTGCATCACCGTTTTTTCCCAAGATGAGAAATGACTGAACAGTGAAAATGCCTCCGGAGTGACCACAAGATATAGTCCATGACAGCCTTCAATGGGTCTGTCACATTGCACTCTTTTGTAACAAGTCAGTAATCCTCCTCAGTGGTCGGAAGTTAGAACAAGTTTTTGAGGAAGGGGAGCGAACCTCAGAACATGTTGCTGGTGATGGGGGGTTTATTGTCTCTCTGGGTGCCGTTGTAGTCAGCTGGGTTGGGGTTGAGGATGCCGGAGTAGGGGCCAGGGAGGGCAGGGGGGCTGGCCAGGGAGTGGGGAGGGGGAGGGGGTTGGGGAGGGGCAGGTCCGTTCTTCGGGGGGCTGCAGCTACTCGGCGTCCAGTTCTTTACATCGGGGGTCGTGTTTACCTTTACTGCTGAAATTAAAGGAAACCATAATTATATATTTATCAAATCAACTGACTTCGACCTAATGAGTAATAACTTTGCAAAATATCTTACATTACAATATGGTGTATATCTTTAACTTAAATTAAGTCTTAATTGGCATTGATCATGAGTGTTCCTTAAAACTAACTTCCTAACTGAGACCATTTTAAAAAGGTTGGCCTATATCTGTTGTTATCTTTCAGATAATGGTGCTTAGGCCTATATACTTTGTACAGTCGTGTGCGATTTCCGTGAAACTGTGTTTGGTTTTACCCAACCATAAAAATGAGTAGTAACCAAGAAGCACAAGTGAATTGAACTTACGATTTTCTTGAGGTTTGGGCTTGGAGATGTCTTTGTTGTTGGATGCCTGGATCTCCTGCTTGGGGGCGTCGTTGTTGTTATTGTTGTTGTTCTGTTGCTGTTGTTGTTGTGGTGTCTGCGATGTGTTGTTCTGCTGTTGTTGTTGCTGTTGCTTCAGTCGCTCCATCTTGCGGAACTTGGCTCGTCTGTTCTGGAACCACACCTGTTGACAGAAGAGAGGAAATAAGTCAGATTAGTTTGTTATTATAATATAAATGATATCAGATCAGGTGGCAATTTATAGTACACATGCAGAGGACTTTTTATCATTTCTCCTAATGAAACTCTATATATAAGTGTGGGTTGCTAAGCAAGCATATGTGTAATGAACACATTGTATTGATTGTTTTCTGAAATATAATGAATAGTATCTTCCAATATAAAGAGACCTTTCCAGCAATGGCCAACTTGTGTTGTGGCTCTAAAACTGTCAGTTTGTCACAATGCAGAAATTGAAATCCTGCTAACATTTTGTCATTTTAAATAGGAAATAGGCCACTATAATGGCACAACTTGATGCAATGTAAACTGTTAACAGGCATAGATGTTTGTCACCCCCTCTCTTTGCTGCATAGTAATTTCGACGCCATGTTTTAAGAATGAGGTAGAGTGCACATTGTGGGTGGGCATTTGTTGCCACACCTCACCCAAATATTGGGTGATAACTTAGCATCATCCGAGCACGAGTTTGACACACAATGCACTGCGCGGTAATGTATGGCCCAAGAGATTCATGTTGTTGTCCTGTTAGGGAAGTAACAAGCAGGCATGTAGGTCTGTTGGCCCTTCATTAGCTGTGTGCTGGCATTAGAGCCCGGTGTGTCTGCTAAGAATGTCTTGGCCTCTTTAAGGCGGAAAATGAATGACCAATTCATCACAATTATTCAGCCCATATAGCAAGGTGATTTTAGCGGACTGGCCTAAATTCGATTTGCTCTTGCGAGAAGCTTTTCTACAAAGCAGGTCCACGGCGTCCTCAGCCCCATGCCCATCCGGGCCAATCCGGGCAGCCCATTTTGGGGGCTCATTGGGCTAGCCCATTGGGCCGACGGTCGCTCCAAGTCGGCCGACTAATTAGAAGGAGGTTATGCGTCTCTACCGACCGGTGTCGGCGGTGGCCAGGCGCAAGGCCAAATTAGATGAAAGGCCAGCGCCGGACTTCACTATAATTTGCGCAATGGATGTGTCCAAATCGCCCGGCCTTATCAATCTCCGCTAACTTCCTCTCCGCAAACATCCCCTTGGCGCATGGTCGTGCGCGTGCTTCGGAGTGGCTCGTTCGTGCATCGCTGGCCAAACACAAGAAGGCCACGTCAAACAAGAGGAGGAAGGCTCACCCCACACAAAGGAAGGCTCACACACAAGAACGAGGCTCAAACAGAGGAAGCAAGGCTCAGACAGGGACATGGACACAGTCGCCAAACATTCAAGTGGACGGCCACCACAATATATTCATACATGGTGTGCAGCAGGCAAGTGAAGCAGGCAAGTGCAGCATGCAAGTGCAGTAGGCAAGGCAGCAAGGAAGTGAGAATGCAAGTGGCCAGCCCAGCAGCCAATAACCCCGAGTGGCCTCTAAACCAACACTAAAGCATGCATCGGTTGCACACCACGTTTGCCTTTTCGTCTGCATAATGGAAGTGAAAAAGCCAAGCAAGAGAGTAGAGTAGCTGATTCACTGAGCAGCCTGAGAATGCATGCCGAGGTCTAATGGCACATATACTGAGGGAGGGGACCAACCCATGGTGCCATAGCCGGCCCTTTCAAGATACAACTGGCCAATGGCTCCGACCGAACTATTAGGGGTAATGCAGTCTAATGGGCAAGAGGGCAACTGCCTGGCCAAGTCCCGGCTCCTACAGGTCCTCTGGGGCCCGGCTATTTGGATTGGCGCCCTCGGGTCATATCTCAGCGACCTGCCTGCCCTTTGACGCCTCCCCGCTGCTCCACACTGGAATAACTTGCACTCGGCAGAAGCACGAGATACACAAGTGACTTGTACAATGTCCTGATGACTAGACTTATTACAGAATGCTTTATATTATGCAAGCCAATAATATTATGTCAAGATTGCATCCATGGGTGACAAAATAGATCACGAATTAATTGATTGACAATGAGAATGGAATATATATGTCAAACGTACATATATCCATTGTAGGCCTACATTGTATTACAAAATTAAAGAACTATGCCTACAGTGAGCCGCATAAATGAGTGAACGCCTTCCTAAAAGAGGATGGAGCAGGTCCACAGGTGACTGCTGTCTGCACAATCATTCTGCCTTCACAGCATATTAGTGCATGTTTTAAAAAGAATAAAAAAGAATAGTAAAGCTTGATTCACTCATTGAATTTTACTGCGAAGCAGAAATATATCTATCAATGGACTACTTTATCGTCGGAGGTTGTATTAGTTATTCCAATCACAGCATGAAGTTTTGAAACGAAAAATTCGCTCACATGAATATCGCATTATTCTCAGACCACACGAACAACCTCCGAAGCATCGTGAAAAGCAGGTGCATGGACTGCTTCAGATTCATTCCCAAGGCTATAAATGCACATATTGATTCCAGATATGTCGGCCGTTGCAGGAACCAAGCAGACCGGAAGTCCTATTGTCATTCCTGAGAGTCGGTGGCGTTACGCAAGCGTAGTCATTGGATCATTTCCGGTGTAAGTGGTGCAGCCAAACAGAAGGCGGAGTTCTGGTGCATTGAGAAATCCTTGGACTGCTGCATATTGATGAGCAGTGTTGATATAGAGTTGCACATTTATTTATGTGTATATCACCACAGTGGTCCCTGTTGTACAACGTCAAGTTGCAAAACAGTCACACAAAACAAACACTCTAAAAACTGTCAGGACAAAATTGGTTTTTTAGATTCAAAATGGTTTTTTGCATTGAAATTTGGTTTTTTCAAAAAACCATTAATTTGAATCTAAAAAAACAATTTTGTCTGAAATGTTTTAGAGTGTAGGAGAGATGGCACCCCCACGAGAGACCCCTTTGTAGCAAGAATGCGGCCTCACAACCTGTGGACCAATGTGCTGCAAAATGTCATGATAAGCTCCCAGCACAGGTTCCACGGGCCTATACACAAGGCCTATAGACAGGGCCTATAGACAGGGCTGCATGGAGAAGTCTTATTTGAAGGAGATTAGTGAAACATGAGTTGCCAGCACCTACTGTTCAGTGAGCGCCGTATGCTTGGATGGGCCCTGCATCTGTTGCTGGCTCAAAATGCCCTTCGAACCGTGGCTCAGAGCATCCAGCGAGGGCGCAGAGTGGCTCAGAGCATCAAACAGTGGCTCAAACAGTGGCTCATCTCCTCTCTTAACATTCCATACGCGGCAAAGTCGACTTTAATGGGGTTTTTGCTTTCCTCTTCCTTTCCTTGCTCGGGCTTAGTCTGTTCTGTGTCGATTTCACAGCAGCCAAGCAATTTAATCGACTGCATAACAAGAAAGGACCCTCCCAGGCCTCCCTCTCAGGCCTCCCTCGCAGGCCTCCTTCCCTGCTCCTCGATCTGGCCTCCATTCCAAACTCCTCCTGAATGGCCCTTCCGTCTGCCTGCATGGCGTCGCATGCTCCTGCCTCATTTTGCTCTTTTCTGTTTGCCGCATCCACGCAGTCAGCTCTAAACCAAACATGAAAAACTTGCTCTAATCTCCAACAGCCTCTCTGCTAATGCTGCCTTGATCTGTTCCCTTCATTTCTAAAGGCATCTAGATATATATATAGGACCATCTCAAAAAAGATATTTGCTTTTTTCCTTGTAATCTAAACTATTATTCTGACAGGATGTGCTTCATCCTCAAAAAGGAAAATGACTGATTTTTCAATCAGTTTGCCACCTTTGCAGCATTCTTGTAAAACTGCTATATACTAGCTTTTGAAAACACCGAATCCTCTGTCAAATTTTCGCTTTTTTTTAAGCAGCTTCAATTTGTGAACAACGTACCCAAAGATGCAGCCTGTACAATTTTTTTAATACCCCTTGCTAAGATGGCCGAAATATAGCAAGGAACAGGGTGGCCAGTGAGATAGCACTCTCAAGATGTTAGCCATGCAGGGAGGATTTAAAGGGGTGAGCAGGTGATTGCCGAGGGTGATTGGATTGAGTGAAGGAGTCAAATGGCTCAATTATAAGAGCACTGGGCCCCGGCCCCTTGTTGGCCCAGAATATTGAGAGTATCGATCCGAGCCTAAAGGTTTCGAAGGGCATTGATCACTCGTGGTTGGGGGGGGGGGACCTGTGTTAGATATTGGCCGATAGATAGATAGATAGATAGATAGATAGATAGATAGATAGATAGATAGATAGATAGATAGATAGATAGATAGATAGATAGATAGATAGATAAGCAGACAGATTGAAGCACTATAATAATGAAGCAGGCAGGCAGACAGGCATTAGCAGATAAAACATGGAAGGAAGACTTTCAAAATAAATAGTGTGTAGCAGATAAAAAAAAAAGAATGGCCTGCAAGTAATTAGTCTAGCCTAATAAAAATGCGACTACGTAATGCACACATTGTCTCACATTTGTAGGCTTGGTGAGAATGGAAAAGCACTAATTGTTTCGTCTGAGGAAAGGCAGAGTCTTTTGGTTTTGCCCAGCAATGATTGAGACGCAATTGGAGGTTGGAGGCGATAAGGCAATAGATGTATAACACGTTGATTGGAGTATAATCTGGTGTAGCTGGGTAGATTGAGGTATAATAGATGTAGGGAGGCAGTCTGGTGCCGAGATGTTATTGAGGCTGACAAAGGCCCACGGGCACAGTCCCACAATGCAGCCGGCTGAGATGAGAGGAAGGGAGCTGGCGAGCAACAGGGCGAGGAGCAGCAGCAGCCGCTAGATTAAGTCTGTGCAGGATTCCAAGCAAGCAGCAAGCCCTATACTGCTGCCGAAGAAGTGAACTCATTCAGAAGATGAGGAGGGGAGGGGGGGGAGCCTGCAGCACATATTCCCGCCAGATGAGTTGGCCGACAAGCCCCGGGCGATGAGCTATCGGCATCCCCTTCTTGCTTGCAAGTCTCAGTTGCCAGCCAGCCTCAGTCGCATGGCTCAATAAAGAAACATCTTCACGCGAAAATAATCACAGCGAGCGGCCATCCAATCTGAGCAAGCCTGGCGTGCACCCATTGAACATATGATAAAATTGGAGGCAGGCAAAGAGGCGGTGTTTGTGGGCAGCGATGAAAAGACCTGCTTGAATGGGGGACCTGATTGCCTCACCCTGCAGATTAATATCTTGGTTTGGCCGACCTATGTTTGCTCGTTGGCCCGCGAATGGTTTATGTCCAAATTTGGTGGCACTGACAGCGTCATTATTCATCGGCCAGGCCATTGACAGCCTCCGATGAATTGCTATCCAATCAGAGGCCTATGTTGGTGCTCAGTCCTGCAGCAATGACGTCATTACTGGATGAATGGCAAATTGCGTCCCATCCTCTGCGGCGGGCACTGCGAGGCACTGCGAGGCCCCGACGAGCTGGCACTTCCAGTCGCTGCATCTAGTGAGCGGGCGAGTGCAATCCGCAGGCAAATGCTTGGTGGAGTTGTCAGACGGAATTTCATGGCGTGAGATTCAGTATAGGCTTATATGTGAGCAAAGTGTCCATTCCATTAATAAATTTCTCATGTGCTTTGAGAGGATGACAATTAGGCCTATTTTGTGTCCCCCTATTGCCCAATATTTTGTGTCCCCCTATTGCCCAATATTTTGTGTCCCCCTATTGCTCAATATATAGGCCTATATAGCCTAATAGTGAAGTAGACGAAATATATATTCTTGCCAAGCATGATCATTGCGATTTTATTTTGGTCTTCTCATATAAATAAGCACTGATCCTATTCAGGCAAGTCCTATAAAAATGAATGGGACTGCATTTACTTATTTCTCTCCTAACTTTCTCTTTAATTTGTCGAATGTATAATGCCATCTGATTTCTTGAAACAATTAACTGATTTGACCCTCCCTCCTCTGCTGCTGACTCTAGCCTTTATGTATCTCGGGCCTTTAGACTCAGGCCTATATCCCAGATATGATTACAGGGGCATGAAATGCCAGATGCCAATTGTTCCAGGGCATCCGACAGACACAACAAACTGTCCTTGCGCAACAGACAATCCATTTTTCGCTCTCTCTCTCATGCTACAACGACGTGGCCCCAGGCTTCCCCATTATCGCCCGGCTACAAAGCATCGTTGACTCTTACCACCTAAACACACCCCCTAAACGGATAATAATATTCAATAATATCCGAGTCAATCTTATTTCTTGTTTAAAATGCAATTTCAGGCAGGCAGAGCCGACGAGGTCAGCGCGCGGGTCTTCCTAACATAGTCTCGGTGGCCGAAATTCAGTTTGGCGGTCGTAATGCAATTTGGCGGCCATTTTGCCGACCAGTGTAAATTCAGGCGGGGCCAGGCCTTATCAAAATGGCCGCAACACACACACAGAAATCAGGTCGTTTTCTGGCTAAACCGATTGTCAGCGACCTGCGGGAAAAGTGCTGCTCTTTAGAACGTGTTAATTTCGTAAGAAAACATTAGATGATCGGGCTATTTTGGCTGGCCCCCTGGGACAAGATGGTGGAGGGGCGCAGATCAGGGAGGGGGGGGGGGCTGTTCGGGTGCGCATCTGGAGGCAGGCGGCAAGAGGCTGACGAAAGCCAGACGCCTTTAACGGGTCCCCCTGTGCCACCCCAACACGGGGACTACGCTGGCTCGGCCTGCCTGGGCTGCAGTCGACGAGGATTCGTCTGGATTTCCCGAAGAACAAAACATGCTCCGGACGCCTCCCCAGAAGCCTGGCTGCGGCCATATTCCCCGAATGCAGAGCAATCCTTTGTGCTGTGAAATGACCAAGTGTTCATTTCTTGGACCCCCCCCCCCTGGTCTCTCCTCCCAGTGGCCTGCTGCATTCCTCCCTCCAAATGTGTCCCCCTGGCCCCCATGACGCATCTCTGCTGAGCCAAGACTGATGGCCCCCCGCTCCCCTCCATCAATTGCAAAACTCTGTTTAATTTTTAATTCGCCAAAATGAGTTTCAGTGACAAAGTGTAATGGACTGTGCTTTCATTGTCCTAAATTTGGATCTGTGCAAATAAACCGCGCAATCCTCGATTGTTTTTCCAAGGGCCCAGTTGTGGCAGCAATATGGAGAGAGACAAACACGATAATCTTGTTTATAACACAATTAATAAATGCTCAACCAAATGCTATCTGATTTAGATAGCGCTGATTTTTCAGTAATTATTTAACTTTAATGGATCTTAATTCTGAGTTGGCCTACATTTCTCCACCAAAACATCGCGAGGGTAGCAGGTGCCTTTGCAGAATAAGGCCATCGTCTACAGACAAAACGTTCTGGATACTTTTCAAAATGTTGAAGGCAGAATAGATCGAAAATGTCAGAGAGGCAGACTATCTAACAATGGCATGCAGAATACAGGAAATGCTTCATATTTTTTCGAAAAGCCTTATTTAATAGGCCTACACTAAGAGATACCCCGTCATAATTATATATAGCCTTCAATTGTTGATTTCAGGACGACATGATGTAGCTATTCAAATGCGTTTTGATGCAAAAATCTCACTATCGTTTAGACCTATTGCATATTAATTTTAACTTAGGCCTACATTTATTAGGCCTTGGCCTATCACGCACCCTTCTTTTTATAAGTCTCGAAATAATATCTAAAATGACTAATTTCAAAGCAAAAACGTTCCATGTGCAATAGGAGACTTTTGTGTATTTTTTTCCAAACTTTTACAGGGGAGACAATAATATCCAAAAGAGGGAAATTATTAACAGATTTAATTTCCTGCATGCTTGCATGGGACGACACATTTACAACAAGCCTATACGTTTGGCCCACTATACGCTACGAACAATATAACACAAAACTCGATTGAGACAAAACTGCTGACTGACCTGCACTCGTGCCTCCGTGAGATCTATCTTCATGGCGATTTCCTCGCGAGTGTAGATGTCGGGGTAATGCGTCTCTTGGAATGCCTTCTCCAGTTCCTTGAGCTGCGCCGACGTGAATGTCGTCCTGATCCTTCTCTGCTTCCGCTTCTCCGGGGCCACCGAGGCGGCCGATGTGTCGTGGCCACTCTGGTACATTTTGTAGGGCAGGCCTGTTCCAAAAACATGAAAATCTGAAGTGAAAATCCCGTCCTCCTTTCTTAGTGATCATTTTTTTTGGAAAGTCCGATGTATAGGCATATAGTTCTATGATCTAAAGGGGGATAATCTTTGTTATAACTTATGTATAGGCCTACACTAAAGCTAATGAATTAATTTCAATTTGGACGCAAAAATAATATATTGTAGCCTTCAAAGATTGATTCGTTTGTTTCTATAGGACTAACACAGCCAATTACTATTTACTGCACATAATCATTCCAAGTCGACCTACCCCAAGACGTCGGATAGTCTTAAATTTAAGATGACCACAGTTTAATAGGGAAATAGTTTTAAAACTACAATTGCACTTATTGTTGGCCTAGTCCAGTTTCTGTTATAAATGCGAAATGTCCAGATCTATAGCGTAGACTCTACCTGCTCGTTGCATGACAGCTTACCTGAATTTTGATGAGATGAAAAAGGGTCAGCTGGGAAGCCGAACAACATGGACTTCTTCGGAATGTCATCTGAAAAGAGGGGGTAAAAGATCAACAATTTATTGCCAGTTCTTCCCCATATATGAGCGACCTTTACAGCATCTTTCGAGTTGTCTTCTGTTACTTTCACATCTGAGAATATTCGGACCTTCTTTGGCTAGAAATTATTTCTTTCACTGCATGCAAAAATGCAAACGCTAGGCCTATACATGATGCAGCTCCATGGGTGGAGCAGAGCAGGAGATTCATATTGCACAATTAAGGCACGACATATTTTCGAGTCGTTTTGCAAAAGCACATGAGTTTTGTCAAAGTGTCTTCCACTTCAAGTCATGATAATGATATAATAATTGCAAACATTTTCTTTGACAGAAGATTACTACAATCAATTATTTCTATAAGTCAAAGCACCAGATATTGTTTGCAGAACTTAATCAAAACAATCAACATAATCTTGATTGCTATTCGATTTTTAAATACATGTACAGTGTACACTGTACAGCTATGAGGTTTGTGCAGGTCTTTTTGATTTTCATATATAACCATAAATTAGGCCTATTATAGCACATTTCCAAAACCAAGAATCAGTGAGTAGGAGAGAGTGGGGCCAGTTGAACCAAATTTTTGAAATTGCTCTATAACCATAATTAAGACAGTCACCTGCTGCATCAGAAAAGTTCTGCACATGCAGCGGCCTGAATATGCATCTACTGCCATTAGCAAAGAAAATTCAATAGTTTTGAACAGCCAGATCCACTGATATCTAATCTGCAGACTTCTCACTTTCATTAAGGCTGGCTAAAAGTAATGAGAAAATATTTTGCCTGCTAAATAAAGCAGGTCATCAACAAGTTTTGCCACGACCCTATTGATATGAATTTGTGGTCAATTGGGTAACTTTCATTTCCACTAAAATTTAAATCTGTCAAATCATACAAGCATTGCATCCCATCCTTTAGATAGATAAATAGATAGATAGCTAGACAGCTATTTAGCTCGATAGATATAGATAGATAGATAAACAGCTAGACAGACAGACAGATAGATAAAGATAGATAGATAGATAGATAGATAGATAGATAGATTGATTGATTGATTGATTGATTGATTGATTGATTGATTGATTGATTGATTGATTGATTGATTGATATATTAAGTTAATTCGTACACCTGTATGCAGAGGTGGTTGTTTACTAAATATTATAAAATATAAATTGTTGACAGTTAATGAAGGTTATATAACTTTAAACTTTGTTGTGATTTGTGTTGCTGTTGCAGTTACTCAGCTTTTATAATCATCTTTAGTTTTCACTCAGTTGCCATTTTTCATAATAATTTGTGGGGGCAAATAAATATTTTCTTAATTTTTAATAGACATGTTAAATATCCCCAAGGACGTGTCTCTAGCTGGAGGTTGTCACTGGACAAGACTGAAATATTCAATATTCACTTTTCTTGAACTAAGTGAGCTGTGCTTGCATGATATCTCAAACTGGATGTTGAGGTATACATGTGAATATATGTAGGCCTATATGTTTACTGCAAAGGGCTAATTGATATTTCAGATAATTGTGATGATGATCAAATGAAATGCAATGCTACATCTTTATTTTCAAACCGAACAGGCCAAATGTGCATGGAGACTGAAAGGGTTAAAATCAAGTCTTCCTTTTACTGCGAGGAAGAGTTGAAATGATTAATGAAATGTCAAAGGGTGGAAGCCGCATAGGGTTACTATGAGATGACATGTTTAAACTTGCGAAGAACTAGACTTAATTTATTAGATGCCTGAATTGTGGTGATGTGGAGAGGCAGAGAGCACTCGAGGCATGGGTAGAGGCATGGGTAGAGGCATGGGTAGAGGCATGGGTGGAAGCAGGGTATGCCGAGGCATGGAGGGAGGCATGGACGGAGGCACAGAGTTGAAGCACTGGATATTGTTTAATTGCACCGGAGGCTGAGTCAATTTGATTAGGGCCAGGAGCAGATGCGTCTCCCTCAAACTGCTCCATAAACCCGGAGCTGTCGACTCCTTGGCCACCGTTCGCCTCCTCCTGCTCTCCTCCTGGCCTCCTCCTTGCTTGCTCCCAGCTTGCTCCCAGCCTGGCGCTTTGCCTGGCGCTTTGCCTGCTTGCTCACCAAATATTAGAGCCAACTCGAGCATTTTAATCAATTGCCAGAACGCCTGTGTCCCCAAGTAGCCCATAGATGCAGCTTGTACCGAGAAATCTCACAAGAAATCCTCCCTCCTCCAATCTAGGGTGGCTGGGCTATAGCCTATGTTGGCACATGTGTAGAAACTGCAGTTCTCATCCAGAATAAGCCAAAAGCTGAACTTCCATAGCACCCATTTTAATTAAGAAAATTGCTGCTGCGTATTATTAGTTAGACACCAATTTTGAGTGTTCTAACTGACAAAAATACATGTTTTACCCAAAAATATATATGTCGACCTCATACAGCGAACTTTAACATTATATTTAAGTTGTAATTACTGCAAAATATCCTATAAAATGGCTTGTTTATCTCTGTTTATTTAGAATATGCTCTGTTTCTGTGGCAGGGTGCTAAAATGTAATGCATGCAAAGCTGTCAACTCCTGGCTTTTTAAAGCTTGAAAATATCTTGGTGGGTCCTAAGAAATGTTTGCAGCACTTCCTGGATACATTGGCCAGCTGCCAATAGCCATTCATTCATTTTACACAGATCGAGCCCAGATATAATAATTATCTATCTCTTTTTAGACCAATGGGCCTATCTAGCCTATAACTTAAATTTAGGAAAAATGTGCTTCATACTAATTTGGCTGGTTGATATTTCCAGATCAAGATGGATCGTACACAGTTTTTGAAATAGCATGGCCCATTAGAGTGAAATATGAATCGATCAACTTCACAACTATCAGTCTAAAGTTAAACCTTGGGCCGGCAGGCTGTTGTGCTATCAGATCAACCTGTGCCTCGAGGCCAACATGCAGCCAACAGGTGCACACTCCAATACACATGTGGGTCACCCACTGGAACATGTGGCCATAAATAGCTGCACAGTCCACAACTACCATTTGGCCTATACTATCGTTTCTTGGAATGAGTTCATTAATAAATACCTTCAAGAAATCTGGCTTGATGCTGTCCGTACAGAAGAGGCATTTTGCACTCATTGTGGCCATCTGAAAATATAAATCAATCAAATTTATTGCCTTTGAATTATAATCACATTTAACTCAACGGCTGTCAGGTGGTTCCGTGGTGTAATGGTTAGCACTCTGGACTTTGAATCCAGCGATCCGAGTTCAAATCTCGGCGGAACCTGAGAGTTTTGATTTTCATGCGACCACGCCATTCCCCTGCGAGTGGTTGTTGTGAGCTGTTGTGCTTCATTGCGGGTGGTAGCACCACTGGTAGCTGAAAATGAAGAACGGAGAAGATGCTCGCCCCAGCGCGCCTCTAAATTCAATGCTGAAGCAAAAGTGATCATGTGCTAAGACGATGTATCCATGGCAGTCTGGAATGGCAAATACATACACGAGTATCCATCAAATACAATTACATATGCCTAAGTAGCTGTATAGCCACAGCGCTCCTAATTTGAATCCTAAAACAACTCCCAAGATTTTAACAAATTCAGCAAGAAAACCAAAAAGGCAGGTGTATAGAGCATGGTCAAGAGAACTTTTTAAGACAGAATTTCCATGAAGACATGGGGTACAGAAAGATATTACGTCATTAACTTAGCATGTTCATGCAGAGAGACATGTGTTGATGGTAAGACATTAATCTTTAATTTTCATATCGTAAGGGCCTCCATGACTTGAATAGGTGTGTGTACAAATTTATATTGAAGCAGGCCAACAATGACTTAATTGGGTGTTGTTTTAAGCCTATTTGGACATACTTCTGGCTGAAAAAGTCAGCCACCAGCAATTTGCTATTTCCAACAATGTATGTGAACTGATAGCAGTCTGTACGAGTATACTATATGCATTCCATTACACTCTACTTTTAGTGCCGGACAAGTAATGTTTTCCTTACATTTGAAGTCTATTTGGTATAATAGTGTTGTGCAGTAAGGAGGTGGTTATAGGAAGAGGAGCTAGTCTGCTATATGGCTGCAGAGGCCGCTAGATGGTTTGGTGTGGTGGGCAATCCATGGGATGAGGACAGGGGGGGGGTGCAGCCAGCCTGCTTGCTCCGGGTGAGTGATGGGCCCAGAGAGCTCCCTGCCTCCGATATTGGGCCCTGAAACTTAAGATGGATCATATGCATTGAGTGCAGCTAGCTAATGGAAAATGCATGAAGTTCCAAAGAGAAATCCCTTCCCCACCTCCTCGCCACTTTCCCCAGATGCATAAATAAGACGACCTGATGGGCCTCCATTGCGCCAGCCATGTATATTTCATCGAGGGCCATCCTATTGCAAGCCGATATGCCGGGAATACCAGGCGATGTGCCAGGCCAAGGCAAGCTATGCAGGGAAGCAGCATGACGGATGTATTAGCCTGGCTTACCATTTCTTCCGGGAGATCTGGTTCAGTCTGCAAGTCGCTGAGTGACTCCTCCGCTCCAAAACTGATTGATTGGGCACTTTTCAAAACTTGCTCTTTGTCAGGTCTAGTGAGAATTTCTCCAGTACCCATATAATATGTAGGAACATAACAAATACGCCCATAATATATACCAGGCAGTTTATGTAGCTGCCTATAGCTGATACTTATAAGTACAGAAGTGATGGGCCAAGCTTCTGTAATTGGATTGGTCAACCTTGATTACGTTTTAATCTGTGATACAACGCCAGTAATTGTAGGGGGCCATTTTGTCTTTGGCCATTTTGACTAGACTAATGCAATATTTAAAGCTGTACGCGACCTCATATTAGAGAGGAGCAGAGCGCGCCAGTGCCACGGGGCCTGTCTAACTTGATTATAAACGAATTGAAGTCTGTGCATGGAGCTGCCAGCCTGCTACCCAGCCACATCCACAGGCCTAGATGAACTTGTGTCAGATTCGTCATGAATGGCCCAAGAACAGGCTTCAAGCAGGCCTCACAGCTAGGCCAGGCCAAGACAGAAAGGAGGCATGTACTGTAACCCCACTGTAAAAATGGTCCCTGCAAAGTGTACAGCAATTTAGGTCTATTGCATGCATGCTAGAAAATACACATAAGTTTGCACATGTTGAGACAACTGTAAAGAAACTGTTTATAATAACAGTTGTACTACATGTAGCCCAACAAGTTTTGAAAAGTGCCCAATCGATCAGTTTTGGAGCAGAAGTCACTCAGCGACTTGCAGACTGAACCAGATCTCCCGGCAGAAGTGGTAAGCCAGTCTGATACAACTGTCATGCTGCTTCCCTGAATAGCTTGGTACATTTCTTTTGAGGTCTTGTTGTATAATATATTTTTAGAAATTGTAAATAGTGCATCTGATATATTCTATGAGCTACAAATAAAAATATCTGAATCTGAAACAGTCCTGAAACATTTTAGTCTCCATGTAATGACATTGAATGTAATATTCTGTCATTTTGGAGCTTGATGGTGTCATTGTTTCGCTTGTTGTTGAATATATTTTACTGCTAACTTTTACAGGAGTAGAACGAAAGGCTCAGAGCAATACTGCAGAAGCCGATACAGAAGCTGGCAGCCTCAGTGTTCGTCTGGGGGTCACACATCCGAAGCTGTGCCTCCTGACACCACGTGACCCCTGCCCAAGATAATCCTTCCCT